>CM076570.1:39739344-40939344 GCA_034641835.2 Pinus albicaulis | reverse complement strand
CACCTTAACAGGAATCTACTCCTGTTGCAAAATCATCTGGTGAGGGGGGAAAATCCAGAAAGAAGGAACCTAAGGATAAGGCTACCCAAACAAATCCTGCTCCTTCTAAGCCTCCAAATAAGTCACCTTTGTGTTCTTTGTGCGATCTTGTTGGCATTCCACCCATAACTACCCTGAACATCCCTGTCTCAAACGTGTGTTCAATGAGTTGTTTCCTGATTCTGATATCCCAGAGGTCCATGTTACCTTACCATATTCAGCTAAGAAACTCAAATATCTACGCATAAACAACCATTGTTCTTTGTGTGATCTTTATGGTCACTATTCTCACCTCTGTCCCTGCATCGATGACTTTCACGACACCCTTGAAGCTGTTTGTCAAATAGAGGCCACTCTAGTGGATCCTATCCCCCTCTACTTGTGTGTTCTGCTTTGGTAGAACTGAAGGACATTGTCATACCTCCTTCTAATGTCAATATGATAGAATCTTTGGCCACCATCCTCTATCTTTCATCATGCATGAGATCCTTGGTGGAAAACCCCTCCAAGGTATTCCCTTCTGTTTTGACTAAACCTCCTTCGACGATCACCTTGGGCTCAACATTGGTAGATTTTTCATCTACTAGTTCTTCATCTAACCTCTGTAGTGATGCGTATGTGAACCTTATCTCTCATGATGATACGTCGGGTAGCCCCGCCGCATCATGTGGTCTTTCTTCTGCCAGTCCCCCCATCTTCACTATGATGAAGACATTATGGAAGCAATGAACACTCTTAACTTTCCTTGGGATAATATGCACCATCGTGCATATTTCCTTCCACCACAGTTCCTTGAAAAATATGTTATGGAGTCTAAATACTTTATCTCTGATGGGGTTGATCAGTTTATAAATCCCATTCCTGCACCCCATGATTTCAAAAAAGAACAAATTTCCTTGGGGGCACCTAACGCCCCAGAAAAAATTGAGGCTTACTACAAGATACTCAAAGAATTCTGCAATGTTTTCTCTAGGTCCTATTCAGATAGGCCTGGACATGATCGGGCCCTTTTCAACCACAATATTGACACATGGCCTAATGCCTACCCTGTCTGTCCAAATTTGAGACACATTTCTCAACGAGAGGCTCTCAAAACCACAATCGATAAGCTCAAGCGAGATGGTTTTTCCTATCCTGTTTTCAAGAAAACATGCACCATTCATGTCTGTATGGACTTTCATGACGTGAAAAAATATTTTCCTCACTACAACTTCCCTGCACCACGTATCGACCATATCTTTACCAAGTGTAAGGGGCATAGAAATTTTACCAATAACATCCCTCGTGGGTTTTATTTCTGCCATGCATTCAGGATTCTTGCATTGTCCATAATCTTCTCCTTTTTTGTCCTGTGACGCCTTTCAGATGGATCCTTCATCCACACCATACATCAGTTATGCCAACAGTGCAAGTCGCTACTTTCATAATCTAGCCTCAGTAGCCTGGGCCAATATTACCCCCATACATTTGTTGGTCCTTTCCACCAGCATATGTATTGGATCTGCCACCAATAATAAGGCTAAATATGATGCAATGATAGGTTTGTCAGTTGATGCTCTCGACCATAACATCCTTCATCTTCATGTTCGTTTAGATTCCCTACTTCTTTTTAGAAAATTGAATGTTGTTTATCATGTGCATAACCCTGTTCCTTTTAGAAGATATTTATGAGTGAAGATCTTAATGCGTGAATTTGAAACCATTACATTCATTCATGTACCTAGATCCCAAAATCACTATGTAGATAGAATTGAAAACAATATTCTAGATTGGCACTTATCACATGCATTTAACACAAGACAATAACATTAAAACAAAAGGTGAGGCACACGCTCGTCATATATAAAAGATTCATATCCATAGTATGTGTCTACAAAATCATATATGTTTTGGAGTCCTCTGCTCTAATACATCTGAAATGCCCATAGCTTGTTACAAAATAAAAAATGAGGGCACCTCATGCCCCTACATCTACTCACTATATAGAGGGTCCCGAGCCAATGGCTCAACTCCTGCAACCCACAGATCCTGCATGCCATGTCCGGACATTGCCATGTGCCGCATGACCCATCGCCACTCTGAGGGTAGACCAACACATGCCTCAATGTAGCAGTCATTTAGATACCAACCGCACTCTGATACCCCGGTCATTAGCAGCTCGCATCTACGACAGACATCCTCCAACAGTGCATATGAATCTAATCGGTCAACTCCTCTAGCTGTACTAGACCCTATAGCCCTTGGCACTGAGGGTCATCCCATATACTTGGTTGGTCTCACTAGTGCTATATATGCATACCAAAAGTAACAAATCAATACAAGATACATCATTCTAAAACTTTAAAATGCATCATGAAATATAACAACTTGTTACTTACCATATGGTCCCCATGCTCAACTGGGCAGAAGTGGTAAGTCCGGGTCCCCCTGATATTTCATACCACTGTATGGATAGTTGTTTGTATACAACATCATTTGGTCCCAATATGAGAATAAATTGGATCAGAATACCCACCCGACTCCCCCACCTCCTCCAATCCTCAGTAGCCACCCCTAGTGGCGCATCGTGGGCTCCTGTGGGCCACCATCCTGGATATGTACAAGAGGGAAAAGCATGGGGATATTCTTGAAGAAGAATGAGCAAAGCATTATCCCAAAAGCATAGTCATCGTTCACTTTTTTCTTGCATAGTGACAGTTGTCGTTTCAATGACAACAACACCATTTGGGCCCACCCATAGTAGGTCCTGCTCAAAACACTCTCAACAAGCATCATATGCCCTCCGATGATGTGGTATAAGGCCTGGTTGCCCAAGATCTGCAGCACTGCTGTGGCGACAGCCCGAGTCTCTAGTCTCTCTAGGTCTCTGATCAGTATAGTCGTGCCCTTGACACGGACATCTGGTCAACAATAGAAATCCACAAACTTAGAAATATTCCTCTCTCATAGTAATATTAGTTGGATGTTTCCCACCATCCCCAATGGTGGGAGACCGGTCAGGAAATAA
This sequence comes from Pinus albicaulis, assembly GCA_034641835.2. NCBI lineage: Eukaryota > Viridiplantae > Streptophyta > Pinopsida > Pinales > Pinaceae > Pinus > Pinus albicaulis. The sequence goes on along the minus strand of CM076570.1, from coordinate 40,936,298 downwards.
ATGTAATGCATAGTCAGCTCAATATGATGCCCCTACACTATAAATACCTCTAGGTCCAGGCCCCAATAGTTGACTATCCTGGCTAACAAGGGCTCTCATTCCCTCATCAAAGGGTTTTAAGCCAACTTGAGCACCCCATATCTTGCCAGTGTGCCTCGAACCTCTTAATCCCACTCAATCTCAGAACGAAGTGCCTCAAGATCACTCTCTCTCCATGTTACACGCTATTTTTTCACCATGACAGTTGACTATCCATATGGGTCTATCACCACCTATATTGTGATCCTTTAGAAGTAAAAAACCCTAATGTTCCTAAATGAAGTCTTGGAATTGGAGAAAAGCTCATTAAAACCCTTAAAAGTCTACCTTTGCACTTTTTCTAGCCTTTTCCTGCGGGTTCACAGATACTTGTTCTATAGCTTGCGACAGCTCCTGCACGTTCTACTACTAAAACCTGTGGACCCCCTTAAAAATTCAAATAAAGGAAAAATCAAGTTCTAGAAGCCTATCTGGTCGAATATTCTCCCAACTGGAAGCTTCTAGAGGCATGATCAGTTCGAGCTTTATCCCTCCACTCATGGAGCTTTATCCCTCCACTCACGGAGCTTATCCCTTGTTCTATGGAGCTTAAAACCCTTCATGAGAGGAATCCATCCCCCTCTTCATGGAATTGAAACTACCTTCATTTCCCTATAAATTGAGCTCATGTTTCAATCTCAAGGGTAGACATATATGTTAGTTGCTAAAGAAATTCCCAAGAGAACATACTCTCTACACTAGTTGTTGTTGGCATGAGAATGAGCACACCCTTATGTTCATAACTCCATTCTAGTATTCAGAGAGGAAGGCTTGTCAAATTGAAGGAGGAATGATTGTTTAGGACCCCGGGAGAAACTTGTATGACATCAAGGCATGAGGTTGTAAAGTTACTATTTTCATTCAAGATAATACATATGGATCTCTTTTTCTGATTGAGTTGTTCTTGTGCTTGCTGAATAACATCAATACTTAGACTCCTTTATCACTAAGTTGGATTAGCTCTTCTTAATTATTATATGTTGCAAGTGCTTTGATTTTTTTGTCTATCTTTGATTGTAGGTTCTACTTAGTGAAGAAGCCTCTTTGGAGTGACTGGATAAAAGACTACATCAAACGTTGGATTTCAAGGTAGGGACATGTCCTCTTTCTTTTCTTATAATAATTCTGAATTTCAAATAATATAGATAAAATTATTTACAAATGGATGTTTGTTTCTAGCTATTCGTAGAATACTAGGGAGATCACTCTTGTCCGTAAGAGGGATTAATCCGCATAGCAAAATGACAACTCCACTGGGGAAAAAAACTTAGTTTTCCTTTTTCATTTTTCAGTTTGAATTTTGAAAGTTTTCGGATTTTGATTTATCTAAGATTGGGTTGGGTAGATAACTTTTAAGAATCCCTGAAATTAAAAGATGAATATTTATTTTTTCTGTACTTTTCCTTTCCTCCGTTGTTTTCATTTGAAAACAGTGTAGTACCCTCCACAACTTTTAGTTTTGAACAGTGCGGTACTGCTATGTTCTCCACTAGAAACTACAGACTTGTGAATTTTTTTTGAAAAAATTAAAATTCTCTTTTTAGGAGCCAAATTACCTGATTCTTTGTGTTTTTCCTAGTCTACCTTAGCTGTCAAATCTTATGTGTGAATTTATTTTCAACAACTTTTTCATTTCTGTGATTTTTCATCCGATTTGTGTTTTATGAGTGAGTGTTTGCCCTACTTTCTTGTTGCTCCATACAAGATACCTTCATTTACCTCAACTTACTAGTATGATGATATTCTTTTTCTGAGCCATTGAGATCATTGCAAACATTAATTTTATGAAAATTGATTCCATTTTCATTGGAAAATTTGGAAAATATTTTTAGCTTACTGAAGCCTGATTTTCACACCAAGCCATTTTTGGATGTTTTAATTTCTGCTGACATAAGTAGAAATTTTTCATGGTTCGATAACAAACTAGGAGAAAAATCCCTCAAACTTTTTAAATAGACTTCAAAATTAGATTTTTATTTTATTTTGAAATTTATGTTTTTAGATTTTTTTAGATATTTTTTTTCTTTTTGGAAACAGTTTGTTTATTGATTTGTAGTTTCTAATCTGATTGATATAGTAATTTCATGTCAAACGAATAATAAATCATTTTTTTGAAATTGAGTTCTCAAATAAATCATATTATTTTCAAATATTTTGTTTATGAATGAAAGAATTGGTGCTTTGAAAGTTGTTAAATCTCTAAATATTTCCCTTAAATAAGATTCATTGAAAAGAAAAGAGTTGCACTTCTCATTTATAAGCATTTAGCGTATTTTTGAGTCGGGTCACAAACATCATTGAAAGTTTCACTTCCATACCTTCTGTCTTAAGCAAAAACCAAATTAAAAACAATGCTTTAATAAAATCAATCTAGATATTTTACATTTTCTAGGCTCTTTCCACCAACATAGTTTAGGCTAGTGTCTTGGAACAGGTTGTAATTAACATTCCAAGACAGTTCAAAAAAACAAGTAGCAATATTTGCGGTAGGAAAATCCAATTGTAGATTTTTTGCTCTGGGAAGCTCTTTTTAAAAGAGTTAAGCATGATATCATGTCAGACCCAATGAGGTAATTGTACCTATCTCATTGGGAAAGATAGCAGATGTGCACATACTAAAAATGGTAAACCTCGGATAGATCATTGTCAAGGAGCCTGGGGTCACTTGTTGGTAAACCTTGGATTATATCAAGGAGCCTTCAAGGGGATTGAGCTCGTTACTCTTCCCTTGTATGCATATAGGATTGTGAACTATTCTCCCAGGTACATTTTTTACTGTTGGTGACCTTAGTGACTATAAACTTTAGGATTTTTTCCCAAGGTGACGGTGGGGGGGAAGGTCCCACTGTACCTAGAGCAGACATCGACTAGAATCACTTGGACTTTCTGGAGGGTACTATTCACTTCGAGATGGTGTAAGTGGAGAGACTTGCACCAAACTGTTTCATTAAGTAGGTTGTTGGGGTAACTATTCCAACTGCCATTTCCACATTAAAATTCTACGACATTTGATTTCATCACCAACTAGTGTTTTTAGTGTGGGAACATATTGTTTGTGTGTGGAATGTTGTATTAGATTTTTTAGGTGTGTGATCATTTTGATTGTTTCCTTATAGAATTTAGGATACTTTGTTGAAATTTTCTTTGATTTTGCATGTTAAACTATTAATCATGGCTGAATTAACCAGACAATCACATAGAATGGAGGGGAAACCCCCTAAGTACACACCAAGACAGTTAGAAAAGCTTAAATCTAAGAGAGGAAAACCATCAGGGACTGGATCAACTGAAAAAGAGGAAACATCAGTAATTATCCATCCTGATTACAAAGTATATCAATCTCAAATAGCAGAAAGCTCTCAAAGGAAAATATCAATTTCTGAACTAGTTGAAATTGCTTCTAGAACTAGTGAATTATCAGCTACTGAGCCTGAAATTTATGAACTAGAAACTGAATCTACTACATCTGAGCCTACTTTAAAGTTCATTACTCAAACCCTTGGTCATCCTCATTCACCACGAGTGAAGTTTCGCATCACTGAAAACCTTCCTCCTAGCCTCATTAACATTGAAGAAATTACTGACACAAAAAAAATAATTTATTATTCCTTCACATCAGGAATATTTAGATCTTAGGCCAAGTGAATCAATTTAATATTATAGCCCTTTCAAACAAGATCCTTGGTATTCTTGGTTAACCGAATTTCTACAGAATTCTGGTCTAAACTATTTGCCACCCTGAATTCCTTTTCATGCCATACCAAGAGGTAATTACAAACCTTCATTCAACATATTTGGTGAGTCATCCATGTTTTCTACATCACCATAATCATATTTGTATGGTGGTCCAGATATTCCACTGGTGTACCAGTTGCTTTCTGGTACTTCTCAGGAGTAGCTCCCTCTCCCAAAAAAATTATACAATCACCTTGTCCAAATGAATCACATACCAAAAATTTGAACGCAGAACAAGTTTACATGATATATGGAAACATTCCTAACCCTGACCCTCAAAGTAGTAATTTACCGCCTGGGGGGCATCCTCAAGGTAGTAATTTACTTCTTGGGGGGAAACCTCAAGGATAATACACACCTCAAGGACAGTACACACCTCACAAATAGTACACATCTCAAGGAGAATACATACCTCAAGGCCAGTACATACCTCAAGGACAATATCAACCTCAAGGGCAGTACTCTATTCAGGGTCCAGAACCTCTTTAAGGACAGTACCCTATGCCAGGTAAATATTCTTTCCAAGTACAACAACCTCCTTTAGGGTCGCATTTTTATTAGGAACAACAATTTTTTGAGGGAGGTCAATATTTTAGTGGGAATTATCCAGCCAACTATCAAACCTACGTTCCAAATTATCAACCTGGTTATGGTCCATCTTACGCAACACAAAATTAAATAGGAGATCCATATCCTGGAGTAAACACGGTGTGGAATCCATATTTGAATCAACATAATTTTCAAAGTAATGTGCAAGTGCCTTATAATCAGCCTGTTCAGCGAATTGCTTACAATCAAATACAACAACCTATCCAACCTATGCTTCAAGTTATACCACAGATATCTGCACCTAGTAATGTCCAATATCCTGGTCTGAGTACACCTAGAACTCCACCTCAAATCACTGCACCAAATTCTATTCAACCTACCACACCTATCCCTAGACTTTTTGCAGTCCCTATCTCTACAGCCCCTCAAGTATCACAACAAATCCCTCGAGCCACTGCACAACAACCTGGACCCACAGTTCAAACTACATTTCAAATGCCTACAAGACAACCAGGTACAAGTACAATGCTAACAAGTCAAACTCAGTTTTTTTATAAAACATATCAATGGAAGTATCAATATGGACCTGTAGCATATAATCCAATATACCAACATCAATCGTACCCTGGTTACATTTATCTGATACCAGCTCAACCTCAGTATGGTCTAGCCAATCCTGGTTATCTGGGAGGTATTCCACTCCCAAAGGCACAGACTATTCCAAGTTATCATGGATATCCTCCTCCTGGTACTGATATAGTTCCATAATGTTATCAATTTTCTCAGCAAGACCCTAACCTTCGGTTACTGTTCATAGCAACTTTGGATTTTCCTGATTTGTCATGCCTAACAAATGATCCAATTTATTATCTTTTGTAATGGCCGCCAATGCCTAATAAGTTGCCCAGTGATATTCCTAAGTTAAAAGGTAAATCAGGAGAATACCCCTGAAACCATGTCATGACTTACCACCTCTGGTGCACATCCAACTCTTTAATCGATGATTCAATTCGATTAAGATTTTTTCAGACAACACTGACAGACTTAGCTACAAAATGGTATATTGAACTACCACATGGCTCATTCAAAAATTTCAACACGTTAGCAACAACTTTCTTAACACACTTTTAGTTGCCGGGATGATATGACAATGGGACAAAACTCTTAACTTCATTAAAAAAATCTACGTCTGTGTACATATCAGATCACATACATGAATGGTGACTTAGGAGACATTTAGTGAAATTTTTTATTCTGGATCAGATCTTGGTAGAATGTTTTATCAAATCATTGCTTCCAAATATCATTGAAGATTTGGCTAAGGGATGGGTTGTCACAGAAGAATAGGTCATTTCTCAAGCATAGTACATAGACCTTGTATATACACAGTCTAGTACTTTATACGAAAAAAATTCTGACTTACCACATCCTAGTCAACTAACTGCAACTCCTTCAAGTTCTCATGCTGTAGATGGTGTAATTGGTTTAGTTAGCGCTAATAAGAGTAAGAATAAGTCCTCAAAAAATACTTCTCCTATCATAACTTTACCAGATTCACTGAAAGGAGATTCTTCCTTTGAAACTTCTACTCAAATTCATGTTGTAGATTCATCTACAGCTAAATCTAAAACTGGTAATAGGAAGAAAGGAAAGTATAAAAATAAACAAACAACTTCTCCCAAAGAGAAAATTGAAAATAATGAACCAGCTGATGATAAACAAAAACCTCATTATCATTGTCTTATCTATGATGAGGATCACTTTAGCAAAGAGTGCCCACATCGGTCTGAGGTCTCTAAATTCTTCAAAGTTTCACCCACACTCGCTTTCTTGAAGGATCCTTTTCCCACTCAATATAGAAAAATGATAGGATCTTCTTCAAATTCATTGGCAGATATTTTAATGATGTCTGATTTTATGGTTGCAACGCAATCACAAGAATATGGAAGTAAAAATCTTTTAACTGGTAAAGAGACGGAAAATTCTAGTCAAACACCAGTTGTATCTCCTTTGGATTCTAATCCACTTCACATCAAGAAACCTAATTTTGATCTAGTGATTAAACCGCCTACTAAAGGTGTACTTCGAAAATAAGCTTTCAATCCACATCTAAGAGCTGCTCAAAATTACAACATTGTTGAAGACTTGGCGATATCTCCTTCAATAATGTTAGCCTTAGAAGTACTACAATCATGTTCAACACAAAGAAAATTAATCTTATCAACTATCGTAGCTATTTATCCTCAAGATTCTAACCTCATGGTCTTTGATCTAGAGAATTTTACATTGAGACTCCCTCATCAGATGGATTTTCAGATTCCAGTATTAGTAAAAAACAAATGAGTCTTTCATACTATGATTGATGAGGGGGCACCCACGTGCATAATGTCATTAAATTTTTGGAAAACTCTTGGTTCTCCAGCACTCAACCAATCCCTGAAAATCCTTAGCCTTTGATGGAAGAGAATCTCATATGTACGGAATACTCTAGGCTCTACCTATAGAAGTAGAAGGAAAAACTGTTAATCTAGATGTGGAAGTTGTTGATGCCCCTCTAGATTACAACCTTATTTTGGGTTGTAGTTTTTCTTATGCCATGACTGCTATCATTTCATACGTCTTTCAGTTAATCATGTTTCCTCATAAAGGAAAGATAGTAAAAATCGATTAGTTGTCATATTATTCATCCGACCCTACTTCTACAGACAGTATCCAACATGTTGTAAAATTGACTATCCCATATGAATATGTTGATGTAGGTTTAATAAAGGACTCTGCTCTGATGGGAACTTCCTCTATGCCTCCACCCAACATACCGTGTACCATTGCCAACATCAATATGATTTCATTAAGCGCTATACCATTCGATGACACTTGGGTAGTGCCTTCAGAGTTAGAACTAGATTCTTTCAATGGTGAGATGCCTTTGAGTCCTTTTGAAATGGCATATGTAGCAGTACAGTATTTTTCCGACACACTTTAGACTACTCTTGATCAAGTGAATGTGATCACTGAAGAATCTTCTTCATAATCAAGCTCAGCCTTGACATCACTTTCTGATCCTTTTCAATAAGTGTTTCACACTGATGAAAGTATTAGGGAATTTTTGTCTTTGGATGAATTACCCTAGGATGATCTACATCATAGATCTTCGTTTTTACCTGAACTTGATAGGTTTGAAAATGATTTTTCGTCTATTTTTACGATTGGTTATGTTTAGGAACCAAAAAATCCCATATCGATTACAAATTCAGATTCCTGGATTAATTTTCGAAACATTTCTACAATTGCTCCTATCAACATATCAGTTAAACCTAGAATTATTGAAAACATTCATATAGGCGCTTCTTGTATGATTGAAGAGATTAATACATAGAAAGCCCTATTTCAAGAATTCTGAGACAAATTCCCTAGACTTACGAAGAGATGTCAGGAATCGATCCAAAGATTGTCATTCATGAAATTAAGACATACCCAGATGCCAAGCCTATTAGACGAATATTACGTCCAATACTTCCACGAAAAGTTGCTGCTATAAAAGTTGAAATTGAAAAACTATTGTGAGCAAGATTTATTTATCCAATTCCATTGACATATTGGGTATCTAATATAGTTTATGTTACCAAAAAACAAGAGACTATATGATTATGTGTTGATTATATGGATATTAATAAAGCATGTCCAAAAGACAATTATCCTACCCCCTATATCGACCAAATTATTGATGATTGTGCCAGAAATGAAATTTTTTCATTTGTGGATGGATTTTCTAGGTATAATCAAATCAACATACTCCCTGTTGATCAACCAAAAACAACATTTATATGTCCTTGGGGGACGTTTTCTTATTGAAAATTACCTTTAGAATTAAAAAATGCTGGTGCAACTTTTCAAAGTTCCATGTCTTCGCTTTTCATGATATCAAACATATTTTACAGCCTTATCTGGATGATTTGCCTGCTCACTCTTTACACAGGGACAATCATCCTACACAATTATGAGCTATTTTCATGAGATTTAGGCATTACAAGATTCGTTTGAACCCCCACAAATGTGTTTTTTGTGTGCAATCAAGACGATTACTAGGATTCATCATTTTGAAAGCCGATATTCTTGTCGACCCCTCGAAGGTTAAATCCATCATCAATTTACCTCCTCCTTCCACACTTCGCCAACTCCAAAGTTTGAAAGGGAAAGCAAATTTTCTACGTAGGTTTATCAAAAACTATGCTGAGTTAACAAGAGGTTTTACCTGGTTTTTGAAACAAAGTGTTCCTTTTATTTGGGATGAGATTTTTGATCGATCTTTTGGTGCATTAAAACACTTGTTGACTCATGCACCGTTCTTGCATCCACCCAAATACCACTAGGACTAATGTTTATACTTAGCATCCTATGATTCCACCATCGGAATGGTTCTGGTTCAAGAGGATGAATCTCACAATGATCATGTGATCTATTATCTAATTCGAAATCTAAACCCGAAGGAAATTAAATATTCGCATTGTGGAGAAATTTTCCTTGGCAGTGGTGCAAGTTGTCCAACGATTCTGTCACTACATATTATTATGTAAGACAACTGTGATATCTAATTACAGCCTGATGATGTATATTTTGACAAAACAATTACTATGGGGAAAATACTCTAAATGGATTGTCATCCTACAAGAGTTTGATTTGGAATTCAAGAAATCTAAATCAAAGAAATCACTAGTGTTTGCAGAACTCATGTGTGACTTCCCCAATACTGAGATAGAAACTATGGTAGAGAATCCCATCGTAGATAAATCTCTTTTTCTTATCAGTAAGTTAGATTCATGGTATGGAGATATCATTATATATCTTCAAACCCAAACCTTTCGCCCAGAGCTTTCACGTTCAAATCGATGGAGAACCTGATATCAATCCCAGCAATACAATATTGTTGGAGACACTCTTTATCGTCATGGTGCAGATTATGTTTTTTGACGTTGTATAACTCACGAAGAGGCTGAAAGGGTTTTCAATGACTACCACTCTGGAGCATGCAGTGGTCATATGTCTGGGTTTTCCACAACCCAAAATATATTGCGCACTGGTTATTTTTGGCCGTCATTATTCAAAGATTGTATTATTTCAGTCTGAAAATGCCACAAATGCCAAATTTTTTATCGAAATATGCATGCTCCTCCAGCTCCTCTTCACCCAATCATTGTTGTCGGTCCTTTTATGAAATGGGGCATTGATTTCACTCCATGTAACCCTCACTTGACCAGGGGGCATGGGTATATTATTCTCATTGTAGATTACTTTACCAAATGGGCTGAGGCGATGCCTACCTTCGCGGCAGATGGAAAAACTATAGCTACGTTCATATTCAATCATGTGATTGCTCGTTTTTGTGTTCCTCAAGCTATTATCATAGACCATGGGAGTGATTTTTGAAATATAATGATGATTGAACTTTCCGATCAACTTGGCCTGCTCCATGATAACTCTAATCCATATTACCTGCAAGCTAATGATCAATTTGAATCCATCAACAGGGTTTTGACCACCATGATTAAACAAATTATTGGAACTCACAAATCGAATTAGCATACCATGCTTTTTTCGGCACTATGGGCATACCGAAACTCAGCAAAAACTGCTACAGTTTTCACTCCTTTTCAATTGGTCTATGTTTTAGAAGTGGTGTTACCCATTGAATGAAAAATAAAATCACTCCAATTAGCCATTAAGTTACTACCAACTACCTCTGAAGAGGAAAAAATCTTTTTGTACTTAGCACAATTAGATGAGACTTGGCGCACCATTGCATTAGCTACTGAAGCTCATATGAAACATGTGAAATCTCAGTATGATCGAAGTGTTACCCCTTGTGTTTTTTCAGAAGGTGACCTAGCCTTAGTATACGATCAGGCTAATGATAAGATAGGTGTTAGGAAGTTCAAACCAATGTGGCATGGTCCCTACATTGTCAAGCATGTGCTTGCAAAAGGGGCCTATGAATTCACTGATTATGACGGGGTCTCTTTAGATAAGCCTAGAAATGGTATTTATCTTAAGATATATTATGCTTGACTTTTTTGTGAAGATCTCACTTGTACATTAGTTACCTTTTAGATAGTGTGCCTTAGATTAGATAAGTGTGAGTAGATTAAGTTTGTTGCTATTACTATCAATGCTTATCTTGATTACTCTTTATATTGTAGATGTCGACATCCCTTCAAATGTACACTGGTTTTGCTGATGGTGCCTGTCGTAGTACACAGAATATTTCTTCTGCGACCTGGGTTATCTATTCACACACCAATGAGTTAGTTTCTATGCATGGGGTAAGCCTTGGTAAAACAATGAACAATATTGCAGAATATAGCGCAGTCATTGAATTATTATCTGGCGCCATTTCATTTGGTATTCGATGTTTGATCATTAGGTTGGATTCAGAACTCATTGTATTACATTTAAACAGGGTATATGCAATTAAAAATCCAATGTTATTGAGATTATTTTTGAAGGTTTGTCTCTTGGAATGATAGTTTGATTACATCAAATATCAACACATTTCAAGAAATTTAAACACATTGGCCAATGCATTAGCTAATCATGTTCTAAATATACATTTGCAACATTAAATAGTAAACCAAAACAACATTCGATACTTGTTGAATAAGATACTTAGAGAAAGTACTAATATCATAGACAAGTTTGTTTTCAAAAATATTACATCGTCTATGATCATAGATTCAAACACGTTATGATCTAATAGATACTAATAAAAAAAAAACATGTCAATCCACAATGATCATCCACTATATGTGATGATGATCATGGTAATAGACTATGACACATGCCACCTTACGTAGGAATCTCCTAAATGGTCCTGGAACACCAGTAACATGTCTCTGAAGCTAGAGAGGAATGTCATCTATCCCTGTCTTTGGAATGTCTATGGTTAACCTATCCAGGTTGTGTTCCATATTGGCTAGGATCTCTACTGCCTGATCCTGTGGTGGTGCTATAGGCTCTGCTTGTTGCCTATCAAAGTGGCAAAGTGTAGCTGGTCATCCCGGACCGACATCTACATTTAAATATTGTGATCAGTATCAAACGATAAAAAACAAATAAAAATTATATTAAAAGCATCAAAATAGTTCGCTTACCTAATTCATCCCACTTTGTCCCTGGAGGCAAAGACATCTCAAGATCACCTCTGAAATCTATACCTGCATAGGGGAAGTCTTCGATTATTAAGACTTGGTTCCTTAGCCACATAAAGTATGTCGGGGTGAACCGAACCATTGAACTGCCATCGCCACCACGGTGGGCCATGAATGCAACCCAACATACCATCTGAGGTTCTTGAGGTTCCCCGCGATCTACTGGAATAAGTTGAGGGGCGAGAAGCGGGATTCTCTCTAAAGCAAAATAAATCAAAATGGCGCCATAACCAAATATTTTTAACTTTGAATTCTTTTCTCTGGTTAATTGGCCTTTCATTTTGGCCAATACCCCTTTGCACCAATTGAATATGGTGCCTCTCAAACACTCTATTATGGTCTGCATTTGAGATTTAGTGGCTACAAGTGGAGCTAGACTCCCATACAATCTAGTTACCGTAAATGCAATCACTTTTATATCTAATCGCAAAATAGTTTTAATGTCTATGTGATTATCCTTTGGATCTGCCTCATCACTTCAATATTGTTGTTTGTAGCTAGCAACGGGTAGGCCACCCTCTCTAGACCCAAACAAGGATATGATTTCTCCTCTTTGGGACAATCCAGTAAGGAAATAGATATCCTTGAGCTCAATTTCGAGTTGACGGTCACCAATGATAAAACACTGATCTTGAACTTCTCATATATTTACTAACCATGTCATCAACTCTACTTGTGCTTTCATACCTTGGATCGCCCAGAACTTATATAAACCACAATTTTTTAGCACATGCATTGTTTTGGGATCATTCATAGCTTCATTTTCTATAGCCTCATGCTCACGTTATCTCGACTCTAACATGGTGGAATAGCCTACAAATAAACACATTTGAAAGTTAGAAACCATTGGAGTGTAAAAATTTAATAATTTTTAAGAGAATTTGTGAATTTTGAAATGGTCACAGTGCCTCCGCAGTTTTTGTGAGGAGACAGCACAGACATCCACACGGGCTCTACACAAAAACCGTGGTGGCCCGATAGTTTTCTATTTATAAAATTATTGGGGTTCGCAGGTAGCGCACACATCACCTGTAGACCCCCGAGAGCACATTTTTAAACGTAAATTCCTTCCCAAAAATGAAATTAAAGCTAAAATATAGAAATGAAATAGATATAAATCAAGAGTAAGATGATGTGGATTACCTAGTTCTGACGATTCATGGAATGGACAGACGGTTCTCCCGATATTAGCTCTGGAACTTTTTTGCCAAAAGCTCTCAATTCATTGCTCTGAAGACAAAAGGTGAAAATGATTTTGTTTAACTCATTTTTATAGTTTTTTAATGAATAAAATATTATATTTTATTTATTTTTCACTTTAAAAGGCTATTTTTAAATATATTTACTTCTTGGAAATAGTTATTTGTAATATTTTGATTTTTTGTGCAGGAGACATGATGTTTGGTGAAAATAATTATTTTGACGCTAAGTATAATTTTATCACTTTTTCAGGCTCTTGAACATTACAAAAAAGCAAAACCCTGGAGGTCTCTCCTAAGCCCTTTTCAAACTCTCTAAATATGAAAATATCACCGAGTACTTGAATATTCGAACTCGTTGAAGGAAATAAACAGTCATCCTTTCAGTATAAGTTTACCCCTTTTTCGGACTGAAATGGACTATTTACGAAAAAGGTATACATTGACTAATCATGGTCAATAGAGTTCTCTCCTGTATTATTTTATCCTTTTTGGGCTTGAGAGACTAAATTTATGAAAAAGTACAACCACAGAGTTTACTTATGTTTTTCTTCTAACTCCCTAAAACTGAAAATTTTTGAGTTTCTCCTATACTGGACTCATTAAAATTTAACAGTAAAGGACTTGTCGATTACAACAGGACCAAACCACTCCTTATTAGAGTTCAATTTTAATACTAAGATGGACTCATCTGAAGGATGATCTTACACAAACAAGAAAATTTTATCCTCCTCAAGCTTATCAAAACTAAAGAGGTACTTGCCAGTAATGGTGGGGGGAAAAGAGGGAAAAAGAATCCAATTGTTACCTTTTTTTAAAAATTAATATGTCACTCTTGAACACGGCACTTTGTCACACTTGTATCTGGGTTGGGAAATCCTTTTTATAATAGTTAATCAAACCACATTGAAAGTATTTAGCTGGTTTATGGGTATTAATTTTAGGTCAAATGCTGCCAAGCCATCTACATTGTTGTTATGTGTTCAAGAGACAGTTCAAATAAACCATTCATTGCAAACATTCATCTCCATTCGTGTTAACCATCCTTGAGTCAGTCCTTCTAAATATTTCTTCAAAACTAGATCTAATGGTTTCATGTCATAGGCTTTCTTACAACGGGTCACTTTCTGTCAACGACAGCTCATCATATAGAAATTTGATCTCGAATCCTATCAGTACCTTGTGATATGCATGCCTTAATGTTAGGTTTCTCACCTTCGATGACAAGTTAGATCATTGACCTTTGATCGAAAGATTCTATGAGTGTTTGACTACAAATCATTCATTCACACTTCATGGATTGTACTAGATTACTTTGAGAGTCATTTTCATTATTGGTAGTTTCTCTCAAACTTGTTAACAGTTCACATCATTGACTGGTAATCAAGTGGTTTCTACCATGTTCCACTTCGACACAATAAATTTCATGGATAGAATCGTACTAGTTCAAGAAGTGGAAATCAACACCCTGGATCTAGTTTCCACCATCCAAGCTATGAGGAGTTTTATTATTCATGATACAGTAGACTAATGATAGATAGATGTGCCCATACTATGTCTACTTTTGATGTAATATTAAAATCATATATGTAGCAGAACATTTAGTTAGTTTTGATCTAAGTATGGGAATGCCTACCTTAGTGATGATATATATATATATATATATATATATGTTTGCATTGAATTTTTTTATAGGTTTTCGACTGGTGTGTCTACAATCCAATCCTTGGAATGATAAAGCACTTCACTCTTTATAACAACCTCAGACTTCGCACTTTAAGGGGAAATATGTTACACATTATTTTGTCACCATGACATTTGACTGTCCATATGGGTCTATCACCACCTATATTGCGCTCTGTTAGAAGTCAAAAACCCTAATGTTCCGAAACCAATTCTTGGAATTGGAGAAAAGCTCATTAAAACCCTTTAAATTCTACCTCCACACTTTTTCTAGCATTTTCCTGCGGGTTCACAGATACTTGTTCCATAGCCTGCGGAAACTCCCACATGTTGTGCTACCAAAACCAGCAGACCCCAGTAAAAAGTCAAATAAATGAAAAACCAAGTTCTAGAAGCCCAGTTGGTCAGATATTCTCCCAACTGGAAGCTTATAGAGGCGCGATCAATTCGAGATTTATCCCTCCACTCATGGAGCTTATCCCTTTGTCTATGGAGATCAAATCCCTTCATGAGAGGAATCCATCCCTCTATTCATGGAACTGAAACTACCTCCATTTCCCTATAAATTGAGATCATGTTTTAGTCTCAAAGGTAGACATATATGTTAGTTGCTGAAGAAATTCCCAAGGGAGCATACTCTCTACACTAGTTGTTGTTGGCATGAGAATGATCACACCCTTATGTTCATAACTCCATGCTAGTATTCAGAGAGGAAGGCTTTTCAAAATGAAGGAGGAACGATTGTTCAGGACCCTAGGAGAAACTTGTATGACATCAAGGCATCAGGTTGTAAATTTACTCTTTTCATTCGAGATAATACATATGGATCTCTTTTTCTCATTGAGTTTTTTCTTGTGCTTGTTGAATAACATCAATACTTAGACTCCTTGATCACTAAGTTGGATTAGCTCTTCTTAATTATTATATGTTGCAGGTTCTTTGATTTGTTTGTCTGTCTTTGATTGTAGGTTCTACTTACTAAATAAGCCTCTTTGGAGCGACTGGATAAAATACTTCATCAAACATTGGATTTCAAGGTAGGGGCCTATCCTCTTCCTTTGTTTATAATCATTTTTAATTGCAAATAATATAGAGAAAATGATTTACAAATGGATGTTTTTTCTAGCTATTCGTAGAATACTAGGGAGATCACTCTTGTCTACAAGAGGGATTAATCTGCATAACACTCCAGTTGATCCTTATCTCTTCCATACCTGCACAAAACCATCAATTTGTCATTTGGACGAAGGAAAAAACACCTCAAAAACATCAAGACCCAGTTCCTAGCCAAAAACAACAGAAAACCCACCTTTTGGCAGCTTGCAGCTTTTTCAGTGATGTACCTGTGAGGTCGTAGTTTCTGCCTTGAAACTCACTACCTAGGTCCTAGAAAAGGCCCCAAAAGGTGTGAGCCAACTGATACGAGGGGCAGAGTGCTTTTCTTGGGCTCTGGGCACCTAATCAGAAATTCTAAACCGCTGAAATTGAAGCGTATGGTTAGGCCACCTAGATGCAACTGGCAGATCTTGATTTCAACGGTCATTTTGTCCGCTACGAACACTGCAAGATTTAGGGGATTTTCTTCCTATCGACATTCACCACATATACACTTGAAAATGAATCAAATTGGAGGGAAATCTCCCTATTAAAAGAGAAACCCTAATTTTTATTTCGCAAATTGCGACTAAACCATAGCTCTCTTTAATTAACCATCAGCACCGTTGGAAAACACTCAGTGAGATCTAAAATGGGTGTTCGTTCATTTATGATGATTTGATACTTCATCTGGAAGCCTTTTTTCCATGAAGGATCACTTCGTTGCCTCTCAAAATAGAAATTATACACATTACGAGTAACCATATTTTTATGATGCCCACCGGGTCTATTCTATGTAGCAGCATCATTAATTCACCCTTTTTCAGAGCATCAGCTTTGATATCATCAGATTCATGAAGTATATCACGAGTCCCTTTTGCCTTCCTCCATAGTATTCCATCCATTCATGCTTTGTCCCTCTCTCGTGTAGCCTGTTTTGATATCCAAACCCGTTGTCCCCCATCTCCTCAGGAGTCGATTCAGTCGCTTCTAGGTCATCCATGTTGTTTACACTCTACTCAGTATCCCCCATTCCATCATCATGCATGGTGTTAGTCCAACAGTCTCTCTACTATACTCCCTTCTACCTTAGCTAAGGACCCTCATTACCTCATATATGGTGGACCTCCTTCTGTCGACACCTGCATATTCATTCCAGAAGACATGTCTAGAGGGTGGTGTATCTTGGTTCCAGCTTCCATAATTGTTCGGTGCCTCAGATTAGGAAAAGGGACTCCTTATTGCCATTTGACTTTATTATTTCTCATCCTCTCCACTTCAGCATGATCAAAATTTCTATACTCGATATTTCACTGATCCAACATATTGATCCAGTGATTCCCAGGTGCTTTTGAGATGTTTCAGACCTCATGAGGGTGTGGCCCTTCAGGTAGCTCCCCACATGCCTGAATGACCTCATTATCTTCTACAGCCTCAGATGCAGCTCAAAATATTTGATGGGTTCAAACACAACTGCTTGCACTACCTCTAGCATGCATGTATCACTTAGAAGATCCATTTATATTTTCAGAGTGCTTTCATGTTTATTAGGGCTTCTCTGGTTGTTATTATACCCCATGTATTCATATATTATTGTATTTAGCCTCGTTTATTGCCCCGGGCACAGTATGTATGTGGGATTCATTATATTTTTTTTTGGCCATTGTTTATGCCATCATATCATGTAATTTATAGCTCAGTTTCATTTTACTAGGCAAATCATTATTCTTTGTACTTTTTTTATCTCAGCGGGCATAGGTATGCCTCCCCCGCCTCATTATATACAGGTACTCAACAATAAAAGGAGACTTACGGTTTCTGGTCTCACCCCTCAGGGTTATTATCCTCTCTCACTTTGTTTCGCCTCTGTATCTCTCTCTCTATGACTCTCGTTCGATGTCTAGTGATTGTGTTCTTACAACGTACTTTGGTCATACAATTAGCTCCTAACGCTCACACGTTGGGGGGAAATCTATTACACCAATTTGGTCATCTAACCATGTATAATTATATGGATCGAAATACACCATGTAAGATCAATTTTACCATAGTAAAATTTATTTCACTAAGAAATAATTTAATAAACCATAGTTTATTAAGTTATTTCTGGTCCAAATATAAAACCCCATGAGGAATAATTAAATAAATCCTTATTTATTCGATTTTTCTCTATGAATAATTAATTAAACCTCTGTTTAATTATATTCCTAGTCATATTTAACCCAATTAATGAGAAATAACTAGACAAATCAATATTTATCGTATTATACTCTAGGAATAATTAACTAAATATTTATTTAATTAATATTCCTTGTTAAATTTGACTAAATGATTTAGGAATGTGTTGTAGCTGCTACAACACCACCCAAATTTTTGTGTATTTACAAAATTTCAGGTCCCCCTCTGCTTGCTTAGCCATTAGGGTTTTTGAACTGGCCTGTAGCCAATGACATCCCTGTGACCTATTCCCAGCCCCTCGTAAGTCTTCTCACCATCATGACGAGATAATTTTTCCACAGCCACGCCATGTGTGGGGAGGGGGGATCATCATGCATACACTCAAATGGAAACTTTTCCATGCATTAAGTATATTCGTTAGAAGCCCTTCCATCATGGATCATTTAGGCATTATGTTTGGATACTTCACCAAGATCATGTAAAGTATTTAAGGGCATCATTCTCTACAGGGTAACTTTGAACATATTGATGTTATAATGTTTCATACAGGTCAGTCCTGCGGACGATATACCCATCAATGTCATCACCACACCGAAGGAAAGAAACTGAAGCTAAACAACAAGGCCACAGTTGCGAAATAGGAAACTTTCATCCACATGCCCCCTGCCCATGTGGAGGTGAGAATTATGGCTACAGTTGAAGACCTCGTAAAGGCGGATGACAAGGATGCGCCAACAGGTGAGGGGAAGGAGAAAGTGAGAATTATTGTCAAATGGAGGATGGTGTGGTACATGTTTATCCAAATAAAGAATTTAAGGAAGAACCAGATGAGGTAGTTATATTCTGGGATGGAAAATATCTCACCTCAAAGGAAGTATTTGAGAGCACTACAGGGCATGAACTCAATGTTGATCTCTTGGATGTACATGCAGGAAAGAATACATTTCACCAATCTGATAAGTCTAGTCTGAGGCATAACCCATGTGGAAAAAATATACTCAGAAGATTTCCCTAAAACCTAAAGGGAATGACATACATAATACAAGTGTATCTTATATGCGAGTCGGGTTTCACCGTGAAGTTTGGAAATAAGAAAGGCAATATATTGTGATCACATTTTGAAGAGCGGTACCATCCCACATGCATACCAAAGCCATAACTAGAGGGCAAAGGAAGGATTCTAATCATTACGCATTTCAAAATGTTTTGAAAGGTCGTGGGTTATCAAGGAATAGCTTTGTCTCCATAAAGTGCGCCCTATCGACCACCCAAAGACCCATGCAGCATGAAGCCCTAAGAAAATCACAACATGTATACGTATGCGTGTGGAGACATTTTGATTAGGAGGGAAAGGGGCCAGATATAAATAGTCTTGCACAATGACAAATTTGGACTTCTCAGAGGTGAAACAGAAGTGCACATCCAAAAGAAATATATTTGAGACTGTGCACTCCTTTTGCAATGCATATTTGATTCCAGGCTCGTGAGAAAAGGAGAAGCTTACCACGGAAGAAGGATACCAAAAAAAATTCATGGAAAAAGCATTAAGAAATCTCTCGTTGACATAGTAGTGGCCTGCTAACCCTTACCTTTCGGGGAAAAGAAATCATTTTATTTGTTGTAAAGCCACCTAAATAATTAGCATCTTCTGCATAATATGCTTCAATCACAGTCTCCACATCGCGCAAACCCAAGCATTTCGATTTGTGAATTCACTGTATCATTGTAATTACAATTTGAACCCATAGACTTTCACCTTCATGAGGCCAGAATTTTTTTTTTATTAAGGTATAAGGAAAATACCAGCAGTCGAATGTCATGGAATATAAAAGGGATTCATGAGGCGATGGACAACATGTATGCTGCCACCTCATAAACAACGTTCTGAGGGGTGCGCTGTATGGTGGGCATCTAGATGAAGCATCGTCCATCGATTTAGAATAAGTTTCAGACTTTCGTGAAACCATGCAAGACTTAGGCGTAAATCTGGAAAAATCCACATGTCCAGGTTTTCATAGGGCAACCAATACGGTACGCAAAGAGATGTCAATACATACACAGGTGAAAGGTTGAGAGGCATTGCTATATTGAGGGTATACGAGATCTACAATTCCGTTGTCAATAGAAGTGAGAAGTCGATACATGAAGTCCCTCGCCGCACTCAAAGACTGCAGAGAGCAGCTTTGTCACAATGCAAGCGCCTTATTGACCACCCGTAGAGTCATTTTTCATGAAGCACTGGCATGAAATGAATACATATGCGCTGCGATTGCGACTACGTTGGGATCTAATGCTCTTTGTGCATCCATGATCGTTGGAGGCCTGTAAGAGAAGGAGGAGGCTTATTTCATCATCCAAAAAATGTGACTGCATCAAGGACGCAATGGGTCGCTAGGTCGTGAAACTAGTAGAGCGAATGAGGATGCGACTGGGTTGGAGTTATGACCCTGCGACCTATTTGAGGTCGCATCTCACATTAAGATCCAATCGTGTGACCCCTCCAAGTCACTTAGTCGCAAAAATATGAAGCAAATAAAAAATACAACTTGGTGGTAGTTATGACCCTGCGACCTAGTTAAGGTCACATGCCACATTAAGAGCACAATCGTGCGACCCCTCTGAGTCGTTGAGTTGCAAAACTATGAAGCAAATGAAAAATGCGACTTGGTGGTAGTTGCGACCCTGCGACCTGTAAATTTCATGCTTTGCGTGTACACACTGAGAGAGCTTTCCAATGGTGTCTTGGAAAGGAGCATGACGGGTGGCATCACCATGCTTCCAAAAAACATCAGAAGTGTCTACTTGCTGGCTCGTGGGAAAAATTTCAAGGGTGTCATACTTGCCTTGCCAAAGGTTCTTGATACATGATTAAGAAGTCAATGTTTTGCTGCCAAATTTCAATATAGGGTCACGAGGAAGGGGCTGCAAGAAATCCTCTTAGTCCCTCATTCCCAAGGAATATTTAGTTAGGATCCCCAGATGGCACCTGCGTTGACCAATTAAAAGCCCAATTTTGAAATACGTTGCATCACAATGGGAGTTTATTGCAATCTCAACCTTAGACCACTATGGTCATGGAAGAAGTGGTGTTTCATAAAATGTGTATCTGTAACATGATTGTAATTATTGCAAATGCATCGTCGGTTGCATAACAAAAGACAGTGGACAATGTAAAGATATACCTCCTCTATATGGCCATTTGATTCTTCTTTGGAGCAAGTCATTTGGTGGACTTAACATGAAAATTATGTGCACTAAGCCCTCAATGAAGTGTGAGCAACAATTCCATGTATGTACCCGCATTTTATAAATTCATTTCTACATGGGGAGATGTTTAGAGGAGATGAAGGGGCATCATGTCTCATCAACCGAGCCACCCTTATGATGTAATAGCTACCAGAACAAGTTAAACTGCAGATCTGCATTTGGCACTCATCCCATAGTAATACCAACAGACATTACACTAATTGAAGAGGCACAAGGAAAGCCTATGCGAGCCATTCGCTCTGATGACATAGTGGAACAGAACTTAACCACACAGGGGTCTAAATTTATCATTTTCACTCTTACAATTAATTAAAAAATCCTCTAGAATTATGATTATTCAATCATGAAGACATGTAACCTATGCTATGTGGTTGCAGGTGGAAGCTTTGTTTGCACGAAGAGCCAAAGTCTTTCCCAATAAGCAAACAGGTCCTTTGCAGAGCGAGTGGGTTATCATGAATCCCCAAGACACTCACTCTAAGATCAAAGGCACTTAGTCATGAGACAAAGATGAAGGAAGAGAAATCTCACTACGAAACCCAGAGATCACCAAAAGAAGTTTGCAAACTTGCTCAAGGTCACAGGTTGCAGATTTGCTCAAGGTTGTGGGTCACAGATTTGCTCGAGGTCACAGTTCATGGATTTCTCAAGGTCGCAGGTCACAGATTGCCCGAGGTTGTAGGTCACAGATTTCCCGAGGTCGCAGGTCACAAATTTCCCATGGTTGTAGGTCGCAAATGGCCCACGTCGCAAACTAGCCCAATAGTCGAGAAGACCAAGAGTCAAGGGGGGAGCTCAAGAGTCCTCTCATACTATATGTAAAACTTTGAGAAAAGGTAAAAAGGACTTTTAGCTCGACAATGAAAGCCAGTATGATAGAGGAATTGTTGCTAGAGAGCTAAAGGCACTCAGCTCTTGGTACCAAGTAGACATAAGTGTAGCGAGGCTAGGGTTTTGCATCATGCTTTGAGATGAACAACCCATGTTCCGCTATTGGGTTTTAACGAGTTGTAAACATGTATTTGACGTTGTAGCAGCATTAATAATATATTCTCCTTCTCAGCACTAATTCACGTGCTTGTTTGTGGTGATAGTACTAGTTGTCTAGTACTTCATTATGTTGTACGTTTTCTTTCATGCATGTCATCGGTTATGAACTATTTCTCAATGGTTGTATGTATGTCTGCTTTTGGATTAATGTTTATTTGTCCTTGACACGATGGTATTCTATTGTGAAATAATTTGTAGCTAGTTTCTGGTGTGTTTTCTTTCATATATGTTTGACTGGTTTTCGGCTCACTGATCCCAGTTAAGGAATATCCCCTTTTTATTTTTCTGCTTAGACATGATCGCATCTTTGTTTATGGTTCATTAATCTTGGGCTGATTTTGCTTTGCTATGTGGTCATTTCATCCTCACCTCTACTCCATCATATTCTCATCTGACAACCAAGAGTGGAAATAATTATGGCAGAAGCCGGGCCCACGTACTAGATGAGTCTCCCATCCCAAACAGTGTGAGGTCTAATTGGGACCTTTCACTGGGGAGACCACCTTGTTGTCGGCAGTAAAATTTTTCCCGTAAAAAATTTGGCACTAGAAGGAGGGCCAGATGACAAGCTGAGCCCTTAGAGCCTGCAGTTAGTCTCATATTTGTAATGGCTCATCCCTAAATCATTCTCCCAAGGTGTTTATTGGATTTATCTGCTTCTCGATGCTCAATCCCTGATGAACCTATGTATCACTTGTCCCAGTTAAAATTTGATGGTGAAAATGGAGTTTCCATAACTGAGCACCTTTCGGATTTCTATGAGTTTTGTGAGTGTTACGAAATTGACGACGATGAGTTGGCTTGTGTTCTTTTCTCCCTCACTCTCGAAGTTCGTGCTAAAAAATGGTTCCATACATTGCTGGAAGCTTCCATCCATTCGTTCGAATAGCTTGCCAGTGAGTTACAACAAGCTTTTCACAGGTACGATTTTCAAAAAGTATTAACAAGGTTAAATGAAATCAGAATGGAACCTCAAGAATCTATAGAGCAGTTTTCTATTAGGCTTGTTAATTTTTGTCTTGAGTTCCCTGAAAGGGATGTCGATTAGACATATTTAATTGAATAGTTTCGACTGGTGATTTTTGTTTCCCTAGAACAATTTCAATCGGCAACTGAGCCTGATCCTAGTGACTGTTATGATGATCTTCAAGTTGCCATTTTTTCAGATTTTGTCCTAAAATCTTTCACACACTATCAAATCGGAACTTGAAAATAATATTGACCTAAATTCTCTCCCTGTCAATGAAACCTATCTCGAGTCCACTTAATGTTTTCCTGGGTACGATTCTAAATCTCATTATTATACAAATAAATTGAGTCTTGTCCCAGGAAAAGTTGATTTCCTTACAAAATCATTGGGCCGTGATGGGCCTGCAGAATCATCGACCTCTCCAGATGACACTGATGTGCATAAGGAAGGCCCTTGCGCGGTTGATACCCCTACTTCTGAATCTTTTCTTTCATTCTTTCCTGATTTATTTCGTTATTCAGCCACTTTTGTAATTTCTTCAAGTCATTCAAAATTATCTTATACTAGTATTGATGACAATCACAAACATACGAATGATGTTTCAAAATCACATTACGAAATTGATGAATCCCTTATGTCTGATCTTTTTCATCCAAAATATTTAAACAACCAAAGGAGCGACTACTTGTCTGGGAAACTTCAAGATGTTTCTTTTATTGATTCATCCCAACTGTTAACTCCTGGGAAGCCTAACGTCCTGGGTCCCCAACCTAATCAACTTGATGGATCCAGTGACCACTGCTTATCTCAAAACATATTCACTCATGCCTCTGAGGACTATCATTCATATCTATTTGTCAACCATATGAAGCCTTTGAAATTTGATGATCCGCTTTGTGAAGATTCAAGGACCCGTCAGGAAATTGAAGTAATTCAGCTTCTGCTAGCTGTTACCTAAAGTTCTTACAATCTTGATGAGACCCCTCAAACAAGTCCAACTAGGGTTTCTGAAATGACGGTTCCCATGTATCACACGCCTCTCAGTATAGCCACGTCAGATGTCAGCTCATCCGAGCAAGTCTTCCAGTCAAGTGACATTTCCCTAAGCACAAATCTATATCACCTAACGGCCAGTATGCAACAACCGATATACCCTATTTTATTCACTAGAAGGGAAACACTGGCCATTGTCTCTAATATTTCAAGTTGTTTCCCAGCTAGTACCAGTTTCACTTAGGTGCAACCGTGTTATGTTTGGCAAGCCTCTCTACTACCTGAAAATATTCTAGCTAATTCACCCCATCCTAGGAAATATAAAGAATCTGATACATTAGATTGTCAATCCGCCAGTGTGCAAACATTTGGCCGAATTGATATAAATCCCACTGATACTTTTCCAATCACTAAAATTGATGATCACACCCATTCATCAGTTAATCTCACGAAACCATATAATTTTGTAATCCCCCCGCTCGAAGGTCCAGATCTTGTCCAGGACGGCGAGGAATGTCGGCCTCCACTGAAGATTGCTTCGGATCCTCGCATCTTCTACAAAACACAGGGACAAACTCGAATCAAGGATTTAAAAATTAGGGTTTCTGCAAGTGGATTCGCAAACATCTCAAATTTTCCTGGCGGATGCCTATTTTTTTAGGTCTATCAAAGTGATCATCCTCAAAATCATGATGAGATTCCTGGCGGGTTTGATGAATCCTATCCAATGAATATACCTCCAAATAGGCAATGGTTTTCCCCGCTTCCATCGAACCTAAGATTGTGCGTGGATGGATGTGTGTCATTGATAAATGATTTTATGTTTCAAATACATATTTCTTTGTATCAGAATGAAAGTGAAATTCAACTAGCACAATCCATTCTGGCATGTTCTCTGGTAAGTAGCCATGACCTTCTTGCTATTTCACATGCTCTTCAAGTAAGTCTTGTTGTTGGTGCACGATTTTGTATGCTGGCTCTGATTGCGAACATTGTTGTTCTTGCAAGGTGGGAACTAATGCGGTGGCTGCACTGGAAAGCTGATTTTACATAACCCGACTGCCTCTTTTGTTAAAATAGGGTTTTAGGATTAGGCTAGCTAGGATTTTCTAATAAAATTTGTTAGTTCAAGTTGTTAATTAGGTTTACATGTGAAAGTTTTTCTTTAGGGTTTAAAATTATGCTTGTTGTATTTTCTTGTATTCAATACTTTATGCATTATAATTTTCCATTTATTTTTGCACTCATGCATTTTCAGTATGCTTGTTGCTGCATAATGTCAGATAATCACTGCATGTGCTTTGCCTTGTTTTCCACTGCTAAATAGTTGATCCTTCTCACACATGGCATTGCATGGTGTCATAAGCCTTGTCTGTTACATTGTGTTGTGCACTTTCTTCCTTGCATCATTCACATTGGTTATTAACGTGGCTTAGATAATTCCCATACATTGCATGCCACTACATGAGCCCTCATTGAACCCCTAATGACCTTGTTCACTTTTTTCCCCAATTTCTGAAACCATAACTCCATTATTTGTGTGAGGTTGCAGTGGTTACCTCAAGAGGCAGCTTCTCTCAGGACAGTTCATCAAAGTCGTGTTCCCAACATAATGCCTATGAGTTTAAATTCATTGGCTAGGGAAATATGAGTTGGTTGCTTGTGGGGAACCCTAGCGAGTTCGAATGGCCTATACTCGTAACTCGAGCCTTGTGCCCAACATAGTCTCAAGCATCTTAATGACCCGTTTTGCATGTTTCTTCTGTGTATGGTAGATGGGATGTGAAGACTTGGCATGAGGGAAAACCCAAATCAAAATATATTTCAGTTTTTGTCAAACAAGAAACAACCTCTCTTGCCCGTAAAATAAGTCGGGATCCCTCATCCACCCATGCAAAATAAGTGTCGCGAGAACATGAAAATAAGTGCTACAAGCACATGAAACAAATAATGGTAAAGTATTTAGAAAGGCTTCCTGCGCAGAGAGGTAATGCAATGAATCCACCGGGGTATTGACCAGGCTCGCTAGCAGTGGAGCAACGTTTGTGATTTATTAAAGTGTCTCCACCGGGGTACTGTCCAGGCCTACTGGCAGCGGAGCAACACCAGAAACTTATTTTAAAATTTTGAATATGATAAGCCCACTGCCCTTCTCTCTACATCATCAACCAACCATTAGCATCCATGAACTTCGACTTTGACGCGTTCTGATTAACAAGACCTATTTGAGGCACAAGGATTGGGCATATCTATAAAGGTCAAAGAAATACAAAAGGGATACCCACACAGCCTGTTCAATTTTCCCTTGCATACCCATCTAGACTCAGACTATTGTTGGGACATTGACAGAGATGTTGGATTCTACTAGTGGTTATCCATTTGTTGTAGCCGCTACAACACCACCCAAAATTTTGGGTCCCCCTCTGCTCGCTTAGTCATTAGGGTTTTTGACCCGGCCTGTAGCCATTGAAATCCTTGTGACCTACTCCTAGCCCCTCGTAAGTCTTCTCACCACCATGATGAGATACTTTTTCCATATCCACGCCATATGTGGGGAGGGGGGATCGTCATGTATACACTCGAATGGAAACTTTTCCGTGCATTAAGTATACTCGTTAGAAGCCCTTCAATCATGGATCATTTAGGCATTATGTTTAGATACTCCACCAGGCTCATGTAAAGTATTTAAGGGCATCATTCTATACAGGGTAACTATGAACTGATTTATGTTATAATGTTTCATACAGGTCAATCCCGCGGATGATATACCCATCAATGTAATCACCACACCGAGGGAAAGAAACTGAAGCTAAACAACAAGGCCACAGTTGTGAAATAGGACACTTTCATCCATATGCCCCCTGCCCATGTGGAGGTGAGACTTAAGGCTATAGTTGAAGACCTCATTAAGGCAGATGACAAGGATGCACCAACAGGTGATGGGAAAGAGCATGTGAGCAGTATTGTCAAATAGAGGATGGTGTGGTACATGTTTATCCAAATAAAGAATCGAAGGAAGAACCAGATGAGGTAGTTATATTCTGGGATGGAAAATATATCACCTTAAAGGAAGTATTTGAGAGCACTACCAGGCACGAACTCAATGTTTCTCTCCTGGATGTACATGCAGAAAAAAATACATTTCACCAATCTGATAAGTCTAGTCTGAAGTATAACCCACGTGGAAAAAATAGACTTAGAAGATTTCCATAAACCCTGAAGGGAATGACATACATAATACAAGTGCATCTTATATGCGATTCGGATTTCGCCATGAAGTTTGGAAAGAAGAAAGATAATATAGTGTTCAGTGGGGGATCACATTTTGAAGAGTGGTCCCATCCCACATGCATACCAAAGCCATAACTAGAGGGCAATGGAACGATTTGTTGGGTATGTGTTATATTATTTCCACGAATAAGCACGCGCGGGGGGGTAAGAGGGGGGGTCATAGCCCCCCCTTTGTGTTGGGCGCAACGAGGGGTTCACAGGGGGGGGGGGTAGCACCCCGGTGAAAATTTTTGGTCCTTAATTTCCGGTGGGTAGTCCACGTCCATGGTTTTGTGCATGGTTTTTCACATGGTATTGGGGCACGATGGTTTTTGGCCCCTGGTATTTTTGTAGATCCGGTCAAGGGAACTATGGTTATGTTCTAATCTAGGGTTTATGGATTGGGTTTTATGTATGCTTCGGCATGTATACATATGTGTTGTAACACTAAAAGGATTATAATGAAAAATCAATCTGGTCGTCCCGATTTGGGATCCTAGGGAAAATCTCTGTGTTTATCTGTTTTATGTTTTATGCTCTTGCTATTGTTTATCTTCTGTTATAAGATTCGTGAGTAGATAATTTCTGTTCAGGGTTAAAACCTACATTTGGTATTAGAGCAGTTTCGGCTTGAATGGGACGCCTTTGTTGCTGAGGGTTTTTTGCTCGGGCCTGTGGTAGACCCTGTTCAGTGGGAGATCTGCGGGATCGATTCTTGTGGTGAAAGAAGATGGCGAGCAGCGGGAAGATAGAGATTGAGAAATTTAATGGTCAGAGTTTTGAGTTATGGAAGCTCAAGATGGAGGATCTGCTAGTGGATAAAGATCAGTGGATTGTGGTAGATCCAGGTACTAAACCAACGAAAATGTCAGATGAAGACTGGAAGAAACTGGATCGAAAGGCTAAGAGCACAATACGGTTGTGTGTCTCAGATTTAGTATTGTTGAATGTATCTAGGGAAGCTACGGCGAATACCTTGTGGTACAAGCTAGGGAATTTGTACCAATCTAAGTCTCTGGTGAATAATTTGTTCCTGCAGAAAAATCTGTATAACCTGCGGATGAAGGATGGAGACTCGGTGACAGAGCATCTGAACGCCTTCAATACTGTGGTAATTCAGTTGTCATCTGTTGATATTAAAATTTCATATGAAGATAAGTGCATCAGTTTGTTGTGTTATCTACTAGATTCGTGGGACAGTCTGGTTATTGCAATAGGTATCAATACAACTACCTTGAATTTTGATGACATTGTCTCAGCCTTACTGTCGGAGGAAATGAGATGGAGAAATATAGAGGGTCAAAATGGAGATGCCTTATCTGTACGAGGAAGGTCCCAGAACAGAAACAAGAATAAGGTTTTGAGTGGGAGATCTAAATCTAGAGGGAGATTTAAATCTCCTGGAAATTTTGTAAAGGTGTGCTGGAAATGCGGAAAGGAAGGGCACTACAAAAAGGACTGCAGATCTAAAGCTCCTGAGAAAGGAAAGGGATCTGATGATGCTCCTTTTGCAGAGGCAAAAACCACCTCGGATGAAGGTGGGGATGTTTATTTGGCTTCTTCTTCGAATACACATGTATATCATGAGTCATGGTTGATTGACTCAGCTGCATCCTTTCACTTCACTCCCCATAGGGAGTGGTTCTACGAGTATGAGAAATATGATGGTGATGTCTTCCTAGGGGATGATAGGAAGGCAAAAATCGTCGGACGTGGAAAGTTCAAACTGAAGCTACAAGGTGGAAGGATTAGAACACTTCCTGGTGTTCTGCATATTCCTGCATTGGCCAGAAATTTGATTTCTGTAAGCAAGATGGATGATGCAGGTGTAAAAAAGATTAAAACATGCTGTGAAGATTAAGGATTGGGAGCAACGGTATATCTATAGAAGTTCGGGCCAGAACTCTATACAAACTTCTGGGAATGGTATGCTTGTTATTGATGGGTGTAACATTTTTTAGTTCCTAAAGTGGGGCAAGCCTAGCTATCTGCGGAGGAAAAGACCATGCTATGGCATCGAAAGCTTGGACATAATTGGAGAGAAAGGGCCCTCAGATACTACATGGAAATGGTATGGTAGAAGGTATGTCTAATTTCTCTTTGGATTTTGATTTCTGTGAACATTGTGTATATGGGAAGCATAATCGGGTGAGTTTTCCTTCTGGTGCTAAGAGGGCGAACAAGATATTAGAGCTTGTGCACAGTGATGTGTTTGGACCTGTATCAGTTCCATCACTGGGAAAGTCTATGTACTATGTTTCATTCATAGATGACTTCTCAAGGAATACATGGATATATTTATTGAGGAATAAATCTGATGTCTTTGACAGATTTAAAGAATTTAAGGCTCTGGTGGAGAGCCAGATAGAGAATAAGATAAAGGTGTTGAGGATAGATAATGGTGGGGAGTTCTGCAAGAAGGTATTTGAAGAGTTCTATAAGAAGTTTGGTATAGAACGAAAGAAGAATACTCCATACACACCTCGGCAAAACGGAGTTGTAGGAAGAATGAACAGAACACTGATGGAAAAGGCAAGAAAGCATGCTCAGTGGTACCAGGTTAGGACAAGAATTCTGGGTAGAGGCAGTGGAGATTGCATGTTACTTAGTTAATAGATCACCTTCATCGGCGTTGGAGGATAAGACTCCACATGAGGTATGGACCGGTAAGAAACCCTCTCTTTCACATATAAGGGTATTTGGATGTGATGCATATGTACATGTTCCAAAGGAGAAAAGGACCAAGTTGTATAATAAATTTGAAAGGTGCATCTTTATTTGGTATAAGGATGGTTTAAAAGGTTACAAGATTTGGAACCCGGAAACAAGGAAGGTTTTGTACAGCCGAGATGTGGTGTTTAGAGAGGTGAAATATTTTTTTAAACATGAAATCATACCAAAGAAACCTGAGAAGGTAGATTTTGAGCTAAAGCAGGATGAATCAGTCTCTGCAGCAGAAGAATATTCAGAAGAGGAAGAGCCACAAACTCCAGCTTTGAGAAGATCAATTCGAGAAAGAAGGCAACCAGAAAGGTATAGTCCATCTGCTTTTTATTCAGGTTTTGCCTTAACTATAACTGATTATGATCCTAGAACTGTCAGGGAGGCAGTAGATTCTGAGGATGGAAAACTCTGGAAGGAGGCCATGGTTGATGAAATGGCATCCTTGCACAAAAATGAGGCATGGGATCTGGTGGATTTGCCGAATAGGTGGAAGCCCATTGGGAGTAAATGGGTGTTTAAGAAGAAGATGAATGTAGAAGGCAAGGTGGAGAAATACAAAGCTCGGTTGGTAGCAAAAGGTTATTCCCAGGTGTCGGGAATTGATTTTGGTGATATTTTTTCTCCTATTGCCAAAGTTACTTCTATTAGATTACTTTTATATTTTGCTGCTGCATTTGATTTTGAGGTAGAACAGATGGATGTGAAGACCACATTTCTTCACGGGGATCTAGAAGAGGATATCTACATGAAACAACCTGAAGGCTTTATGGTGAAGGGGAAGAAAGAACTAATATGCAGGTTAAAGAAGTCTTTGTATGGGTTAAAATAGTCACCAAGGATGTGGTATCAGAAATTTGATACCTACATACGGGGACTTGGCTTCACCAAAAGCAAGGAGGATCACTGTGTTTATTTTAAATTAATTGGTGACCGTGTTATTTATTTGGTCTTGTATGTGGATGATATGTTGTTGATTGGAAATGACAAATAAATTATCCAAAGATTCAAGGCAATGCCAAATTAAGCATGAAGGATGCGGAATTGTGAAAACTATATTTTGGGCATGGAAATTAACAGAGATCAGGCAAAGAGGAAGCTCTGGTTAAACCAGAGGAAGTATGTCGAGACTATATTACACAGGTTCAATATACAAGATAGTAAACCGATGAAGGTTCCGATTCCTGTAGGTACAAAGATGTATGTTGAACAATGTCCCAAGACACAAGAAGAAGAGGAGTATATGTCCCGTGTTCCACCCATCGAGTGCAATGGTGGCACAGTGTATGCAATGGTCTATACTGAACCCGAGACATTGCCACATCTTGGAGGTGGGGTATTAGTGAGTTTATGTCAAAACCGAGGGAAGGAGCATTGGTTTAGCATCGGTGAACGTTGGATGTTTACGTGGCACTAGTGATTGTGGCTTGTGCTATGGGCAAGACCCGAGTTGGAAGAATGGACATTGTGTTTTGTTTTTGCGGTGAGGTGGAGGATACGTGAGATCTGGACCAAAGAAGATCTACAAGTGGGTATGTGTTTAGCCTATTTGGAGGCACAATCAGTTGGATGAGTAAAAGACAGTCTGTAGTGGCTCTTTCAACTATAGAGGTAGAATACATAGCAGCCACTCATGCAACCAAGGAAGAAATTTGGTTGTAGAGATTGTGTTCAAGTATGGGGTTGGTACAACAAGCTATAAGGATAGACTGTGATAGCCAAAGTGCAATTTTCTTGGCTAAGAACCCTGCTTATCATTCAAAGAAAAAGCACAATTATGTTCAATATCACTTTGTTAGAGATATAGTTGAGGCTAAAAGGGTGTTGCTGGTAAAGGTGGACACTTTGAAGAATGTTGCAGATGCATTGACAAAGCCTGTGAGCACTCAGAAGTTCTCTTGGTGTAGAGAAACAATGGGTGTTGAAGAATTGGGCCAATGACTAAGCTCTCGTGTGGCCCCCTGTGGAAAGAAAAAAACAAGTGGGAGAATGTTGGGTATGTGTTATATTCTTTCTGGTGGGTAGTCCTCGTCCATGGTTTTGTGCATGGTCTTGCACATGGTATTGGAGCATGATGGTTTTCGGCCCCTGGTATTTTTGTAGATCCGGTCAAGGGAACTATGGTTATGTTCTAATCCAGGGTTTATGGATTGGGATTTATGTATGCTTCGGCATTTATATATATGTGTTGTAACACTAAAAGCAATATAATGAAAAATCAAGTTGGTCGTCCCGATTTGTGAGCCAGGGGAAAATCTCTGTGTTTATCTGTTTTATGTTTTATGCTCTTGCTATTGTTTATCTTCTGTTATAAGATTCGTGAGTAGATAATTTTTTTTTAGAGTTAAAACCTACACGATTATAATTATTACGCATTTCAAAATGTTTTGAAAGGTCATGGGTTATCAAGGAATAGCTTTGTCTCCGTAAAGTGTGCCCTATCGACCACCCAAAGACCCATACGACATGAAGCCCTAAAAAATCACAGCATGTATACGTATGTGTGTGGATAATTTTTGATTAGGAGGGAAAGGGGCCAGATATAAATGGTCTTGCACAATGAAAAATTTGGACTTCTCAGAGGTGAAACCGAAGTGCACATCCGAAAAAAATATATTTGAGACTGCGTGCTCCTTTTGCAATGCATATTTGATTGCAAGCTCGTGAGGGAAGGAGAAGCTTACCACGGAAGCAAGATACCAAAAAAATTTCATGGAAAGAGCATTAAGAAATCTCTCATCGAAATAGTATTGGCCCACTAACCCTTACCTTTCGGGGCAAAGAAATCATTTTATTTGTTGTAAAGCCATCGAAATAATTAGCATCCTCCACATACGCTACTTCAATCACAGTCTCCACATTGCGCAAACCCAAGCATTTCGATTTGTGAATTCATTGTATC
Source organism: Pinus albicaulis (assembly GCA_034641835.2). NCBI lineage: Eukaryota > Viridiplantae > Streptophyta > Pinopsida > Pinales > Pinaceae > Pinus > Pinus albicaulis. Next base: position 40,903,406 of record CM076570.1, on the reverse strand, counting down.
GGTGTAATTACAAGTTGAACCCATAGACGTTCACCTGTTGGAGGCTAGAATTTGATTTGTATTAAGGTATAAGGAAAATACCAGCAGTCGATCGTCGTGGAATATAAAAGGGAGTCATGAGGCCGTGAACAACAAGTATGCTGCCACCTCATAAACAATGTTCTAAGGGGTGCGCTGTATGACGAGCATCTAGATTAAGCATCGTCCATCAATTTATAATAAGTTTTAGACTTTCATGAATCATGCAAGACTGAGGCGTAAATCTGGTGAAATCCACATGTCCAGGTTTTCATAGGGAAACCAAATCGGTACGCAAAGAGATGTCAATACATACACAGGTGAAAGGCTGAGAGGCGTTGCTATATTGAGGGTATACGAGATCTGCAATGCCGTTTTCAATAGAAGCGAGCAATCGATACATGAAGTCCCTCGCCACACTCAAAGATTGTAGACAACATATTTGTCAAAACCCACGTGCCTTATTGATCGCCCGTAGAGTCATTTTTCATGAAGCACTGGCGTGAAATGAATACATATGCGCTGCGATTGCGACCGCGTTGGGATCTTATGCTCTTTGTGCATCCATGACCATTGGAGGCCCATAAGAGAAGGAGGAGGCTTATTTCATCATCCAAAAACAGGACTGCATGAAGGACACAATGGGTTGCTAGGTCGCGAAACTAGTAGAGTGAATGAGGATGCGACTGGGTTGGAGTTGCGACCCTGCGACCTGTTTGAGGTCGCATCTCACATTAAGAGCCAATCGTGAGACCCCTCCAAGCCAATGAGTCACAAAACTACGAAGCAAATGAAAAATGTGACTTGCTGGTAGTTGCGACCCTGCGACCTGTTTGGGGTCGCATCTCACGTTAAGACCATAATTGTGTGTCCCCTCCAAGTCGCTGAGTCACAAAACTTTGAAGCAAATGAAAAATGTGAGTTGGTGGTAGTTGCGACCCTGCGACCTCTAAATTTCATTCTCTGTGTGTACACACTGAGAGAGCTTTCCAATGGTGTCTAGGAAAGGAGCATGATGGGTGGCGTCACTTTGCTTCCAAAAAACATCAGAAGTGTCTACTTGCTAGCTCGTGGGAAAAATTTCAAGGGCATCAAACTTGCCTTGCTAAAGGTTCTTGATACAAGATGAAGAAGTCAATGTTTTTCTGCCAAATTTCGATACAGGGTCACGAGGAAGTAGCTACAATAAATCCTCTTGTTCCCTCTTGCCCAAGGAAGATTTAGCTAGGATCCCCAGATGGCACCTACATTGACCAATTAAAAGCCCAATTTTGAAATACGTTGCATCACAGTGGGAGTTGATTGCAATGTCAACCTTAGACCACTGTGGTCATGGAAGAAATGGTGTTTCATAAAATGTGTATCTGTAACATGATTTTAATTATTGAAAATTCATTGTCGGTTGCGTAACAAAAGACAGTGGACAATGTAAGGATATACCTCCTCTATATGGCTGTTCGATTCTTCTTTGGAGCAAGTCATTTGGTGGACTTAACATGCAAATTATGTGCACTAAGCCCTCAATGAAGTGTGAGCAGCAGTTCCGTGTCTGTAACCACATTTTATAAAGTCATTTCTACATGGGGTGAGGTTTAGAGGAGATGAAGGGGAATCATGTCTCATCAACTAAGCCACCCTTATGACGTAACAGCTACCAAAACAAGTTAAACTATAGATCTGCATTTTTCACTTAGCCCATAGTGATACCAACGGACATTACACTGATTGAAGAGGCGTAGGGAAAGCCTACGCAAGCCATTCACTCTGATGACATAGTGGCACAGCACTTGATCACACAGGGGTATAAATTTATCATTTTTACTCTTACAATTAATTAAATAAGCCTCTGGAATTATTATTATTCGATCATGAAGACATGTAACCTATGCTATGTGGTTGCACGTGGAAGCTTTGTTTGCACGAAGAGCTAGAGTCTTTCCCAGTAAGAAAAGAGGTCCTTTGTAGAGCGAGTGGGTTCTCAAGAATCCTTAAGAGACTCACTCTAAGCTCAATGGCACTTGGTCATGAGACATAGATGAAGGAAGACAAATATCGCTGTGAAACCCAGAGATCACCAAAAGAAGGTCGCAAACTTGCTCAAGGTCATAGGTCACAAACTTGCTCAAGGTCACAGGTCACATATTTTCTCGAGGTCACAAGTCATGGATTTCCTAAGGTCGTAGGTTGCGGATTTACTGAGGTCGCAGGTCACGGATTGCCCAAGGTCGCAATTCATGAATTTCCCTGGGTCGCAGGTCGTGAATGGCCCAAGTCACAAACCAACCCAACAGTCGGGAAGACCAAGAGTCAAGGGGGCAACTCAAGAGTCATCTTAGACTATATGTACAACTTCGAGAAAAGGTACAAAGGACTTTCAGATTGACAATTAAAGCCAATATGATAAAGGAATTGTTGCTAGAGAGATAAAGGCACTCAGCTCTTGGTATCAAGTAGAAAGAAGGGTAGCGAGGCTAGGGTTTTGCATCATGCTTTGAGATGAACAACCCATGTTCCACTAATGGGTTTTAACGATTTGTAAACATGTATTTAATGTTGCAGCAGCATTAATAATATATTCTCCTTCTCATCACTGATTCACTTGCTTGTTTGTGGTGATAGTACTAGCTATCTAGTACTTCATTATGTTGTACGTTTTCTTTCATGCATGTCATCGGTTATGAACTATTTTTCAATGGTTGTATGTATGTATACTTTTGGATTAGTGTTCATTTTTCGTTGCCATGATGGTATTCTATTGTGAACTACTCTACAATTAGCTTCTGGCATGTTTTCTTTCATATATGTTGGACTAGTTTTTGGCTCACTGATCCCAGTTAAGGCATATCCCATTTTTCTTTTGCTACTTAGACTTGCTCGCATCTTTGTTTATGGTTCGTTAATATTAGGCTGATTTTTCTTCGCTAATTCATCATTTCATCCTTGCCTCTGCTCCATCATCTTCTCATCTGACAACCAAGAGTGGAAACAAACATGGTGGTAGTCGGGCCCAATACTGGATGGGGCTCCCATCCCAAATGGTGTGAGGTCTAATTGGGACCTTTCATCGGGGAGACCCCTTTGTTGTCGGTAGTACAATTTTTCACGTCAATAGAATGATAAAATAAATCACTACTTTCTTAAGTATTCCTTTATCCCATCCTTGAAATACTAAATAAATATATTATTTGTTTATTGTTTCTAAATAAAGGGTTTTAACAAATTTAAATTCCTTTTCCCTCCAACAAAATATAATAAAACATTCCAAGCAGTTAGATCTAGATCTTGGTTAATAATATTTTACTATGCACCGTATCAAGGATAAATCAATATTTTTTTATAAATAAGAGGGTTTTCCATTCACTTCTTACCTCTGATACTTTTATCTTGGTCAGAATTGGATCCTCTTATCATTATATATCTTTGATTCACTTTTATTTTCCTTTTTCTTATTGAGCTCCCTTTTAGTTCTACATGTATTGGGTATTCTACACCATTGAGAGAGAAACTCTGAAGCTGAAGAATTTGAGGACAACCAAGAACCCATCCCATTGAGGGGGACTATATCAGTTCTCTTCCCAAGTGTTACATAATACAAAAAATTATTTATAATTCTTGTCTTGTCCGTTGGATATTTTGGAGAAACTCTTATTTCATTTTGTTGTTTAGCTACTTCATTTGCATATATATGGGTTTATTTTTCATTTGTTTCAACCGTCTACTGCAGATATAAGAAGTTTGACAAGCATTTTTTTTGTTAGGTATGTTTTTCATGTACAGCTAAAGTGATCTCTTTTCATACACTTGCGTTAATATTTCATACTAACACCAATGGCAAAGTTATTGTTAGGATCTTATAATTATAGTGATCACGGTTTAATTATCTATTCATTTATCCTAGTGGGATGTTGTAAATAATTTTTCATTTTTAAGTTGTTTTGTGAAAAGAAAATTTTGAAAAATAAAAATAAAAAAAATAAAAAATAAAGGGAATTAAAAATAAAAAATCCCCAAAGCGGTGTGCCAGTTCAAATGCTATTGAAATAGATTAAATTTTATTTTTCAAAAAGGTTTGGAATAAAAAGATACATTTTATCATTTTTCAATAAAATGTTTGTACTTTTGGATGGTTGAGATCGTCCCCGTCCAAATCAACGGCGGGGGACGATGTTCTAACCCCCCCCCCCCCCACCCAACAAGCTTTCGGGACTTAATGAAAGGGTGGGGATGTGATTTACCATGAAACCACCTAAGGTAACGTGGTGGTCCACAATTTTTTTGGGGGGTCTCCTCCCTTTGCCACTTACCACTCCTACCCCCAGAAAACCACTTTCCAATGACGTTTTCTCCCGTTTTCTCCCACTCCATCCTCACCACACCACCATTACCCATCCCATCATCCTTTCACTCTTACTCCACTTCACATGACCTTTACCTTTCAGATATCCTGCCAACGGTCATATAGACATTAGCCATTATATTTTCCACGCCAACATATGAATTTTAGTTAATGCTACACTCCAAAATGATAACAATTCTGTTAATCCCCCTCAATTCCCATTTAAAAACCCCGCTTCAAGCTTGAATTATCTCTTTTTCTAGTTGTTTCATTCACGCAGGTTCATACCAAATAATTTCATGTTCACCAACGTCATCTACAAAGCTCTTTGCTTTTGCAACTTATCAAAGAATGACGTGGCAACACAATTTTCTTCAAGTTTCCTTTAAAATCAAAGATGTATTCATACAAAGAAAATGGAAATAAGGATGATGAGAATCCCATGTCACTTCATTTCCCTAATTTAGATAGTTCCCCTTTGGTCGACACCTAGTAAAATATAGCATAAAATCAATGTAAATTCGATTTACATGAGCTTCGAAATTAGGCAAATCATAAGTTATTCGACAAGAGTGACGATTTAAGCATCTGGGAATAAGGTTTGCCTCATTTTATCTTTCCCCAAACTCATATTTTTCCAGTTTTTTTTACTCGGTGTAATCTTAGGTACCTCCCCAGTCATAAAGCACTAATTTCTCATAGAAATGAAGTCTTGTTCTTAGTTACCCTAGAAGTTATTTGTAAAATCCTTAAAATAAATCCCCAAGCCTATTTACACCCATTTTCAACTGATGTGCTCATGGAAATATACCAAAATATTACCTTCTCCCAACGAGCCCATATCTTTGAATGTTTTTTTCCTAAGAATTTTGAATTTCCTAGAAATGATATTCCATACTTTGCTTCAATTTTCCCTAAGATTTCAAGGAAAGTTATTTCCCTGGTGACTTTCCTATTAGGTTATTATTCAGAATAGTGAGTAGATGAGGTATTGTTATGGTTTTTTTCACTATTTTCAGTCGGTCAAAAGCCTTCATTTCTTTTCAATTATAGTCAGTACTTATCGAATATTATTCCTAATAAATTTATGAAGTTTAAATTTGAAGGAGCACTCAAACACCAATCATTCCTAATGTATTTAATGTTATTCTATTAAGAAGACAGGTTCAAGTTCCAACTACAAAGTATGGATGAACAAGGAATTCAATTATCACTAGACTTATTTAGTTAGAAGGAATTCATAATATTTGTGATTCAGTGATTTTGTGGATCAGTTTTTACACACATCCTAATGTCTTCTTATCAAATATGTTATACCAATAATTTCACCAAAATTTGAGAATTTTTTTCACCTTACAGAACAAGCTAAAGTAGGAGTCTGGTATCTTTACCAAAATTATACAAAGATTCGGGTCTATGGGTGTGAGCTTCCTCACAGACTGCTAATATTTTTGCCAGTGAGATTTTTTTATGATGAATACATTAGACAACTACTAAATATGGATGACTTAGATTTTTTTTCAAGAAAAAAGAAGGCACAATTCAAATTGAAAGCACAGGTTGGGCCTTACATTGTAAATACCAGAGAAACAACAAAGGAAATAGAAGAAATACTAAGGAAATTTAATTTTAAGTTAAGCTTCACATGGTCTTATGGTCCATTTCGAATAATTTCAAAAAAGAGAGTTGATCAGAAAACCACTCCATATGCACATACACCTAAACTAGAGATAGAGCAGTATGTCAATCAGGAGTAGTGGACAAAGAATACACCACAGGAGGCCAAAAAATAGATTATCAGCCAAAATTATCTACAAACTCCTATTCCAAAGGACAAGGAAACAAAAATAATAAGGGAAAGCATGTCTCCCACATACTCAGATTCTCAATATTTTCCTGTTTTCAAGAGAAGAAAGAAGACAGGTCCTAAGGAAAAAACTATTATTAATGTTGAATATGATACACATAACACAAATCAAGAAGAATAATCAAAATATAAGGAAACACAAAATAAATATACAGTTTTTGTAATAGGCTTACCAGGTACCCATTTCTCAAATATTGAAGATTTAACACAATCACCCGAATCTTCTACATCTCAGATGGGAACACAAAAAAATATATTTCAAGATACAAGGAGATCAAGAAGAAGAATTGAGCTTTTAAAGCTACAAAATATTCATAGTTTTGGAAACAAACTTCTACTACTCAAATTAGGTTGATGTTTTCATTTGACACAAAAAAAGGACAGTTCCAATTAGCTTTCCTATAACCTACAATTACAATCCCCAGAAGTGAAAACGACTACAAATTTTAATTATTTTCTATTGATACTAAGAAGTTTGCAATTGATCAAATCAATTTTCATAAGTGAGAAAATGAGATGATTTATTCAACACTGGCCAATTCAGCTATGGCTTCCTCAAATTTACAAGCCTCTCTGAATAAAATGCATTCACAACTGAAGATATAAAGAATTTCTTCTCTGGCCAAAGAAACTAGAACCAAAGCTTTGTAAGATGTAATAATCAAACTAGGATATGATCTTGGGAATGTTAAAGCAGTCGAGGAGATGATCAACAGTAAAAAATCAAATATTAAAGCTCTTAGGAAACAACTCAAACTCCCAACCAGAGAGCATCCTCAAGAAAAAGAAGTAACCAATCTAGGGATAGTGAGAGAAAATTTGTTCAAGCTAATAGTTGAAAAAAATGCTCAAATTCAGAAAATGGAAATAGACGTGGAGGAATTATTGAAATAAAAGGAACATTTGTTAGCAACAGGTACATCAAGACATCAGGAAGTACAACAAACAGTAAGAACATCCACTGTAGATTCTTCTGAAAAAATATTCAAATATTTAGGAGAAGTAGCATTAACAAATAAGGAAAATGAAAAGTTAATAACAACACCGTCAAAGTTGGAGGAAAACAAGATGGAATCAGATAATGTATATTTTGGAGAAGTACAAAAAAAATTCAAATTGACTCAAAAAATTGCAAAATATGAGAATCGGTCTTTTACAACACAAATGTTGGTAGAGGCTAAACAAAGTATATGGTAGAAAATTGATGCCAATATCACAGACTTGTGGCCATATTTTCAAATTTTATTTGAGCAAGAAGAACTGGTACAAAATGTCAAGGAATCAATTGAGCAAACAAAAGCACACAAGATTATTAAGATTTTGAACTCCAAGACTAAAGATAAGCTCGAAGAAATCTAGATTCAAGATAGGACAACCAAAATCATGGAAGTATATAGATTTCTTACTAAAAAAGCCTTATGATACAACTAGAGAATAAATTCAAGGAATTGGAATTACATGTGAAAATATTTAACAAAAAATTTAATACATTGTAGGAGAAAGGACTTTCAACATTAAAATCCTCTAATGGAAAATTGATTCCATTAGAGAACTACCAGGAAATATTATATGATATAGCTGTAGATACTTCAAAATTTACCAAAGTAAAAGGAACAATAAGTGGAGGAGATTTATTGGAATGCCTACAATATGATCTCCATATTCAGCAGGAAGTCCTTCATTTATTCCTTAATAAGCTAACTTTTCATAAATACACATAAGTAGATGAAATACTTCGAAGTATGGTGAATTTTTCTATTCCAAGTGAAGAAAAATGGGATAAACTTCTGGAGCTCGTTGAGTAAAATCTAACTGAAATCCTATAGTTTTGGAACAACCAAACATAAGAAGTAGAAAAATAGCTATAGTCATCAACAAAATTCCTCAAAATGTGAACAAAATATCCAAATTAGTCTAACTTTCCTATTAATTTTTTCTATTTTTGAAATATTTGTATCTTTGATAGATATTATTTTTTAAGTAAGTTTATTTTGAAGTACGAATTGAATGTGAGGAAGACTCTATAAATATTTCTTAAAATGAATTAGAAAGGGTTGGATAATGAAAAAGAGGAGACCTTTTGATTGTAATTTTTATACTTTACTTGAAGTAATCAATTTCATAAATATAGAGGCATTTTGTTCCATGATTCCTGTGTCAAACTAATGGTGATGTTTTCCTCATTTTAAGTTGTTTCTTCTTTCTGAGTTTTCACATTGATTTCTTTTCCTAATTGTTGCAAGAAGATAAAGAGTTGAATTTACTTATTTTACTCTACTATGGCTTGTTTAAAACAATCTTAATCTTTTCCTTCTGAGATTAGATATAAATTTATTTATTTTTTCTAGTTTATACTAATCCTAATCACCCAAGGGTTTCAAACCGGTGACCTTGCAGACGGAGTGCCTTAATAGGGCACACCATCACCGACCTCTCTACACCACATGGGCTTGAGATTAGATATAAAAATAATTTAAGTATGTTTTATATTCAATTTATCATATTTTTCTTCATCTCATCCACACCATACAATATCTTAAGATCGGGGAGTTTTCCTACCTAGCCATGTTTCAACTACTCTGTTACTTTTTCATTGATTGTCGAGAATTTTAATGACTCCATGCCCAATGAAATTTTCCTTAATTTTACAACCAAAAATTTAAAAAATATGTCTTGAACTTTAATATCTAGCCTAAAATATTGAAAGAAGAAATTGAATCATATAGAGAGAGCCCTCTCAGAAGCTGGAAGGGCTAGATCCCAACTTTAAAAGTGGTTTGTGGTTACCTTTGTAATATTCCTCCTCAGCCTAGGAAAAATATGAAGTGCTAACATTTTGACGACCATACTGGGGAAAATTTCAAAAATCAACATATCTCCTTGGTAAATAATTATTTCACAATCTTAAAACAATTTCATGTGGGTGGCAGGAAAGTAGAATCTATTAGGCTAAATTTTCCACCCAAAATTTGTATATATACCCAACTGTAAATAATTTCTTTGAATATCTGGCTTCCAAAAAGGTCTACACCAGATCCTATCTAGATCCTAATCCTCCTAAAGTTGTAGGTAATCTTGATAAGTTGATTAGGAAATATATATTTTCGGAAATTCAAGAAAGTAATAATCCTTTTCCAAGAACTAATTCACTTCCAAAAAGCCTTATAACAGTTGAGGATATTGAGTTTGATTTACCTTTTGACCATATTCTTTTCAGAACCAAATCAAAAATCTTTGTCCCTGAAACAGTTGTATATGAGACCAAATTGAGACCATATATCTTAGTACAAAAGCCTATGATTTCACAATATAATAAGGACATCTTACATAAGTTTGAAAATCTTGAATACTTGGTAGCTAAATTAAATAAATCTTTTTAAGAATCACTCATAAATCATCCCTCTATTTTTAATTCTCATACTCCATCATTCACCTTTCCTTTGATTCCTCAATTTTATACTATTCCTATTACATCAATGGTTCACATTCCTTCTACACCAGCTCAACAGATCACAACTCCACCACCTTTACTACCCCCACCATCAGGCTCTACTGTAATTTAATTTTCCCCTAATTTTCCAATTATGGCAGCCTGGTATGCTCCTTTGGTTTTGCAACAACAACTCAATGTTATGCCACATACATATGCACAAAGTATACCCCAATTTGATGGCACTAGGCCCATTACATCCCAATGACACATTGATAATATGAGTGATTTTGTAGACCTAGAAGAGGTTGATGATGATGATGTTCATGTAAGGTTGTTTGCTCAATGTTTAGCAAGTGAAGTGAGAAAATGGTATAGGGGATTGGCAGTAGGAAATATTGCTAATTTACATCAATTTCATCAAGTTTTCCTTTCTCATTGGGAGGTAAAAATAATCCACTTCAGATTCTTATAGAGTATGAGGGTTTAAAAAGAGCCCCAGCAGAGTATGTTCAAGATTATTCATATATATTCAATAACTTTTACAATGTTATTCCAATAGAAATAAAACCTCCTCTTGGGTTGGCCTTACTTTGATATCTAGATGTTTTTGATGTTGATATAGCTTATCGGTTGAGAGAAAGAAATATAGCTACCTTAGAGGAGATGCAAAGAAATTTTGTTAGTGTAGAGGCCATTTTGCTGACCAAGAATGATAAGTTAAGAATTGAGAAATGAGTGACTATTAAAGAAGAGCCTTCTTCGTCATTAGATGTAAAATGTAAATTCTAGTTAAAACTATGCAGAGCATGGCATTGATAGATAAGACTCCACCAAGAGAACCAAAAGGATTTCCACAGATTAGAAATCCAAATTTCAGAAGGAAACAACCCCAAATCAAGCAAAGAGACCCCAAAAACCCAGCATATCAACAACAAATTATTCAGGAAAATTATGTCGAAGAAGAACATGAGACTATGGAAGAATAGGAAGAGAATAAAATGAATATTGTTGGTGATAGGGAAATAAATGATATTTTCTTAACAAAAGAGGAGCAAGATTTTTTGTTGTTGTCACAACCAGAATTCATTCCTATAGAATCTAAATATTATAAAGATGGTTATAAAAATTTCATTATGGAAGTTCATAAACAATATAATCTCATAAATAAAAAAATTGCAGAAAATCCTCCTAAGAAGATCCAAATTGATACTCCATCTACATTTCAAGCAAAGGTTGATCATCCCAAGGAAGTCCCTCAAAGGGAAGATACAAATGTGAAAGAGGTAGAAAATTTTCAACCTTCTTTTAATCTTGAAAGTGAGTTGTCCATGGTGAAAATTTTTGTTCCACTGACAAAATTAATCAAAAAGAATGTATATAGAAATCAAATTATAAAGATATTAAATATAGAAGAAGGAATGGATACCGTAAATATAAGTGATGACCATCCTAGATTGTTGTTTGGGCCAGAATTTGGCGGAATTTCACAAGATGGTAATTTACCTCCATTTTATGTTAGTATTAACATACATGATTTCATTTTGCACAATGTCGTGTTGGATTCATGAGCTTCACATAATCTCATGCCAAAGGTGATTATGGAAAAAATTGTATTAGATATAACCAAACCATACAAAGACCTTTTATCTTTTGATTTAAGCAAGGTGAGGTATTTAATTTTAATTAAGGAATTTTGTGTGACACTTGCTCAAATCCCAGAAAAAATTATAGTAATGGAATTTTTTGTGGCCAACATAACTCCAAAATATGGAATTATCTTATTAAGGTCTTGGGGAGAAAAGCTACAAGGAACATTGAAATGGACATGACATATGCAACCATTCCTATTTTTGGACAACAAAGGAGATTGTAGAGGAAGACTCTTATGAAATACATGGTAAGTATCCAAGACAAGCCTAATAATTATCAATCTATTATGTACACTCAAATATGGGTTCCTTCATTTTACAACATGACATATGATTAAAAGAATATATTGAAATATGGATAACAAATCAAATAAGTAAAATGATCTAAATTTAAAGGCTAAAATAGAAAATGAAAATGATGAAGAGGGTTTATGGAATATGGATTTTGATGGGGCAGTAAGTAAATAAGGAGTTCGAGCTAGTATATGTATTTCAAACACAAAGACAATTAAATCACAAAATAATTCCTATAAGCTTACCTTTTAATGTAAAAATAATGTATCTGAGTATGGGGCTTTAATATTGGGATTAAATTTATTAAAGAGATTAGGAGCTCAAATAATGTCAGCCTATGGAGATTTAGAACTCATTATTAAATAAATAAAATGTGAATATTCAGCTAAACATCCCATGATGAGGGCATACAAGAATGTTGTTTTGGATTTTCTGAAGTTTTTTCCAGAGTATCAAATTTCTTTGATTCACAAAGATCAGAATGTGTTTTTTGATGCATTGGAAACTTCAGAAAGTACATGTAAGATGCCTTTCTGATTCATCAAAAAGCTTGAAATTGAGGTAAAACAGAGGATTCTTGTCCCTAATAACATCAGATATTGAAAGTGTTTGAAAAGGCCAAATAATTATATAATTTTATGAAATTAAAGGAAGAGTTTGAAAATCTCCATATTGATGGGGAGAGAAGTCTTCATGATGATGGAGGAGAAACTTAGCTAAATCAGATCAATGGAGACTCTAATAAAAATGAAACAGATCTTGAAATTATGCAGTTAAAGGATAATACCATTCCCATAGGTTTGGTTCCATTATAGGAGTTGTTTGATTTTAATGATGTGGCTCACAAGCCCAAAATAGAGCCAAGTGGATCTAAAGTTGAGTACTGCAATTTAGGAACTAAAGAAAAATCTTTCTAAATATTTACCTCCAGAAGAAAAAAAGAAATACATAGAATTGTTGAAAGAATATATAGATGTTTTTGCATGGGGATATGAGGATCTAAAGGTCTATGATCATGTTATTATTCAACATATTATTCCTGTTAGAGAAGAACCTAAGCCTTTTAAATAAAAACTAAGAGTAAATCTTGTTTTATTGCACTTAATTGAGAAAGAGGTAAAAAAGATTTTGATGCCAAAATTATTGTGCCTCCGAGATTTTCTAAATGATTATGCAATATAGTACTAATAAGGAAGAAAAATGGAGAAATAAGGTTATATGTGGATTTTTGGAAGATTAACAAAGTTTCCCTCAAAGGAAACTACTAGTTTCAAAATGTGGACCATATTTTATAGCGAGTAGTTGGTTCCAGCATAATTCCATTGCTTGATGGTTTCTTAGGGTACAATCACGTTTCAGTGCATCCAAATGATAAAGAAAAAAAAACCTTCACAACACCATGGGGAACATTTATATATGTAAAGATGCCTTTTGGACTTATGAATGCAGGGGCAACATTTTAGAGAATGATGGACATTGATTTTCCAGATGAGAAGAATACATTCATTGTAATTACTTTGATGATATAACAATATTTTCTAAGTTTATTTAGGATCATCAGCAATACTTAATTTTTTTTTTGAAAAATGCAGAAAATATGGTATTTCATTGAAGCCCAAAATTTCTCTATTTGGGCTTGAATAAGGTAAACTACTAGGTCATATTATTTATATATATGGAATCTGAATTGAACCAAATAGAATTGAAGCTATACAAAAGGTTTAAATCCTAAGGAACAAAAAGGAAGTGCGATCGTTCCTTGGCAGAATTAATTTTCTAAGAAGGTTTATTGCAAACTTGGTTGAAATTTGAGAGCTATTACTAATATGCTGAGAAAGGATAGTGAAATAAAATGGAATTTTGAAGAAAAAAGTTCATTATTGAAGTAAATTCAAGTTTAACACATGCTATTTTTTTAGCTGGTCCTTATTACACCAAATATTTTCTCTTATGCTTCATAGCACATTGTTGTAGCAGTGTTCATGCATAAAAACAAGGAGAGATATAAGAAACCCATAGCCTTTTTTAGTAGGGGATTAAGATATGCTGCTTTGAAATATAATATTATGGAAAAGAAAGCTTTTTCCTTAGTGAAATCCTTGAAATAGTTCAAGTATATATACTGCATTCTCATACAATTTCTTTTGTTCCCAATGTAGTAGTAAAAGACATCCTTACTCAAAATTATCTAGAAGGAAAGAGAGGAAAGTGGATAACTATAATTTTAGAATATGGTATTAAGATTAAGCCTACAAATATTATTAAGGGTCAGGGATTGGCCAAGTTTATGGCAGAATCAAATCCTTACTGCTATAGATGGTGAAGAAGAATATATCCAACAAGTATCTGAATTTTTTGTTACTTCCCCCTAGTATACAAACATTGTGTACATTTTACAGAATTTACAAGCTCCACCAGGTATGACCAAGACTAAAGAAATATTTCTTAAATTAGAGGTTGTCAAATTCTTCATTTTTTATCGAGCTTTGTTTTGGAAGGATGTTGGATGGATTTTATTGAATTGTTTGTTAGAAGATGAAGTTGATAAGATGATGGAGTAATTTCATAAAGGTGATTGTGGAGGGCATATTTTTTGGAATACTACAACAAATAAAACCTTGAGAGCTAGTTTTTATTGACCTACTACGTGTGTTGATGTACACATAAGCGTTTCTACTTGTCATCAGTGTCAGATTTTTTAAGGAAAGAAGAAACTCTTACCCTTGCCTTTAAATTCCATTTCAGTTGAAGGAACTTTTCAATAGTGGGGTTTGGATTTTATTGGATAGATTCACCCTAGTTCTTCATACCAACAGAAGTGGATTTTGATAGCCACAACTTACTTCACCAAATGGATAGAAGTAGTTCCAACTAGGAAAGCCACACACTCAGTGATTATTCAATTCATGGAAGGCAATATTATGTCAATATTTGGTTGTCCTCAGAAAATCATCATTAATAATGTTGTTTCTTTTAAATCTAAAAATATGGTGTATTTTTTTAACAAGTATCATATAGTTCTAGGAAACTCTACTGCCTAATATCCTTAAGGAAATGGACTGGCATAATCTTCTAACAAGATTTTGGTCAATATAATATAGAAGTTGTTACAGGATAATAATAAGTCTTGGCACACAAATTTGATAAATTATTTATGGTATAGTAGGGTAAGCACTAAGAAATCAATTGGAATGTCACCTTTCCAACTGGTTTATGGAGTTGATGTATTTTTCCCTACCTCCCTACGAATTCTAGTGTTGAAATTATTGTAGGAATTATAAGTTGAATCAAATGATGTGCAAATAAGTATAAATTAGATCGTACATTTGCAATGGACTAGAGAAGAATTTTACAACAATATATAAAATTCAGGATAAAATCAAAAGGATTCATGACAAGAGAGTGAAAGCAGAAGATTTTCAAGTTAATGACCTTGTGTTGAAAGGGATTTCATAAATGAGGAAAATGGAAAGTGTGGAAAGTTTGACAGTTTATGTAAAGGGCCTTAAAAGATTGAAGCTTTCCAGGGAACCAGTGCATTTTTGGTAAAGGATCTAACAGGGGAATTACTTGTTGCAGGGCCTGTAAATGGCAAGTTTCTAAAACATTATTTTTCTTAAAGCTGCAAATAGTGTCTTAAAACATCATTATATATACCATTTTATGTTTAGATATTTCAGGTGTGGTTGGATTCCATCAAAAATTGAAGCCTAGAATGAAGGCCCTAATTTTCAAATGACTTTCTACCATATGTAATGAGTTTTTAGTCTATAAGGCTAGTTTAAGCTAATGACAGGTCAAATAAATGCCCAATCGAGAAGGATACTAATCTACGATGTTCTTGGCACCTCACAAGGTGCATGTCATCCCCATTGGATCCATTTTTAGGATCCTATAAATATAGTGATCAAGCTATGATTATATAGTCATTTATTCCAATGGGATGTTGTAAATATTTTTTCATTTTGAAGTTGTTTTGTTAAAAAAAAAAATTAAAAATAAAGGGGAATAAAAAAAAAAATACCCGAAGGGGTGCGCCAGTTCAAATGTCGTTGAAACACATTAATTTTTATTTTTCAACTATGTTTGAAATAAAATGATATGAAATTTTGTCATTTGTGAATAAAACATTTGTATTTTTGGATGGTCGAGATCATCCCCACCCAGATCAGCAGTGGGGGACGATGTTCGAACCCCACACCCCCTGCTTTTGGCACTTAATGGAAGAGGAGGTGCTGAAATGTGGTTTACTATGAAACCACCTGGGGTAACGTGGTAGCTCCACAATGTTTTCAGGGGGTCTCCTCCCTTTACAACTTACCACTCCTACCCCGCTCCCCCCCAAAAAAAAAACCAACTTCCAATTTCGTTTCCTCCCATTTGATCCCGCTTCATTCTTTCCACGCCACCCGTCACCCATCCCATCAGGTCACATGACTGTTACCTTTCAAAAATCCCACTAGCACTCATATAGATAATGGAAATTAATTTTTTCGTGCCAATGTATGAATTCTAGTTAATGCTACGCTCCAAAATGGTAAAAATTTTGTTAATCCCCCTCAATTCCCATTTTAAAACCTTACTTCAAGCCTGTATTATCTCCTTTTCTAGATGTTTCATTCATGTGGGTTCAGACCAAAGAATTTCAAGTTAACCATTGCTCTATGCAAATATTTCTCCTTTCGTAATTGATCAAAGAGCGATTTGGCAACACAATTTTCTTCAAGCTTCCTTTCAAAATAAAAGATGTTTTCACACAAAGGAAAGGGAAAGAAGTATGATGAGAATCCCATGTCACATATTGTCCTTGATTTATATAGGTCCCATTTGGTCAACACTTAGTACAAGATAGCATAAAATCAATGCGAATTCAATTTATATGAGCTTCGAAATTGTGAAAATCATAAGTTCTTGCAAAATAGTGATGATCTAAGAATATGAGAATTAGGTTTGCCTCAATTTATCTTTTCCCATACATATTTTTCCAGAGTTCATTACTTGGGGTCATCTTAGGTACCTCCCCAATTAGAAAGCAATAATTTCTCATAACAATGAAGTCTTGTTCTCAGTTACCCCAGAAGCTATTTTTCAAATCCTTTAAATAAATACCCAAGCCTATTTACACACATCTCCAACTGACATGCTCATGGAAATATACCAAAATCTCACCTTCTCCTAATGAGCCCATATCTTTGAATTTATTTTTCTTAAGAATTCTGAATTTCCTAGAACCGATCCCCCATACTCTGCTTCAATTTTCCCTGAGATGTCAAGGAAATTTATTTCCATGGTGACTTACCTATTAGGTTATAATTCATATCAGTGGGTATATGAGTTATTGTTAGGGTTTTTTTCAATATTTGAAGTTGGTCAAAAGCCTTCAGTTCTTTTCAATTACAGTAAGTACTTATCAGATATTATTCATGAGAAATTTTTGAAGTTTAAAGTTGAAGAAGCATTCAAACACTAGTGAGTCCTAGTGTATTTAATGTTGTTTTATCAAGAATATAGGTTCAAGTTAAAGATACAAATGATGGATGAATAAGGACGCCAATTATCTCCAATCCACTAGACTTCTTTAGTCATAAGGAATTGAGAATATTTTTCATTCAGCAATTTTGTGGAACAATTTTTACACACATACTTGTGTCTTCTTAGAAACGATGTTATACCAAGAGTTTGACCAGAAATCAGGAATTTTTTTCATCTTATAGAACAAGCTAAAGTGGGAGACTGGTATCTTTACCAGAATTATACAGAGATTCGGGTCTATGGGTGCGAGCTTCCTCCCTAAATACTTCCAGTATTTGTGCCAATGATAATGCCTACTCTTGAATACATTAGACAAATGATAAATATGGATGAATTACATTTTGTGTCAAGAAGAAAGAAGGCATAGTTAAAATTAAAAGCACAGGTTCAGCCTTTCATTGTAAATACCATAGCAACAACAAAGGAAATAGAAGAAATACTAAGTAAAATGAAGTTTAAGTTAAGCTTCACATGGTCTTATGATCCATTTGGAATAATCTCAAAAAAGAGAGTTGAGCAGAAAACCAATCAATTTGCACATACACATATACTAGAGATAGAGCAGTATGCTAATCAGGAGTAGTGGACAAAGAATGCAATATAGGAAGTTGAAGAACATATTTCCAAACATAATTCTCTGCAAAATCCTATTCCAAAGGACAAGGAAACCAAAATAATAATGGAAAGCATGTCTCCCATAGACTTATATTCTAAAGATTTTCTTGTTTTCAAGAAAAAAAGAAGAAATATCCTAAGGAAAAAAAATATTATTAACATTAAAGATGATACACATACCACCAATCAATAAGAATCATTAGAAGATAAGGAAACATAAGAGAAAGATACAATTGTTCTAACAGGTTTACCAGTCACCCCTTTCTCAAATGTTGAAGATTTAACACAGTCACTTGTATCTTCTACATCTCATATGGGAACACAACAAAACCTTTTTTTAATATACAAGGATATAAAGAATAATAATAAAGATTTGAAAGCTACAACATATTCATAGTTTTGGAAACAAAATGCTACTACTAAACAAAAGTTGTTGTTTGCATTTGACACATAAAAGGGACAATTCTAATTATCTTTCCTATAACCTATATTTCCAGTCCCTAGAAGTGCGGAAGACTGCAAAACTTCAATATTTATTTTGACACTAAGAAGGTCCATGCAATTGATCAAATCGATTTTCATAAGAAAGCAAGTGAGATTATTTATTCAACACTGACCAGTTCAGCTATGGCTACCTCAAAGTTACAAGCCTCTCTGAATAATATGAATTCACATCTAAAGATAGAAAGAATGTCTTCTCTAGCCAAAGATATTAGAACCAAAGTTTTGGGATAATTAATAATAAAAATAGGATATGATCATGGGAATGTTAAAGTAGCTGAGGAGATGATCAACAATAAAAATTTAGATATTCAATCTCTCATGAAACAACTCAAAATCCCAACAATAGAGCATCCTCATGCCAAAGAAGTAACCAATTTGGAAATAGACAGAAAATATGTTCAAGATAATAGTTGAACATATTCATATTTATAAAATGGAAACATACAAGGAGTAATTATTTGAATAAAAGGAATAGTTGGTAGAAACAGGTACATCAACACAAAAAGAAGTAGAATAAATAGCAGGAACATCCACTACATATTATTATGAAAAATTAGTCAAAGATTTGGGATAATTATCATTAACAAATAAAGAAAATGAAAAGCTAATAAAAACACTATCAAAGTTGGAGGAAAACAAGATCAAATCAAACAATGCATATTTGGCATAAGTACAGAAAAAATTCTAATTGACTCAACAAATTTCCAAATATGAGAATCAATATTTTACATCACAAATTATTGCAGAGGCTAAAAAAATTATATGGTAGAACATTAATTCCAATAACATAGACTTGTTACCATAATTTCAAATTATATTTGAGCAAGAACAACTAGTACAAAACTTCAAGGCAAAAGTTGAGCAAACAAAAGTCAAGATTGAACAGAGGCCAACAGAAGCACACAAAATTATTAATATGTTGAACTCCAAGACTACAAATGAGATAGAAGAAATCCAGATTCAAGATAGGAAAACCACAGCCATGGAAGTAAAGAGAGTTCTAACTAAAGATAACCTTATGATACAAATAGAGAATAAATGCAAGGAATTGGAATTACAGGTAAAAATATTTAACATAAAATTTAATACATTGCAGGAGAAAGGACTTCCAACTTTAAAAGCCTCTAATGGAAAATTGATCCCATTAGAGAACTACCAAGAAATATTATGTGATATAGTTGCAGATACTTCCATATTTACCAAAGTAAAAGGAACAATAAGTGGAGGAGCTTTCTTGGAATTCCTACAATATGATCTCCATATTAAGCATGAAGTCCATCATTTATTCCTCAATAAGACAACTTTTCAGACATACACAGAAGGAGATGAAAGACTTTGAAGTATGGTGAATTTTTCTATTCCAAGTGAAGAAATATGGGATAAACTTACAAATCTCATTGAGTAAAATGTAACGGGAATACTAAATTTTTTGAAAAACCAAACAAAAGAAGCAAAAATATAGCTATAGTTAGCAACAAAATTCCTCAAAATGTGAACATAACATTCAAATTAGTCCATATTTCTTATTATTTTGTTCTATTTTTTGAAATATTCGTATCTTTGACAGATATTATATTGTAAATAATTTTATTTAGAATTTTGAATTAAATGTGACGAAGACTCTATAAATATTTTGTAAAAGGACTTAGAAATCATTGGATATTGAAAAAGAGAAGACCTTTTGGTTGTAAGTAGTAAACTTTACTTGAAGTAATCAATTTCAGAAATACATAGGCGGATTTTTCCAAGATTCTTGTGTCAAACAAATGGTGGTGTTTTCCTCATGTTAAATTGTTTCTTCTTTCTAAGTTTTCACATGGATTTCTTTTCCTGATTGTCGCAAGAAGATAAAAAACTGAATTTAATTGTGTACTCTAATATGGCTTGTTTAAAACAATATTGATGTTTTCCTTTTGAGATTAAATATAAAATTCATTTAAGTATGCTTTATGTTTAATTGAGTTTTTTTCTTCATCTCAGCCACACCATAAAATATCTTAATATCCATGAGTGTTCCTACCTCGCACTGTTTCAGCTGCTTTGTTAATTTGTGATTGATTACCGAGAATTTTAATGAATCCATGCCCAATGGACTTGTCCTTCATTTTACAACCAAAATATTAAAAAATGTATCTTGAACTTTAATATCTAGCTTAAAATATTGAAAGCAGAAATTAAATCATATAGAGAGAGCCCTCCCTGAAGTTGGAAGGGATATATCCCAACTTTAAAATTGGCTTGTGGTTAACTTTGTAATTTTCCTCCCAAGCCTAGGAAAAATACAGAGTGCTAACGGGTGGCATGTCGAGTATTCCCTTCATGTGTCACAATGCATCCCCTTCAAGTATTTGTGAATAATTTAGGGGAACATGGGTAAAAAAATGGATAGAATCGTTAACTCCTAGGTTTCCCCTTGTTCTGAGACTAACGGTTACTGAGGATAAATATGGTTGAATTGATGCGCACCACTAAGTGAAACCTTGTGAGTGGTTGAATCTCCAACCCAACCCTCAAAACATTTTACAATATCAAGTTGTAGGTTACCAACTTTCCAACCTAAGCCACATCTAAAGAGCTAGTGGGTGGAGTCAAGCACATTGGTCCCCACCCCTCCAAAGAAAATCAAATATGATCCATACAAGCCCATCACCCATATGTGAGTCATTAAAAAAACACATAACCTATACCCGCATCCATTACTCTATCGAAATGTGGTATATAAACACACACACACATCCTCCATTATCCCCTTACATGTATATGCATCATTTCGGTCTCCTAACACACTCAAAAAATTATTAGTAACACCTAATCATAAATTTTATGTCATCGTAATATGTACATGACAAGAAACATAAAAATCATCAATGTCAACTAATATTATAGTCATTAACAAAATATATCTAAAAATAAAAATCATAAGTCATCACCACTTGAAAATATAACCACATTATCAATGTTTGATGTTCTAAAAGAGTAAATTGTATGCCATAGTATATGTCTTACAATAGAAAGTAAGACTTTAAATGGGGAAATACACTCACATCCTCTTTAATTATACATTACACCAAAGTTTCAAAATAAGAAGGAAAACTAATGACATATTCCATTATATCCTCCTAGGAAATGGTGTTGGGACTATATTCCTCCACGTTAATCATCGACCATCTAACTATATCATAACAGTTATAATTTACAATTATTTGAATATAATTCTCTTCTCAAATTTTTTCCTTGTGACATTTTCAATGACTCAATTGTTACCAACAGAAGGGTTTAATATTGTTAATATAAATATATATATGAAAATAATTGAGCATATTGATCGGTGGTTGTCATTGATGTCACCCAAGTAGCACTAGGGGATACCCCTATCTTGCATGTAAATTTTGACTTGAAAACTTACTCTATTTTGAGTAAAGGATCATTTGGATGGATTCTACTCGTCGAGATGTTTCTGTTTATATATGGAATGCCATGTAATTCTTCACGGTTTGAGAGATATTCATGTTTGAAGTTAGTAACCCTGGTTACTGGGTTAAAACCCCATGGGGTTGTCGCATGGCACTCATCCTTGGTTGTGGTCATTGAATATTCAATTATTAATAATTTTTTAGGCTCCTAAGCATTTCTATGATTTGTGACCCTCTCAACCTAAGCATTTCTATAATTTGTGACCCTCATTTCCTCCTCATGTAAGGATTTCGCTGCTTCAAATAGGCTATCATGGAATTTTCACTATAACTTGTTTTCTACGAAGCTTTAGAAGCTAAATTAAAACACATTTGAGATGAAATCATGATGAACCTCATGAAAATATTTGAGATCTTGGTTCGTTATATTTTCAGCAATATGATTTGAGGAATTTAGGGTTTTTGCAGGCTCCCGAATTCCATGTCAAACGGGCGACCTTGGGAAAATCATCATAAATTTCTCTTTGAGCATTGGATTCAAATTCGTAAAAATTAATAGAAACAAGAAAAAAATTACTTTGTTGGGTATATTTTTTAGGAAAGAAGGTCGAAAAAATGACACATGGAACTTCATACACTTTCTCTCTACTGAACTAGTTTATAATCAGGTGATCATGGGAGATTGGGCATAAATATTTCTTGAAGAATCCAATATTGATCAGACATGTGGGGTTGGAAATAGGACTCAGAGTTATACGACAAGATGCAATTTTAGACCTTGTATATCCTAAATTACATAGATACAACAGATTCAATATCAAGCTTATATAAGCCAAGAAAATGTATGCATTCAATGATCACTGCAGTAAGGCCCACAAATCAACAATCAAGGGTAATTTGATACAACAAGGTATGTGTGATTAATGGTTGCATTTAAATTTGAATATAATCTCTGACATGTGTTTTTGCAGGACATTGTAATTATTTTGTATGTATGTTTGTTCGGGTTTTTTTCATAAATAATAAACGTATTTACATTTGAATTTTGAATATATCTCTGACATATGTTTTGTAGGACAGTGCAATTATTTTGTTTGTATATTGGTTTGGATCTTGTTCATTAATGAATGTGTAGGAAGGAGGACACAATATAAAAACTCAGACACATACGATAAGGAAATGCAATACCAAAGTACCATTACTTGAAGTAAGCACAACAATACCTTAGCAGCTACTAGTGATCTAAGAAGTAGTGTCAAGTCAAGTATGAGGTCATGTCAAAAGTCAATGCTATAAAAATCATCATTGTAAAATTGTAAAAGAGTCATTATTGTAAAATATTCAATCTTCCTAGAGTTTAAGAGGCATTTTTTGGAGGTATAGGAGTCATTGTTGGATAATGTTATGGTTGGGTGATTGGTCTAGCTCAAGAAAATCATTGTGAATCATATTTTATCATGGATCATTATCCCCAGTATGGGATTACACACTCTTATCTTATTTTTTATCATTATAGGGTGGCAAGGAGGTGCTAGGTTGGTGCATGAAGTCACCTACAAGATGGATCCTGTGAAAAATTTAGGGTGGTAGGTCGGTCTAGGATGCCGAGGCATCCATTCAATTGACTACTAAAGAAACTAGAGCATTGGGGCATCCTTCCAGTGGGAGCCAGAGAAAACTACTTTTATATAATTCTAGGAAGTTTTGGCTTTCATTTCAGTTAGGGTTGAATATTAAATAATTTATTAAAAAAGAATTCGGTGGTTTTTGACTCGGAGGAGGTTTTCCACCTAAAATTATTGTGCTTATTGTGTTCTATTGTTTACTGTTTTTACTGAATAAAAATTAAGAATAATCTAAGATTAACTAATGCTCTGAAAATATTGAAAAGTGATAATTGATAAGGAATGTTTATTCACCCCCCCTCTCTGTATTTCCAACAATTGGTATTAGAGATTGGTTCCTTCAATAGCAGTCTAAAATCTTGAAGGAGACAATGGATTATACTAAGAATAATGTTCCTCTACTCAATGTGTTATCACTTAGTAATTTCTCCAGGTTCAAGAGAGAACTCACTGAGGTAACCACAAACCAACTTCAAACTCTAGGATCTAGACTTCCTAGGGTTCAGAGAGGGCTCTCTCTTTAGAGTTTAACTTTGTTTTAATTTGTGAAGATTGGGCTAGCTATGAAAGTGAAATTTTGGTTTGGTTTTGTTGGATTTGGTGGGAAAATTTCACTTGGAGAGATAGATAGAGGAAAATCTACTTGTCCATTGGGCTATGGAGTCTAAGTCAAGCTAACAGAACTGGGATCAAGGCCTAAAAGGTCAGATGTCTTCAGGGCAAGATAGATAACCCTTAGAGATCTTGGAAAATTGGTTTTTGAGATGGTATGACCGGGATAAAGGTCACTTAATGATCCTTTGATCTAGAAAAGGGAAGTAGTAGATAGAGGTCAAACGGGAGAGGGAGAAATTTAAGGGTTCCCTACACTGGAAATCAGAAGAAAACAAAGAAATGATAACTAGTTAAAAACATAGTGCTATTAACATGTCCCGTAGTAATACTCCTAGTTATACATTCAGATTTAGAATTAAAACACATATGTATGCATGTAACAAAGAAGAATAACAATGACAAGTTTTAGAGAGTACTTCACTCCAGATAGCTTATCACAGGGATCGTGAAGCATGATACCAAATATTTGATCTAGTTTGCTACTCAAAATCAAAATCCAAAGCCTTCAAGTCAAAAAAATATCTATAGTAATCTCCAAAAATTTTATTCCACCAAAATACTTCAAAGAGTGAAGTATTATACAAATTTTAAACTAGAATATCTTGAAAAAATATCAAGATTGGTTTACAAATATCTCGAACTGTTTTACATAAATAGAACTTAAGTAAAGAACACTAAAAAATAATGCATATATTTGGCACTATTTTTTATGGATAGGTGATGACAAAGAGGATAATTTGAATTTGATATCAACTCTTAGTTTATGATGAGGCATCCAAGTCACTAACTGTCTCATTTCTTTGTGCATTCTGCTCCAGCAATTCTGCAAACTTAGGGTCCAATGATACCTTTTTATTTCTCCATCTGAAATAGATATGTAAAACATGAAAGAGGTTATTGTATATAAATATTTTTTTGAGATAAACCTCTCTTAGTTCCCTAAATTTATTCTCCAGCTTTTCACAATAGGCTCTGCAAAAATATGTGTAAGACAGAGTTTTCCACGGTCTGAAAAATAGGTTGTAACTATGTGCATGTATCTCACATTCTATAATACCTGTGAAAAATGTGAGATAGTTGTTTGTAGGTGGGTCTCTTAGGAACAAAAACCTCCTTCAGTTTTGTAAGATTTATTTCTTATTGGCCACAATATTCTCTGCAAAATGATGACTTAACAGGAAGTTTCTACAAAAAGTGCTTTCAAATATTGTTTAATATTTCCAAACCCATAATGGCTGTTAGAAAATTAAGAGAGGTTTTTGTAGTTGGACATCTTAGGAACATAAAACTCCTTCTGGTTTTCAAAATTCATCTTGGTTGTCCACAATAGTTTCTGCAAAACTATGACTTAAACATGAAATTTCTGCAAAATTGTCCCTTCTTGCTCTGTTTTCATCTTTTAACCTTTTTGTTCTTTTAACTGTTTTTCTGTTATTTTGGATAAATTTCATTGTTGGTGAAAGTATTTTCATCTCTTTTTACCATTAATGCCTCCATGTTTTACTTTTACTATTTTAACTTGACTGCTCTGTAACTTTGTTTTAACCTTTACTGTGAATTTCATCTGATACACTTTAACTCTGATGTTCTTTGACTGATTATGTTTTCACTGTCACTGTGAATTCTTATTTCATTTTTACCATTCACTATGAAAATTTTTCTTTCTAATCTCTCTCTGAATTGATGTTATTCTTTCTTTGTATACAAACTATTTGTTGAATCAAGCTTTTGAATTAAAATCTAAGAATTTGGAGCAAACAATTTTGTCAACTAGTATTGAAACTATTGGCCTAGTTTCATATTTTGAGAATAATCTGCAAAAATCAAACAATTTGTTAATGAAACCCTAGCTATGGAGAGGTGATAATGGCCATAATTGGTCATAGTAGTGGATTTGATTTTGGCACTTTGAAACCTTTAGGATTGCTTGCACTCCGTTTTTTAGGAATTTTGATCTACTTCTTCAAGTTTAGACAGTTTGCAGAAGTAATTTTACTATAGCAGAGGTTTAATTGGGAAAATTTGGCAAAGTATAGACTTTTCTTTTTCTTTTATGTTCGATTAGGTCTATCAAAAAATTTTATAGGTTTTAGAATTGGTTTAAAATAGAAAAGAGTGGCTTTCTGAGTCTTTTTAATGGAAATTTAGGCTAAAACCCTTTTGTAAAGGGTTACAGAGGGTTTTAGGATACCTGCAAAGGTTTTCTAGCCTTTTAGAGCTCGAAATTGATCATTAAACTATGGAAAATTAATAAATTTCCTTGAAAAAGCGCGCAATAGACAAATAGGATTTTCTAGAGATTGGCCTATTTTTGGGACTTTTTGGCAATTGAATCAATCAATTTCTTTAACTTTAAAATGCTTCTCTTTCTTTAAAAAGGTTTTTTCAATTAGGTTGCAGGTCGAATTCTGAGAAAAACACTTGTTTCAATGCAGGTATTGGCTTTGAAAGGGTTTTATAGTTTCTGGTCGAATTGATGGCTTCAGTTGTTCATCTAGAGCAAGGTGCGGCTCCTCAACAGTCTTCAAGGGTGTAATTTGGTGAATTTAGGAGGTTTTGGGCATAAAAATGGCTACCAGGGGCTTTAACAGAGCTTATACAGCCTGGGAAGCAATACAGTGGTTAAACACGAAAGATAAATGAATAAAGGGTTAACCAAAATTTTTATCAAAACGTATCGATTTGCATTGAATGCATGTCTTGTCCAGTAGGAGGCGGTTTCGGAATGCAAAGGCTTTGAAAACTGGTGGTTATCTCGCAGGCTTTAGGTGTTAAGATGTTTTAACCTTGATAAATGTGATCAAATGAAGGAATGCCACGTAGAGGAGAGATAAATGGGTAAAACCACCCATTTTGTGTGGTTATGGTGTTTGAAGGGTCGGGCATGTTTTTCATGCGATATTGTCCTCTGGCCATCAGATCAAGAGGTTGAACGCGAATGGCCAGGATTGCTTCGAAAGTTTCATTGAAATGGGATGTGGGACCGGGATTGGTTATGTGCAGCGGAAGGGTTAAAATATGCTTAAATCTTTATAATATAGCCGAGGGGTAAATGGTATAAAACATATATGAAATTTTTTTATTCATGGTAAAGGCGGGGATTAACATTTTTTATTTAAAAAATTTGTTAAATGATTTAATAAAACATATGCGGGCGGGTTAAATTATATTATATACTATTTTAAACCTTTTATAGTTTTCAAACCATAGGGATGGGATATTTCAATAACGCTAGTTTTTAGACCAAAGGGTTTAATTGGGGGTTTTTATTTGCGCACATGGGATAATAGACTTTGGTCAAAACATTATAATAGTGGGTTTTTTTGGGGTATTTAGATATAATGGAATTAATAACTATGGGAGGGTATTTATCAGGGATTTAATAAAAGTATGTTAAAGGTTAATATGAAAGGGTAGTGTAATAAAAATAAAATACATATTATCTCTAAGTATAGTATAAAATCAAGCATTTCTCATCTTTATATTTCTTTCACTAATAATTAGGATAAATTTAATTTTGAGGGTTTTTTATGAATGCTTTTGAAGGGATGAAGTTAATTATTTTAGGGCTACAATTTTACTAAGTAAGAATGTGTCTTTACTTAGGAAAAAGGGGTTTTTAATGTATGAAGGGTAAATGATGATAAATGTGGTCTTAACATAAGAACTCAATATTTTTAACTAACCAGTCAATGAGCCTTGTGTCCGGTCCCAACAAAAGTCAGAGAAATGTTCTGAGCCTGTTTGACTGATAGCTTAGAATACTGAATACTCATAGGGGAGGGTAAACTAGTGATTTTTCTCGATGATGTCTTATTTACATGATTTCCCAACTCCTTTCTACTTACCCAACTTTATTTCTAACATTTTTTATTCATTTTGTAGGTTCATTTAGACTTGCAACCTTAAAAAATTGTCTTTCAAAGCATAAAACTATCTAGATCTACCTTATTTCATCCAAGGGCTCAGGTTAGACTATTGAGCTCCTCATTATTCTCTACCTATCTACTGATTTGTCAAGTTTAAACTATTTGGCAAATCTTTATTCACTATCTAAAACATGAAATTGAAAACATGAAAGTTAAGATTAAATTGTTTAACTAATCATGGATTATGGCATTTATTGACACTCTGCACATAACCATTATTCTTGTAGTAAAAATTAAAAGTAGTGGCATTTGGACTTGCTCACTTTCACGTCTTATTTATATCTTTTTCTTTTGGGGTCTATATTTTTCTAAGTACTTTGATCTTTCTTTTAGGACTTTTTACCCTCTTTTTGGCTTTTTATTATTTTTCATTTTTTTTCAAAATATGGGAAAACAACTTGTAGAAAGCAAGGTATGTACATATTTACAAGATCTTTAACAGATTCAAATCAAAATTATGAATCCTATATTTATAGGACCCTAACACAGTGTAAATAATTGTACACTTTGGAGTGGAAGAATGCAGGTTCATTTGTTGGCGCAAGGATATGAAGTATGTGAAATCGTTGAAAAAAATCTTTACATTGACCCGGGATGAACAAGGTACAAAAAATATGGTATATGATGCAAAGGCTAAATATCTCATTATGAGTATGTGAAATCGTTGAAAAAATCTTTACATAGACCCAAGATGAACAAGGTACGAAAAATATGGTATATGATGCAAAGGCTAAAGATCTCACTAATCTGTTTATATTAAGGTACTGAGTTGCAGAACTGCTAAAGAAGTATGGGGAAAGCTTGATAATATATATTCAGGTGACTCAAACATGAAAGAAGCAAAGCTTCTGATTTACAGGGAAAATTTTGAGAAACTCAAAATGAAGGAAGATGAAAATATTGTCGCATACTTTTAGCATTTTTATGAAACAAAAAATGCATTGGAAGTTTTGGGATAACCTTTCGACACAAAAATTGTTTATTGAAGAAATATCTGGATTATCCACAGTGTTATAAAACAATGGTCAATGTTTCAAATCCCAATGGGAATCCATCTTCAGGACAATATTTTGAATGGAGAATAAATAAGGACAAAAGGTGAAGGTTTCAATAGTGACATTGTGGATAATCTGGAGATTTCATCAATAAGCAAAAACGACATAGGCTTGAAAACCATGACAAAATTTTTTGTCGGAAATATACTTGAACCCTTCCACCAAGATTAAACCCAAAGGTATTTGTCTTGGAATATAGTTCAAATATAACCAATCTTAGGAAAGATCAATTTCATGGAGTCATTATGACATATGAAATGAGGATTAAAGAATAGGATGACAAATTCTCACCTAGAAACAACATTCTCCTCATCCAAGAAGACTAGTAAGGACAAGCATACTCCAAAAGTGAAAAATTGTTGTTGTAAGGAAGAAGAAAAGGAAGAAGATGTAGAAGAATTTTTAAATAAATAATTTCCTACTTCACGTGAAAAATGAGAACAAGTATGGGGAAATTCAAAGGTAAAATTTCATTGATATGTTTTGATCATGGTGAGGTTGGGAAGTTTTCAACCAAGTGTCCTCACAAAAAGGAGGTTGTTACAAAATGAAAGAAAGGTTCGAGGAAGTTCAATAAGAAAGGAAAGAAGAAATGGTTTAAGAAGAGTTTCTTCTCCAAATAAGATAGCTCCTCATCTGATGAATAAATTGATAATGAAGAAGAAATAAACGGAAGAGTATTTTTTATGGCCAAGCACAATAAGCAAGAGGAATCTAACGAAGAAGGAGACAAAGAAGAAGAGATGGTTGAGGTTGAATTTCAAAACGAAGTGATCAGGTTTATCAAATAGCTCAATGCCGAGAAGAAGCATGTCAACACTCTTGAAAAAAAATTAAAGATATAAAGGGAACATGTCCTAAACCTTAAAATCAAGGTTGAATAAATGCTCAGGGAAGAACTAAAGGAAATCAATAAGGAAATAGAGGCATTGGAAGCTGAAATAATTTCTCTACGAAAGGAAGTAAAAAATGGAAAATCTCTTAAAAACTATGCCAAAAACTCAAATACATTGGAATAAATCATCAACGATTAGTGATCAAACAGTGACAAGACTGGTCTTGGTTACAAAGAAAAATACGAAAAGGATCCAAGTCATTCTATGACAACAAAAGAATATGGATATGAAAAATCTCACAAGCAGGTAGACCTCCCAGCCAACTCAAGAGATTGGGAGTCACAGGAAGAACCATGGAAGACAATTCCTCAAAGAATATTTCCTCCCAGGTATCAACCTATATTCTATGGTCATTGTTATTCATGTGGAAGGTTTGGACATAGACCTATATAATTTCGCACGTATGTTTGGAATAAACACAATTTTGGGAGATATTTCAGAAATGGATATTCCAGAACTCGGTAGAATATTAACATATTTTATCATTTGATAGATGTTGTCGAATTTTACAAATGTAACAATTTTTTAAACTTGGCTAAAGATTGCAGACTTGGAAGTTCTTCAAAGGAATTCTTGCAAAATCAGAATGAACAAATATGTAAAAAGAAGACTGAAAAATGTGTTATCGCTCTCAAGGCTTAAAGAAACATAAATTTTTGGTATGTTGATAGTGGTTGCTCAACTCATATGGTTGGAGATAGGAATAAGCTCATATCCATGAAGGAAAAGAAGGCTGGAACAATGTCTTTTGAAAATGAGCAGGTACAGTTACACTTGGAAGCAAGAATGCATTAGCAAAGGATGTGTTGTTGGTTGAAAAAATTAATCACAATCAGCTTAGTGTTGGATATATGTGCATGTTATAGATCAATTTTGGCATCAACCCCCATGACCTGGTCAAACTAGACATCATCCCCAGGACCAATGAAATAGATTCTATCATCCCCTTATATTTCTATTGCTATATTCCCTAAGAGAACAATATTTCATTCATGGCTTCTATTGTGATATTTCCAAGGTTTGAAGTATATGTTATATCACCTATTGACTCACCAACGTTGCCTCTAAAGGGACTAACCGTGTTTCATATGCAGTATCTTCCATTCAAGGGCGCAAAATAATGCACTTCCAGATATTCAAGAGTGTGTTGGTCACCTGGGAGCGGATTTCTCATTGTTATGATAATCTTCACATGGCTAGTGCCTTCTATAAGAGTCCATATGTGTCAAACTTCGAATCCAAGTGTCCATATAACACCTCTAAACTTGGGAACATGTCTTGCCTATTCTTAGAAATTAATTCATTGAGAAACTACCATTAGTTTCCCTATAAATTGAGCATATATCCTAGTGTTAGGGGAGGAATAATTTTGGTAAAGAAATTTTGTTGGATTCTCCTTTGAGAGAGTGAAAGTACACATATTTTTTTGGTGTGATGTTGGATGTGATGAGGCTAGGATGAAGTTGGAACTAGTGGAAACAAATCAATCATTGGTTGTAACCTCCCCCTTCTACTCTTTAATAAAGATTGATGTTCATTTTCCCATATATGTGTCTCTATATGTTTCTGTTTCTTATGCAATGAATTCTCGAATGATATATATATTTCACATCTAATTGATTGTATTTATTAAGATAGGTAGATATATGTATATGCATGTTTTTTTTTGTTCTTTTTTGTGTTTGCATGAATTGATCCGGCAATCTGAGTTGGATTGAGAGCGACAAAAACAACGACATAAGGAGAAGGAGAAGCGCTTGGATCACAAGTAGGTTCTTTTATCATTCTTTGTACTTTATTATTTTAGAGAAAGTGATAGCAAAGTATTTCCTTAGTTGTTCTAAGTTCCTAGCACCACACTTAGGAAATTTGATATATCCGTAGATCACAATTATGCATAACAAATTGTCAACTCTGCTCGGGAGTATCCTCCCATTCCTAGTGTTTTTTCCTCTTCTAATCCTCATCAGTAGCATCTAATTTCAGTTATTAGACATTTGAATGAAATAATTGCATTAGAAGTGTGTTCTGTAGCTTGATTTTTCAATCCCTACTGTGCCCAACGCACAGTTGGTCAAGACACAGTGCACAACAGTGCACTGTCTCCCACTCAGGGGTGCACTGCAACGCACTATCTCCCCTTAGAGACTATGTTTCCCCCTTAGCCAACCAATTCCATTAAAATTTTTCATTTCTATCATTCTCAACCATTTTTTTGTTGTATTCTCAACTATCTGAGACCTCCTAGAGACTAGTAAACTTACCTGATTATTCCTCATTTGAAAAGTAATTTTTCTCAATGTCTCTTCAGTGTTTTTCTTTATCATTGGAAAATTAGATTCAAAGTATTTTATTTATGCATTAAATCCATTTGTTTTCGTAAAGGAATTTTTTGTTTCATTCTTTGTTTCTTGTAGGAAAAATTGTAGTTCCATTCTTCATTTTTCCTAAAAGAGAAATTGTTGTTAAACTCCTCATTTCTCAAAGAAGAAAACACTTGTTTTATTGATTTGATGCATATAGTTTCCTTTATTTCATTCACATTAAGGGAAATGAAAAGAAAAAAATTCATGTACATATATCGAATTGTGTGTGTTGCATAGGAAAAAGTTAGGAAAGCTACATTTTAGTTTGTGCACTTTGTTGTTTGCTCTAGAAACTGATTGCTCTTTCCCTTAGTAGCTAGGATTTTCATTAAAAAACTAAAATTGAAAAGTTTTCTTATCATTTTAGTTTGAACTTTTAGGAATTTCCATTACATCACATGGCGAACATCAAAGAAAAAATTTCTAAAAAATATCAACATAAAATTTACATCAATTTACCTAATAAATCATTGGAACATTAATGATAACATTTAGAAGGTCTAGGCTAGAGACATGTTCTAGCATTGTTAAACATAGCAGTTGTCGTTAAATTGTCTTTGGTACATTCCAAGTGTGATACGTCACTCCATGTACGTAAGTATATCGGAGCTCATCAACTTACCTTCAGTTATTTAGGGAGCTGTTCTAGTACAAAAAGTATAAGGGGGTGCTCTCACTGTGCAGTTTCGGATTAGACAACGCTAATACGGACTTGGGCCTCCACGTATATTCAGGTTTATTTGGGAGGACAACTTTAGGTTGTTATCCATCCATATTAAACTGAGTCAAATGCCTTGTAACTTGTGATACACCGAACACAACATTAAGTGAGATTGTCTGCTCGTACTTCTTGGTTCGCCAAGAGGTATTCTGCAGTTCACAATTACGTGGTAAACCTTTTGCCTAGAATTACCCTTTTATTTTTTTAATTTTTTTTTGTCATAAAATAAATTAGTCACTATGGAAGAATAACATCCCTTTCCCCATTGTTCACATAGAGTAGCACTGAAACCACCTTTACCAACGGAATCCATTTATGGTCGACGAAGGCAACATCGTTCTACCGAAACTAGTGCTATTATTACCTCTGGTGTAAAATCCTCCTCGCATATGCTAGAGTCGCCTCGAGTTATTTCTTCAAATATTGGTTCATCTACTGTTTTCGAGACGGATTCCTCATAGCTACCTATGGTCACGATCCATGCAATCAGTGAGACAATACCTCCTAAACCTGGCATTGTTCAACTGGAAGTTGATCTGGATCCTATCATCTTTTTTCCAGAACATCTGAATCCCGAATTCAAATGACCAGAATTTATTCCTATATCGGTTGCTCCAGAGTCTATTGTAGCCATTGTGTCTCCCATATGGTGTAGTCAACCTCCTGAAATTTACTTTGGGCCTAACGGCGAAATCCTTCCACCTGGTTTAATTTTGATTGAAGGAATGCCACAAGATGAAACACCTTTAACTCCAACTCATTGTGGGGAGGAGCTTTACCTGTACGAGTCTTTTCCTCAATCACCTTCCTCTACTTTTGTTGATCCTGTTTCCATTACAATTACTGTAGATCCAATAGGGTATACATTTGGTCAAATAACCATGCCTGAGCCAATATCTATGGCTGGACCATCTATTCCAATTGCAAAATCACCTGCTCTTGCTACTTCGTCGATGTTCACAACTTCACTAGAGTCACATTTATATGGTGGTCCTTCCATCCCACCTGGTTATTAATATTTATCTATAACCTTATCTAGTGCATCCTCAAACCCATGGAATTCACCATTGTCATTGTCTGGTATTCTAACTGATAAATCTATAGTGAGTACTGAATGGCTTGATCCTTTATATACATCATCAGGGCAATATCAAGCTGGTCCATTTGGGTATATTCCATCCAGTACAATTTCAATCAGACTCCCAGCATTTGGAGAACAATATTTTCCATATTATTATACACCTCATGCTGGGGGGCAAGCTATGGTCACCCATTTTGATAGTACTCCATTTTTATTTGTCCATCCTAATGTCAAAATGAATTTTTTTCAGTGGCAGCCCACTCTACCCAGCCAACCACAAACATTTGTACACTCGTATCAACCAATTCAACCTGTTGCACCCACATCAACTCCACTTGTTAATACATCCTTACCCTTGTTATAGGCTCAAACTATTGTACCTCAACAATCTCAGGTGGGTCCTTCAACCTAATGCCCTCAAGTATTGGGCCCTCAGACTCCAACTCCTTCGACTGGTTTACAGCAACCACCTATATCCAGAATTATTTATTCACAAGCTAGATTACCTTATTATGGGATATTACAGCCACAACTAGGTTATACCTATCTGCAACCAAATCCAAGCTATCCTTGTTTCAGTTATTATATTGGTGGACAAACCACTTTCCAGCCACAAACGCAAATGCCACAACCTTCATTTCAACAAGTATCCTATATAGGTTTTGGTCAACAGAATCCTCAAGCATTTTCCTATAAAAACAACCCCTATATGGGTTACCAACAATAGATTCCTTATGCTGGTGCTCAAAGGCATGTCACCCAAGAAATTCCATTATACCCTGGCTATGCTCAACCTGACTTAAATCGATAGTTGGCCTTTGTAGCAACTTTAGAATTACCAGATTTAAATCGACTTACCAATGATCCAATCAAATATGCACCTTAGTGGTGGGTGATACCTCATACATTACCCTCAGATATTCCTAATTTCAATATAAACCCTGGTTAATACCCCTTGATGCATGTCATGACTTATCATTTGTGGTGTTCATCTAACTCCCTAAATGAGGACTTCGTTCGACAACGTATTTTCTACTGTACGCTCACTCGTCCAACTGCGAAATGGTACATTGAGTTACTAAGAGATTCTTTTGATAATTTCACTGCCATAGATATTTTCTTTTTAACCACTTCCAGTTACCCATACGATATAAAACTAGAATAGAACTCTTGACTAATTTTAAACAGACTAATTCTACTTACGTTTCTGATCATATTCATGAGTGGCGTCGTCGTCGTAGAACGGTTAAGACATTTGTTCTTGATCAGCTCCTTGCTGAGTGGTTCATTAAGTCCCTACTACCATCTATAAATAAGGGTGTCATCATCACTGAAGAGCAGGTTATTTCTCATGCCCAGCATTTAGACATGATTTTCACTCAGTCTGGCATGCTCTATGAGAAAATTCCCAATGTGTCGCGATCTAATTTTACTGTTCCTCCTCCATCTAAGGACTCTCATGCCAGAGACGGTATGATCGGTACTGGAAGCACACATAACTCTACTACATCTGATCCTGCACCTTCTTCTAAAATATGTGTCGTGTCATCTAACAAGGGAAAAAGTGACAAGAAACCCGGAAGTAAGAAAAAGGGGAACTCAAAGAAAAAGCAAACTTCTACCCCACAAGAAAGATCATCTAATAAATTAACTGGAAATCGAAAACCTCGTCACCCTTGCATAATCTGTAATGAGGAGCACTTTGTTCGAGATTGTCCTCAGTGCACCAAAGTCTCAAAATTGATTAAGGCCTCACATGCATCCGTTGTTTTGACAGATCCATTTCCGAATCCATACACAAATTTGGTTGCTATGGATCCAGCTTCTAGTTCCGAAGTGCTTATGTTGTCTGTCACGAAGCCATCGACTAATGTTTTGGTGTCAACGCATAACAAATATTACTATAGTTAGACTATTGATCAGCCTACTACCTCGACCATGAATCCGTCTATGGAATTGATACCATCAAATACTATCCCTGAATTGAAAATAAAGCCACCGAAGGTAGTCTTTCATAAATCGAAATTTAACCCTCGAGCCTGAGCTGCTAAAAATTATAATATAGTTGAATATTTGGCTCAATCCCCTTCAGCTATGTCAGCACTCGAGGTTCTTTAAAATATTCCCTCCCAAAATCAGGCTTTGTTGCCGCAAATTGGTTGAACCGATATGACAAATTCCAATCTTATAGTCTTTAACCATACAGGCTATGTGTCGCAATTACTAGCAGAATTGGCATTCTCCATCCAAGCAAATGTTCTCAATCACCTAGTTCATTCTACTATTATTGATGAGGGAGAATATACGTGCATTATGTCTCTAAACTACTAGAAGTCACTTAGCTCGTTGAGCCTATCTTAATTTCCTATGATGTTGAAAGCTTTCGACAGACATACATATAAGCCTTGCGTATCATCAATAACCTAGATGTTGAACTAGGGGGTAAAACAGTAAATGTTTAAGTTGAGGTCATTGACAGACCCCTTGATTACAACATTTTACTCAGAATTCCATGGGTATATGCTATGACTGCGATTGTTTCTACATATTTTAGAATGATCGCCTTTACACATAAAGGTGTTATCACAGTCATCAATCAACTATCCTTCTTTGCCTCCAGTTCACAAGTAACTGGAAGCATTATGTTAGTTCACACTCCCCAACTAGCACTTTAGAACATTTGTGTGGGACTCTTAAAGGATTCTACCCTCATGGGAACCTTTGCATTACCGCCACCTGTGACGTCAGCAAAAATTGGAAATATAGAGACTTTCTACATGATATCTTCCACTCCATCTGGCTAAGGAAGATTATGGGTGATTCTAAATTTGTTACGTTGGATGAATTTCTGCCACCCAACCCAATTGAGCTGGCATAGAAATCAATCTACATGGCTTGGGAAGTGAATATGAAATCATCGTCATCAGTCATTTGGGTTGATCGTTCATTAGATTTTGGTACTCCATCTGATCCTTTTTCATCCACTTTCTTGACAGATGAGAATATTGTGGAATCCATGATGCCAAAATGAGAACCATGGGAAGATCATTATCATCACTCCCATCCTCAGGATTACAAAGAGGATAATAGTATTGAACTATATCACCCATTGATCAAAAATTTATTTTTGAATTATTTTCCCATTAATGCAATCAAATCCGAGTGAAACTTATCAAATATTGAAGAAACCATTTCTATCGATATTTCAACCAAACCCAAAATTTTAGAAAACATTCATGTCGTCATGTCTTTATCTCCATCAGAACGCCAAAAAATGTTGCTTTCTCTTTCGTAAATTTCGTGATGTATTTTCTTGGTCTCACGAGGAAATGCCAGGCATAGATACTAGTATTGTTGAACACAACATTAATATGTACCCTAATGTCAAACCAGTACGTCAATGCCTTCGTCATGTTCATCCAAAGAAGGACACTACCATTAAAGTAGAAGTTGAAAAAATTTTGTGTGTTGGTTTCATTTACCCCGTTCTGCTTACTGAGTGGGTGTCCAACATTGTTCTTGTTATGAAAAAAAAGGGACCATCAGAGTGTGTGTCAATTATCGGGATGTCAATCTTGCTTGTCCAAAAGAAAACTATCCTACTCCCTTTATCAACCATATTATTGACGATTGTGCTGGATGTGAAATATTTTCATTCATGGATGGATTTTCTGGCTACAATCAAATCAATATCCACCCAAAGGACCAATATAAGATAGCATTCATCTGTCCCTGGGGAACATTCTCTTATCAAAAACTCCCGTTTGGTTTAAAGAATGTTGGGGCTGTAGAAATTTGCTGAATAAGTCACTTATTCAATGGAGATTAACCTGATCACACATCAATTTCGAATTGCATGCATAACACATAATCTCTTCTACAATTAATTGTCACATGCGGAAAGAATAGAAGCGATAGCACATCAAATCATCACACACATTAACACAGTATGTATGGGGAAAGCTTATAGCTGAAAACCCCCACCTATAGTATATTATAAATGGAGAGAACATGCAGCAAATACATAGTACAAACTCCTCACAAGTACTCAGTACTATCTCCCAAAGCTACACAAAAACTAGCTTGGTTTTGAACAAGTCACAGGTTCAAAACACACCCACTAATTTCCCTGCCTCTATTGCACAGTCAAGGCTGGTCTAAATAGAGATCCAAGTTCTAATCTCACTGGCTCCAACTGCGCAATTTTCATTGGTAATTTCCTCCAAGTGTGGTGCAAATCTCATGCACAACTAATGTCGCAATTGATAGCTAACTCAACCCTTTCATCTACCTCTTTCACTTGTCGCCACTGAACTATCCATGCACTAAGTTAAACTGATGTGTTCTTTAGTTGAATAATGAGTTAATAACTAGTGAATTAAATAATATTTAATTCACACAACTCATCTCTAGTGTATTAGCCAGTTAAACTAAATACAACTAGTTCAACTAGTTAACCAGAACACCATCTCCATTAACTGTCGCATCAACTCCACCGAACTCCGCCACTTGAGCTCTAACTGAAGTCAACCATGCATTAGCTCAACTAACCCATAGGAAAAGCGTAAATCCTTCTGGCAGCTGCATGCCCCACCTCTGGGGGTCAAACTGAAGTGCTCCAAGAGAGTAAACTGAAGTTTAGAGTCCAAATATTATTAAGGGTAAATAATATTTGACTTCCCTATTTTAAGGAGAGTCAGTCTAAAAATAGACTTCGACCTATAGGTCCAAAAAATAGATGTCCATCTATTTTTACCAACATGACCAATACTCCAAGAATAACATATTGCAATCCCTGGACCATGCTCCATATGTCTAAAAATAGACATAGTCTAAAAATAGATTTTTCGACAAAAATCACATGTGTGGTCCCCACCTAGTTTAGGTGATCACTTTCCAACTAGGATCAGGAAAGATGTTTCAGGAGGCCTCCTTCACTGTTTCTTGTTGCCATTTTCAACAGGGGCAACTTTTCAGAGAGAAATGGATTATGCTTTCAATGACATCAAGCACATTGTTCAACCTTATCTAGAATATTTACCCACGCATTCATGAAACCATACTGATCACCCGATGCATTTGAGAGCCATATTTTTACTCTGTCGAAACTACAAAATATGCATCAATCCACATAAATGTGTGTTTTGTGTTTGTTCTAGTTCTTTGCTAGGATTCGTCATCTGAGAAGAAGGAATTTGAATCAACACATTGAAGGTCCAGACCATTATTGATTTGTCTGCGCCATCAAATTTTCTTCAGTTACATAAACTCTAGGGAAAGGCTAACTTCCTAAGGAGGTTCATACAAAACTACACTAAAATGGCTAAAGGATTTACTCAGATCTTGAAAAAGGGGATTCCCTTCCATTGGGATAAGGTTTTGCAAGCTTCTTTTGATGTTGTCAAGGATACACTTACCTAGGCATCATTAATGTATCCCCCAATTATTAGAGTGATTATTTCTTATATATCGTCGTCGCTTATATGACCATTGCTATGGTATTGTTCCAAGTAGAAAATGGGATAGAACATCTGATCTATTATTTGAGTATTAATATCAATATACAGAAGTGAAGTGCTCATACGTATAAAAGCTTGCCTTGGCAGTTGTTCAAGTCGTCCAAATATTTCGTCACTATATCCTGTCCTAGAAGACCATTTTCATTTTGGATTGCAACCCCATGACTTACATCTTATCACGTCAAATGCTGTGGGGAAAGTATTCAAAATGGATTTCATTTTGTAGGAGTTTGATTTGGAATTCATCAAATCCAAGTCAAAGAAGTCTTTATTTTTTGCTAAGCTTCTCTGCGACCTTCCCTCTGATAGTACTACTACAACATCGGAACCATCTATTCCTGATGAGTATTTGTTTCTAATCGTATCATATGATCCTTGGTATGGGGATTTTATCATTTATCTCCATACCCAGAATTTTCAGCCTAATACCTCTCACTCTGACCAACGATGTATTTGATACCAAGCCAAATATTATCTGATCGTCGGCGATACACTTTATCGTTGTGGTGTCGATACGATTTTAAGAAGGTGCCTCACTCATGAGGAGGCTGAAAAGGTTTTAAATT
The DNA here is from genome assembly GCA_034641835.2 of Pinus albicaulis. Classification (NCBI taxonomy): domain Eukaryota; kingdom Viridiplantae; phylum Streptophyta; class Pinopsida; order Pinales; family Pinaceae; genus Pinus; species Pinus albicaulis. Next base: position 40,863,372 of record CM076570.1, on the reverse strand, counting down.
ATTATCATGTTGGGGCTTGTGGTGGAAACTTGTCTGTATATGATACCACACAGAAGATACTCCACGAAGGTTACTTTTAGACTACCATATTTCACGATTTCATCCTTGTGGTCAGAAGTTGTCATGCATGCCAGATATTTGATCGTAAAATCTGCAAATCGCCAGTGCTAATGCATCTTGTTGTCTCTGTGGGACCATTTGAAAAATGGGGCATTTACTTCACGACATGTAATCCTCATTCGTTTAGAGGGCATGGTTATATTATTTTCGCAGTAGACTACATTACCAATTGGGCCGAAGTGATGCCTACGTTTAATAACACAGGACAAATAGCTGCATTTTTTTTCTTTAATCATGTCAATTCACGGTTTGGTGTTCCACAGGCTATAGTCATAGATCATGGTTTTCATTTTCACAATCATATGATGAATGAGTTGACTACAAAATTAGGACTGTCTCATGATATTTCTATTCCTTATTATCCACAATCAAATGGACAATTTGAGGCTATTAACAAGATTCTTAAATGAATTCTTCAACAAATGATAGGATTTCATAAACGAAATTTCCATTTGATCCTGTACTTAGCTTTCTGGGCATACCAAACCTCGATGAAAAATGCAACCAGATTCACCCCCTTTCAATTGGTGTATGGTCTGGAAGATATCTTGCCTATCCAATGTGAAATATCATTATTGAAACTCACAATCGACTTGTTACCTGACACCTCTGTTGAAGAAGCATGTCTTTTTAACCTCATCCATCTTGATGAAATGTGTCGTGAACCTGCATTGGCCAATGAAATGCATAAGATACATATAAAGGTGCAATATGAAAAACATGTCCAACCTCGCATCTTCTCAGAGGGTGACCTGGTCCTTCTTTATGATCAGGAATTTGATGTAATAGGTACAATACAATTTTAGCCATTATGGCATGGCCCCTATATTTTCAAAAGAGTTCTTGCTAAGGGTGCCTAGGATTTGGTAGATTACAGTGGAATTCCATTGGCACAGGCCTGAAATGGGTTGTATCTAAAATGTTACTATGCTTAAACACGAGCGTAATAAATTGTTGTATTATATAGTATATATGTTGTTGATTTGAATTTAATGTCTTTGCTTTTCTAGAGTTTTCTTGAAGTTAGTAATCTACTTTGCATTTCATCGCATATTTCTGAATATTTAGAACCATTCGTTGGGTATACTAATGGTGCTAGTCGTAGTACGCAGAATCTATCCTCTGCAACATGGGCCATTCTCACTCCAAACGATGAGTTAGTGAGTTTTCAAAGGATTTCTATCAGTCAATATACAAAACATATTGTTTAGTATAGTGCATTGATCAAACTTCTCTTTGATGCCATTTCATTTGGTATTAACCGCATCATCATTAGGTTAGACTCACAACTTGTGGTACTGCAACTTACTAGTGTTTATACTGTCAAAAATCCAACACTACATCGTATGTTCCTAAGAGTTTGACTTTTGGAAATACATTTGTTGGAAATATGATGCAGAGTGTTGTCCTTGATGGCAACCCACTGAATGAAGATGAAGGCATGCGACTGTTGACATGTGTTGTCCTTGATGGAAAACCACCTGATGAAGAAGATGAAGACATGCGACTGTTGACATGTGTTGTCCTTGATGGCAAACCACCTGATGAAGTTTGTCTTGATCTGTTGGACTTGGTAGATGATGTAAATCTGATGTGATATGATGTTTGTTGACAAGATGATGCTAAGTGTTGTCCTTGAAAGACAACCCACTTGATGAAGATAATGGCAACTTACTTGTTGAAGTTGTGCTTGATAGAATGTGTCTTGATGAACTAAATATGATGTATCTACAGTGAGTACAGAAGGCAATGAAGAAAGGAATTCATCATGTGCTAAATCTTTGGTGATCTCAAGGCATACGCGGATTTGTCTAGGGGGAGTCGCGTATGCACGCGTAAAAGAATGTGCCAAGTCGCGTATGGGTAAAAGCGCTCAAAAAGTGAAAAACCAGGGGTAACCACCATGGTATTGACCCATTTTATTGGGTAATGATTCGCCTAATTGACCCCGTCCAGGAATACCATCGGATGTAATGTGGTTTTGGCTCATGGTATTGAAAAAGGGTAAACCTATATAAGGAGGAGAAATTCATTGTGCAAATTATAAGTGTGGGTGCAAGATGTCTGAGCTTGAATGAATACTTCTCTCTGAAGTAGATCTGAATGGAAAGGGTTACACTTGAAGATAAATCTGAAAGTATGATGCACCAGTGATAAAGAAGGGGATCTAGATCTGAAATGTACTTGTATCTACTAGATCAGCTTATGGAAGGCTTGGATCTGAATTGAGGCGAACATCTGTCTGAAGTAAAAGGGTAAATCTGAACTGAATATCTGATCTGAAGAAGTATGCTTCTCTATAATGATTGAAGATCTATACGCTACTTCGCTGCAGAGGAAGCGTGTATATACGCGGCTTCGCTGAAGAGAAAGCGCGTATGCGCAATGAAATATATACAGAGGTATACGCTGGTTTGTGTGAACGGAAGCGCGTATATACGCGACATCAGTGAAGTGAAAGCGCGTATGAAAACTAGGGTTTGTTGAAGCATGGGGTATGAAACATCTAATCTGTTCTGCTGTATTGCTGCTATCTGATCTATTCTGCTGTATTGCTGCTATCTGATCTGTGTTGTCTGAATTGATAAGTATCTGTTGGTGATGTATGTTTGAGCTTAAAAGTATGGAAAGGGTCCAGTCTGAAAATATGATGAAACGTGGCTTGCAAGTGGTGTCCTAGTGGAAGCTTTGGATCCAGTGTTAAAATTGATGAAACGTGGTCCGTAGAGGTGCTGAGGGTTGTAGCCTTCAGTCAGGGGGTTGTAGCTCCCTTCCAGGTGAGGCTGGTAAACGAGATCAGGGGGTCGTAGCTCCCTTCCAGGATAGGCTGGTAAACGAGTCAGGGGGTTGGAGCTCCCTTCCAGGAGAGGCTGGTAAACGAGCGCAGGTGGGTGCCTGCATGCTGGTAGAAGTCTGCACCAGCACATATGTTGTAAAATGTTTTCTCTATAATAAAAGATTGAAGGCTGAGCAACGGCAGCGGTGGTTTTCTCCCGACTTGGGTTTCCACCTAAAAATCCTGGTGTTCATGTGTGATGCTTTGTGTGATGGCTTACTCTGCTCTTACTATTCATGTTTACTCTTTATTAAACATCTGATGAATGAATGATGGAATGATTTAAGTGAAGATCTAATAACATAATTAGGTATCTGTGTATACGCGAGTTTCATAAAGGGTATCCACGTATATACGCGAGTCTATTTCAGGAAAGTAGCGTATGGGTTTTAGAAGCAAGAAAAAGTAAAAGTTTTGAATATGCAGTAAATACTGATTCACCCCCCCCTTTCAGTATTTTTCCCAACAATTGGTATCAGAGCAGGTACTTCTGCAGAAGCTTGATCGCTTGAAGGAGATCCGTCGCAATGGGAAGTCAAGAAGGAGTAATGTCTATAAAGCCACCTCTATTCAATGGAAGAAATCTGATATTCTGGAAGGTACGAACAAAAGCATATCTGCAAAGTCTTGGTGCAGATGTATGGGCAATCGTGGAAGAAGGTTATCAATACCCGGCAAGTATTCCTACTGATGCTGCTGAAAGAAAGAAGTATGAAATCAATGCCAAAGTAGTGAATGTATTATTAGGAAGCATGTCTGAATCAGAATTTGCTAAAGTGATGCAGCTACATTCAGCAAAAGAGATATGGGACAAAATCATTCTAAGCTATGAATGAGATACAAAGGTAAAAAATGCAAAACTCCAAACTCTTAGAATCGAATATGAAAATTTGAAGATGCATAGTGATGAAAATGTTTCCAGTTTCTTTCTTCGTCTAGATGATATTGTAAATCGGATGAGAAATTTGGGTGAAACCATAACCGATACTACTCTGGTGGAAAAAGTCTTAAGATCCTTGACTTCAAAATTTGACTCTAAAGTTTCAACTATTGAAGAAAGGCAAGATCTGCAAACTCTTACTATTGTTCAATTACATGGTATTCTGACTGCTTTTGAAATGAGGCAAGGAGGCCCTTCTCAAATCAAAGAAGCTGTTTTTAAGGCATCTGCAAAAGGAAAAGAAAGGAAGTTGTCAAAGAATCCAGCTATATATCTGAAGAAGAAGAAGAAGCAAATTTTGTGAGAAGACTTCAACTAGGTACCAGAAAGTTCAAAGGTAAGCTTCCTTTCAAATGTTTCAATTGTGGAAGAGTTGGTCATTATGCTGCAAAGTGTCCTTATAAAGAAACTTCGGCTAAAGGAAAAGAAGTAGCAAGAAGGAATAAGAATCGATCTAGCACAAGAAAAAGTTATTATACTAATGAAGACAGTGATGAATCATCTAATAGTGAGGAAGAATGTGAAGAAGACTTTAGAATTCTCATGGCTTTTGAACAAAGAGAATAAAAGGATACTTTTGAGGATGCTCTAGAGGACAATGATTTTCTTGAAGAAAACAATCAACTCAAAGTAAGCCTAGAAGAAAAGAACATAATCATAGAGACTCTTGAAAATCAGCTTGAAGCCAAGGAAAAACGCATTGAGGAATTGGAGTGTGAAGTAGTAAGTCTAAGGAAAGATAATGAGAAAGTGAAGACTCTCAATCTTAGATTTGCTAAAGGTTCAGAAACCTTAGATGAGATTATCAAGACACAACGGTCTCCTCTTATAAAAACAGGTCTCGGATATACTGGGGAATCTTCCCAGACTTCAGCACCAAATTATCTGAAAGCAGTCACAAATGGTTCTCTTCACTCAGCCACTCAGCAAGGGAACAAAGGATCTTTACAAGTAAAGCATGATCATCTCAAATCAAGGATCACTAACAGGGAGATCCCTCAAAGAAGCAACAACCAACAGGTAAATTCAAATAGAAGATTTCATGATCGCAGAAATTTCTACTTTAATGGAAAATGTTTCTCATGTCACAATTTTGGTCATAAAGCTGTTCAATGTGTTGCATATAAAACCATCATGACAAGAGAAGCAAGAAAGAAAAGGATGAATATTGAACCAAAGAAGAACACCTATAACAACTTTTCTCCTCTTCAAAATGAATTTGAATGTACTTATTGCAATAAATTTGGTCATGAAGAATCTGAATGCAGGAGCAAGGTCCAGCCAAAAGAACATGTTCCCTCAAGCTCTAAAGTATGGAAAAAGAAAGAAATACAGGTTGAAAATTGTGGGATAGCATTATTTGCAGAAGGTGAATAAAATCAATGGTACATTGATAGTGGGTGCTCAAGACACATGACAGGTGACAAAAGCAAACTTATTACATATAATGCTCTTGAAAAGGAAAAGAAAGTTACATTTGGAAATGATACTCCTGCTGTAATAAAAGGAAAAGGGTCAGTATTTCTAAAAGAAAATGTGAAGGCTAATGATGTCATGTATGTGGATGGATTAAGGCATAACTTGTTAAGTGTAAGTCAAATGTGTGATCAAGGAACAGAAGTGGTCTTTAGTTCAAAGGAATGTGTGGTTCGTGATCTTGATACATGTAAAATCATTATAAAAGGAAAACGAAATCCTAGCAACCTGTATGTACTGAACGACATAGATCAATGTTACTGGAGCAAGTCTTCAGAAAATTGGCTATGGCATAGAAGGCTGGGGCATCTGAGCTTCTCTCAAATCAACAAAGCAAGCAGACTTCAAGCTGTTCATGGTATTCCCAATATTAATCTACCAGAAAGTATCATATGCAAATCTTGTCAATTCGGTAAGCAGACCAGAGTACGATTTAATGCCAAAGAAGGATCATCAATTAAGCCTCTTGAACTCATTCATACTGACATATGTGGACCTATGAGGAAAAATTCACCACGTGGGGAAGAATACTATATCTTATTTATTGATGATTACTCTAGAATGTGTTGGATTGGGCTCATTAAACACAAAGATGAAGCATTTGAAAAATTTCGGATCTTCAAAGCTTTAGTTGAAAATGAATTAGATCTAAAAATCAAGTGTCTTAGATCTGATCGAGGAGGAGAATATACATCAAATGAATTCTTTGAATTTTGTGAACAACATGGCATAAAAAGACAATTCTCTGTAGCAGGTACTCCACAACAAAATGGCGTAGCAAAAAGAATGAATAGAACAATTCAACAAATGGCTAGAGCTATGCTCGATGATTCTGGAACTCCTGACATGTTCTGGGGTGAAGCAGCACATACAGCAGCTAACATTCTCAACAAGGCTCATGTTCGGGTAAATAGTGACAAAACTCCATATGAACTCCGGTATGGTAATTCTCCCTCTGTGAAGCATTTTAGAGTTTTTGGAAGTAAATGCTTTATCAAAAATAATGATGAAAAGCTTGGCAAGTTTGAACCTAGATCAGATGAAGGGATATTTCTTGGTTACTCATCTTCAAGAAAAGCATACAAATGTTACAATAAAAGGCTTCGAAAGATTGTTGAATGTATTGATGTTGTTATTGATGAGTCTCCTGCAGCTCCTAAAGAAGAAAAACAAACAACAAAAGAAGATGATGGTGACCTATGTCATTCTACATCAAATGATATAGACAATGGATCCAATGAAGAACCTGAAGATGATCTATCTGAAAAAGCTCCATCCAGATATGTGCAAAAGAATCATCCTGAATCTCAAATTTTGGGTGACAAGGAATCATGTGTACGAACAAGGAGAACTCTTGTGGGATCTTCTAATCATCTGGCACTTCTGTCCACAATTGAACCACACAATGTCAATCAAGCTAGCAAAGATGAATGTTGGAGGCAAGCCATGAATGAAGAGCTTGATCAAATTGAAAATAATGACACTTGGGAATTGGTACCAAGACCACATGATAAAAATGTCATTGGAACTAAATGGATTTTCAAGAACAAGTTAAATGAGAATGGGGATGTTGTAAGAAACAAAGCTAGATTGGTCTGCAAAGGGTATACTCAACAAGAAGGTATAGAATTTGAAGAAACTTTTTCTCCTGTAGCTAGACTTGAAGCCATAAGAATGTTTCTTGCTTTTTCAAGTTATCAACAAATCAAAGTCTATCAAATGGGTGTTAAATCTTCTTTTCTTAATGGTGATCTAGAAGAAGAAGTATATATAGAACAACCGGAAGGATTCATTTTGGGAAATGATGCAAATCTTGTTTGTAGACTTAAAAAGGCTCTATATGGTCTCAAACAAGCTCCAAGGGCTTGGTATTATCGTCTTGACAAATATATTCATCAACAAGGATTTTCAAAGGGGTCTGCTGATAGCAACTTATACGCAAAAGTTGAAAATGATAAACTATTGATTGTGGTTGTATATGTTGATGATATCATTTTTGGGAGTAATGAAAAATCTTTGAGTCAAAAATTTGCTTTTGTCATGCAGCAAGAATTTGAAATGTCCTTACTTGGAGAACTAACACTCTTTCTTGGCTTACAAGTGCATCAAATTGCAGATGGTATATTCCTATCACAAGCAAAATATCTTAAGCAAATTCTGAAGAAGTATGGCATGGAAGAATGCAAACCTGTAAGTACACCAATGATAACAGGATGCAATCTCAGTTCTCATGATGATTCTCCCACGGTGAATCAACCAGAATACAGATCAATGATAGGAAGTCTACTTTATCTCACTGGAACTAGACCAGACATTATGCATGCAGTTGGGATTTTTGGACGATTCCAAGCTAATCCAAAAGAGTCTCACCTTCAGGCTGTTAAAAGAATTTTCAAATATCTTCAAGGAACTTAAGACCTTGGTCTATGGTATCCAAAGAATGCTGATCTTACTCTTCATGCTTACACTGATGCAGATTGGGCTGGAAGTGTTGATGATCGGAAAAGCACTAGTGGTGGTGCATTCTATATGGGACCCTGGTTAGTATCTTGGTTCAGCAAGAAGCAAAATTCTATTTCCTTATCTACAGCAGAAGCAGAATATGTGGCTGCCGCATCTTGTTGCACTCAACTCCTTTGGATGATGCAAACCTTACAAGATTTTCAAATCAAATGTACACCTCCTATCCCCATTAAGTGTGACAATACAAGTGCCATCAGTATTTCAAAGAATCTTGTTATGCATTTGAAGACCAAGCACATTCCCATCAAGTATCACTTCTTACGTGAACAAGTGCTTGAGCAAAAGGTGAAGTTGGAGTATGTTCCCTCCAAAGAACAAGTTGCTGATATCTTTACCAAACCTATGCCCAGGGAAGCGTTCGAGTATCTAAGACAGAAGCTGGGAGTGTTCTCTGCCAGTCAAAAGAACAAATCTGCATAAATTTAGAAGATGGTATTGGATACGCGGGTTTCCTGAAACACAGTCGCATATATACGCGAGTTCATGCACAGAAAACCGCGTATGTCTGATTGCTGACAATTTTCTATTTGGATTCAGCTCTCTTCAGCACAGCTACAGTGCTGCTTGGTATCTCTGATACTGTTTGGTATCTCTGGTGGAGTTCCAGTTCTCATAATTCTTTCTCTAATGTTTTGATAAATATGCCTTGATGATTTGTTGGTGACAGTGTTCAGGATGCACAAACTGAGGGGGAGCCTTAGTCATATGAAAAGGATGCTTGGATGCACAGTTTCAGGGGGAGCATTAGCTTCGCTGAGTATAATGCATTGTTGGCATTATGATGGTTCTGAAATATGTTCTCTTTCTTGAGGACTTTCTGGTGTTGATTATGAAAAGTCATATTTTTATTTTGATGAAAAGGTCATGTTGAGACCCATGATGTAAAATTGTAATATTCAGTCATGTAAGGACTTGTCAAAGTTGTAAACCCACTTGGTTGGGTAGCTGAGTCAATTTTTGTAAACCCACTTGGTTGGGTACTTGAGTCTCATATGTAAATCCACTTGGTTGGATATTTGATGTAAGTATGAATCTTTGCTGATAGGAAGTTCATAGAGTCATGTACTTCATTGGAAAATATGTTTGAAGATTCAGCATGAACTCAGGGGGAGCTTGGTCACTTCTGTATATATCAGATCTGCAGAATGCTTCTTCCACATGAGGAGAAAAGGGAGAGAATATGTTGGTTTTTGATCAGCCCTTTGCCCTTGATGTCAAAGGGGGAGAGTTGACATGGTGTTTGAATGGTGTCATTGTATTCTTAATGTACCTATCTGTTGTGGTAACCAAACACCATTGTGGTTGCCATCAAGTCCAAAGGGGGAGATTGTTGGAAATATGATGCAGAGTGTTGTCCTTGATGGCAACCCACTGAATGAACATGAAGACATGCAACTGTTGGCATGTGTTGTCCTTGATGGCAAACCACCTGATGAAGAAGATGAAGACATGCGACTGTTGACATGTGTTGTTGTTGATGGAAAACCACCTGATGAAGTTTGTCTTGATCTGTTGGACTTGGTAGATGATGTAAATCTGATGTGATATGATGTTTGTTGACAATATGATGCTAAGTGTTGTCCTTGAAAGATAACCCACTTGATGAAGATAATGGCAACTTACTTGTTGAAGTTGTGCTTGATAGAATATGTCTTGATGAACTAAATATGATGTATCTACAGTGAGTACAGAAGGCAATGAAGAAAGGAATTCAGCATGTGCTAAATCTTTGGTGATCTCAAGGCATACGCGGATTTGTCTAGGGGGAGTTGCGTATGCACGCGTAAAAGAACGTGCCAAGTCGCGTATGGGCAAAAGCACTCAAAAAGTGCAAAACTAGGGGTAACCACCATGGTATTGACCCATTGTATTGGGTAATGATTCGCCTAATTGACCCCGTCCAGGAATACCATCGGATGTAATGTGGTTTTGGCTCATGGTATTGAAAAAGGGTAAACCTATATAAGGAGGAGAAATTCATTGTGCAAATTAGAAGTGTGGGTGCAAGATGTCTGAGCTTGAATGAATACTTCTCTCTGAAGTAGATCTGAATGGAAATGGTTACACTTGAAGATAAATCTGAAAGTATGATGCACCAGTGATAAAGAAGGGGATCTAGATCTGAAATGTACTTGTATCTACTAGATCAGCTTATGGAAGGCTTGGATCTGAATTGAGGCGAACATCTGTCTGAAGTAAAAGGGTAAATCTGAACTGAATATCTAATCTGAAGAAGTATGCTGCTCTATAATGATTGAAGATCTATACGCTACTTCGCCGCAGAGGAAGCGTGTATATACGCGGCTTCACTGAAGAGAAAGCGCGTATGCGCAATGAAATATATACAGAGGTATACGCTGGTTTGTGTGAACGAAAGCGCGTATATATGCGACATCAGTGAAGTGAAAGCGCGTATGCAAACTAGGGTTTGCTGAAGCATGGGGTATGAAACATCTAATCTATTCTGCTGTATTGCTGCTATCTGATCTGTTCTGTTGTATTGCTGCTATCTGATCTGTGTTGTCTGAATTGATAAGTATCTGTTGGTGATGTATGTTTGAGCTTAAAAGTATGGAAAGGGTCCAATCTGAAAATATGATGAAATGTGGCCTGCAAGTGGTGTCCTAGTGGAAGCTTTGGATCCAGTGTGAAAATTGATGAAACGTGGTCCATAGAGGTGCTGAGGGTGGTAGCCTTCAGTCAGGGGGTTGTAACTCCCTTCCAGGTGAGGCTGGTAAACGAGATGAGGAGGTCGTAGCTCCCTTCCAGGAGAGGCAGTAGAAACGAGTCGGGGGGTTGGAGCTCCCCTTCCGGAAGGAGAACGTAAACAAAGCAGCAGTGTGAGGTGCTGTCTTTGGTAGAGTCCTACCTGCCCCCATATGTTGTAAGATGTTTTCTCTATAATAAAGGATGAAGGAGTGAGAGCAACGGCGGCGGTGGTTTTCTCTGGAGCTTGGGTTTCCACCTAAAAATCCTAAGTGTTCATGTGTGATGATTTGTGTGATGGTTTACTACTGCTCTTCACCCCAGTCATGTTTACTGTTATTAAACATACGATGAATGGTCTGAATGATTTAAGATGAAGATCTAATAACAATTATATATACGCATGCTATCTTGTGAGTTTCATAAGAGGTATGTCCGTATATCACATGATGCATTTTACGTAAAGTAGCGTATGGGTTTTAGAAGCAAGAAAAAGTAAAAGTTTTGAATGTCAGGTAAATGCGATTCACCCCCCCCCCCTCTCAGTATTTTTCCCAACAACATTTTGATTTCATTCAATATTAACACATTTCCAAAAACCTGAACACATTAACTAATTCATTAGTGAATTATGTTATAAAATACATTTGCAACACATGTAAAGACATATTTTCAATTCAAATCACATAATTGAATAGGATTGTGCAATAAACATAGGAAAACATTGAAAACAAAAATATAGATAGCTATAGGTTATTACAAAATTTGTGCCCAAGACACATTGGTCATCTAACCTCAAAATGTATGTAAAATCTCAAAAGTAAACTAGTGATGCTCAAGATAACATGCTACTGATCTAGCTAACCTATGCAATAACCGCATCCAACAGTTAAGAACGCCAATATTATGGCGTTGCAGTCACATGGGTAACTCTTCGATCTGGAAATCTGGAATCCTAAAGGTCAACCCCTATATGTGTTGTTGTAGCTCAACAAGAATCTCAGCCATATCCAAATCCTGAAGGATTGCTCTCCTGGCAACCCTCTCTTATGGCTCATCCACTCCTTGCTATGGTTGTCCCACTGGTCGAACTCGACCTACATCTGCATACATAAAAACTTTAGTTTAGTCTTGGGAAAACATAAAAATACAAAAACATGTATAGACCTTAGAAAAATAAAAAACATGGTTAAAACATTCTTACCAATTGCACCCCATTGAGCGCCTTTTGGTAAAGCTAAATCTGGATCTCCTTGGAAGTCAATACCTGCATATGCATAATCATCGATGGCGATCATCTGTCGCCTGAATCAGATGAATAATGCACTTGAGAACATGATGGTAGATTGACCAGCATGTCTAGCCATAAGTTCTACCCATCTCTGCATCCTTGGATCTCTAGGGTTAAATATACCTAGCATCACATGTTGAGGTTGCATCAATGGAATCCGCTCTAAGGAAAAATAAATGAGGATCAAACCATAGTTGAAATTTTTCTTCCTTCCCCCCTTTTCCTTGCTCAATTTTTCTTTCATTTGAGAAATTACAACTTTAGCCCAGTTGAAAATTGTTAGTTCCAAGCACTCTAGTGAATACTGCATGTAAGATCTATTTTCTACGTGTAGTGTAGCAGTACCAGCAAGCTTTGTGATTGTTAATAATATGGTTCTCAATGGAAAGTCACAAACATCACAGATGTTTATTTTCCCATCCTTACTAATTTGAGCCCCTGGATTCAAATATTGCAATATATAGTCTCTCACCACCTCTCCTCCGAGAGCAAACCCTGAAAGAGAAATGGGCAGACCTCTCCTCAATAATCCTGTGAGAAAATAGATATCCTCCACTAAGATTGGGACCAATTTGTCCCCCAATGTGAAATTCCTCTATCACTGGATCCCATGAACGAACAAGGAACTCCAATAGTTCCATCTGTGGCCTCATACCCGATATTCTGAAGTACTTTAGCAACCCACAATCTCTGAGGGCTCTAACAGTACCCAGATAATTTAGGGAAATCATGTTTTGTTTTTCATGTTCTCTATCCCTCCATGTAATATTCATTTTTTTTTGTTGAATCCTTGAAACACAATCATAATACTCATTAGTATCCATTTCTTGCAAAAAACTAGGCAAAATTTGGGCACACTGCAAAGAACAAAAAAGATAATTTCGTCCAATGCACCCCAAGTCAAGGGATAGTGCATTGCAAGTACACATGGCCTTCAATTCTAGTGCACTATGTAAGAATTTATAGGGTAAGTTCCTTATATCAAACACCAAAGTTCACCTCTCACAAACAGATCACAAATCAGTACATCGGTATATCACGTGGTTAAAACCCTCGAAGAGGGAAACAATCCATTTCTTGAGCCAATGCAGCCACTTCAGGAAATTTATTAATATAAAAATAAAAGTTACATATGTTTCTCTCATAAATGGTTACAAGAAAAATGACCCTCCATTCTCTTTAAATAGAGATCATGGACCACTAGGGTATTAAGCCACAGATCAAGTGTCGTTAATGCCGAGGAGAGAGTGAACCATCGGATCACTACAAATCGTGATTGTGGGATTACAAGTTACAAATGTACATAGTAAAGAAACACACTTTACCTAACTCTACACTAGACCAAGTTATACTTAACTATTTCCTATGTGTCAGAATATCCTAACATCCCCCCTTAAGAAAAACTTGGGATAGGATTGAAGGAATTACAAAGGTGACACAAATGGAATCTATTTCCTATGTGTCGAATATCCTAACATCTCCCCTTAAGAAAAACTTGGGATAGGATTGAAGGATTTACAAAGGTGACACAATAGGATAAGGAAGGAGGCATTAGGGCCTACCCCCCCTTAATGATAACTTTCTTGAACTCCAAGCATGGATCAAAGTTTAGTAAACTTCACTTCTGTGAGAGCCTTTGTAAAGACATCGGAAACTTGATCATTGGTTGAACAATATTGTACTTCAAGAAAATGATCATGAATGAGCTTTCTGATGAAGTGTATATGAGGTTCAATGTGTTTGATACATTGATGCTAAACTAGATCTTTGCATAGCTGAATGCACTCTGATTATCACACCAGAGTATAGTTGGATGCTGCTAATGAAGACCAAATTTAGATAGGATCTGATGAAGCCACATGGCTTCCTTGTTGGCTTCAAAGTCACCACGATACTCTACTTCTGTTGAAGAAAGAGAAATGGAACTATGTTTCTTGCAAGACCAAGTATTAAACCAATTAGAGACAGAGAGACACCTTAATATTAAACCACACCAAAAAATGGAGATGCTCCTGCACTGTAATGAATCCTGAACTGAATTGTACCTCAAATATATCTAAGTATTCTTTTATTTGCTTTCTAGTGACTTTCATGAGGTTGGTGCATAAACCAAGCAACAATCCCAACGGCAAAGGAAAGGTCGGGACGGGAATGGGTTAGATACATAATTTTACCAAAAAGTTGACAGTATAAGGTAGCATAAACTTCAGGGGTAGTGAAATTGACTGAAATCTTGACTCTAGACAGAAAGGGAGAAGGGGCTGGCTTACAGTCTCCCATGTGAATGTGGTGTAGTATATCACAGGCATACTTGGACTGAGAAAGGGTAATACCTTCTTTGGATTGCAAGACTTGAAGACCAAGGAAATAATGCAAGTGTCCTAAGTCTGACATTTCAAACTTCTTTTTGATGCTACACTTCACATGGTTTATATGGTTGGGATCACTACCAGTAAGTATAATATCAACAACATAAAGAACAAGGATGGTGAAGGACTTACCCACTTTCTTGGTGTACACAATGTTGTCAGAATGACACCTAGAAAAGCCATTATCTAATAGAAATATATCCATTTTGGCATACCAAGCCCAAGGAGCTTGTTTGAGACCATAGAGAGACTTCTTAAGGCGAAAAACAAGGCTATAGTTGTTTTGGATAAAGCCAGGGGGTTGTTCCATGTAGATTTCTTCATGCAAATCTTCATGTAAGAAGGAAGACTTAACATCCATCCGATGGACTTCCCATTTAAATGAGGCAACAAAGGAAAGAACAAGGCAGATAGAATTCATTTTACAATAGGGGAGAAGGTTTCAGTATAGTCAATGCCTTCAACTTGTGAAAATCCTTTAGCAACAAGACGATATTTATGTCTGTCCATTTTTCCATCTCGTCCAAACTTTGTTTTGTAAACCCATCTTCATCTAAAAAAATTTCTTCCTTTTGGAATAGGAACAAGATCCCAAGTATCGTTTTCCAATAAGGAATGATATTCTTCATTCATAGCGTCATACCAATCTGGATGACCAGAAGCTTCTTCAAAGGTGTCTGGATCAGAATTTTTATAGAACTTGAGCCAATAAGGAAGATGGTATTTCAAACTAAGAACATGTATGTCATCGATCTACAGGGTCACCTACAAGAGAACCTTCTAGATCCTAAGTAAAGTGTAGGTTCTAGAGCGGAAGGAATATCTTCAAGAGGTGGAGGAGTATTGTCATCCTCGCTTTCATCATCTGAACTAGAAGGAATGCTATAAAAAATAGAAGAGATAGAGAGAGGTGGCACATATGACGAATTAGGCTCATAGGCCAAAGGTGGCACACCCACCAAACTAGGCTCACAGGCCTATATATATTCATCAAATTTTACATCTCTTCTAATTATCATATTTTTGGATTTTGGTTGAAGATGTCTATATCCTTTGACATCTTCAGAATATCCAACAAAAATGCATTTTTCACTCTTAGGTTCTAAGGCTTTATGTTTTGCATCTGGAATGTGGGCCCAAGCATCACTTCCAAAAACATGAAAGTGACTTACATCTAGTTTGATTGAGCTCTAGGCTTCTTCTGGAGTTATATTCCTTAAAACCTTAGTAGGAGTGCGATTTACTACGTAATTTTCATAGTTAATTGCTTCTGCCCAAAAATTAAGACTAAGTCCTTTAGATTGAAGCATAAAATTAGCTATTTCTTTTAAGGTGTGATTCTCCTTTCAGCTACACCATCTTTTTATGGAGTATATGGAACAATATGTTTTAATTGAACGCCATGCTCAATGCAGAAGTTGATAAATTTGTTGTTAACATATTCTCCTCCATTTTCTAATCTTAACTTAAGAATTTTATGTCTAGATTGTTTCTCAGTGTTGGTGAGGTAAATCCCCTCTACGGACAGAGGTGATCCCACTATCCAGATAGTGGGTCTAGCCACAAACGAGACATGCTATAAAATTGATTCCTAGTTAATGAATGGATGGAGATTCGATAGATAACTTACTAGAGGTTCTATGTTGTTATCGTCGTCGGAAAGAGTGGCTGCCTCTCGCTCCTGGATTGACAGATCACAATACCCTCACCTTCACGCTCGAATACCTACACAAAAACAAGAAACAAAGACAATATACAACATATTATTTCACATTCATAACTATCAGTCAGTCGAAGGAGACTAAATCAATTGCATTAAATAAACATAACACAATGATGGAACCAATACTATATTCGAGTATATTAATGGGATAAATGAAGAGTACAACCAAGCTTCGACGTTGTGGTCTCCTCCAACAGGGTTCCAGCAGAGCACGTCTCACAAAGGCTCATCGGGAATTGGACGGGGCTCTCTCTATGGAATTCTCCTTGGTTCTACCTTCTCTTTAGTAATTACTCATCTATAGTATCTCTTCTCCAAGTTCAGCTTCTTGGCTATATGTTTAGCTAGCTTTTGTAAAGGGAGAAGGCCTGTTTATATAGAGGAAGAAGGAGAGGTTAGGATCCCTATAATCATGGAGGGGAGTCCTATCTTAAAAGAATGCTCCATGGGAGGTAAAAACCACTACCTAAAAGGAGAGATCTGTGGCTTGTCAAGATTAACCTTTTCCTGTGACTCATCCCTAAGGTGGTTAAAGGAAACTTCTGCCTCTATTTTGTTACAAAACATTCCTAAAACAGTTGGCACAGGCACCAAACAGAGGCAGAGTGCCAGGTGGCACGCGCTCTAGTGTAAATCTTCCCTATTGGCGTGAGGGGTGAACTGGCTACCCACGCCAATGCCAAAGCATAGGTTTTTGTGTGCTTTTTGAGGAAATGTTCAACAGGAGAAATGATGTCCTTATGAAGAAGGATGAAAAGAAGGTATTTTCAGAGTATGAAAATACTCATAGGTCACGGGAAAGATCCTCCAATATGTGGGGTGAGGGATTGCAGGGATGGTGACAAAATGTTGTGTAATAGATGCCCCCTAAAGCATGAGGTTCGAGAAAGAGGGAGGGGTGAAATTATTTATGAGAATGCATTCGACCCAAACACTATTGTCAGAAGACCTGCAAGTACAAGTGCAACTGATACTTCTGATACATGACATGTGGCATGGGCACAACCATCCATAATAGAGTACATAAACAGTAAGATCCGAGGTATGGACACAACCATCTAGCAATAGGGATCAACAAACATACTCAGGTATGGTCGCAGCCATCCAATCAGAAGAGCCATGTAATAATTCATAATAATCCACAACGAACTCGCAGCCTAGATTTCATCAGACAAAACCCAGGGTCTTGCACTCCTGTTTGGAAAAATACTGAGAGGGGTGGTGAATTAGTATTTAGAGTTCACTGAAAAATTTTACTTTTTCTTTACAAAATTCTATACGTGACTTTAATTAACCCAACTCACGTATATATGAAAATATCTTTAAGGAAACTTGCGTATGTCCAGATATCTTATTATGCGGATAATTCTTTACTTATATCATTGCATCATTCATTCATCATATGTTTAGTAAGCAGTAAGCATGTGCAATAAGAACATAATAAATCATCACACATAAGCAACACACATGAACACCAGGATTTAAGGTGGAAACCTAATTCGGGAGAAAACCACAGCTGCTGTCGTCTCTGTCTTCAATATTTATTATAAAGAAAAATTCTTACAATAATGTACTGGCGCAGACTCATACCAGCACGTAGGCATCCACCTGCAGAAGGTTGCAACCTTCTCTCGCTCTCCAGCTACTACAGGAAGGGAGCTTCAACTCCCTGATCTCGTTTACCAACCACTTCTGGAAGGGAGCTACTACCCCCTGATCTTTTTTACCAGCTACCACTGGAAGGGAGCTACTACCCCCTGATCTTGTTTACCAGCTACCACTGGAAGGGAGCTACTACCCCCTCACTAAATGCTTCGACCCTGAGTACCACCATGGACCATGTTTCGTCAATTTTCATACTGGATCCAACAACTTCCATATAACACAACTTGTAGGCCTCTTTTCATCATATTTTCAGACTAGATCCACTCCACACATTTAAGCTCAAAGAACATTCATCAAACTGAAACGTATAACTCCATAAATTCATTCATTGAATCACCAATCAACCAACCAACCACTAATATTTAATCATAATAAACTAGCATCATAATCGGTATTCAAACAACTCATATATGTATCATTGATAGACAACAATAATACAGCAAAACAGATAAGATATTTCCTTTAGCATACCTCATCAAAACCCTATATTACATACACGCTTTTCCTTCACTGAACCCGCATATATACGCGCTTTCATAGAGACAAACATGTGTATATATTTGCAAACATTTCAGGACTAACCTTAGATTCCATACGTGCTTTCCTGCACATCAACCCGTGTATACTTATGTGTATTTTATTCTTCAGAAAACCCAAACTGCCATACGCGCTTTTCATGAAGTGAACCCACGTATATACGCAATTTTTTTAAAACCAACTAGCATATAGATCTGTAAAAAACAAATTTTGCATAACAGACTAGATCTATAAAACTTACCCAAATTTATTCATTTTCTTCAGCATATTTGCGCCCGTTCTTCATCATTCCTTCAGTCGGTCATTCTATAGATTCATCATCATCAAATCTAGAGATATTGAACCGCCATTATATCCATGGGTGCATCATAGATTCAGATCTATCAATTAAGAACAGATTTCATCCATGCAAATAGTCCTTAGAGAAATTTATTCATCAACAACCCTTACACATGCACACCTTGCACTATGATCTTCTTCTCCTTAAATAGATTTAGCTTTTACGAATACCATGATTCAAAACCACTCAAATTTTGATGGTATTATTAGGTGGAATCAAATAGACAATGAAATGTTCAATACTGTGGGCTAATACCTTGGTAATGCCCCTTGGTATCATAATTTTAGAGCGCAAAAGGCATACGCGACTTGGAGCATTCGTTTCCGCGTGTATACGCAACTTATATTCTTAAAAAATAATTATATACTAACCCTAAATGTATACATGGGTTTCCTGCACAAAATTAGCATATACATTGCATCCATACGTAATTTTCCTTCACAAAAGTGGTGTATACGTTGTGACATATTATATTTATCATTTTTTTGGCACTTACTGGAATTATTTTCTCTGTCACATCTGAATTGATCTGTAGATACATCATTCTTACATATTTAACACATAGGTTGCTTATCATAGGCAAATCATCAAGTAGGTTTCCATCAAGGACAACTTCATCAAGTAGGTTGCCATGAAGGACAACACATTACATCATATTGCCAACAATCTCCCCCTTTGGACTTGATGGCAACCACGATGGTGTTTGATCACCACAACAGATAGATACATTAATCATAACCATTATTCAAACACCATGATACTACTCTTCCCCTTTGAAATCAAGGGAAAAGGATGGATCAAAACCAAAACAAGGTTTCTCTTCCCTTGTAGAAAGATGAGCTCTATAGATCTGAAGTGCATCGAATTTACCATGCTCCCCTTGAGTTCATGCTAAATCTTTAGACAAATTTTTCAATGAAGTACATTACTCTATAACTCAATCGAGTATGACCTTTCCTATCACCAAGGGCTCATACTTACATCAATGATCTAACCAAGTGGAATTACATATTTGACTGAACTACCCAACTAAGTGGGTTTACAAATTTTGACTCAACTACCCAACCAAGTGGGTTTACAAATTTGAACAAGTCCTTACAAGACTGAATATAACACTTATGACCTTTTCATCAAATTCCAGATATGAATTTTTATAACCAAGACCAAATAATCTCAACCATGAGATCGTAACACAACAACCAATAAAAATGCTAACAATGCATCCTTTTCCACAAGACAAGTGTTCTCCCTTATCTTGTGCATCCTGAACACCTTCAACAAGGAAATTATCAAAGCATATTCATCAAGGAGAAAAATATCAGAGAATGATACAACAATAACAAATATTACCCAATAACACCACACTGTTCTGAAAAGCTGACCCGGAAATTTTTGTCAGCAAAATCCCATACGCGGTTTTATGCACAGAAACTCGCGTATATACGTGATTTTCCTTTATGAAATCCGCATATACAATTTAATCTTCTGAATTTAAGATGATATAATCTTCTGAATGGAAGAGACAACTCCCATCCTTTTTCTGAGATATTTGAATGCTTCCCTGGGAAGAGGTTTAGTAAATATATCAGCAACTTGTTCTTTGGAGGGAACATACTCCAATTTCACCTTTCGTTCAAGCACTTTTTCACGTAAGAAGTGATACTTGATAGGAATATGCTTGGTCTTGTAATTCATAATAGGATCCTTTGAGATACCGATGGCACTTTTATTATCACACATAATGGATATGGGAGGTGAACATTTGATTTGAATGTCTTGTAAAGTCTGCATCATCAAAAGAAGTTGTGTGCAACATGATGTGGCAGCCACATATTCTGCTTCTGATGTAGATAAGGCAATAGAGCTTTATTTCTTTGTGAACCAAGATACTAATCAGGGCTCCATAAAGAATGCACCACCATGAGTGCTTTTTCGATCATCAACCTGTGACCAGGTCTATGTTTCCAGCATCATAGTGTCTTTTTGTAGAAATTAGCTATCAACTCAATCTCTTGTGCTTATCAAGGTGAACTTTCCATTTCCTATTTGTATAAACATATGTGGGAATCATCATGAAATAGAGTAGAGTGGCACCATATAGCACGAGAAAACACCATATACTTGTATCATCAAATATCTGAGAGAAGAAAGATAAGACAATGTATCCATGTCTTCAAGTGTCATCCAACAGCTGTAGCATAAGCCCATTAGTAACCAACATCAGGATCTTTGTAGAAACATAATATTCTTGCCAAGAATAATTATCAAACAACTTCATCATAGTCAATATGTATCAAGAAATCATGTGATCTGTTATTACCAAGGTCTTATATAATCATGATGTTCATCAACAACAAAATCTGCATGTTTTTTCCTTATGTCTGAATCATTAGACTTGCATCAAATCCACATGTGATACTCTTCTGCAAAATACGATCAGGGCTCATCCATAATCTCATCATAAGGAATTTATGTATCAGAACATCATTCTAACATGAGCATCACAAGAATAAGAAAACACAATGCCAACAATGAAACTTTAGTAGTTAGGCTAATGCTCCCCCTGAACCAGTGTTACATGTTCATAGTCAAGTATTACCATATCATATCAGCAGACTAAAACCATAAAAATTATATCAAGAACATTAAAGCTATAAACAGCCTATCATAAACTGAACTTGAGTCTGATTCACTATTTTTCTTATCAGAGAAAAACATACGGAACTGTTTCCAATGGAACTCGCGTGTATACGCAACTTTAGTTCATGAAACCCATGTATATAAAGTGAAATACAGAAAAATTTCGCAACTTCATCTCCCCCTAAATTTGTACCACATGTACCTGTCTTCTCTTGTCACATCATATGCACTGTCAGAAATAAACACAAATAGAATTACCAAACCAACCATGGGAATCACCATATATTGCTCCCCCTATGATGATACATTACTGATTCCTATAATGTATCTTACATCACTCTTGCAGTCATTATGAGAATTAAACTTTAGAATCGGATGAATACAGTAGGGTCAACATTCCCTACATATTTGACTGGAGCTTCTTCTTTTTCCAGCTTTGCTGGAAACTCTCCAATTTCTCAGATCTGTTCATCATACTTAATCTGTATTATTTTTCTACATGCCCATACTTGTTACAAGAATAACATCTTATGTGACCAAAAAAGGGAGCATAGGGATCATAATATGTTTTTCTAATATTTCTTCTATTGCACTCAACTGCTTTATGACCAAAATTGCTGCATGAAAAATAATATCCCTTAAAGAAACCTGAGTACCTAGGAGTTGATTGTCTTTCTGTGTAGTGTCTATCTGTCTTTGACAGAAAAAATTTGCTTCTACACTTGGCTACAACATGTCCATAATTATTACATACAAAGCATTAAAAATTATTGATACTTCTATATTTAGGAGCGAATGATTTCCTTTGAGAATCCATGATTGTTGCTTTCCCTTTTGTGTCTTTAAACACTTTCGGTTTTGCATTGATATCCTTTGAATATTTGGCTTTGTCTTGTGAACTAGATTCTCCTTTCACAGTTTCATGAAAACCAAGACCAAATTTAATCGAGGGAGACCTTTGACTACTAAGAATATTGTACAGAATCTTAATACTATCTTGAAACCTCAAGATTTTATCCTTTTCTTCTAATTTACCTTTTAAAAATTTTATCTCAACCTCCAATTTTTGGCATTGATTCTTCATACTTTCTTCGACCTTGCTTCCTTCTTCTACTTGTTCATTCAATTTCAGAATCTTTTCTTTCAACCCATTTTCTTGTTCTTCAAATGATTGTAAAAGTTCTTCATTCTTCTTATTTGATTTTTCTAGATCTGCTTTGAGTGAGATGATTTTTGCCTCAAGTCCTTCTTCTTCAAATGATTGTATAATTTCTTCATTCTTCTTATTTGATGTTTTGAGATCTGCTTTGAGAGAGATGATTTCTTCTTCAAATCCTTCATCGTGATTGGTTACTTCATCGTACAACCTTTGATACTTGTTTATATGTTCATTCATTCTAAAGATCATATCTTTGTAGATAGATTCCCTCTCATTAAATAATCTTTGTTGATCTTTAACTTTAATCTTGAGATTTGCAATTACTTCTTGTAGATCCATAAAATTACTTTCACTTTGGTTTTCATTATCTTCACCATTGCATGCACAAGAAAGTGAATCACAAGAACAACAATCAATACATGTTTCATCTTCTTCATTTTATGTTGTACATGTTTTCTGAGATATCTTCTTTCTTTGAGTAGCCTTCTTCTTTTGCTTCTGTTAGAGTCAGCCCTTGCTGCCCTCCGTCAGTGATCATTACGTCTTTTGCATTTTCATTATTAGGTGTATCACTTGTTTCACTTCTTTGCATATCACTAGGATCATGCCATGAACTGACGAAGGGTTATGTCATCTTGTGTTTCCTCATATTACACCTGCAGCGCTATTTTAAAAAATTTTCCTCAAAAAATTATTCATAGTTATTGTCATGATACATGAGGTCATTAAAATTGTCAATAAGTGTCCTAGGTCTTGGTGTCTAGGGTTTCTGAGTCATTTATATATTATTCATCAAGCTTGCAAGGTGAGGAAAGTCCAGCACTTGTGATTTCTATTTTATTATCATCAACATATGTTAAAAAAAAAATACATTTCTAGTCCAAAACTCTGTTTTGGAACTAGAAATTTGTCATTATCATTTTATAATAAATTTGTAATTGTTCCACCATGAAGACATTGTAGAAGTAGACCCCTGGTCTTTCCTCTAGCTAAGACAGTCATATCCCTGCAAAAAGACAATAAAATCATCAGTATCGACCTCAGAGAAGCCAAAGCAAAGTTTGTATTTAAAAGCCAAAGTGAAAATTACAAAAACATTTGTAATGTGGGTTTAAAGTTAGATTTGAAATGAAATCTGATTGGGAAGATATTTGTGAAGTGTATAAAGGACAAACAAGTTCATTTGAACCGATTTCATCGCTCCCAAAACGTATTTGCAAGATTGAAGGCCGATTTTGGATTTTTTAAGCGTGAAGAGCTTTAGGGTCGTTACGACCTGGTCTCTGAGCTCGTTGCCACCACGTCACACACTCCAAATGGGTAGTAACGGGGTTTAGCACAAGGTTTGCACCGCGCGACCCACCCGGGTCAAGTGCGCGACACAACCAAGTCATGCTGCATCCATGCGAGACATCATTCGAATTGTGTTCGAGCGCCCGCATCGACCCCGCTGCTCTTCAAAGGTGTTTTCAATCACTGGGGTTTGCAAACGTTTTTGTGTCATCATACATGGTTCTAATATGCTAATGAAGGATTTAAAACCCAGCTGTTATGAGATTATTGTTTTCAGGGTTAAAATGAAAATAAATGGTGTAAAAATGGGTTTGATGTCTGAAACAGTGATATGGTCAGCCTTTCATAAAACATGAAAATCAAATCGCTTCCTACACCATACAATATTCGCTACCATTGTTATTGTATGCCTTATCAAACTCGTAGTCACATTTCTTATATATGTAATAATCGTTGCCTAAATCATACCATATTTGCTCAAATGTCTCTGTCGTCCACACAAGATTACCAAAATGGCTCATTGAAACCATTTATATTTAACTGCAGAAAAACATATCACCGTCAATAATGAAAACCTCTTTGAATGGATGTATTCAAACCTTTTGAAAGGTTGTCTGCCTCATTTTGTCAAGACTTTCATTTACCAAAACGTAGATGCCTTTTCAGTCCATTTGAAACAGAGATTTTATCCATAATTTGATTCCTTGATGGTGTTTTGGCGTGGGATATTGGTTGAGAGTTAAACATACATCCTAATTTTGCTTTCACTGCATTCATATCTCAAAAAATACATGTCAAAAAGTTTGATCGAGATACAAGCGTAGACAGAATGTATTATGAGCAAAGATCGTGCAAAGTGATTCCTATGGCTGAAGGTACGTACCACTTTGTCTCATAGAAAACAAGGCGGTAGGATTATCACAGAGAGGAGCTCACTCTTTGCCTTGCTAGTGCATGCTCATTAGCTATGATCGTTTTCTGTTTCGGTCATGTTTTGTGTTTTGTGAGATGAATAGCAAACCCGACCATCGTGAATTGGCACGTTTGTTCGTTTCCTTCATTTGCGGACGGCAATCCCCAATGGGTTGTGATTTCACTGTATCACCTTTGAATCATCGCTTCAAGCATCGGCATACCGAACAGAAAGTAGAAAATGGACAAGTGGCAAGGCAATAGAGAGATTTCTCAACAAGGAGCCATGGTATTTAAAACTGGATATGCTTTACTTGGGCGCAGTCTTTCCATTCCGATTCTTGAGAAATGAGTAAAGATGAGTATGCACCACTCATGAGGCTCATCATTCAGTATTTTAGTTGTGAGGGCAGGTATGATCGTCTTTTCTCATATCATGTTCGTTTGCTGATGCACTTCACAAGGGTGCGTATGATGACTATTCCTTATTTCATATACCGCAACATAGACAAGATGGTTACATTTGTGCAGAAGAAGACGAGCCCAGTGCAGCAGTACAGGAGTATATATCATTTCGCTTTGATCAAAATCTTGGTATCACATCAGTTGGCAGAGCAGGGCATCACTTGGGAGGACTTCATTTCTAGAGACTTTTTCAGAGTGCCACAGCAGCCTCCCGAGGCAGTTTATGAGGCAGGAGAGCCTTCACACCAGCCAGACATGCTTGAGGTTGGGCATATCATTACCTCGGGTTCGACATTGCATCAGCCATGGCCTTATTTGGCTCGACACTACGGTATTATTCCACGTGAGGTGAAGGGTCCTACCGACTTACCCATACCTGCAATGCCATTCCACGTGATGTGGTGCGGTCTCGTTTTTCCAATGCAGTATTGCACAAGACAGAGGCAAGAGGCCCATGCATGATGAGGGCCCATCAGGAGGCCGGGACACCGATATGACAGTCATTGATGTTGATACGGGTTCTCCTAGCTCGAAGCTGAGGGAAGTCATCCAGGAGCAAAGGGCCGAGAATGACCAGCTGAAAGACCAATTGCAGAAGGCTCAGTGGGTGATTAACTATTTGGAGCAGCTCAACAAACAGCTCGAGGATGAACTCACATTTTATGAGGTGCGCCAATCCGTGAGGACAGGGAAGTGAATCGAAAGAGGTCTTATGACATGACACCAAATTTATTGTGAGACATCGTACTCACGCGGTGAATATAATATCTGAGAAGCTTTGCCAAGGGACAACAATTCCAGGACAAAGACATGCTTCGCCACATGAAAGGCCATTACTGGGCTCGTATGCATGTTTGCAAAGCGAGGATGAAGATCATGAAGAGGAGGTTGCGCAAGGCACTTCGACGGCGGAAAAGGCCTAATCCACTTCGGATTTTGGCCGAGGCTTCATTGACTGGGCAAGACACATGATGGAGGACCTCCGCTCCGAATTTGGGCAAATTCGGAGAAAATTTTTGTCATTTCCAAATTTTTGGTTTAAAAAACAGGTTTTGTGGCTAGGTAGGTCGCGCGCTCATGCGCTCGCATTTTTTTGAGACACTTGCTGGAGGAGATCTTTACATTTTTGGATTTTTCATGGTCAAATATGCATCCTCTGAAGTCAACTTAGCATTTTGATAAAATCTGGATGGTCAAACAGCTCAAAAACACCATAAAAAACACCTTGCTGCCACCTTTTGCACCAGCAGGGAGTACCTCTGGGAGAATGAGGTTTTGAAGGGTCAAATCAACTCCAAATTCAGAAATTCCACTTGGGTTGGAAATTAGACATCCAGGGCTTTCCAACGAGCTATCATGAGCTCAATTTTGATGTCGGGAGCTACCTCAAAATCAGCCTGAAACATGAGCGACCCACGCAGTTCAGGAGCGACCCACCTAGAAATTTTTCTGAATTTTCAGCTGCCAGCTCAGTATTTCGCCTATTATGGACCAGTTTTGCTTATGGATAGAATTTTTGGGTTTTTATGATGTAAATTCATGTTTGATGTGTAACTTTGGCTTGTTTTTATCTCTTCTAGAAGATTCACTCTCAAATGAGATGTAATGGATCAGTTTCCACTCTTTTAGAGGCAAGTTGTTAGCTGCCTAGATTGTAGTTCCATGATTAGAATTGGTTGAAACTGATCCCTGAAGAGGGAATTCGACCCCTAGAGGTGGGGAAAGGGGTTAGAGTGATCTATATATTGTAATTTCTGAGGCATTCTACAAGTTGGACTCTTGGGATAATTTTGATACTATTGTACATACTTTCATATTTTGGCTAAGGAAAGATCAGGGGTTTTGCGGCACTTGTTGGGATCCTTGTGGTGTTCTGTTCTTGATGATGTTTCTCCTTTGTTTACTGTAAGTTTCTTCATGTTTAATGTTGCCATCCCTTCATTATGCTTCTGAACTAAATTGAATGAGTGAAATAAGGTTGAATCCATTGTTTACAGTGCTTAGCCTTTGAATTCAGTTAGTTCTATATGTTTTCAACTGTTTGGAGAGGATCCAAGTTCTTCTTTGCCCTCTTCAGCTCCTCGTCGGTCTAATCTATCCATAAAATCCAATTCGAAGCATCAAGATCATCACCTACCTCGCCCCAGCTTGAACTCTGCAAAGGTCTGACCTTATCCCCGGACCCAAAATTTGTTTTCCCATTACTCCAGCGAAAACCCAAAAAACCAAAAAACCAAACATACCTATCTCTTTACTAGCCTAAAATCAGTTCTTATTGTAAGTCATCTCGCATCCTATTGCTTATTTTCTCGAGATTGACGGAGAGAGCCCTCTCCTGTCCTCGTAGGGCTAGCTACGAGGCTGAGCGTGGTATGATGTAGCCTTGAGTTTTACTTCATTTCAGCCTGAGGTAGATTTGAGTGCTAACATAGTGGCGACCATACTGGGGAGAAAAATCTCAATGGTTTGCTTGTTGATGTGTTTGTCCCACGAGTCTTAGACGGAGTCTGAAGTCACGCCAGGTAGCTTTCGAAACGCTTTTGTTATGCATAAGCGGAAGTAGATAAACGCTGCTTCAGTCGATCTCCGGTAAGCTTGTGTGTTTAGTACTTGATTTGTAAATCACCCCAGTATACTTATTCGTTCTAGACCTTTTGGATGATTGAGTCTAGAAGTCGAAAGGCTGAAAATAGTTGATTGTGTTCCTTGTAATTTTTGTTTTCCGAGAAGATCAATACACTGGCTTCAAGAAAAAATACTAGGGCGAATCCTGACCCTGATCCACCAACAATCTTCGAAAATCCGAATCTGATTCCAAGGACCCTTAGAAAACAAGGCAGTCAAGAGAGTTCTGACAGAGAAAGCCAATTGAGTTTTGAGAGTTCCAGAGTACTTACCCGATCTGCATCCTGTCCTGTCAAAATCATATATGTTGATGAAATCCCCTTTGATGCACAGTTTGAAACATCTTTGTTTGTAAATTTTTCCGAAACTGAATTGTCAAGATTAGTCCCAGATCCATTGTTTACTGAAGATTTGCAATATAGATTTGTTTCACAGTACTTGGATAGACAGCTGCGAAGTTCTATTGAGGATACTAATACTTTTGAATTTACTGAATCTGCTTCACAAGTTCTCGACCCATCTGAAATTTCATCAAGTTCACAGATCCCTACTGAACCTCCTTTTGTCCCTATCATTCCGGTTCAGCCTGAGTTCTCTGATCCGCAATCAATAGTATTTTCTCCGTTTCCATTGAATACATCTCATAGACCTACTACTCCTACTCCTCCTGTATCTCCTCGACAACAGATTGTTTTCAATCCACCAAGAGCTATGGCTGCTCGTTTTGCACCCCTTGTGTTACCCCAGCAGTTGAATGATATGCCCGCAGACTATCAGAGTAAGATCCCGACATTTGATGGCACTCCACAAAGTCTTCCTGCACAACAACATGTAGACAATATGGCAGATTTCTTTGATCGTTTCGAGATTGATGAAGAAAATGTGACCATGAGGCTTTTTGTGCAAACCTTTGGAGGAGAGGTACGGAAATGGTTCAGAGCCTTGCCACAAAGAAGCATAGATACATTGGCAGAACTTCAGAGGCAGTTTTTAGACCGATGGGAGATGAAAAAGGATCCACTGCAGATTACTTCAGAATATACAAATCTCAAACGTAATCCTGGTGAGTCTGTTCAGGATTATATCATTAGATTCAATACAGTGTATAATGCTATTCCAGATGATTTGAGACCGTCCAAAAAGTCTGCTCTCCTTAAATTCCCGGATGGCTTTGATCCGGAGATGGCTTATTCCCTTCGTGATAGAGATCCACCTACTTTAGAAGATATGCAGAAGGTCGCCGTTAGTGTTGAGGCAAATTTGAATGATAAAAGAGCACGGTTGAAAGCAGAGAAAAGAGTGACAATAAAGGAAGAGCCTTCTACATCTATATCAGAACAGCACTTAGCTCGTGAGTTGGAAAAGGATTTAAGAAGAATAAATCTTGACAAAGCAGAAACACAGTTTCGAAACCCAAATTTTCGTGGCCAGCAGCAGCCACAATTCAGAATTAAGCAGCGTGAACAAAGAGCTCAAGAGCCAGCAGCCCAACAGCAGGTTAAGACTCCACTTTTGCAGAATTTTGTGAGTCATGATTCCGATGATGATGATGATGTGTCAGGTGAGCAAAATCATTTCTTCACCCCTGATGATTTGCCTATTTATATTACCGAGGAAGAGGAGTATGGCGAAAGTTCAGTTGTTCAGAAAGATGAGGATTTTATCCTAACAAATGATGCTGATTTAGAAGAAGAGTCAGATGAATACCAAAGAGGATATTTGAATGCATTGACTGCTCAGCAGAAACAATATTCATTGAGAAATCGAGATGTGCCTATAAATCCCATTCAGAAAAGAAAGGAAGCTTCAGCACCGAAAACAGATTCACCAATACCACAGAAAAGAGGGAAAGAGACAATTGACCCCGCAGCAAGTAAAGTATCATCAGCTGAGAAGGTAAATCAGTCAAACATAGTGAAAGACAAGGCCGAAAAGAAGGAAATTCCAGCTAAAGAGGTCGAGAAGGTTTCAGCATTTAGCTTGGAAAATGAAATTTCCAAACTGAAAATATCCATTCCTTTGACGGAGATTATGAAGAACAGCAGCTACCGTAGTCAAGTCACCAAAATTCTGAACTTTGATCCAATGATCGACACAGTGAATGTTGAGGATGATCAGCCGGAATTGATTTTTGGGCCTGCATTGAATGGTGAGTCTCCTGACAGTAATGTTCCTCCTTTTTACATCAGTTTGAGGTTGCATGAATATATATTGCATAATGCTATGCTCGATTCGGGTGCTTCGCACAATTTGATGCCAAAGGCAATCATGGAGAAGTTGGGATTAGATATTACAAGAGAGTATCATGATTTGTATTCATTCGATTCCAGCCGGGTAAAGTGTATAGGACTCATCAAAGATTTGGTGGTAAGTTTGGATCAAATTCCAGCGAAGAATGTTTTGATGGATGTGGTGGTTGCTGACATTCCTCCACGTTTCGGGATGCTCCTTGCAAGATCTTGGGGGGCAAATTTGAAAGGTACACTTCAATTAGATTTCTCTTATGCTACAATTCCAGTCTTCGGTCAAATGAGAAAGTTGTATCGTGAGCAGAAGATGAAATACATGATAACTAGCAAAGAGAAGCCAGTCAATCATCCTGTGAATTATGTACATACTGAGTTAGAGTCGTTTGTGTTGCTTGCTGATAGTTTTAATGATGTAGAAAGTCAAGTAGTTCAGGCAGAAGACATACCAGATATAAATGAGAATTTCAGAGAAGTTTTGCAAAAGGAAAGAAGAGATAAACAAGCTGTTTTGGAGCAATCAGCTGAAGACAATGGGCAGCAAACAGGAAAATCAGAGCCGACACAGTTTCAGCATTTAGAGGACGATGAAAATGGTCTTTGGACCATGGATTTTGATGGTGCAGTGGGCAGCGATGGTGCTGGGATTGGTGTGTGGATTCAAAGTCCAGTTTTCGCTCCTGATAAAGTTCCGAGCAATGTGAGAGTGTGTTCTTACAAGCTTGCATTCGATTGTTCAAACAATGAAGCGGAATACGAGGCTCTTATTGCTGGTCTTAAAATTCTCAAGAAGCTGAATGCGAAAAGGATTGTGGTATATGGTGATTCAGAATTAGTGATAAAGCAAGTTAAAGGTGAGTTTCAGGCTAAGCATCCTCGCATGAGGGCTTACCGAAATGCAGTTTTGGATAGTCTGAAGTTATTTTCTGATTATACTTTAACATGTGTGCCCCGCATACAAAATGGTGTTGCTGATGGACTTGCTAAGGCAGCAAGCAATCTTAAGATTCCAATGAATTCCAACAACAAGTTTGAGATACATGTGAAACACCGGCCCACCGTTCCAGACAATCAGCGATGTTGGCAAGTTTTTGAGGATGATGAGGAGATTAGTGAATTTCTGCAGAATAAGGGTAAGTTTAAAGATACCTCCATAGATACCGAATTTGATGATGGTATTGATGACATACAGATAAATCAAATGGATGTGCTGCAACTGAAGGATAACATCATTCCTAAGGGATTGATTCCTTTGGAAGAATTGTTTGATCAGGATGATGTAGCTCGTAAACCTACATTGAGGCCAACAGAGAAAGGTGTCGAAGAGGTAAATATTGGGACAGTTGAGAATCCCAAGATGGTGAAATTGTCAAAGTCATTGTCACCAAAGGTAAGAGCAGAATACGTGAAATTGTTATCTTCATTTGCTGATGTGTTTGCGTGGGATTATTCAGATCCTAAAACATATGATACCAATATCATCCAGCATACTATTCCCATCAAACCAAATCAGAAGCCTTTTCGTCAAAAGTTGAGGAGGATCAAACCAAAGCTGCTACCATCGATCGAGAAAGAGGTAAATAGGTTGTATAAGTCAGGAATTATTGTGCCTATTCGTTTTTCAGATTGGATATCAAACTTGGTGCCCGTGAGAAAGAAGACAGGTGAGATCCGTCTATGTATTGACTTCAGAAATCTGAATAAGGTATCATTAAAGGACAATTATCCGCTGCCAAAGATGGATCACATATTGCAGCGAGTGGTTGGAGCATCAAGGATGTCATTACTCGATGGATACTCAGGTTATAATCAGATTTTAGTGCAGGAAAATGATCGTGACAAGACTGCATTCACCACTCCTTGGGGAACATTTCATTACGCAAAGATGCCATTCGGTTTAAAGAATGCAGGCGCTACCTTTCAGCGTGCCATGGACATGGCTTTTGCCAATGAGAAAGATGTGTTTTTGGTTGTTTACCTTGATGATCTAACTGTATTTTCTAATTCTGATGAAGAACACTTATATCATCTAAAAATTGTTTTCCAGAAGTGCAGAAAATATGGCATTTCGCTGAATCCAAAGAAGAGCCTTTTCGCCATGGATGAAGGAAAGCTCCTTGGCCACATCATCTCGAAAGATGGCATTCGAGTTGATCCCGCACGTGTTGAAGCCATTCAGCAGATTGAACAGCCCCGGAATAAGAAAGAGATACAGTCATTTAATGGTAAAATGAATTTTCTGCGTCGTTTTATTCCCAATCTTGCAGAGCACCTTAGAGAAATCACTAACATGTTGAAAAAGGACAGTCAGGTAAAATGGACAGAAGAGGCAGTAAAGTCATTTAATTTGGTAAAGATAGCTCTTTCTTCAGCCCCTATTTTAATCAGCCCCGATTACACACAAGATTTCATTTTATTTTCTTTCGCTTCTGAGCATACATTGGCAGCTGTTTTGATGCAAAAAAGGGATGGAGTTGAGAAGCCCATCGCTTTTTTCAGTTGGATCATAAGAGATGGGGCATTGAAGTATAATATCATTGAGAAACAAGCACTTGCGCTTGTAAAGGCTTTAAAGGATTTCCGTGTGTACATATTGCATTCCCATATTACAGCATATGTTCCTAACGCAGCAGTTAAGGATGTTTTGGTACAGGCGGATCCAGAAGGAAGAAGGGGTAAGTGGATCGCTGCATTGTTAGAGTACGATGTGGAGATTAAACCAACTAAGCTAATCAAAGGGCAAGGACTCACCAAGCTCATGGCTGAAACAAATCTGCATGCTCTAGACATAAATTTGATTGCTGCCATGTCTGATGAAGAAGAAGAAAGTGCGCCCGTTCAGGTATCCGATATTTTTGTTTCTTCTCCTTGGTATGCTGACATTTTGTATGTGCTTCATAATTTGTCTACACCGCCTGGTATGCCTCGAAATAAGAGTAGAACATTGAAGTTAAAGGCTGCTAAATTCTGCATTTTGAATTCTGCATTGTATTGGAAAGACCCTGGGGGTATGTTGTTGAATTGTTTGGTAGAGGAGGAAGCTCAAAGAGTTTTGGAGGATTTTCACAAAGGTGACTGTGGAGGTCATTTGTTTTGGAAGACCACAGCGAATAAGATCCTAAGAGCAGGGTATTATTGGCCTTCTTTGTTTTCTGATGTGTTCAAGGTTGTGAAAAATTTTCATGAGTGTCAAATATTCGAAGGGAAGCAGAAACTACAGCCTTTGCCTCTAAAACCAATTGAAGTTAATGCACCATTCCAGCAGTGGGGATTGGATTTTATCGGGGAGATCCACCCAGCATCTTCCGGACAGCATAGATGGATCTTGACAGCTACAGACTACTTCACGAAGTGGATTGAGGCAATTCCCACTCGACAGGCCACTGATGCGGTAATTATCTCTTTCCTTGAAAACAATATTCTGTCACGCTTTGGGTGTCCTACTAAAATAATCACGGATAATGCAGCAGCTTTTAAGTCTAAGAGGATGGTTGATTTTTGTTTTAAGTACAATATTACAGTGGGACATTCAACCGCATACCATCCACAAGGGAATGGCTTGGCGGAATCTTCAAACAAATCCTTGGTGAATATCATTAAGAAATTGCTGGAAATTAACAAGAAGGCTTGGCACAAAAAGTTGGTAAATGCATTATGGGCTGATAGGGTAAGTCATAAAAGGTCTATTGGTATGTCTCCTTTCGAGTTGGTGTATGGGACGGATACAGTTTTTCCTACTTCACTTGCTGTCCCGGTGGTCAGATTGCTTCAGGAGGCTGGAAGTGAAGAGGATCCTATGCAGCGGAGGATTAATGAGATGATTCATTTACAGCAGACACGAGAGGAGGTATTTAAAAATATTTTCAAGTTGCAAGAGCGCATTAAGAAGATCTACGACATAAAGGCAAAATCAGATAAGTTTCAGTTGGATGAAGTAGTTTTGAAATGGGATGCCCGGAATGAAGACAAGGGAAAACACGGAAAATTTGAGAATTTGTGGAAGGGACCATTTAAGATTGCAGTGTATCGGGGGCAGAATGCATTTCTTCTCAAAGAAATGAATGGAGATGATTGTCCTGGTGGACCGATCAATGGTCGGTTGCTGAAGCGCTATTATTTCTGAGTACTTGTTGCTGATCTCATTTTCATTGTATATATCATTTTACTTTGTTTCATTGCAAGAGTGCACTGATCTCTCATTTTCGGTCTGGGGCCCGGAGCGAAGGCTATAATTCCGAAAATAGAGGTTGGTTGGTTTGAGATTGTAAAGTTAATTTTATCAGTCTTCTTGTTTAAAGTCATGTCAGTTTAAGTCTAGTCAGTTTTGGTCAAAATTGCAGTCTATCATTAGTCAAATCTGCAGTCAATAAAAGTATCCAAAGTTTGTCTTGTCAAGTTGAAATAATGATTCCATCGCCCAATGGATGAGAGGCACTGTCTGACTCCCCCAGAGATCTGTCGTTCTTGGCATCTCCATGGAGCCACCATCCCCATTGGAGCCAATGTTAGAGTCAGCCCTTGCTGCCCTCCGTCAGTGATCATTTCGTCTTTTGCATTTTCATTATTAGGTGTCTCACTTGTTTCACTTCTTTGCATATCACTAGGATCATGCCATGAAACTGACGAAGGGTTATGTCATCTTGTGTTTCCTCATATTACACCTGCAGCGCTATTTTAAAAAATTTTCCTCAAAAAATTATTCATAGTTATTGTCATGATACATGAGGTCATTAAAATTGTCAATAAGTGTCCTAGGTCTTGGTGTCTAGGATTTCTGAGTCATTTATACACTAGTCATCAAGCCTGCAAGGTGAGGAAAGTCCAGCACTTGTGATTTCTATTTTATTATCATCGTCATTTTCTTAAAAATACATTTCTAGTCCAAAACTCTGTTTTGGAACTAGAAATTTGTCATTATCATTTTATAATAAATTTGTAATTGTTCCGCATGAAGACATTGTAGAAGCATACCCCTGGTCTTTCCTCTAGCTAAGACAGTCATATCCCTGCAAAAAGACAATAAAATCATCAGTATCGACCTCAGAGAAGCCAAAGCAAAGTTTGTATTTAAAAGCCAAAGTGAAAATTACAAAAACATTTGTAATGTGGGTTTAAAGTTAGATTTGAAATGAAATCTGATTGGGAAGATATTTGTGAAGTGTATAAAGGCCAAACAAGTTCATTTGAACCGATTTCATCACTCCCAAAACGTATTTGCAAGATTTAAGGCCGATTTTGGATTTTTGGAAGGCGTGGACAGTGTTTTAGGGCTGCGCGACCCAACTTGAGCCTGCGCGACCCACCTGGGCTGCGCGACCCAAACGTAACTGTTTAGCTAATGCTGGGCTTTTCTTGCACTGCCCACCCGGGTCACACAGCGACCCAACTAAGCTCATACGACCCACGCAGAGACAGCATTCCGGAATTGTGTTTGAGCGCCCAGATTGGCTCGGAATTGACTCCAATTGCCTTCAAAGCAGGTTTTCTTCAATTACTTAGGGTTTGCAAACGTATTTGTGTCATCATACATGGTTCTAATATGCAAATGAAGGATTTAAAACCCCACTGTTATGAGATTATTGTTTTCAGGGTTAAAATGAAAATCAATGGTGTAAAAATGGGTTTGATGTTTGAAACAGTGATATGGTCAGCCTTTCATAAAACATGAAAATCACTCTGCTCTCATACCCATAATACCACTGTCACCATTGTTATTTTTATCCCATGATTAAACCCTTTGAGTCACATTTCTCATGTGTGTAATGAGTCACATTGCCCAATGTTAGCATTTGCTCATGTTTTTGTTTGCCCAATGTTAGCATTGTTTCAAATGGCTCATTGAAACCATTTATGGTCATAACTCGCAGACAAACATATCACTGTCAATACCATGCTCTCCTTTGAATGGATGTGTCCAAACTTTTGAAAGGTTGTCTATTCCTATTTTTTCAAGACTTCATTTGCATTCAAAACAGAGATGCTGCTTGTCAGTCCATTTGAAACAGAGATTTTATCCATAACTTGATTCCTTGATGGTGTTTTGGCGGTGGGATACTGATTGAGTGTTAAACATACGTCCTAATCTTGCTTTCACTGCATTCATCTCAGTGTACACATTGCCCAAAAGTTTGATCAGAGATATGTCAGAGACAGAGTCAGAATATGAGCCAGGGTCAGGCAGTGATTCGGTGGCTGAAGGTAATGTGCCACGGAGTTCCCGCAGAGAAAACAGAAGTGGTGATCATCGCAGAGAGGAGCCTACCTCTTTGGCTCGGTTGCAAGCATGTCCATTAGCTATGGATTGTTTTCGATTCTTGTCATGTTTCAGATTTTGGGAGATGGTTGTACAAACCCGACCTCATCGTGAATTGGCACGTTTGTTTGTTCTTCATTTGCGGGGTGATCGGGTAAACCTTGCTGGGGTTGATTTCATTGTATCGCCTTTGACTATTGCTCAAGCCACTGGCATACCGAACATAGGCGAGAAATGGAGCAAGGGTAAGCAGTTAGAGAAATTTCATTATGAGCCATACATTAAAACCGGATATGTGGCTTACTTGGGCAGAGTCTTTCCATTCCGATTCTTGAGAGATGAGTATGCACCACTCATGAGGCTCATCATTCAGTATTTTAGTTGTGAGGGTAGGTATGCTCGTCTTTTCTCATATCATGTTCGTTTGCTGATGCACTTCACAAGGGTGCGTATGATGAATATTCCTTATTTCATATACCGCAACATAGAGAAGATGGTTACATTTGTGCAGAAGAAGACGAGCCCAGTGCAGCAGTACAGGAGTATATATCATTTCGCTTTGATCAAAATCTTGGTATCACATCAGTTGGCAGAGCAGGGCATCACTTGGGAGGACTTCATTTCTAGAGACTTTTTCAGAGTGCCACAGCAGCCTCCCGAGGCAGTTTATGAGGCAGGAGAGCCTTCAAACCAGCCAGACATGCTTGAGGTTGGGCATATCATTACTCCTTTGGTTCAGACATATCAGCGAGGCCACAGGGCCTTATTTGCAGCGACACGGCGGGTACTATCTCCACGTGAGGTGGAAGGGGTCCTACCGACTTCATCGACACGGCGAGTACTATCTCCACGTGATGTGGAAAGGGTCTCGTTTTCTTCTCCAGTGCAGGTACAGGTACAAGACAGAGGCAAGAGGCCCATGCATGATGAGGGCCCATCAGGAGGCCGGGACACCGATATGACAGTCATTGATGTTGATACGGGTTCTCCTAGCTCGAAGCTGAGGGAAGTCATCCAGGAGAAAAGGGCCAAGAATGACCAGCTGAAAGACCAATTGCAGAAGGCTCAGTGGGTGATTAACTATTTGGAGCAGCGCAACAAACAGCTCGGGGATGAACTCACATTTTATGAGGTGCGCCAAATCCGTGAGGACAGGCAGTGGAATCGAAAGAGGCCCGGTGACATGACACCAGCTGACAGAGATACTGTACTCATGCGGGTGAATATACATCTGGAGAAGCTTTTGGCGAAGGCCAATCGAGACAAAGACATGCTTCGCCACATGAAAGGCCATTACTGGGCTCGCATGCATGTTTGCAAAGCGAGGATGAGGATCATGAAGAGGAGGTTGCGCAAGGCACTTCAACGGCGGAAAAGGCCTAATCCACTTCGGATTTTGGCCAAAGCTTCATTGACTGAGCAAGACATATGATGGAAGACCTCCGCTCCGAATTTGGGCAAATTCGGAGAAAATTTTTGTCATTTCCAAATTTTTGGTTTAAAAAACAGGTTTTGTGGCTAGGTGGGTCGCGCGCTCATGCGCTCGCATTTTTTTGAGACACTTGCTGGAGGAGATCTTTACATTTTTGGATTTGTCATGGTCAAATATGCATCCTCTGAATTCAACTTAGCATTTTGATAAAATCTGGATGGTCAAACAGCTCAAAAACACCATAAAAAACACCTTGCTGCCACCTTTTGCACCAGCAGGAAGTACCTCTGGGAGAATGAGGTTTTGAAGGGTCAAATCAACTCCAAATTCAGAAATTCCACTTGGGTTGGAAAGTAGACATCCAGGGCTTTCCAACTAGCTATCATGAGCTCAATTTGGATGTCGGGAGCTACCTCAAAATCAGCCTGCAACATGAGCGACCCACGCAGTTCAGGAGCGACCCACCTTGAGAATTTTTTGAGTTTTTCAGCTGCCAGCTCAGTATTTCGCCTATTTTGGACCAGTTTTGCCTATGGATAGAATTCTTGGGTTTTTATGATGTAAATTCATGTTTTATGTGTAACTTTGACTTGTTTTTATCTCTTCTAGAAGATTCATTCTCAAATGAGTAAAAAATCATGTAATGGATCAGTTTCCACTCTTTTAGAGGCAAGTTGTTAGCTGCCTAGATTGTAGTTCCATGATTAGAATTGGTTGAAACTGATCCCTGAAGAGGGAATTCGACCCCTAGAGGTGGGGAAAGGGTTTAGAGTGATCTATATATTGTAATTTCTGAGGCATTCTACAGGTTGGACTCTTGGGATACTTTGATACTATTGTACATACTTTTCATATTTTGGCTAAGGAAAGATCAGGGGTTTTGCGGCACTTGTTGGGATCCTTGTGGTGTTCTGTTCTTGATGATGTTTCTCCCTTGTTTACTGTAAGTTTCTTCATGTTTAATGTTGCCATCCTTTCATTATGCTTCTGAACTAAATTGAATGAGTGAAATAAGGTTGAATCCATTGTTTACAGTGCTTAGCCTTTTAATTCAGTTAGTTCTATATGTTTTCAGCTGTTTGGAGAGGATCCAAGTTCTTCTTTGCCCTCTTCAGCTCCTCGTCAGTCTAATCTATCCATAAAATCCAATTCAAAGCATCAAGATCATCACCTACCTCGCCCCAGCTTGAACTCTGCAAAGGTCTGACCTTATCCCCGGACCCAAAATTTGTTTTCCCATTACTCCAGCGAAAACCCAAAAACCAAAAAACAAACATACCTATCTCTTTACTAGCCTAAAATCAGTTCTTATTGTAAGTCATCTCGCATCCTATTGCTTATTTTCTCGAGATTGACGGAGAGAGCCCTCTCCTGTCCTCGTAGGGCTAGCTACGAGGCTGAGCGTGGTATGATGTAGCCTTGAGTTTTACTTCATTTCAGCCTGAGGTAGATTTGAGTGCTAACAGCTTCCTTCCCATTGTGACAGATCTCCTTCAAGCGATCAAGCTCATTCAGAAGAACCTCCTCTGATACCAATTGTTGGGAAAAATACTGAGAGGGGGGGCGGGTGAATCAGTATTTAGAGTTCATTGAAAACTTTTACTTTTTCTTTACATAATTCTATATGCTACTTTAATTAACCCATCTTGCGTATATACGTGGATATCTTTAAGCAAACTTGTGTATGTTTAGAGATCTTATTATGCAGATAATTATTTACTTAGATCATTGCATCATTCATTCATCAGATGTTTAATAAGAAGTAAGCATGTCCAGTAAGAACAAAATAAATCATCACACATTAACACCAGGATTTAAGGTGGAAACCTAATTCGGGAGAAAACCACCCCTGTTGTCATCTCTATCTTCAATATTTATTATAAAGAAAACTTCTTACAATCATGTACTAGTACAGACTCATACCAACATGCAGGCAACCACCTGCAGAAGGCTGCAACCTTCTATCTTTCTCCAGCTACTACTGGAAGGGAGCTTCAACCCCCTGATCTCGTTTACCAGCCACTCCTAGAGAGGAGCTACTACCCCCTGATCTTGTTTACCAGCTACCACTGGAAAGGAGCTACTACCCCCTGATCTTGTTTACCAGCTACCACTGGAAGGGAGCTACTACCCCCTCACTAAAGGCATCGACCATCAGTACCACCATGGACCACGTTTCATCAATTTTCATACTGGATCCATAGCTTCCATATAACACAACTTGTAGGCCTCTTTTCATCAAATTTTCATACTGGACCCACTCCAAACATTTAAGCTCAAAGAACATTAATCAAATTGAAACTTATAACTCCATCAATTCATTCATTGAATCACCAATCAACCAACCAACCACTGATCTTTAATCATAATAAACTAGCAGCATAATCAATATTCAAACAACTCATATCTGTATCATTGATAGACAACATTAATACAACAAAACAGATCAGAGATTTCCTTTAGCATACTTCATCAAAACCCTATATTCCATACGTGCTTTTACTTCACTGAACCTGTGTATATACACGCTTTCACAGAGACAAACCTGTGTATATATCTGCAAACATTTCAGGACTGACCTTAAATTCCATACGTACTTTCCTGCACATCAACCCGTGTATACTTCTGTGTATTTTATTCTTCAGAAAACCCTAACTGCCATATGCACTTTTTATGAAGAAAACCCATGTATATACGCATTTTTGTTGAAACCAACTAGCATATAGATCTTTAAAAAATAATTTTTTCAGAACAGACTAGATCTATAAAACTTACCCATATTTATTCATTTTCTTCAGCAGACTTGCGCTAGTTCTTCATCATTCCTTCAGTAGGTCATTATAGAGATTCATCATCATTAGATCTAGAGATCTTGAACCATCATTATATCCATGGGTGCATCATAGATTCATATCTATCAATTAAGAACAAAATTCATCCATGTATATATTCGTTAGAGAAAGTTATTCATCAACAACCCTTACACATGCACACCTTGCACTATGATCTTCTTCTCCTTAAATAGATTTAACTTTTACCAATACCATGAGTCAAAACCACTCAACTTCCGATGGTATTCTTAGGCAGAATCAAATAGACAATTCAATGCTAAATATTGTGGGCTAATATCATGGTAATGCCCCTTGATATCATAATTTTAGAGCGCAAAAGGCATACATGACTTGGAGCGTTTGTTTCCGTGTGTATATGCAACTTCTCTTCATAAAAACTGCGTATATGCTAACCCTGAATTTATACGTGGGTTTCCTTCACAAAAGTAGCGTATACATTGCATCCATACATGAGTTTCCTTCACAAAAGTTGTGTATACATTGTGACATATTATATTTATTATTTTTCTGGCACTTACTGGAATTATTTTCTTTGTCACATCTAAACTGATCTGTAGATACAACATTCTTACATATTTACAAATAGGTTTCTTATCATAGGAAACTCATCAAGTAGGTTGCCATCAAGGGCAACACGTTACATCATATTTCCAATAGCTCCATCTTGACCCGAACAAAGTACAAATTTGAGCATGCGAATATGTGAGCTGAAGTCGAACATGCAAGAAAATCGTCTAATTACCAGCCAATGATGAAAGTCGTTAACAGATGAAAGAGAAACCACCAATAATGACAATGGATCTCAAGGTACGAAAGGTACAATCCACAAAATGTGAATAGTGATCTGACGTCAAAAACCTGCAAAGTGAGTCGATCAAAGGCCAATGATGTGGACCTTACGTCGAATGCGAAGAACCTGCCATTGAGGCATGCAAGCTCCAAGGTACCTAAAGGGAGTCTCTAGATCAGCTTCCTGGATAATGAGCTGGAGTCGACAAGAAGTGACCTGATCAAAGGTGGGCCGTAATGTTTCCCACATCATCAACATGAGACAGAGGAATGTGATGTTTGTGAATCAAGACCAACAGAGAATCAGAGGGAGGCTGAAAAATTTAGAGGCAAACTTCTCTTGAACATATCGGCGGCACGACACTGGATTTGGAAAT
The DNA here is from genome assembly GCA_034641835.2 of Pinus albicaulis. Taxonomy (NCBI): domain Eukaryota; kingdom Viridiplantae; phylum Streptophyta; class Pinopsida; order Pinales; family Pinaceae; genus Pinus; species Pinus albicaulis. The sequence continues at coordinate 40,821,803 of CM076570.1, read as the reverse complement.
ATTTGACATCAAGGGATCTGAGGTCATGGCAACGTGGCAAAGATTAGATGAGTGGTCAAAAGAGATTACCGAAACCCATGGAGGCAAACAAGTAACGAGATGAGATGTCCCCAACCCGACACGAAAACAGACAAGTGCCATGCTCAAGAGTGACATACTGCCAACATGAATACAATCTGGTTCCATTTCCCCCCACCATTTCTGGCAAATACCCCAATTATTTTTGAAATCAAGTTTGAAGGGTATAGCATGTGCTTGTGATGTAAGTTTGTCCTTCCGACAAATCCAACCTAGTACATTTTATGAGCCCTAGGAAGGAGGAACTCGAGTAACATCATAACGACGGAATCTGATGTCATCAGTTTTAATGAGTGTGACAAAGGAATAACTCGACATATTTTCATATTTAGAGAGTTTGAAAAGAAAGCGGAAAAGAAAACTCCAGCAAGGCCCTTTTCATAGGTAGTCTTACAGATCCAGAAAGATAGAAAAATGTGTTTGAGAGAACCTCCTAGTCACGATAGGCTAAGGTATTCCTTTTTCGTAATTAATCTATCCCAGCCTGAAAAAGGGGTAAACGTATACTGAGTAGATATCATTTCGTAGCCAATTTAACAAGTTCAAAATAATAAGCATCTCAGCAATATTTTCAGTTTTAGAGAGTCAGAAAAGAGCTGAAAGGTGACTCCAGAAGTGATCTTTTCGTGTTTTTACCGAGTCCGAAAAAGTATAAAATACAACTCGTTCTTCATCATAACCATGTGAAAACTTGTCGTTGCACAAAATACGCGTGTAAACGTATTTATTGACAATAACATGATAAAATAATTGACAAATATTCTTTAAAACCTAATTTAAGATTTTGAAAAGTTATGAAAGACCATAAGTGGCAAAAAATTATTTACTTTTCACATTTACCTCTTTGTGGAGAAACAATGGTCCATTTACCCTGTGATCTTGTGGCAACGATTGCGAGTGATCCAGTGAACCAATCTTGATCCTGTCAGTTTCGGGTAAGAGCCGACACCTTTTGCCATCTTTTAAGCTAATTTTTATTACCTTTAATTGTCATTTTGAATCCCTTAGGGGAATATTTGTTAAAACTATGGCATCATAGTTGGCACGGGTTTTGGGCATGGTCCCACGCCAATCGACCCTTTTTTACACAAGGGTCATGCCCATTGGGGCTACTGTTAGCAAAACAGTCGCGCCAACTGCAGAACTCAAAATCCATCTAAATCCAAAGAAAATGCAACCATTTACTTGGAAATTTTGATGCCTAAGGAGACTTACAATGCTCATATAAACAATGTGTGCAGGTACCAAGCAGAAAAGATGGTAATTGAGTGTAAAGAGAGAGAACACAGTGAGGAGGATGAATAGGCCATGGAGAATGAATAATTCATGAACACCCTCAAAAATTGTGGGCTAAATAAATTCTTCCTGACACCGTGCCTCCGGGCTCAGCCCAAACTGCTTCAATATTTGGTAAGCATTTAGGATGAAGATCAATAAAATTTTGTGCTTCGGGATCAGGAGCTTGAACTCGATGTCTCTGATGTGTATTTCATCACTGGATTGTCACATAGAGGTGAATTCCCCATCTTGACCAGTACCTGTCCTTCCGAGGAAAGTATGGGAATGGTAATTGACAAGGTGTGTCAAGGGGCATGAAAAGGAACAGGGAGTGGAAAGGTTGACATCCAAACCATTCTTGATTTGGCACTAAGATTAGTTCTCAATACTATCATGCGAGTTGTAGGATTGCAAGAACTGCATGAGGCCACAAAGACATAACTACTTCTTGCCTCAGACTGCATGAACCCAACTCTCTTAAATTGGGTCGAGGCCATGACTATCAACATCAAGCGGCAACTCACTAAGTGCAAGAAGACCAAACTAAATTAGTTTGGGTATGGATCGATTCTGGTATCGTTCTTCTTGGAACGACTACCCATATTCTAACATTAGGAAGTCATTGTCCCGATGCCACCACCCAGAGAGCCATGGATGGCTTGATGGGCCGCACTGATGCCTAGAGCAGGGGGTGGCCAACAGATGTCCTGGAGGCCATATTTTTTTGATTGGCTCCGATGACAACTGATTTTCGTGGAGGATTGGCCCTACACCAGCACAGACTTCACTAGTGATCCCGACCTCCCACTCCAGGAGGGAGAGGATTGGGACGAAGAACTAAGTGAGACTCATTTTTTATTTTCATGAGTTTATGATTTTTTGGTATATATGTATGTGACAGTTACTCTCATATCTATGTAGACGTTGGCCCAAAGCATCCTACAGGTATGTTGCTGATAGCAGGCGAAATCCTCGTGATTTAGATCCTCATGGTGAGGGCAGTGACGAGGAGATAGTACAGAACATAGAGGGGATCACCCGTGGGATTCCAGACTATGCTCTTTTTGATGATGTTCCTTGGGCCTACCAGAGGCACACTGTAGGGGTGCCGAGTCATATCCTCCACTTGCTAAGGTGGTTGGTACGGGTGGTGACATGCTATCATGAGCACCATGCCGATTAGGCACTTAGGCTTTTTATTTCCGCACATTTTTGAGAGAAATGTTGACTCGAGATGTAACTGAAACATACATATATATTTTTTGGTTTTTAATGATGCACACGTTGCAAGAAATCGATATATATATATATATACACCTATTTTCTACATGGGTCTATTTACATATGATGTTGTTTTATAAATTCCGAAAATGTTTATCTAGCACAATGTTAGCTATTGCATTAATTAATGTATTCATTCGTGTTGATATATGTTGATATGTAATGAAATAAAAATGTCTTTCAAGTAAATGAATATGAAAATACAATCTCAAAATGCATGGGTTTTGAACCGAATAATGACCATTAATTTGAAGAACAACAAGTTGCAAATCCAAATTCACAAACAATGCGAGTATGCCGAGGTTAACTGCCTCGGATAATAGTTCCAAAACAGCACTATATTCAATGACATTGTTTGTAGTTGGTCCTAGACAAATACCTTGTAAGTTAATCAATTCACCAACAGGATCATAAATTACCCAGGCTGCCAAAGACAAGTTCCTGGTACTGCAGGAAGCACCATCCGCGAAACCAACATAAGGGGACATAGACATCTGCATAACAAACAAGACCCAATAAGAAGAAAAAATCTCACAAAGCACATCAAAACAAAACATGCACAAAAATGAAAAAATCACCTATGTACACATATCATGCATGAATGACTCAAACATAATACTTTTTGAGGTAAAACCCATTTCTGGGTTGTGCTAAGGGATACCCTTCATAATCAATAAACTCGTAAGCCCCATTTTGTAACATGTTTGACGATGTAGGGCACATGCCACATGGGTTGGAATTTACCTGCCCCCAGCTTATCATGAGCTTGGTCATACAGGAGAACGATATCACCTTCGATAAAAGAACGAGGGGAAATTTTTTGGTCAAAATGAGCTTTGACTCGTTTCTTCTGTGCTTCGATGACCAAGGCAGCTAGGCGATGAGTTTCATCCAATCTCTCTAAGTAGAGGAGACACTCTTCCTCAGGTGAAGTATTAGGTATTAATTCCACATCTATTTTGAGTAAAGGAGTTTCACATTCAATCGGAAGAGTAGCTTCCAGACCGTACACCAACAGAAACGGGGTAAATCTGATCTCACTCTTAGTCGACGTTCGGTAAACCCAAAGAGCTAAAAACAACATGAGATGCCAATTTGATTTATGGATCCCAATTTTTTGTTGAACCATCGTAAAAAGGACTTTGTTTACAGCTTCAACTTGGCCATTAGCTTGAGGGTAATAAGGCGTTGATCTGTCGTGACGCAGACCCAACTTAGATGTCAGCTCCGCCATCATATAGTCCCGAAAATGAGAACCATGATCAGTATCGATGGCCTGAGGGACACCAAACCGAGTAATAACATGATTGAATATGAATTGCATTGTTTTCTTACCATTCGCAACCAGTGTAGGCATTGCTTCGGCCCATTTTATAAAATAATCGACGGCGACGATAATATAGGCATGCCCCCTAGCCAAACGAGGGTTACATGTCATAAATTGATGCCCCATTTGGAAAAAGGACCAATGGTAATGACAAGGTGTAAAGGAATAGGTGGCACACACATTTTGCATTGGTATATCTGGCACGCATGAAATTTGCGTACTCGACAATGCAATCTTTAAAATTAGACCAAGCGAAAACATCACGAAATTCGTGAAAGAGGTTAGTATACACTTGGACTTCCTTGGAAGAGCAAGTGACTCCCACATGAGTGTTCTCGACAATTCCCAGTTTCACAGAAATTTCAATAGGCATTTTTTGAGTAATGTTACCCAAGTTACATTCAGCGAAGACTTCATGAGTCAAGATAGGCGTTTGGAATGGCGGAGAGGGAACTTGAGATGTAAAATGCTCAAGATAGTTAGACATTGCCCCGAGGCAAGGCATAAACATGGAACGATGATGCCCATCAGTCCATGGTAGATATTCGAGAGACATGGTTTCCATTATAGCCTCATTGGATGGAAACACTTCTTTCAAAGGATCAGGTGAATCTGCATCGCCGAGCCAGAGGGATTGAGAATAAACGTTGAGATCCATGCTCAAAGGAGCATCTTCAGAAGGGGGAGAATCAGATGCAGTTGTAAGCTCACAATAATTGATTTCAATTATATTTAGCGACATTAAATCCCCAAATGAATCAACCTGTTTAGGTAAAGGGACGATCCATGGGTCATCTGACCGAGAGATCATATTAACTTGAATGGTATTTAGTGGTGGAAGGGGAAATATACCCATGAGAGCAGGATCTTTGAAAATACTTGACCCTACACTGTTGGGGGGAGAAGGAATCTGATCCACGTATGGCACGTTTTTCTCGAAAGACGAGGTAAAGAAGGACAACTGATCAAAAGTAATGATTTTTCCCTCGTGTGGAAACTTAAGAAGTCAAAACAGGGTGGACGGAACGCACATGTTGGAACACCTTATCCTCTATGGGTAGGTGTAGAATCTGAAAAGTCACAATGGAGTCCAAGTGACCTTGGAATGTGAAACCAAGAGTCACACCATTGTACTATACATGTACATCTTTGTATAATGGAAAATAAGAGAGCTACACACTTATCATTCATTGTGTGTTGAGTTTCATTGTGTATGTGTGTTTATTCTTCTCATACACCATGTGTGTGCTTAACATGGTTTTTAACATGGTATCAGAGCTGATACGTCCATAACCAGCTCAAACTTGAGTGAGCCATTTGTGTTTATGGCTTGTGCATATCTGCAAAAATTCCTGGCATTTTTGCAGCATTTTATGCAGCATTCAAGAATTTATTTTGAGAAGAGCAGCGTTCAGAAATTGGCAGCATTCAAAAGAAATTGGTTTGAAGAAGAGAAACCATGTTTTTGAAGAAAAGCAGCATTGTGCATCTGAAGGTTTTCTCACTGCTTATTTTTCCTGATATTTCTGCCTTTATTCTGCAATTTGGAGAGCTGCTGAAAACTGTTTAAATTGGGTTTCTGAAGAAGAAATTTCTGGTTTTTACTGTAAAAGAAATCTGAGTTTTTCTGCTGAAAATTTTCATCATATCTACATTCTCTGCTGCTGTTTTAAAGTATAGGGTCTCAAATTTCACTCCTCTACTATTTTATTTTAAAAAAATAAAAATTAAAAATTAAAAAAAAAATTCACTCAACTCCGGCCATCCCTCCACTCCATTTGGCCGCTTGCCTTCCCAACATGTGCCTGCCTACTCCACCCTCGACTCTCACGCTGCCCTCTACACCTCGGCTTCCTTACATCACTCCCATATTCCACTACCCACGCCCCTTCCAACACTACCTACACTCATACGCTCTCATCGCCCCCATACTTACCTCACGGCTCCCCTCAACCTGCAACAACCTTCATCCCACTCGACCTTTTGCGCCCTCACCTCACAGCCCTCATCTCCTTACATCCATCACACTCGGCCTACTCTCGACTATGCCGCTCCACACAACCCTATCCCCCTCAGTCCACCCTCCGGCCCCTAAGCTACGCTCTCCCCTACTCCCCCTCACACCCCCTCACCGTGGCCTACGACCCTCCCCTCTACGGCCTCTCACACCACGCCTCCCCACCCTTCTCACAGATCGCTCCCCCCCTTTGCTCCTATTCTACACCTCTTCCCCTGCAGCGTACCCTCATGGCCTTTCGGCCTTCCCAACGATTTGCTCAGCCTTTTAAATTTTTTTAAACTCAGCCTTTTAAAATTTTCAATTTTTTTTTAATATCCACCTTCCCCCCATACAATACCTCCCCCCTCCAATTAAATTTCCCTCTCACATTTTAAATTCATTTTTTTAAGATTAATAATAATAATAATAATAATTCCCATTTTTTCCCTCTCCTCTTTTAATTAGTTCCCTTTTTAATTAGTTCATTTTTTAATTAATTTTAAATTAATTAAAAAAAAAAAACAACAAAGAGAGAGGAAAAGAAGAAGAGCAGAGAGAGAAATGAACAGCAGCATTGAAGAAATGGCATGGACTATATTTAGAGAAAAGTGAATTTGACATTGTGTGATTTCTGGCATAAGGGTGATTTTCTGAAGAAATTGACATTTGAAGACGAGTTGTTATTGGTGCAAAACAACTCTTTGAAGGAAAAATCAGTTGCCTTAAAGGCTTCTTGCATAGTGTTTTCAGCTGCACATTTACAAAATATTTTTCAAATATATTGTATTGCATTGACATTGTATTGTGAGTAGATATTGCTTCTTCATAGTTGCAATCAGTACTTGAGTTTTTGAAAAATTGTTGAGTAGATATTTACAAAATATTTTTGCAAAGATATTGTATTACATTGACATTGTATTGTGAGTAGATATTGCTTCTTCATGCTCTTTGTAATATTCAAATTTTTTTGCTAGATGCACAAGAAAAGATTGAGTTTTTGCAGTTGGAATCTCAGCTCCAACAAGAATAACTTCAGCAAAAGAGTCACCATTCTGAACCTATTTCTATTCAGAATATTGTGAAGGACTCTCATCAGAAGCAAGTCCATAAAGTTGTAGTTGATCCTCATTCATTTCATTGTAATAGAGCAGATGTACATGCAGATGTAGCAGTTCAACCTGCACTTCTCAAGCCCATCATCAGACCTTGGGAAGAGCTTGTCCACAACAAGCACAGAACTAGTCTTGGATATGACAAGGATGTGTCCTTTCATATTCCAGACTACACCAAGTCCATCATATTTCAGAGTGTCAGATTCTTGTATGTGTTGGGAAAAATACTTAGAGGGGGGGTGAATCAGTAGTTAGTGCTGACTAAAACTTTTTAACTTTTTCTAGCTTTTAAACACATATGCTACTTTAATGAACACAACTCACGTATGCTCAGAGATCTAAATATGCATTTAATTCTTAACTTAGATCATTGCATCATTCATTCATCAGATGTTTAGTAAGCAGTAAATAGGTGTAGTAAGAACAAAATAAATCACCACACATAAGCAACACACATGAACACCAGGATTTAAGGTGGAAACCCAATTAGGGAGAAAACCACCGATGTCGTTGTCTCAGTCTTCAATATTTATTATATAAAGAAAACTTCTTAAAATCATGTACTGGCGTAGACTCATACCAACACGAAGGCACCCACCTGCAGATGGCTACAACCTTCTCTCGTTTACCAGCTTCTCCTGGAAGGGAGCTACAACCCCCTGCTTTCGTTTACCAGCCTCTCCTAGAAGGGAGCTACTACCCCCTGCTCTCGTTTACCAGCTACCACTGGAAGGGAGCTACTACCCCCTCACTGAAGGCTTCGACCCTCAGCACCACTGCAGACCACGTTTCATCAATTTTCAAACTGGATCAAAAAGCTTCAACACAACCCTTCACTTATCAACAAATATACTTTACCCAATGCTTCAAATAGAACAATGAAACCACTGTAACCAGAATATCAGAGATAACCCAGACTTCAGAATAGATATGCAAAAACACATTCAACCTTGAGAAATCAGTAGTTCAGATACCATATGCGCTTTTATTTAATCAGACCCGCGTATACACGCGCTTTTCATGAAACAAACCCGCGTATACATCTGTGCATTTCTCAAAAAACCCTAACTTCCCATACGTGCTTTTATTTCATCAGATCCGCGTATACACGCACTTTTCATGAAACGAACCTGCGTATAGATCTATAAAAGATAAACTTTGCAGAACAGATCAGATCTATGAACTTACCCAGATTTTTCAATTTCTTCATTAGATTTGCCCCAGGTCTTCATCACTTCTTTTCAGATCATCCTAGAGATTCATCATTTCTAGATCTAGAGATATTAAACCTTCATCATATTCATAGGTGCATCATAGATTCAGATCAATTAAGAACATATTTCAACCATGCAGATATACTTCAGAGTGAAGTATTCATTAAAGCCCAGACACTTGCCCACCCTTGCATTATGATTTCCTTCTCCTTAAATAGAATTAGCCTTTGTCAATACCATGAGTCAAAACCACACCACTTCCGATGGTATTCCTGGACGGGATCAAATAGATAATCCAGCGCTCAATACAATGGGTCAATACCATGGTAATGCCCCCTGGTTTTATAAAAATAGAGCGCAAATTGGCATACGCGACTTGGAACGTACTTTTCCGCGTGCATACGCTACTTCACTTTAACAAACCCGCATATGCTTTGAAGCATAACTTATTTATCATTATTCTGGCACTTTCTGAATTCCTTTCTTCTGCTACTGTAGATACATCATATTTACATTATTAACAACTCATCAAGTCAGTTTCCATCAAGAACAACTTCATTAAGCAGGTTCCATCAAAGTCAACACATTGTATCACATTGCCAACAATCTCCTCTTTAACTCATCAAGTATGTTGTCATCAACTTTATCAAGTAGGTTGCCATCAAGGACAACACTCTGCATCATATTTCTAACAATCTTATTTCATCAAGTAGGTTATCATCAACTTCATCAAGTAGGTTGCCATCAAGGACAACATATGCCAACAATCTCCCCCTTTGGACTTGATGGTAACCATGATGGTGTTTGATCATCACAACAGATAGATATATTGAATATAACCATTATGCAAACACCATGATGCTCTCCCCTTATTCAAACACCATGTTACTCTCCCCCTTTGACATCAAGGGCAAAGGGCGGATGAAAACCAAAACAAGGTTTTTTCTCCTCATGTAGAAAGAAGAGCTCTGTAGATCTGATGTGCACTGAAGTTACCTTTCTCCCCCTGAGTTCATGTTGAATCTTTAAACATATTATTCAATGAAGTACTTTACTCTATGACCTACCAAGGAATCATACTTATAGCAAAGATCTAACCAAGTGGATTTACACATTTTGACTCAACTACCCAACCAAGTGGGTTAAAAAATTTGAACAAGTCCTTTACATGACTGAATATTATAATTTACATCATAGGTCACAGCCTTTTCATCAAATTACACATATGAATTTTTTATAACCAATATCAAAAATACCTCAAGAGAGATCAAAATTTAGAATCATCATAATGCCAACAATGCATTACATTCAGTAAGGCTAATGCTCCCCCTGAAACTGTGCATCCAATGCATCCTTTCCATATGAACAAAACTCCTCCTTAGCTTGTGCAACCTGAACATTTTTAACAGCCAATCATCAAGGCATCTTTACCCAAAATCAGAGAATGAAAAAGAAATATAAGAGCTGAAACATCATTAGAGATACCATACAGCATCAGAGATACCAAATAGCACTACAGCTATGCTGAAGAATGCTGACCCCAAGTAAAATTTGTCAGCAACTAACCGTACACGGTTTTCTTTGTATAAACTCACGTATATACGCGACTGTCTTTCAGGAAACCCGCGTATCCAATTTAATCTTCTGAATTTAAGCAGTTCTAATTTTCTTCATGGCAGAGACTACTCCCAGCTTCTGTCTGAGATATTTGAACGCTTCCCTGGGCAGAGGTTTGGTCAGTATATCAGCAACTTGTTCTTTGGAGGGAACATACTCCAACTTCACCTTTTGTTCAAGCACTTGTTCATGTAAGAAGTGATACTTGATGGGAATGTGCTTAGTCTTGGAATGCATAACAGGATTCTTTGAAATACTGATGGCACTTGTATTATCACACATAATGGAGACAGGAGGTGTGCACTTGATTTGAAAGTCTTGTAAGGTTTGCATCATCCAAAGAAGTTGTGTGCAACATGATGCGGCAGCCACATATTCTTCTTCTGCTGTAGATAAGGCAATAGAGTTTTGCTTCTTGCTGAACCAAGATACTAACCGGGGCCCCATATAGAATGCACCACCACTAGTGCTTTTCCGATCATCAACATTTCCAGCCCAATCTGCATCAGTGTAAGCATGAAGAGTGAGATCAACATTCTTTGGATACCATAGTCCAAAGTCTTGAGTTCTTTGTAGATATTTGAATATTCTTTTGACAGCCTGAAGGTGAGACTCTTTTGGATTAGCTTGGAATCGTCCAACAATCCCAACTGCATGCATAATGTCTGGTCTAGTCCCAGTGAGATAAAGTAGACTTCCTATCATATATCTGTATTCTGGTTGATTCACCGTGGGAGAATCATCATGAGAACTGAGATTACATCCGGTTATCATTGGTGTACTTACAGGTTTGCACTCTTCCATGCCATACTTCTTCAGAATTTGCTTAAGGTATTTTTCCTGTGATAAGAATATGCCATCTGTAGTTTGATGCACTTGTAAGCCAAGAAAGAATGTTGGTTCCCCAAGTAAAGACATTTCAAATTCTTGCTGCATAACAGAAGCAAATTTCTGACTCATAGATTCTTCATTACTTCCAAAAATGATATCATCAACATATACAACCACAATCAATAGTTTTTCATTTTCAATTTTTGTGTACAAGTTGCTGTCAGCAGATCCCTTTGAAAATCCTTGTTGATGAAGATATTTGTCAAGATGATAATACCATGCCCTTGGAGCTTGTTTGAGACCATATAGAGCCTTTTTAAGTATACAAACAAGATTTTCATCATTTCCCAAAATGAAGCCTTCTGGTTGTTCTATATAAAATTCTTCTTCTATATCACCATTGAGAAATGCAGATTTAACATCCATTTGATAAACTTTGATTTGTTGAAAACTTGAAAAAGAAGGAAACATTCTTATGGCTTCAAGTCTAGCTACAGGAGCAAAAGTTTCTTCAAAGTCTATACCTTCTTGTTGAGTATACCCCTTGCAAACAAGTCTAGCTTTATTTCTTACAACATCCCCATTCTCATTTAATTTGTTTTTGAATATCCATTTAGTTCCAATGAAATTTTTGTTATGAGGTCTTGGCACTAATTCCCAAGTGTGATTCTTTTCAATTTGATCAAGGTCTTCATTCATGGCTTGAACCCAACATGCATCTTTGCTAGCTTGATTGAAATTGTGTGGTTCAATAGTGGATAGAAATGCCAGATAGCTAGAAGATCCCACAAGAGTCCTTCTTGTTTGTACACCTGATCCCTTATCTCCCAAAATTTGAGATTCTGGATGATTCTTTTGAACATATCTAGATGGAGCTTTTTCAGATAAATCATCTTCAGGTTCTTCATTGGGTTCACTGTCTATATCATTTCTATTTGATGTAAAAGGACATAAGTCACCATCGTCTTCATTTTTTGTTTTCTTTTCTTCTTTTGGGGCTGTAGGAGACTCATCAATAACAACATCAATACATTCAACAATCTTCCGAAGTCTTTTATTGTAACATTTATAAGCTCTACTCGTAGAGGAGTAACCAATAATTATTCCTTCATCTGCTCTAGGTTCAAACTTTCCAAGTTTTTCATCATTATTTTTTATAAAGCATTTACTTCCAAAAACTCTAAAATGCTTCACAGAGGGTGAATTACCATACCAGAGTTCATATGGAGTTTTTTCACTTTTTACACGAACACGTGCCTTGTTGAGAATGTTTACTGCTGTATATGTTGCTTCTCCCCAAAATGTATCAGGTGTTCTAAAATCATCAAGCATAGCTCTAGCCATTTGTTGAACTGTTCTATTCATTCTTTCTGCTACGCCATTTTGTTGTGGAGTTCCAGCTACAGAGAGCTGTCTTTTTATGCCATGTTGTTCACAAAATTCAAGGAATTCATCTGAAGTATATTCTCCTCCTCGATCAGATCTAAGACATTTGAGTTTTAGATCTAATTCATTTTCAACGAGAGCTTTAAAGATATGAAATTTCTCAAATGCTTCATCTTTGTGTTTAAGCAACCCAATCCAACACATTCTAGAGAAATCATCAATAAATAAGATATAGTATTGTTCACCACGAGGTGAATTTTTCCTCATAGGTCCACATATGTCAGTATGAATGAGTTCAAGAGGCCTACTTGATGATCCTTACTTGGCATTAAATTGCACTCTGGTCTGCTTGCCGAATTGGCAAGATTTGCATATGATACTTTCAGGTAGAGTAATATTGGGAAGACCACGAACAGCATTAAGTCTGCTTGATTTGTTGATTTGAGAGAAGCTTAGATGCCCCAAACTTCTATTCCATAGCCATTTTTCTGAAGATTTACTCAAGTAACATTGTTCTTTGCAGTTCTTCAATATATACAGGTTGCTTGGAGTTATTTTTCCTTTTATAATTGTTTTACCTGTATCAAGATCACGAACCACACATTCTTTTGAACTAAAGATAACTTCAGTTCCTTGATCACACATTTGACTTACACTTAACAGGTTATGCCTTAAACCATCCACATACATGACATCATTAGCCTTCACCTTTTCTTTTAGAAACACAGACCCTTTTCCTTTAATTGCAGCAGGAGTATCATTTCCAAATGTAACTTTCTTTTCCTTTTCTAGAGCACTATATACAAGAAGTTTGTTTTTGTCACCTATCATGTGTCTTGAGAATCCACTATCAATGTACCATTTATTTTCTTCACCTTATGAAAATAACTCTATGCCACAATTTTTAACCTGTAATTCCTTCTTTTTCCATACTTTGGAACTTGAGGGAAAATGCTCTTTTGGCTGAACTTTGCTCCTGCATTCAAATTCTTCATGCCCAAAGTTATTGCAATAAGCACATTCAACTTCATTTAGAAGAGGAGAAAAGTTGTTATAGGTATTATTCTCAAATTCAATCCTTTTATTTCTTGCTTCTCTAGTCATGATGGTTTTATATGCAACACATTGAACAGCTTTATGACCAAAATTGTGACATGAGAAACATTGTCCATTGAAGAAGAAATTTCTGCGATCATGAAATATTCTACTTGGATTTACCTGTTGATTGGTGTTTCTTTGAGAGATATTCCTGCTAGTGATCTTTGAATTGAGATGATCATGCTTTACCTGTAATGATTCTTTATTCCCTTGCTGAGTGGCAGAATTTTGTAAACCAGCTATAGCTGCTTTTAGATAATTTGGTGCTGAAGCCTAAGAAGACTCTCTGGTATATCCAAGACCTGTCTTTATAAGAGGAGAATGTTGTACCTTGATAATCTCATCTAAGGTTTCAGATCCTTTAGCAAATCTAAGATTTAGAGTCTTTACTTTCTCAAAATCTTTTCTTAGACTTACCACTTCACATTCTAATTTCTCAATGTGTTTATTTGCTCCTTCAACCTGGTTTTCCAGAGTCTCTATGGTTATTTTTCTTTCTTATAAGAGTATTTTACTTTCTTCTAAGCGTATTTTGAGTTTATTGTTTTCTTCAAGAAAGTCATTGTCTTCTAGAGCATCCACAAAAGTATCATTTTCTTCTCTAGATTCAAATGCCATGAGAAGTCTAAGATCTTGTTCACATTCTTCCTCACTATCAGATAACCCGTCATTGTCTTCATGAGTATAGTAACTTTTTCTAGTGTTAAACCGGTTCTTACTCCTTCTTGCTACTTCCTTCCCTTTTGCAGGTGTTTCTTTATGAGGACACTTAGTAGCATAATGACCAATTCTTCCACACTCAAAACATTTGAAAGGAATCTTACCTCTGAACCGTCCTGTGCTAAGTTGAAGTTTCTTTACAAAATTTGCCTCATCTTCTTCTGAGATATATCCTAATCCTTCTGCTTCTTGTACTTCTTTCCCTTTAGTAGAAGCTCTGAAGACAGCCTCTTTGACTTCATATTCTCCTCCTCTTCTCATTTCATATGCGGTTAGTATGCCATGAAGTTGTACCACAGTAAGATTTTGAAGATCCTGTTTTTCTTCAAGAGCAGAAAATTTTGACTCAAATTTTGCTGTTAGCGATCTTAAAATTTTCTCAACCAAAGTAGATTCGGTTATTGTTTCTCCCAGATTTCTCATACGATTTACAACATCATCAACACGTAAAAAGAAACTGGCAATACTCTCATCACTATGCATCTTTAAATTTTCATATTCAATTCTGAGAGTTTGGAGTTTTGCACTTTTTACCTTTGCATCACCTTCATAACTTAGAATGATTTTGTACCACATTTCCTTTGCTGTATTTAGTTGCATAAATTTGACAAATTCAGATTTAGTCAGACTTCCCGTTATAGCATTGACCTCCTTTGCATTTGATTCATAATTCTTCTTTTCAGTCAGATCTGTTGGTATTGTAGCTGGATATTGATATCCTTGTTGAACAATGGCCCATACATCTGTTCCGATAGACTGAAGATAGGATCTCATCCTTGTTTTCCAAAAGATTAAATTGCTTCCATTAAAGAGCGGAGGCTTGATAGAAGTTGTTCCATCTTGATTGCTCATCTTGCTTGATCTTCCTTCTAGCGGCTAAGCTTTTTCAGAAGGACCTGCTCTGATACCAATTGTTGGGAAAAATACTGAGAGGGTGGGTGAATCAGTATTTAGTGCTGACTATAAAACTTTTTAACTTTTTATAGCTTTTAAACACATACGCTACTTTAATGAACACAACTCGCGTATACACACGGATCTCCTTAAGTAAACTCGCGTATGCTCAAAGATATAAATATGCATTTAATTCTTAACTTAGATCATTGCATCATTCATTCATCAGATGTTTAGTAAGTAGTAAACAGGTGTAGTAAGAACAGAATAAGTCACCACACATAAGCGACACACATGAACACCAGGATTTAAGGTGGAAACCCAATTCGGGAGAAAACCACCGCTGTCGTCGTCTCAGTCTTCAATATTTATTATATAAAGAAAACTTCTTACAATCATGTACTGGCGCAGACTCATACCAGCACGTAGGCACCCACCTACAGAAGGCTACAATGTTCTCTCGTTTACCAGCCTCTCCTGGAAGGGAGCTACAACCCCCTGCTCTCGTTTACCAGCCTCTCCTAGAAGGGAGCTACTACCCCCTGCTCTCGTTTATCAGCTACCACTGGAAGGGAGCTACTACCTCCTCACTAAAGGCTTCGACCCTCAGCACCACTGTAGACCACATTTCATCAATTTTCAAACTGGATTAAATAGCTTCAACACAACCCTTCACTTATCAACAAATGTACTTCACCCAATGCTTCAAACAGAATAGTGAAACCATTGTAACCAGAATATCAGAGATAACCCAGACTTCAGAATAGATATGTAGAAACACATTCAACCTTGAGAAATCACTAGTTTAGATACCATACACACTTTTATTTAATCATACCCACGTATACACACGCTTTTCATGAAACGAACCCGCGTATACATCTGTGCATTTCTCAGAAAACTGTAACTTCCCATACGCGCTTTTATTTCATCAGATTCGCGTATACACGCGCTTTTCATGAAACTAACCTGTGTATAGATCTATAAAAGATAAAATTTGCAGAACAGATCAGATCTATGAACTTACCCAGATTTTTCAATTTCTTCATTAGATTTGCACCAGGTCTTCATCACTTCTTTTCAGATCATCCTAGAGATTCATCATTTCTAGATCTAGAGATATTGAACCTTCATCATATTCATAGGTGCATCATAGATTCAGATCAATTAAGAACAGAGTTCAACCATGCAGATATACTTCAGAGTGAAGTATTCATTAAAGCCCAGACACTTGCCCACCCTTGCACTATGATTTCCTTCTCCTTAAATAGAATTAGCCTTTGTCAATACCATGAGTCAAAACCACACCACTTCCGATGGTATTCCTGGACGGGATCAAATAGATAATCCAGCGCTCAATACAATGGTTCAATACCATGGTAATGCCCCCCTAGTTTTATAAAAATAGAGCGCAAATTAGCATACGCGACTTGGAACGTACTTTTCCGCGTGCATAAGCTACTTCACTTTAACAAACCCGCGTGTGCTTTGAAGCATAAATTATTTATCATTATTCTGGCACTTTTTGAATTCCTTTCTTCCGCTACTGTAGATACATCATATTTACATTATTAACAACTCATCAAGTCATTTTCCATCAAGAACAACTCATTAAGCAGGTTCCATCAAAGTCAACACATTGTATCACATTGCCAACAATCTCCCCTTTAACTGATCAAGTAGGTTGTCATCAACTTTATCAAGTAGGTTGCCATCAAGGACAACACTCTGCATCATATTTCCAACAATATTATTTCATCAAGTAGGTTATCATCAACTTCATCAAGTAGGTTGCCATCAAGGACAACATATGCCAACAGTATGACAGTTCACCTACAGCTGTTCCAGATCCTTCTCCACAAAAACAACATCAGATTGTAAAATGCCAACACTGTGATCGAGTTGGCCATATGAAAGATCATTGTTTTGATCTTCATCCATGCAAGCACTGTGGTCAGCACACTCATTCTTCACACAGATATCTTTCCATCAAGTGGATGACATGACACAAGTGGATGCACCTTCATCCACAAAGGCTCTATGGATGTTGGGACCATTAATGCTCACTTGTATGACAAGTGAAATATGGTGCGAAAATTAGGGGACGAAATTCTCTAAATCGAAAGAGAGAAGGCTAGAATCAGCAGGATCAATCCCACCGATCGCAGATAACAACGCTTTCCATTAAGACGGACAACTCTGAAGCACTTTCAACATGGACATCGCGAATGGCGCCTATGCTAAATCCTCAACAATACTGTAATGCTGAGCAACACGAGCGTTAGGATTATAAGAATATTTTCAGAGAACACCTTTAGAAGGTGGTTGTACAACGGGTTCAATGCTCGGCCTTTCAATATCAAGGGGACCAGAGGCAGGTGGGGGAGGAGGACTATTGACGGCCTCTTTTTCTGTTGCCTGACGTGATCCAACATAATCCTTCGAACGAGTAGAAATGGAAACGGGTGCAGAACCATTCATCATGAATACTTGAGAGCCAAATGATGCAGATGGCGGAGGTTGTTTGACCATCCGGGTTTGATGAGATGGGAAAGGTTATTTAAGGACTGCCAAAGTTCCCTTAGCACCTTTGAGCAGTTGACTAACCTCGGATCGTCTAGGACAATCCTTAGTGCAGTGTTCCTCATCACAAATCAGACAGGGATACTTCGGCTTTCACTGTGAACCATCATCAGCATGAGCTTTAGACAATTCTAGTTTTGGGGCATCATCTTTGGCCTTTCCTTTGGCCTTATTTCTTCCCTTGGATGTATTTTCCATAGGATTGGCCTAAACAGTGTTGACCTCTAAGGTTTTACCAGAATCCAAGGTAGCCTGAGGAGCAGAATTATTAGAAGAAATTGATTTCTGCTTCCCATTAGAAGACTTGCGTGAAGTCTGTGACACTGAACCAATAATGTCATCGACTGATGTGGTAGCCAGCACTTTAGAGGTCCCAGGTCGTGGAGCCTCAGTGAAGATGTCATACAAAATGCCCGATTGAGATTACACTAAATCGAGGTACTGAGCACGAGCAATGGCTTGTTCCTCGGTTACACATGCCCCCATGGCAATGTCTTTGGAAATTTGATTGAAAAAAGAGGTAGTTAACCAATGAGTAAGAATCTGACCAGGAATTTTGAACTTGATCAATCTACGACGCCGTCTCCATTCATGAATATGGTCTGAGATATGTGTAGCCCGGTCCTATTTCAAGGATGTTAGGAGATGCGTCCCGGCTTCATAATGAACTGAAAACTGGAAATGAGTAAGGAATTCCATAGCGAGAGTGTTGAAATATTGAAAGATACCACGAGGCAATTCTATGTACCACTTAGCAGCAGCTCCAGTAAGAGTGCGCTAGAAAAGATGAAGTCGAATAGAGTCATCCACCCAAGAGTTGGAATAACACCATAAATGGTATGTCATGACGTGTGCTTGGGGGTCTTCTCTAGACTTGCCCTCAAACTTGGTATAATCACCAGGAACCTTCGTTGGAACCGGAGGCCAATAAGGATTATGAATAATTGGATCATTTATCAATTTGGACACATCCGGTAACTCCAACATGGGGAGAAAAGGTAATTAAGGGTTAAAATGCATAGCAGGTCCCCGATAAGGACCCGTACCCATACTCCATCCTGGTTGAGTATAACTCTACCGCCATTGGTTCTGTCCCAGAGGATTCGAACCATATAAGCTAGATAATTCGGTTGATATGGTGGCTGAGGACCAGGATACGGGGGTTGAAAACCAAGATACCGATTCTGAGTATATGATGGCCCCGATTGAGCAGCATACGGATTTTTCTGCGGAATATAAGTATGGCCTGGTGGTTGAGGGTAATAAGAAAAACCTTGAGGCGCATTGTATATGGGTCGATATTGACCTTGAGGGTAATAACCACCTTGGGGTCGAACGAGCTGTTATTAAGTAGGGCCCTGCTGAGCTGAATAGGTCGAGCGCATAGGTTGATTCGGTTGCGGCATGGAATAGAGCGATGGATGAGTAGGGTGAACTATTTGTGCAGGTTGTACCAGTTGAATAGGTTGACCTGACTGATGAGGGCCACCAAGTTTCCCCTGCTAAGCAGGTTGGCCTGATGGCTGAGGCGGGCCAGGTTGTGCCTGATAACCAGGTTGACTTGGGGCAGGACCATAAGATGGCCCTGGCTGTGCAACATTTGGACCAATTGGAAAATATGGCTATCGTGGTTGCACCAAAGGTTGATATGGATGGATTTTCCCCCTAGGACCGTATAAAGTTCCAAGTTGATATATCGGTTTCCGAGCTAGTCCTTGAGGTTGCCCTGGTTGGACCACAGGCTGAGCTTATAAAGGTTGACCTTGAGGATTATAAGGCTGCCCTTGTGGGCCGTAAAACAATCCCTGCCAGAATAAAGGTTGTCCCTGTAAGGGTTGCCCTTGTGGGTCATACGGATACCCTTACTGGGCTGAAGGTTGTCCCTGAAAGGTTTGTCCTTGTAGGCCGAAAGCATACCCTTGCTAAACCAAAGGTTGTCCCTGAAATGGTTTTCCTTGTTGGTTAGAAGGTTGCACAGGAAAAGTATGTATAAACCGTTAATGAAATGATAAGCCTCAGGAGCAAGCAAATAGATAGGTTTTTCATGCTCATCATATTGGAATGGAAGTGAATAAATCGAGGTACCATCCGCACCATAATGAGAAAAATAAGGATGATTAGGGTCCTGAGGGGACTAATTAGTCTGGGAGCTCTGCTGTTGAATAGCCAGCCGATACTCCTCAAAAGAAAGGCCATCAGGGATTGACATGGCAATCGAAGTCTCTACTGAAGCCAAAACTCCTGACGATTGAGCAGTGACAACCGATGCTGATGCAACCATGCAGACAATATGCCTAGTGGGGACAGACGTAACAAAAGGTGTCGACGAGATAGGTGTCGTCGGTGAAATCCCTAATGATGGGAGAACCGGCCTCCTTGACGGATTTGATGTTTCCATAGAGGAAATATCGGCTATAATCTAACCCAAAGACCTATATCCAGCTAGAAGTGACACCGATGGTGAAGATTTAGCAGGCTCTTGATGGATTTCTTCCGGGAAAAGTTGGTATTCTTCATCAGAAACTAGAATACCCTCACTGCCATTAGGACCAGATGAGTCCATGTTTGAATCCACCGTGAGATTTTGCAAAAGACTACAGGGGCTAGGGGGTATGATAGTAGCCAAAAATGGTGATCCCGATGTAAGAGGGGGAAAATTTTCCTCGACCCCAAACCCAAACCAAGCGTTTGAAAGAGGCCAATGGAACTCAACTAGTTCTCCAAAGGGGTACTCTGATGGGATGATAGGCCTTTGAAGCTTGGAAGACCTAGAGGTCTGAGAAGTTTCATATGAATCATCCGAGAAAGGACTGCCAGTAGACGAAATCAATAGTTTCCACCACTATGACTGTAGCACTCCAGAAAATGGAAAAAGATTGAAAATGAAGACTTTTGGATCAAAACCAAGGCAAACAAAGACAGGCCAAGTAATCAAACTTTAAAGGGCATGTAATCGTAGGTAGTTTATTTTACCACATTGAAACCAAAAATTTGGTGTTTCATGTTTTAAGAGTCAAGAAATAGTCAAAGATGACTCTAATCACTTTCAGTTTTAAGCGAGCGTGAAAGGACAAGTGCTCGATGATCTTTTCAAATTTATGGAGTCAGTATAGATCGAAAATGTCTGCTCAGGTAGTCTAGGTAAAAGGGTGTACCATGTTCTCGTGAACTGCCATATACACCTTGGTTATAAAATTAAAGAAGAATCAACCAAGGACTTGACGTACGTGCAGGTGGTCTCCCCGAATGTTGTGTTCAGTGTATCACTGTTACAAGGTGGCAGACTCAGGTTCCTATGGATAAAAGGATTGCAACCTAGAGGGGTCTCCTTTTATATACTCGACGGTACGGGGAGCGCAAGTCCGTACTAGTGTTTTCTGAAGCCAGATAGCGAGTGACATTTGTTAGATTTAAAGACGTTGGAACACGTCTCTAACTTAGACCACTAGACGTTTCGTTAAGTTTCAATGTTGCTTATATTAATTGAATAAATTTTAAGTTGATCTTGTATTTATGTTTCAATTCCAATGTCCTACCATATATTGGATCTCATGAATCCCTAAATGCAAGCTACATGCCATAAAATACCATTTCTTTCGATGAAAATCTATCTACGATAAAGTTTAGAAGTTTTCAAGTGATAGAAAATAATGAGAACACAAAGAAGCATCCACTATAGTACCTGATGCAAGCTAATGAAAATGAGAAATATTTCCTAGAATGCCCAATGCTAGTTATGCGAAATATTTTCCAATACCACAATGCAAGTAAGAATGCCAACACAATTTTTTTTTTTTCAATGTAATAGAGAAAACAGTGCACTAAATGACATGAAAAACGAACCTTCACACTAACTCGAGAATGTTCAAGCAAGAGTCAAAACGAAACAATTCAATCAACTCAAAAGCAAACAAAACAAAACTCAAACCAATGTTGCAATCTCTCAATTCAAAGAAATATGTCGAAATAGACCCATACAAGAAATGTAATCTATGCTTGGGGTGACAAGAAGCACAACTAAATGAAAGAGGAAAGACTCATTCAAGACTCATTCCACCAAATGCAATCACTAAAATCGATCAAGAGAGTTGAATGCAATCAAACAAAGAATGAAGGTGGCTGTGAAACAAAAGACCGAAGCTCCTACAGGAGGCTCAGCATACCAAAGCACTAGAAAATGATAGGGCCATGATGCTGACAAGAAATGGATAGAAAACTGAAGGAAGGAGGCTATTCACAGTCACAAGCAATCCCAAATCGCTCAAAACATGCCCAAAAATAACCCAGAAGCATAAGCACTGACCAAAAAATTCAAAAACAGGGAAAACCCTAATACCTACAGGAAATGGTGCGACTGTTTGGCTGTAATCAGTGCCAAACAGGGGATGGCACGGGTGTTGAACTAGCAACAAGTGCCAGTGGGTGCGACTGTCAGACTGGAAACCGTGCCAATCAAGCCAACCCTAGTAAAAGGAAAATCTTGGAAAAACAAAGGTCAAATCTGATCCTCTGGGGATGAACAAGAGTCTTAGACTCAACAAAAATAATCAAAAAATGAAATCTAAGCAAGCAAAGACCAAGAAGAAGACCTAATGGATGAAAGAAAAACTCACATTTACCCCCAGTGGAGTCACCAATTTGTTGGTGACATAAATCCCCTCTATGGATAGAGGCAATCCCACTAGCCCTAGAGTGGGTCTAGCCACAAACGAAACATGCTATAACATTGATTCCTAGTTAACGAATGGATGGAGATTCGATAGATAACTTACCGGAGGTCCTATGCTGTTGTCATCGTCAGAAAGAGTGGCTGCCTCTCACTCCTAGTTTGACAGATCACGATCTGCTCACCTTCATGCTCGGATACCTGCACAAACACAAGAAACACAGACGATATACAACATACTATTTCGCATTCGTAACTATCAGTCAGTCAAAGAATACTAAATCAATCTCATTAAATAAACATAACATAATGATGGAACCAATACTATAGTCGAGTATATTAATGAGAGAAAGGAAGAGTACAACCAAGCTTCGACGTTGTGGTCTCCTCTAACAGGGTTCCAGCGGAGCACATCTCACAAAGGCTCATCGAGAATTCGAACAGGGCTCTCTCTATGGAATACTCCTTGGTTATACCTTCTATATAGCAATTACTCAGCTATATTATCTCTTCTCCAAGTTCAGCTTCATGGCTATATGTTCAGATAGCTTTTGTAAAGGGAGAAGGCTTGTTTATATAGAGGAATAAGGAGAGGTTAGGATCCCTATAATCATGGAGGGGAGTGCTATCTTCAAAGAATGTTCCATGGGAGATAAAAACCACTACCTAAATGAAGATATCTATGGCTTATCAAGTTTAACCACTTCCTGTGACTCATCCCCGAGTTGGTTAAAGGAAACTTCCACCTCTATTTTGTTACAAAACATTCCTAAAACATCTAGCGCAGGCACAATATAGAGACAGAACGCCAGTTGGCATGGGCTCTAGTGAAAATCTTTCCTATTTGTGCGAGGGGTGAACTGGATACCTGTGCCAATGCCAAAACATAGGTTTTTGTGTGTTTTTTGAGGAAATGTTCAACAGGAGAAATGATGTCCTTAAGCAGAAGGATGTAAAGAAGGTATTTGCAGAGTATGACATTGCTTACAGGTCACGAGAAATATCCTCCAATATGAGGGGCGAGGGATTGCAGGGATGGTGACAAAATGATGTGTAACACTCAGCAAAGGCCTTGAAGGCCAAGAACATGTTAAAAACGTCACTCTTGAGTTTTAAGAAGTATACCTAAGTACGTCTAGAAAAATCATCAATGAAATTTAAGAAGTACTTGCAACCAGAGAAAGAAACAACAAGAAGTGGACCACATAAGTCACTGTGCACAAGCTGCAAAGGGGTTGAAGCGTGCCAAGAGGCACGTTTGTCAAAATTATCCCGATGATATTTTATGAGTACACTTCCGGAGAAAACACCATCTCGGAAAGATACAATAGGAAGACCTGTCACCATATTTTCTTTACATGGAGTTTGATGAGAGCGATAGTTTAAGTGACCAAATCGCTCATGCCAAAGTTTGCTCACTTCACCACTATGAGAAACAAAAACGGAGGGAAGACATGATGACCCAAAGTTGTCAAACTTATACAACCTTGTGGAATCATCAGTAATGCTAGTAGGTAAAATATTTCTAGGATATTTGGGTCCTTGATTACAACATCATGAGGTGATAATTCTACTATTTTCCCTTCACCTGAATGAGTTATCTGATAAACAGATAGAAGGTTGCATGACAAAGTAGGAACACATAGTACATCATTAAACTGACCATTATCTAGGTGTATGGCTCTAGATCCTACAACACTAAGAGATCTATCATCACCAACATAAATATGTTTGGTGTTACAATCATTTAAAGAAGAAAACATGGCTTTATTTTTGGCCATGTGGTAAGAGGCTCCAGAATCAATTAGCCACTCATGAGAATGAGAAGAAGAAGATACATTTAATGCATAAATAGATGCTTGAAAACCACAAGTATAAAGTGCCATTCCTGAAGATGAAGTTTAAGAGGTCTCCAAATTGATGTGGTGCTTTTTCATTGTTGCTTCCAAGGCTTCCATATTCTTAAAAAATTTGGACTCTACATGCCCATCACGATTACAAAGTTGCAATGTCTATATTTTTTCTTCCCTTTGTTTTTAGTTTCCTTATCAGTTTTGTGGGTTTCTTTTTCAGTTTGCAGATGAAATTTCTTAGGACCCTTGTTTGGTTTAGGACCATACTTTTAAGGATACTGCTTCTTGGGATTCTTTTGAAATGGTTGTTGTTGGGCTACTAAGGCTTTCTTAGAAGCGTTTCCAGAAGTGATAAGACAAAGGTGTAAGATTTTTTCTTTTTTTCTTATCAAAGAATCACAAAAGGCATCAAAAGAGGGGTTCTTGTAGTTGTTCCTTGAGAAATGATGGCTTCTCTAGTGGAATGGAAGGTGGAAACAAATACAGATTATGCAGGGCTAAGCTTAGCAAGAATGGAATAGATGAGGCTACCATCTTCCTTTTTGACCTTACAACCTTCTAAAAGAAGTCTAAGGGTCTTGAATTTGGAGAAAAAATCTTCAAAAGAGGAGAAATTATTGGGGTCCAAAGTAAGAAACTCATTTTCAAGCTGGTGGGCCCTAATTTGATTTTGAATGCCAAAACAATTATTTAGCTTTTTCAGGGCTTTATCGGGGGTGTCAATTTCAAGGATATGAAATCGGAGATCTTGAGCAATGGACATTCCTAATAACCCTCAAGATTGATCTTGTTTATTTTCTCATTTAGAAGATTTATCTCCATCGGTAGATTGAGTTTCTTGTCCTGTGGTTATTCTATAAAGAAATTTACTTCTAAGTAAATCTACCATGTGAGATAGCCATTGGAAATAATTGGTGCTGTTAAGAATAGCTAGGCAAGAACTTTCCACTTTTTTAAAACCTGAAGCTAAAAAGGGATTAAACTAATTTCTCCAATGGAAGGATCTCAAAAAATTAGGCCAATTAAAAAAAAATGGCTCGAAAAATGGCTTCCATATGAAGAAGTTATTCCTTTTTGAAAAAATTGAGTTGTAGATGCCGAATAGTTACGAGAATGGTTGAAATTTGATGATGAAGTTCTACTTTTAAAAAAAATCCCGCCCCTTTAACAAAAACTTTTTTAGAAAAAGAAGCTTGAGAAAGAGACTTGAACCCAAGACCTTTATTATCATAAACTAACTTTACACCAAGTGAGCTAGTAAAAGGATTTTGTAATTGTTTGAAAGGAGGAAGAGGTTTTTTTTTGTTTATTGTATTTTGTTTTTGTTTTTTTTTAACTCTTTCGTGTGCGTTATTTTTACTGCAAAAAAAATACACAAAATCCAAGCACAAAAAAAAAGAATACAAGCCTTACGGTAGAACGTTGGATTTTTGGTTAGCCTTACCAACAACTATCCTTTTTTTCGTTATTTTTGATTTCTCGAGATCGCACAAAGACGCGGGGAAAGAGCATACGTAGAAAAAAAAATCTTGTCTTCCTGTTTTTGATTTTTTGAGATCGTACATAGCACAGAGAAAAGAGAATACACAAAGAAGAGGGTATAGATCCGGCAAATAAACAAATAAAATATAAACCGAAATAAACAGAGGGAACTGAAATAAGCAGAATGATTAATAAATAAAACTGCAAAAAAATATAATTTATACCTCCAGATCTAAAATGACATAACTCGAGCAACCAGAAAACTTTTCACATGAAACAAAAGGGGTTCCTCACTATAACAGATGCCCGAAAGTGGTCAAAAATAGTAGATCTAGAAAATGACAGATGAACGTAGTCAAAGCGGCTTCGAATTTGGATCAACAATGGATGTGGCCCTCCAAATGGCTCTAAAACCATGTAGTAATTTACAGGGTAAGTTCCCTAGATCAAACACCAAAGGTCACCGCTCAAAAACCAATCACAAATCATTATACCAATATATCACGTGGTTAAAACCCTCTAAGAGGGAAACAGTCCATGGCCTAAGCCAACGCGGCCACTTTAGGAAATTTATTAATATAAAAAGAAAAGTTACATATGTTTCTCTCATAAACAGTAATAGGAAAAATGACCCTCCATGCTCTTTAAATAGAGATCATGGACCAATCGAGTGTTAAGCACAGATCAAGTGTCACTAATATCGAGGAGAGAGTGAACCGTCGAATCACTACAAATTGTGACCTTCGGATTATAAGTCACAAATGTACATAGTAAAGAAACACATTTTACCTAACTCTACACTAGACCAATTCATACTTAACTATTTCCTATGTGTCAGAATATCCTAACAAACTGTAACGCACCTTTCAACATTCAAGGGTGTGTTTCCCTATGTGAAAAATAAATTTACCCTAAGGGAACCAATCCCTCAAAAATTGCAATGAAATGAAATTTAAATGCTACTTAAGGAAAGAGAAGGTTTATAGCTCCAACTTGGATCGAATGGCAAGGAAAGTCATCCACAGAATCTCTCACTATCAACTGTTGAAGTTCGGGGGAAAAAATTGATTCAGAGCTCCAAAATCCAAATGGTAACTTTCAAATGGTAAGAATGAATAAGTAAAACTCTTTTAATTAGTCATTTGATTATTTTCAAATCATATTTATTGCTGTGATTGTGGTTTTTATTCATTTTTTGCAATGAAACGGGTATTTTTAATCCATTTGATGTTGTTCTAAATAGGTTTACAACTGATATATCAGATTAGTCGTGCACACTTATTCATGAATGATTTGACCACAAAGCATACTTTTATCCTTATTTTTGGAGCTTTGATAAAAAATAAAAAGGACTTGAAGCACACTTTTATCTCTTTTTCGAGCTTCAATAACGACGAAAAAGGAACCCCTAGAGTCTTCTTTTAGCTCTTTTCAAACTCTGATAATGTGAAAATATTGTCGAGCACTTGTATTTTTGAGCTTGTAAAAGTAAATGAAATGACATCTACTCAATATAAATTTAACCCTTTTCCGGACTAAGATATATTATTTACGAAAAAGCAAACCTTAGTCGAACATGGCTAGGAGGTTCTCTCAGATATTATTTTACACTTTTTTGGATATAAGCGACAAATTTACGAAAAATAACTCATGGAGTTTTCTTTTTTCCTCTTTTTCAAACTCTCTAAATATAAAAAGGACCAGGTTGTTACTGTTGTTCGACTTGTTATAACATAAAATAGTGATAGGCTTGTTGACCATGGTAACAATCGAGTTTCGTTTATCACTAGACTCATTAAATTATTAAATAGCGATGCACATTTGCCCGAAGGGTTGAATTATAGATCAAGCATATGTTATCCTCCTCAAGCTTGTCCAAAAATAAAGAGGTACTGGTTGAAAATTGACTGGGAAAAATTTGGGAAAGTGAACAGAACTTTTATGGTAGTAGGTCGCTCTTGAACATGACACTTCACTCCATCATTGTGATGTTTGGGTTGGGTAATCTTCTTGACGGTTCATTCATACCTATTTTTCATCAAACCTTCACTTTGGTTTTAGGTTAATGCTGCCAACTGATCTCAGTGTTGTCGATATGTTCAAGAGAAGTCATCTAGTGAATACTCATCCTTCTGCAATACTCATAAACCTTCATTTTCATGACAGTCATCCTTGAACATTTCTATATCAAGTCACATTTTTTCTCTAAAATCAGTAACTCCCATTTCACGATAAATTGGCTTCATGTCGACATCAACTCATCATCCAGGAAGTTTACTTAGAAACATCATCTTCCAGTACCATGAGGCTTGTTACATCATCGACAAGATACTCGCTTTCGGACTTTTGATCGAAATTTTTTTTTTGGTGTTCAACATCAAATCATCTATTCACTTCTTACAAACTGTACTGCAGTGACTTGAGAGCCACTAACATCAATGGTGGTTCTCTCGTATTTGTTAATAGCTCACATCATTGGCTGGTAATCAAAATATGTCTTACCAATTTTGTCTACAAATCATATATTTGCATGGATAGAATTGTACCCAAACGATCGAGTGAATGAGATAAGAAGACCCAGGATCTAGTTTCATCCATCCAGGCTGTGATTTTAGGATTGTTGTACACATCATCTGTATGGTGACCTTATATACAGATTGCCATCCAAAAATGGGCCTATATCTATAGGCATGTTTGTATTGGGCATATGTATAGGGGGTAGCTGTTATAGGTCAATTTGGCATCATCCCCCATGACCTAGTCAAACTAGACATCATCCTCAGGACCAAAGAAATAGGGTCTATCATCCCCTTATATTTCAGTTTTTATATGCCCTAAGAGAATAAAAAGTCATTCATGGCTTCTATTGTGAGATTTCCAAGGTTTGAAGTATATTTTATATCACCTATTGAATCACCAACGTTTCCTCTAAATGGACTAACTGTGTTGCATATGCAACATCCTCCATTCTATGGTGCACTACAATGCACTTCACAACATTAAAGAGTGTGTTGGTCACCTAGGATCAGAATTTTCATTGTTTAGGGAATATCCACATGGCCAGTGCCTTCTAGAAGAGTCCATATGTGTCAAAATTCAAATCCAAGTGTCCATCTAACACCTCTGAACTTGGGAACATGTCTTGCCTATTCTTATAAATTCATTCATTGATAAACTACCATCAGTTTCCCTATAAATTGAGCACAGATCCTAGTGCTAGGGGAGGAATAATTTTGGTAAATAAATGTTGTTGGATTATCATTTGAGAGAGTGAAAGTATTAATAAGCTGTTGGTGTGATATTGGATGTGATGAGGCTGGGATGAAGCTAGAGCTGGTGGCAACAAATCGATCATTGGTTGTAACTTCCCACTTCTACTCTTTAATAAATATTGATGTTCATTTTCCCATTTATGTGTCTCTATATTTTTATGTTTCTTATGCAATGGATTCTCAAATGATATATTTATTTCAAATATAATCGATTTTATTGATTAAGATAGGTAGATATCTGTATATGCATGTTGTCTTTTGTTCTTTTTTTGTGTTTGCAGGAATCGATCGGGCGATCTGAGTTGGATTGAGATTGAAAACAACAACGACAGAAGGAGAAGGAGAAGCGCTTGGATCACAAGTAGGTTCTTTTATCATTTTGTGTATCTGCTTATTTTAGAGAAAGTGATAGAAAAGTATTTCCTATGTTGTTCTAAGTTCTAGCACCACACTTAGGGAATTTGATTTATCCGTAGATCACAATTCTATATAACAGTGAGATCAATGACACACGATGTTATTTAACGCTAAGAAATTTGAAATCAGTGAAGGCAAGTTTGGTAAAATTGTGGCTACAGCAAGTAGATCTTCAAATGACATATATATATTGAATGAGACACCTAAAGGGTGCTTTTTGGTGAAATAAGATGAAATTTGGTTATGGAACAAACAAATGGGAAATATAAATTTAGACAATTTGGTTAGGATAAACAAGAAGGAAGCAATAATAGAAATTCCTAAAATTTCAAAAACTACCAATACATTATGTGAATCATGTCCACACGGAAAGCATACAAAAGTTTAGTTCAAGACAAAAGAACACTTTTCATCATGCCCATTGGAATTAGTACATACTGATCTATGTGGTCGTATGAGAACAAAAGTTTTAAATAGAGGATTATATTTTATGCTAATGATAGATGATTACACGAGAATGAAACTCGTAAACTTCTGAAGGAAAACAACTAAGGCATTCAAGTGTTTTAGAATCTAAAAGGAATTGGTTGAAAATGAAAAATATTTTAATATCAAATGTTTGGGATCATATAATGGTGGAGAATTCACTTCCAAGGTATTTCAACAGTATTGTGAAAAAAATGGAATAAAAATGAAATTTTCAACAACCAGAACACCAAATCAAAATGGAGTTGATGAAAGAAAAAATAGAAACATATAAGAAATGGCCAGATTAATGTTAAATGACTCAAAATTAGATGATAAATTCTAGTTTCAAGCAATCGATGCAACTATATTCATTATAAACAGAGGTATGCTAAGGAAAAATTGTAAGGAAGAACATATAACATCAAATACTTCAAAATATTTGGAAGCGAATGCTACATCAAAAGAGAAGATACAAAATTGGGAAAATTTGATTCCAATTTCGATGAAGGTATTTTTGTTGGTTATTCATGCTAAAGGAAGGCTTATAAATGCTACAATTTGAGGTGAAAAAAAATAGTGGAAAGTATAAATGTTAATTTTGATGAAGATTGTGTTACAAAGGATGACGGTGAGATTTTCCCTTCAATGAAATCTAAGGGATCCAAGGGAGAATCTGTGAAGGATGAATAAGAAGCTACAAAACAAGTTCAATCAAAACAGGAAATAACATTCAACCAAGAGGAAATAAGAAATGATTAGCAGGATGTAAAAGAAAATTTTCCAAAAGCTTTAAAAGAATAGTGTCAAAATAATCATTCATCAAATGAAATCATCAAAAAAATAAATAAAATAATTGGAACCAAAAGAAGACGACAACTTCATTAATCATAGCAAGCCCACCTTGATTTTTTAGCAACTTTTGAGCCTAGAAATTTTGAGGAAGTTATTCAAGATAAACATTGGGTAGAAAATATGAATGAAGAACTAGATCAAATTAAGAATAATGACACTTTGGAATTGGTTTCACAACCAAAGGATAAAAATGTTAGTGGAACTAAATGGGTCTTCAGAAAAAAATTGAATGAGGATGGACAAGTCACCAGGAATAAGGCAAGATTAGTCTGCAAAGGATATGAACAAGTTGGAGGAATTGATTTTGAAGCAACATTTGCTCCCAGTGCCAGAATGGAAGCTATCATAATTTTTCTCGCTTATGCATACTCAAGAAAAAATCAAGGTCTGCCAAATGGATGTTAAGTCAACCTTTCTAAATGGTGAATTGGAAGAAGAAGTTTACATTGAACAATTCAAAGGTTTTCTACTCTCTGAAAAGGATGACTATGTCTACAGATTAAATAAGGAATTATATGATCTCAAGAAAGCTCCTCAAGCTTGTTAGTCTCATATTGATGGATATCTACATCAACAAGGACTCAAGAAAGGAAGCTTCAACAACAATCTCTATGTGAAATTGGATCAAGATAACCTAACTATTATCGAGGTATATGTGGATGATATGATATTTGGAAGCAATGATGAAAGATTAAGTAAAACATTTTTCACAAACATGCAGAGTGAGTTTCAAATTTCTCTACTTGGTGTTATCACTCTTCCCAACTTCCTAAGGCTAACAGTAGGATTGGATAAAGGTAACCACTGACCAAAATTTAGGTCAGGTAGCTAGCCCTACCCGAACCAGAGAGGGCTCTCTCTTTGTCACTTTAAGTAGCCAAACGAATGGCTGAGTATCTGATTATTTTAGGCTAGGTATGTAAAATAAATAAATATATTTGTTTGATGTATTGAATGTTGGATAGAAAATTTAGTGAATGGACTGTATATGAGGTTTTTAGGTCTAAACTTCAAGGTTAAAATATAGAGAATGTGTGAGGCAAGATAGGTAATTTGAAAGCATATAAATAATTCATTGAGTATAGGATGAAAATGGAGGATATTTTCAATGAGAACTGAGGTGAATTCATTCAGTTTAGAAGCAAATAAACATAATATGGTGAATCTTTCCTAAAACATAGGATGCATAAACATGAATTCTGCTCTCAAACCTATAAGATAAACATATGTGAAGAAGAGGACATGGTATTAAGCATAAAATGATAAGCATAAATGAGAAACAAAGATGATCCAAAGCATACCACAAGTATCTCAACACAATTCCTACAAATTTTTCTTTGATTTCATTCCACAAGCTGATTACAAGAGCTCCACTGCAATATGAGACTATCCAACCCAAAAAAACCATAAAGAGAGTCTAATTATCTAAAATATAGACTATGACACCACATCTGTTAGGTCCCTATATTACTAGTATAGTCCCTTATTGTTGTTAGTGCAACCCTCTTATTGTTATTATTGTACCACTATAACCCCCATATTTTTATTATTGTGCCCTTAAATTATTATTGTTAGGTCGGATAGGATTACATTGTGGCCCCATGGACTCCTATATATATAAAGGAGGTTTTTTATTTTGTATCATCCAAGAATTTTTCATTCATGTAATGTATTGGAGGTTTCCCCCTCGAAGTGACTTATTTCTAAGGCATTGATATCTCTTTTATTCTATTTTTGGAGCTGGTTTCACAACATTTGGTATCAGAGCTTTGGATTCTAGGGTTTTGCTACTCCAAATAGGTCATCGTGGAATTTTCGCTATAAATTTTTTTCTACGAAGGGTCAGAAGCTGAAATTTTTAGAGTGCGAACCCAAAATCCTCAAGAACATCATCGCACAATTTTAGAGATTGGTTCGTAATATTTTTGGAGATATGATGCATGGAAGTTAGGTCTTTTTTTAGGCTCTTGAATTTCACTTAAAAAGGTCATCACGGAATTTTCAATATAACGTTTTTTCTACAAAGTTTCAGAAGCTAAAATTTGTGGAGCGCGAAGTGGAAATCCTAAGGAACATTTTCGCAAAATTTTAGAGCTTGGTTCACAATATTTTCAGAGATATGATCTGTGGAAGTTAGGTCTTTTTCAGGCTCTCAAATTTCATCTGACAGAGGTGATCATAGGAAAATATTCATAACTCTCTCTCTGAGTATCGGATTAGAATTCTGTAAAATTTGACTAGAAGTAAACAGATTGTAGTTTCCTATCTATAAATTTTAGAGCCAAAGGAGAAAACAGTAACACATGGCAAGTCATACAATTTCTCTCTACTGAACCAATCCATAATTAGGTCATTGTGGGAGATTGGACATAACTTTTCCTTGAAGAATCCAAATCAATTCAAACCTATGGAATTTGAAAGAAGCTTCAAAGGACCACTACAGGGCCAAATTTCAGATATTGAGGATTTTCAAGAATAGATATAAGTCAATTTCAATATCAAGCGCCTCAAAATCAAGTAAAAGGTGTGTATTGTTTTTTCGAATTGCATAAATCTTGTTTGAAGAATCAAGTTGAATTTATTCCAAGGGCATATTGTAGAATAGATATCAGTATTGGATTCTAAATGGCCCCTAAAAATAATTCAACACCCATTAACCATTTAGAAGGCTCTACTATGACTCATGAACACGAAGAATGGCAACATGACATATCAAAATTACAAGAGCAAGTGCAACAAATTTTGCTCTCGCAAAGAGCAACAGAAAATGACATAGAAGTTTTGAAGAAAGGCGTGGAAACTAAGATGGATGGTTTGAAGAAAGGTGTGGAATCTAAGATGGATGGCATGGAAGCTAGCATGGAATCTAAGATGGAAAACATGAAGAATGATCTAAAAGCAGACATGGAAGGTTTGACAAAGTTGATACAAGAAATGTTTCCTAATGGTGAAAAGGTAGTAGAGGAAACTCATGATGAGAACAAAATAAATGTTAATCGTGATTTGATAAATTCTAATGTTGGAGGGAAGAACCACCATATTCCAAAAATGGATATGAGGAATTTTGATGGAAAGGATCTTGTAACATGGATACTGCAAATGGAGCAATATTTTGATCTCAATAATGTGCAAAACACACAAAAGGTACGTATTGCAACTTTACATTTTGAACAAAATACATTTGTATGGTATCGATGGCTTTGATCTCGTAAAAAAATTGTCACTTGGTCAATTTTTACGGAGGAAATGATAGCACATTATGAGGATACAAAGAGCAACACTTTCCTTAGCCAATTGATAAATCTCAAACAAAAGTGTTCAGTGGGGGAGCACATTGAGGACTTCCAATAATTGAATATAAGGGTAACTAATATTCCAGAGGAACATAGGATTGATCTCTTCATAAGTAATTTAAAGGATAACATCCAACATTAAGTTCACGTTTTGGAACCTGATTCATTAGAGAAGGCATTCATGTTGGCAAGAAAAATTGAATGTAAAATTGTGGCGATAAGGAAGCCTACCATTCAATTCTATAAGGATGGAAGTGCTGCTACTCCTAGATTTCCACAACCTACAAGTTTGACACCACAAAAATTCGAAGAAAAAAGAGCAAAAGGGATTTGCTACAGTTGTGATAGCAAATACACTAAAGGTCATAAGTGTGCTAAGAATAAATTATTTTACATGGATTGTGGAGAGGAAGAAGAAAATGAACAAGAATTTTCAAAACAAGAGGATATACACCACGAACCAACCCTAGAAGAGGAAGAAATGAGTCCGACCATATCATTTAATGTGTTGGTAGGAATTACCACTCCTAAAACTCTCAATATATAAGGACATCTCAAGAAGAAAAAGGTAATAGTGTTGATTGATTCATGTAGTACCCATAATTTTATTCATTGTAAGGTAGCTGAGAAATTAAATTTTCCTATATGACTGAGAAAGTCAAGTGATGGTTGCAAATGGAGGAACTATAAATTTCTCTAGAAAATGCCATAATATCAAGCTAACCATGGGGGAATATGTATTGACTAGTCCAATGCTTTCAAACTACAAAATTGCTGATATATATGAAACCCAATGGTTATAATCACGAGGTAAAAGTCTTTTAATTTTAAATAAATTTTCTTGATTTTTTTTTCTTTCTAGAAGGAAAGGAAGTTGAATTAAAGGGTATTGCAGGGAAGTTGGGAAAGATATTAAGCTCTAATTTCATGACAAAAATTCTAAAGAAAGAAAAATGAGCCATAATTGTGCAATTATGCTCACTAGAAGTTCCAACATCAAAATCATCTATTTCACCAGATCTCCAAAAAGTCTTGGACAATCATTCCAAGTTTGACTCCAAAGGACTCCAATTATTCATGATCATGATCATGCTATTCATTATTCTTCTCTTGTTCCCTAAAACACATCAGGCCTTACAGATATCCTTATGTCCAAAAGAGAAAAATTGAATGTATGATTGCAGAAATGTTAGAGGTTTGTGTAATTCAACCTATTCAACTCACTGTCTCTACTCCTATGGCTTAGGCTGTGGTACACAGAAGGATGGATCATGGCGCGTAATGGGATTATAGGGAGGTCAATAAGCTCACCATTAAAGGTAAATTTCGCATTCCTATGATTGATGAATTATTTGATGAATTACATGGAGCAATTTATTTTATCAAGTTGGATCTTCATTCAGGATATCATCAAATTAAAATGAAGACTGAAGATATTCCGAAAACAAAATTTCGAACTCATGAGGGTCGTTATGAATTTTTGGTCATGCCTTTTGGCATTACCAATGCACCTTCTACATTTCAAGGGTTGATGTAGATTCATTTGGCTTACTTCCTTAGAAAATTTGTATAAATGTTTTTTGATGATATACTAATCTGATCTTGAAGGATCATAATTAACCTTATTCCAAGCGGTGCTCAAACTATTGCAGGAGAAACAATTATATGAAAAAACATCCAAATTTTTCTTTGGAGTACAAGAGGTGGAATATCTGGGTCATATTGTATCTCATGATGGTGTTAAGGTAGACCCTAACAAAATTAAATCCATTAAGGAATGGAAAGTCCCCACAACCATAAAGCAGTTGCGAGGATTTCTCAGGTTAACAGGGTATTATCGCAAGTTTTTTAAGAATTATGGGAGAATAACAACACCTCTAACAACATTATTGAAGAAATATGCATTTTCATGGACTCCTGAAGCAACTAAGGCCTTTGAACATCTTAAAGAAGCAATGTGCCTAGCACCGGTCTTAGCTACTCCATATTTCACAAAAACCTTTATTGTGGAATGTGATGCCTCAAGAAATGGAATTGGTGTTTTTTTAATGCAAGAAGGAAGACCCATTGATTTTTAAAGTCATCCAATCAAAGGAAAGTATTTATAGAAAGCTATTTACGAGAAGGAAATGTTAGCAATATTGCATGCACTAAAGAAATTGTGAACTTACCTAATGGGAAGATGCTTCAAGGTAGAAACTGATCATGATAGTCTGAAACACTTTTTGGAACAAATAATATCTTCGGAAGAGCAACAAAAATGGGTCACAAAGATGTTGGGTTATGAATTTGAAATCATCTACAAAAAAGGGAAGCTAAATGTTGTTGTAGATGCACTCTCAAGAAAGGATGAAGAGGTGAAAGCATTGATTTGTGCCATTTCTATTATCCAACTAGATTGGATAACCGAAGGAAGGGATGAATGGAAGAAGGATGAAGAAGTTTAGACACTCATT
This sequence comes from Pinus albicaulis, assembly GCA_034641835.2. Classification (NCBI taxonomy): domain Eukaryota; kingdom Viridiplantae; phylum Streptophyta; class Pinopsida; order Pinales; family Pinaceae; genus Pinus; species Pinus albicaulis. The sequence continues at coordinate 40,785,626 of CM076570.1, read as the reverse complement.
GAAAATTTGCAACAAGATCCTAGTACATCTCATACATTTAGTTGGAAAAATGATTCCTTATGGTACAAAGATCGCTTATATATTTGCAAGAATTCCCAACTAAAACAAAAGATTATTTTGGAATTGCACACTTGTCCTTTAGGAGAACACTCAATATTTTCAAAAAAATTACCACAAGGTGAAGAAATAACTTTTTTGGGATGGCCTTAAATGTGATATTCAAAATTTTGTGGCGGAATGTTTGGTTTTCCAGCAAAATAAAGTTAAGACAATTAAGACCCCAGGTCTTCTACAACCTTTATCCATTCCAAGTCAACATTTGGGGGATATTTCAATGGATTTTATCACAGGTTTACCTAAGTCCGAAAGAAAGAGTGTCATCATGGTAGTAGTTGATAGACTTACCAAGTATGCACACTTTTGTGCATTATCTCATCTATTTAAAGCAAGTACAGTTGCTACTACATTTATGGACACAATTCAAAAGCTACATGGAAACCCAATGGTTATTGTGAGCAACAAAGATCCCATTTTACTGGAAATTTTTGGATGGAGTTATTTTCTTATTTGGGTACTCAATTAGCTCATAGCTCATCTTATCACCCTCAATCCGATGGTCAAGCTGAGATAGTGAATAAATGTTTGGAAGGATATTTTCGTTGTTTTGTATCTGATAAACAAACACAATGGGTCAAGTGGTTACCTCTTGTTGAATGGCGGTATAACACTTCCTTCCATACTGCAGCAAAAATGACCCCATTTATGGCACTTTATGGATATCATCCACTGTCCATCACATCATCTTTAAGAGAAAGTCGAAGGTTCAAACGTGGAATGTCACATCGAGCATCAAAAGAAGTTCTCAACTCTTAAAGGATAACTTTGAATTTGGCACAAAATTAAATGAAACAACGAGTGTTGGAGATATGATGATGCAGAGTGTTGTCCTTGATGGCAACCCACTTGATGAAGATGATGGCAACATACTTGATGAATTTGTTCTTGATGCTTTATGAGTTTATTAATGATGTAAATCTGATGTGAAGATTGTTGGCATGTGTTTTCTTTGATGGTAATCTACTTGATGAGATGAGAATTGGCTATATGATGTGATGAAATTGTCTTTGGATAGCAACATGTTTGATGAAGTTTTTCTTGAAGGAAACTGACTTGATGAGTTGCAACCTATGTGTCAAATATGTACAGATGATGTATCTAATGATCAGCTAAGGAGTACAGAAGAAAGCAACTTCATAAAGGACCAGAGCAATGATGAATTAGACATGTCACTATGCATACGCGAGTTTGTTTAGGCGAAGTAGCGTATGTACACAGAAAATTACGTGCTAAGTTGTGTATGCATAATTGCACTCTAAAGTTATAAATCCAGGGGTTATTACCATGGTATTGACCCATTGTATTGAGCGCTTGAATATCTAATTGATCCCGTCCAGCAATACCATTAGAAGTTGTGTGGTTTTGGCTAATGGTATTAACAAAGGCTAAACCTATATAAGGAGAAGAAATTCATAGTGCAAGAGGGTGCATGAGTCTGGGTTTGAATGAATACTTCACTCTGAAGTATGTCTGAATGGAAAGGGTAACAGTTTGATGATAGATCTGATTCTATGATGCACCTATGAAGAAAATGATGAAGAGGGATCTCTAGATCTGAAATGTATATGTATTTTCTAGATCTGTTTATGGAATGATTAGATCTCTGATCTGGCGAATCTGAGCTGAAGTAAAGAATGAAGATTTGAGCTGTTTACCTATTTTGGAGAGTTGCACTGCCCTAAAATGTTTGAAGATCCATACGTAGGTTTGTCTAGGAGAAATCGTGTATATACGCGGCTTGTATTCAGCAAAAGCGCGTATGGGAATTGAAGTCAGCTCTGAAATGTGTGCAGATGTATACGCAGGTTGGTATTTTAGAAAGCGCGTATATACGCAGGATCAGTGAAAGGAAAGCGCGTATGAAAACTAGGTTTTGTTGAAGTATGTGGTATGAAATGTTTGATCCGTTCTGCTGTATTACTGCTATATGTCTATGATGTATTCATACAGATCTGGGTTTTCTGAATATTGATTTTGTTGCTGATTATGTTGAGAAAAGATCAAGTTGTTTGGTTGATGATTCATTGAATGAATTGATAAGGGTATAATTTTCAGTTTGATGTATGATTGAGCTTAAATGTGTGGAGTGGGTCCAGTCTAAAAATATGATGAAAAGTGGCCTATAAGATGTGAACTATTGAAGCTATTGGATCCGGTATGAAAATTGATGAAACGTATCCCATCCTATGGTGTAAATGAGGCTGAGGGTTGTAGCCTTCAGTCAGGGGGTTGTAGCTCCCTTCCAGGTGAGGCTAGTAAACGAGAGCAGAGGGTTGTAACTCCCTTCCAGGAGAGGCTGGTAAACGAGAGCAAAGGTAGCCCTTCCGTGAGGAGGTCAAATCTAGAGAAGGTTGTAGCCTTCTGCAGGTGGGTGCCTGTGTGCTAGTATGAGTCTGCGCTAGTACATGGTTGTAACATGTTTTATTTATATAATAAATATTGAAGACTGAGACGACGGCATCGGTGGTTTTCTCTCGACTTGGGTTTCCACCTTAAATCCTGGTGTTCTTGTGTGATGCTTATGTGTGATGGTTTATTTTGTTATTACTACACATGCTTACTGTTATCTAATCATCAGAAGAATGAATGTTGCATAAATCTAATTAATGAATTAATGGCATAATAATATCTCTATATATACGCGAGTTTTATGAAGGATATCCATGTGTATATGCTAGTTGGCTTCAGCAAAGTAGCATATGGGTTTTTAGAGAATGAAAAAGTAAAAGTTTGAGTAAGTGCTAAATACTGATTCACCCCCCCCTCTCAGTATTTTTCCCAAAAATTGGTATTAGAGCAGGTCCTTTTGAAAGAGCTTGATCGCTTGAAGGAGATCCGTCACAATGGGAAAGAAGAAAAAGAAGAAGGCTACTCAAGGAAAGGAGATATCTCAGAAAACATATGCAGCAGAAAATAAAGAAGATGAAATAGGTAGTGATTGTTGTTCTTGTGATATTCTTCTTTGTGCAAGCAATGGTGAAGATAGTGAAAGTAATGCTATGGACCTAGAAGAAGTTATCAAAGATCAACAAAGAATATTTAATGAGAAAAAATCTGCCTACAAATATTTGATCTCTAGACTGAAAAGGATGTACGATAATGTATCCAATCAAAGTAAAGGACTTGAAGCAGAAATCATCTCTCTCAAAGAAGATCCGGAAAAATCAAATAAGAAGAATGAAGAACTCATCTCCCTGAAAGTAGATCTCGAAGCATCAAATAAGAAGAATGCAATGAACTTTGCCAATCATTTTGGAAGAAAAAGACTGAAGGTAAATCATCCCCTCAAACAGATCTCGAAAAGCTAATAAGAAGTATGAACTTTACAACCTGAAGCACAAGAGAATGGATTGGAAAGAAGGGATTTTAAAATTAAATGACTGTTGAAGAAGGAAAAGGGTCAAGAAAGCATGAAGAAGCAATGCCAAAAATTGGAGGTTGAGGTAAACATTCTCAAAGGTAAATTAGAAGAAAAGGATAAACTCTTGAGGTTTCAAGATAGTACCAAGATTCTGGAAAATATTCTTAGTAATCAAAGATCTCCTACTATTAAACTTGGTCTTGGTTTTCATGAAACTGTTAAAGGAGAATCTAGTTCACAAGGAAGTGCTAAAGACTCAAAAGATGTCAATACAAAACTTGAAGAGTTGAAAGAAACAAGAAGTCAACCGACAATCATGAACACTCAAAGGAAATCATTCAATAATGTTGAATTCTTTAAATGTCATAATTATGGGCATGTTGCGGCAAGTTGCAGAAGCAGATTGTTTCAGTCACAAACAAACAGATTCTATACAGAAAGGTACTCTGGTTTCTTTAAGGGATATTGTTTTTCATGCAGCAAGTTTGGTCATAAAGCAGCTGATTGCAATAGAAATAAAGAATAGAAGAACACGTATGATCCTTTTGCTTAATTTTCTTGGTCACATAAGATGTTATGCTTGTAACAAGTATGACATGTAGAAAAAGTAATGCAGATGAATAGATTCAGAAATTGGACAATTTCCAAGACACGATACAAAAGTTCACAAAGATGGAAAAAGAAGGAGGACCAAATAAACGTGAGAATGATTCATGCACACTAATTCACTTCTAAAAATGATTGCAAGAGTGATGTGAGATACATTATAGATTAGTAATGTATCATCATACGGGGAGCAATGTATGATGATTCTCATGGTTGATTTGGTAATTCTGGTTATGTTTATTTCTGACAGTGCATCTGTTGTGAAGAAGATAGGTACAGGTGGTACAAGTTCAGGGGGGGAAGAATGAGTGTGAAATTTTCAATATTTCACTTTCTATACACGGGTTTAATGAAGTAAAGTCATGTATACATGCGAGTTCCAGTGGACATAGACGCGTATGCATTTATGATAAGAAAATTAGTATGACAGCTCAAGAACAAGAGCACAAGTTCAGGGGGAGCATCAGTCTGACTATTAATGATTGCATTATTGACATTATATCTGCTTATGTCTCAGTTCTAAATGAATATGACATGATACATGATTTATTATGATGAGATTATGGATAAGCCCTTATTGATTTTTGATGAAGAGTATTTTGTTTTATGGATGAGATGGAAGTCTTATGATTCAAAGATATGAATAGATCATGTAGATTTTGTTGCTACGGTTCAGACCTTTTATACATAATTCCATCACATGTTGCTTCATGATATAAATCTTGAAGATTTTGGTGATATTAGATCACTTGCATGATTGCTTGACTCATATTGTCTATTGAAGAAGTTGTTCTTGAATGATAATTCCTCTTGGAAAGAATATGTTGATGCTGCAAAGAGCTTGAAGACTTGGTTACTGATAGGCTTATGCTACAACTGTTGGATGACACTTGAAAACATAGCTACATTGTCCTATCTGTTCTCATATATTCTAGGGAAGCATCCAAAATTTCTCAGACAGAAGCTAGAAGTAATCTCTGCCTTTCAGGAGATCAGATTTGATCAAAATCAGAAGATTAAAATGGATACACGGATTTCCTAAACTACAGTCACATATATACGCGGGTTAATAAAAAGAAAACCACGTATGGGTGGTTGCTGACAAATTTCTCTGATTCAACATTTTTCAGCAGAGCTGCAATACAGTTTGATATCTCTGGTGGTGTTCTAGTACTCATAATTCTGTTTCAGTCTCTAATTTTTCTTGATAAAGATGCCTTGACGATTTGATGTTGAAAGTGTTCAGGATGCACAAGCTAAGGGGGAGCATTGGTCTTGTGGAAAGGATGAATTGGTGGCACTCTCATTACTCTTGCTGAGAGTAATCCATTGTTGGCATTATGATGACTCTGATATATGATCTTTCTCTTGAGATCTTTTTGGTATTTGTTACGAAAGGTCATATTTGTAATTTGATGAAAAAGGTCATGTTGAGACCTATGATGTAAAATCGTAATATTCAGTCATGTAAGGACTTGTTCAAATGTGTAAACCCACTTGGTTGGGTAGTTAAGTCAAAATGTGTAAACCCACTTGGTTGGGTAGTTGAGTCAAAATGTGTAAACCCTCTTAGTTGGGTACTTGAGTCACATATGGTTGGATCTTTGATGTAATTATGAGTCATAGAGTCATGTACGTCATTGGAAAATATGTTTGAACATTCAGCATGAACTCAGGGGGAGCATGGTAACTTCAGTATACATCATTTCTACAACGCTCTTGTTTCTACATGAGGAGAAAAACCTTGTGTTGGTTTTTGATTCGCCCTTTGCCCTTGATGTCAAAGGGGGAGAGTGAATTGGTGTTTGAATAAGGGAAGAATATCATTATGCTCAATGTATCTATCTGTTGTGGTGATCAAACACCATCGTGATTGCTTAATGTATCTATCTGTTGTGGTGATCAAACACCATCGTGGTTGCCATCAAGTCCAAAGGGGGAGATTGTTGGCAATATGATGCAGAGTGTTGTCCTTGATGGAAACCCACTTGATGAAGATGATGGAAACCTAATTAATGAAGTTGTCTTTGATAACAACCTGTTTGATGATGATGTAAATCTGATGTGAAGATTGTTGGCATGGTTGTCTTTGATGGTAATCTACTTGATGAGATGAGAATTGGCTATATGATGTGATGAAGTTGTCTTTGGATAACAACCTATTTGATGAAGTTGTTCTTGATGGAAATTGACTTGATGAGTTGCAACCTATGTTTCAAATATGTACAGATGATGTATCTACAGATCAACTAAGGAGTACAGAAGAAAGGAACTTCAGAAATGGCCAGAGCAATGATGAATTAGACATGTCACTATGCATACGCGAGTTTGTTTAGGCGAAGTAGCGTATGTACGCGGAAAAGTACGTGCTAAGTCGCATATGCCTAATTGCGCTCTAAAGTTATAAATCCAGGGGTTCTTACCATGGTATTGACCCATTGTATTGAGCGCTTGAATATCTAATTGATCTCGTCCAGGAATACCATTAGAAGTTGTGTGGTTTTGGCTCATGGTATTGACAAAGGCTAAACCTATATAAGGAGAAGAAATTCATAGTGCAAGGGGGTGCATGAGTCTGGGTGTGAATGAGTACTTTACTCTGAAGTATGTATGAATGGAAAGGGTAACAGTTTGATGATAGATCTGATTCTATGATGCACCTATGAAGAAAATGATGAAGAGGGATCTCTAGATCTGAAATGTATATGTATTTTCTAGATCTATTTATGGAATGATTAGATCTCTGATCTAGCGAATCTAAGCTGAAGTAAAGAATGAAAATCTGAGATTTTTACCTTTTTTGGAGAGCTGCACTGCCCTAAAATGTCTGAAGATCCATACGCAGGTTCGTCGAGGAGAAAGCGCGTATATACGTGGCTTGTATTCAGCAAAAGCGCGTATGGGAATTGAATTTAGCTATGAAATGTGTGCAGATGTATACGCAGGTAGGTATTTTAGAAAGCGCGTATATACGCAGGATCAGTGAAAGGAAAGCGTGTATGAAAACTAGGGTTTGCTGAAGTATGTGGTATTAAATGTTTGATCTGTTCTGTTGTATTACTACTATCTATCTATGATGTATTCATACAGATCTGGGTTTTCTGAATATTGATTATGTTGCTTACTATGTTGAGAAAAGATCAAGTTGTTGATTGATTGGTTGATGATTCATCGAATGAATTGATAAGGGTATAAGTTTTAGTTTGATGTATGATTGAGCTTAAATGTGTGGAGTGGGTCCAGTCTGAAAATATGATGAAAAGAGGCCTACAAGTTGTGTTGTATGGAAGCTGTTGGGTCCAGTTTGAAAATTGATGAAACGTGGTCCATGGTGGTGCTGAGGGTTGTAGCCTTCAGTCAGGGGGTTGTAGCTCCCTTCCAGGTGAGGCTGGTAAATAAGAGCATGGGTTCGTAGCTCCCTTCCAAGAGAGGATGGTAAACGAGAGCAGGGGGTTGTAGCTCCCTTCCAGGAGAAGCTGGTAAATGAGAGAAGGTTGTAGACTTCTTCAGGTGGGTGCCTGCGTGCTGGTGTGAGTCTACGCCAGTACATGGTTGTAACATGTTTTCTTTATATAATAAATATTGAAGACTGAGACGACGGCAGCGGTGGTTTTCTCCCGACTTGGGTTTCCACCTTAAATCCTGGTGTTCTTGTGTGATGCTTATGTGTGATGGTTTATTCCGTTATTACTACACATGCTTACTATTATCTAATCATCAGAAGAATGAATGTTGCACAGATCTAAGTAAAGAATTAATGGCATAATAAGATCTCTATATATACATGAGTTTTATGAGGAATATCCGCGTGTATATGCTAGTTGGCTTCAGCAAAGTAGCGTATGGGTTTTTAGAGAATGAAAAAGTAAAATTTTGAGTAAGTCCTAAATACTTATTCACCCCCCCCCCCCCCCCCTCTTAGTATTTTTCCCAACAACAGGAATATCAACATCATAGTGAGAGAAGTTTTGATGTAGGAGACTGGGTATTTTTATGGCTACAACCATACAAACAAATTTCCCTCAAGCAAGCTAAGAAGGATAATAAATTATCACCAAATTACTATGGTCCTTACAAGGTGCTGCAAAAAGTTGATACCATGGCATACAAATTGGAGCTTCCTGCTTCTTCACAAGTGCATCCAGTTTTCCATGTTTCATGCTTAAAGAAGGTTATAGGTGAAAATATTCCAGTTCAAAAAATATTTCCATAACTTGATGAGGAATGAAAAATCATATTGGAACCTGAACTAGTAACGAAAACAAGAACTTGATAGCTACGAAATCGATCTATTTCAGAGTATCTCGTCAAGTGGAAGAACTTACCCACTGAAGATTCTACATGGGAGGATGAAAATTTTATAAAGAATCACCCAGAGCTACTCAAGCATTGAGGACAACAATTTTTTCAAGAAGAAGGGCATGTTAGGTCCCTATATTACTAGTATAGTCCCTTATTGTTGTTAGTGAAACCCCCTTATTGTTATTATTGTACCCCTGTAACCCCCATATTATTATTATTGTGCCCTTAAATTATTATTTTTAGGTCAGATAGGATTACATTGTAGCCCCACTAGGATTACATTGTGGCCCCATGGACTCCTATATATAGAAAGGAGGTTTTGTATTTTGTATCATCCAATAATTGTTCATTCATGTAATGTATTGGAGGTTTCCCCCTCGAAGTGGCTAATTTATAAGGCATTGTATCTCTTTTATTCTATTTTTGGAGTTGGTTTTACAACATCATCAAGTCGAAATCTCATCCAAAATGGATCATAAATGCAAAATATAAGTCATTTCCTAGTTTCTAGGGAGGTTAGAAACCATTCCCTGAATTTTAGCTATAAACTAGGAGTGTTTGTCCCTTACATTAATTACAAATTACTTCATGATAGGAAGCCAAAAAAAACCCAATAGCTCTAATGAAAACTCATAGGAAATCATTGCCTCGAATTTGTGACCATTTCTAATCTTGATGAGTGTCCTAAGGAATCCAATGTTGATTTGTGACAATTCTGACAAAAATTTTAAAAACAATTTGCAAAACCGTAACAGAAATTTGGAGACACTCTTTAAGAAATTTGAGAGGTCCAAATCCACTTCTGAAAGAACAGGAAACTAAAATTGTGAGTCTAGTTTCTAGAACATCTTTAATTTTTCAAAATGGATCACGGGAAGGCCTTCAAAAATCCATTTTCCCAGGGTCGCTCAAATGTGTAACAGAGGGTCTAAAAAGGAGGCAAAAATATGAAAACTGAGTGGTTTTTGAGATTAATGAGGGTTCCTAATATATGATGTACTCATAAAAATACATTCATCCATGTAAATAAATCACCATTTGGATGCCTCCAAAATAAGTTTCATAAAATTATTTTACCCTTCTGTAATGAGAAATTTCCAGAATTCTGCAAAAAATCATATAAAATTCTAAAATTGATCAAAAGTTCTCAAAACTGGTTCTTTGGCACCTGTAAGAGATAGGCTACATATCTAAGGAATATTCAGCCAATAAATCCAAGCTATCCTTCTCCTTGAGCTTTATTTTCACTTCTTTAAGACTCTTTTTCACTTATTTCAGCCTTATTTCAGAAATGATGTCCCTCGTGCGATAATTGTTTGTCATGTGTATTTGTAGCTTGTTATCCCTATTAGCCTTCTTCAATATCTTCTCTAAATTCTCATTAACTCTTGATAACCAAAACTCTCTCTCTTCATTGATCTCCATGGAATAAGACCATCAAATGGCAACTCTTCAGATTGATGAAATGGCTGTCTTTATCGCTCTAGCGCCTTTTTGAGGCCTCTTTTTCTTGGTCTTCTTGTGTGTTTTTCAACCTCCATCTCTAGCATTTGGTCAACAACAGAAATATTCTTGCCTTTACCTATGTTTTCCTCCATGTATGATTTGTACTTTATTTGTAGGAGTTGATTCACTTGCAATTGAAAAATTTCCCGTTGAAGGAAAGTAATTTGGGATTGGGCTTCTTTCAATTCTGCTATTTCTTTATATTTATCTTTGATGATGTCTTCAACTGTTCTGACCTCCTCATACTATGATACCTCAACATCCAATGGCACTGACTCATTATGCTGATTCAAGAGAGGCTACTCCTCTATCTAACATTTCTCAACATTGGTACCAAGTGTAAGAAAACCCCTGGTAGACTTAGGCACAAATACTTGTCTCTTCCCCCTCTCATATGCGTGAGAAAATTCCACAACCCTAGGAACATCTTAAGGCTAAATAGGCATGCTAGAAGAGACAATATCCATTGGCTATGTTGATGATGTAATAGGCAAGACAAAAATCGTTGTTGACAATCTCTCCAAGAAATTTTTCCAGGTCATGTTTATGGAGGACAAGTGATGCAACATATTGATCTTAATTAGGCCATGATGAAAAATACTAGTGTGATGATCTTCCCTTCTACTTTGAACCTTCTCAACCATCTTAATCAAGCTTCATGTATTAATGAGGAAAATTAAGTGTTTTTAATGAGGTAAAATGCATCAAATTCCTGATGTGATACCTATACAACTTGGAGAATATTCATTCACATGTGAAGTACTTCATTATGAAAATCATCAGAGGAGCATACTTTCTTTTGAGGTTTTTGAAAGGAAAAATAAATTATGGCTCCTCTCTATCATGGGGCTCAAGTAATTGCTTGTATTTTTTCAATTTCTAGGTCCATGCCTTTGAACCACTTCTCTCCATGAGAAGGGATACATGTAGCTGAAGAAATTAGCTCAGATGATAAGCTGATCTCCATACCTGCAAGAGTGACCTTTCTTGCATTGTATCTTGTTGAAAATAGGCTAGAAAACTGAAGATAATACCCCCTTCCATAAGCCTTTCAAAAAAAATCAAACACTGAGCTCTTTCAAAGCACCTTCTGGCCAATGGTGAAGCATTAATCTCATGCATGGTGAATGGTTCAATGTAATGTTCCCAAATTGGGATTGCACAGTAAGCCTGGAAAAATAACGCACTCCTTGGGAGATTGATGTACAGAAATTATTTTGCAGCCCTTGGATCCCTTAGATCATCAGATCTAGGGTCTAAATCGAGAAGGGGATAAAAAAAAAATCAAACTAGGTGTGGTAAACAGGTCTCCCACAACCTAGTCTAGCTGAAAAACACCCTACAAGAGGGGCTGCAGCTATGCACAACAAACTACCTCAATAATAATGCATTCTTGGTCCATATTAGTAGGAGGCCATCATATATGATTAATAAATGTAATTACAGCATAAAATCAGAAGTAAAGTGAAGCTCCTTCAATATACAATAGATTACATGAGAAAAGAGAGCAAGAAATCTTCAGAAAAGAGAGCTAGAACACATGTACATTTGCAGAAATGGCTCAACAATGTTATTTTTAAGGAGCTTCAGTAGCTGGAAGTTACAACTCAGATCTAGGGCAGATCTATGGAAAAAACATCAGATGTATTTAAGATCTAGAAACTAGATAGTTCTCTCTTCAAGATCCCCTTGGAATTTTGGCAAAAGCATGCATAAATAAGAGTAGATCTGAAAAACAAGTTGCAGATCTGGAAATTGCTGAAGTAAATTTCTGAATATAAAATTTCATTACAACAAATCATATCTAAATAGAACATGGATCAGCAAGCTAATCCATGGATCACCAGGTGGAAGGCAAACCCGGCACTAGAGATCTCTAATCTAAACTATGAGAAAAACACCATGAAGAGCCTCACACCAAAATAACACAGTCTATCAAGATGGACAGTGTTGTAGCTCAAATGACATAGATAACCACTTCAAAATTGCAGATCTGAAGTACAAAGAGAAGAGACACTCTTCTAGGAGGTTAAAAGACACACTCCATGAGAAGAGGCTCCCAAAATACACTAGATCTCTGTAGATCTAGACTCCCACTTGCTAAAGCTTGCAGAGACAGCAAAAACCTCAATGGATCAACGTTGCCAATGTAAGTAGAGCTTGACCTGAAGCCTGATAGTGGATCAATTCAGCAAACACTCCTTCAATAATCCTCAAAGGAAGAGGTGAAATCCCTGCATATGAATTCCAGGAATAATTCTCCACTAAACAACAGAGAATAGTATTTGTCTAAGCAGACAAAATACTCATGAATATGATCAATCAACAACCTTCTCTTGTTGCCCTCCCTTTCCTTTTATAAGATGAGAAAGCCTTTGCAAACCATAAACCACCTTGATGAGTTAGCCCTTTTCACATGAGAGGTCTCCTTCTAGAACTGCGCTGTCCCTTTTGGAGATGCAATGAACCTAGACAGCGTTTTTGATTTGGTCAAGGTTGACCCAGTCTTTAGCTCAAACCTCTTTCACACCTGCAATTGATTATTTACATGGCCCTGATTTATCTTTGTTAACATGGGCATTGTTTCATTCAAACTTTTTAGGAGTTTTACATGTCCTCCTTTATTCATTTATTCATGCAATAGGAATTAAAACAAAATTGAATGTTCCTCTTAGCTAAGGATAAGTGGGAACATTACAGTCCTCCCCTCCAAAATGTTGCTTGTCCTCAAGCAACTGATAGGGTAAGAGTTGTAGTTCTTCTCCTTCTCCATTGATGGCACCATCAAGGATCAAGTTTTCATCATGGGCCAAGTGCTCATTAAGCCAATACATCAAAAATTGCTCCTCCAAGGCTAACATAATAGGGGCATATTCCATCCCTTCAGGAGTGTAAAACTCAACAGAAATAAACATGGGTGAAGCAATGCTACATCTAAAAAATTTATCATGAAGTACAGGTTGAAGTTACATCCCATGTGGTACATATGTACTGCCCACCCTTTGACCATACAAACCCATAAACAATACCAATATATCATCTATGTATGGAAGCAAAATTACATATATGCAAACTGAAATTTGCACTTGAGGAGGTGGGTCACAATCCCACATAAGATTCCAGCACAATGCACTCCTTGTATTTAGTATATCTGAGTGTGGTAATTGGTACTCCCACCACACCTTTGCTGCATGAGTCACTTTGACATGGCTTAAAGTGATACACAAGTTAGGTGCCTTTGGGAACCACCCATCATGAAAAAAAATCTCCCTTTGCACCTCAAGGGAGTGACCAAATTCAGAATTTCTATTGGCCTTACTAATGCCATGAGATCTACATGTAATATCACTCCATGTAGGAGCCATGGCTTGCATAAATATTGTAAGAGAATATGGAAAATCAGAAAAATGAACATGCTCCATAAGATCAGATTCTTTAACATTCAAGTCTCCCACACATATGGAGTTGGGCATGGGCATTTCTCCTCTTTCAAAAGAAGGAAGAGATGGCTAAAATGACTCATGTATAGATTCCTTTGGTTGCCCCAACTCCTCATAAGTCCTGCACTCTTGTAAGTGTTGATGTAGTTCCTCCCAATCATAGTGCTGATGTAGTTCCTCCTTCATGCCCTCCCAATCAAAACTCCTCATGATTAGGGTATAGATCTTTATGTCCCCTTTGTAGTATTTCTTTCTTAAGCTTGGAGGCTTTAGTCAAGAATACTCTACCAAGATGATAGATGACCTCTTCATGGACCAAATAGCCTCCCTCTTGCTTCATGCCATCTAGTATCGTCCCGGTATGAAGATCTTTGGAGTACTCCACAAGGAGTTGAGATCTCCAATAAAGATCCACACTGCTCAACAATGACAGTGCTACTGATACATCCATGGGAGTTCTTTCCTTGTTGCTGATTGTCTTTTTGACATTACACATGCCAAAGTGGTTTGTTGGAAGGTTGATCCCCCCATTCTTCTCCTCCCACAGTGCTATAGCTTGGTCTTCTATTGCTCCAACCGTTCTTGGATCTAGATTTGGAGCAGTACTTTGTGAGGCTTCCCCCACAAGATCTGAATCTAATGGAATTCCAGGTGGCTTTCCATAAGATAATAATGTCCCTTGCAACATCCTCATGAACATGAGAGAAGGGACTGTGAGATCCCTGCTTCCACAGCGCAAATCCATCTCTGTTGTTTGTGTGGAAACATTAGGTGAAGGATAAGTGTGCATTCCTTGGATAATTTTTGGTTTTCTAGTCTTCAAGTCCACCCACTCCATTTTCAAAGCTTTCCAATCAGTGGTAACCTTCCCCAAGGTAATCATCGATTGGACACCCAAGATGATGTTGGTTTCTGGTATGTCAACCACAAAGAAATTATCCACCAGGGTGTAGGATCCCATAGTGACAGAGATTGATGGAACATATTGCATGCACTACATGGTCCTATCTCTTGGAACTAAGATAGAAAATCCCTCAAAAGTATCAGCGGGCATTCCCCTCTTTTACACAAGGTGAGCTTCAATAAATTTGTGGGTTGCCCCACTGTCAATCAGTACAGATACTCTCTGATTCATAACTAAACCTTGTACTCTTGGGGTCAAGTACTTAGGCACTCCTCTCAAAGAGGCAAGAGTCCCATTGGTTAGAGCAAAGGCTAACTTCCCATATCTAGTGGGTGTTTGTTCTCCCTCCTCATTATCAGCGATGTGACCCTTCCTAGGTCCCTCATCATCATCCTCCTCCTCCAAATCAGAGAAGACTTCTATGTAGTGTGCTCTTCCAACAAAAAACCTATGTATGGGTACCCATGACTCTTGGAAAGTGAAGCACAACTTCTTCTTCCTCAATTCTATCCTGAGATCAATATCAAGAGGTTTCTTAAAAGATCTCTCCTTGGGAGGAACAACTTTTCCTTCTTTTCCCTTAGAAAATTCAGGGGCCTTGCTTTGGAAAGTTACCTTTGATTTTGGCAAGGCATCTTGGAGATCTATAGCTCTCTCAATGGAATCATGCAAAGTGATGGGCTTGGTAGATTTAGCCAATCTATGCAAGGGTTTCTCCAGGACATCAATGAACATGTAGACTCTCCTTGCTACAGATAGATTAGGGACCATGACTGATAATCTTAAAGACTTTGAGATGTAAGTCTCTGCATCTCCTGACTGCTTCAGTTTTGCAAGGCTTATGAAGGGTGCTTCAGGATCCTTCCTGTCAAATATCTCCACCAGTATTCTACTGAACTCGGCATAGGTAGTCACATTCATGTGTCCCAATGTAGACAATCCATGGAACCACCAATTGTGTTATTCACCTTCAAAGTGCAGCGCTGCAATCTTGATGGCCTCAAATTCAAGGAATTTGTTTAGCTGAAAATAGATATCCATATTTTCTACCCATGCCTTGGTAAAACTGGAGGATGATCCATCAAACTTGGGCAAAAGGAATCTTCCCATCGTGTCGCGTCTACCATGAAAGAAACCACCATCTCTATATTGTTGCCCCGGTTTTCTTCTATCCTTGATGCGAAAAAAGTCTTGGAAACTCAAGTTATCCTTGAATCTCTGACTCTGAGAGTCATACTCCAAAAAGTATTCTTCAAGAGAATCTTGCTCATGTGGCCCTTAATTCTCTACAGCCAAGAAGGTAGGAATAGTGGAGCATTTTGAAGCTTGTGGGGCTAGTGGTAGATTCACTGGTTGACCAGTCCCATGATAAGACATATCTGAGCTTTCTCCCAACTGAAATATCCCAGGAGATTCCCTCATTGTATCTAACCTCATATCTTTGATCTCCTTGGCAAGATCTTGCATGGTCTCCAGAATATTTTTTGTAACCTTTGCTTCCTTGTCATTCACAGCTTCAGGGGCTTTCCCCTTGTCTTGACCCTTGTCAGGATCATCAGTAGTGTGGTCATAATTTTTATGACTTATATTCTAGTACCTCCTATCCATCTCAGTATAAGGATAATATTCTTTTGAATGCAGCATCACTGGTGCTCCAAGGAAAGCACAGGTTGTTCCAAGAAAGGAGCTCTAATACCACTTTAATGTTCCAAAATTGGGATTGCATAGTAAGCTTGGAAAAATAACGCACTCCTTGGGAGATTGATGTACATAAATGAGTTTTCAGCCCTTGGATCCCTTAGATCAGCAGATTTTGGGTCAAGATCCAGAAGGGGAGAAGAAACAAATGAAGCTAGGTGTGGTAAACAGGTCTCCCACAACCTAGTCTAGCTCAAAAACACCCTACAAGAGGGGCTGCAGCTATGCAAAACAAACTACCTCAAGAATAACGCAGTATTGGTCCATATGAGAAGGAGGCCATCATATATGATTAATAAATGTAATTACAGCAACAAATCAGAATTAAAGTGAAGCTCCTTCAATATACAGTAGATTACATGAGAAAAGAGAGCAAGAAATCTTCAGAAAAGAGAGCTAGAACACATGTACATTTGAATAAATGGCTCAACAGCGTTATTTTTAAGGAGCTTCAGCAGCTGGAAGTTACAACTCAGATCTAGGGTAGATCTGTGGACAAAACATCAGATCTATTTCAGATCTAGAAACTAGATATTTTTCTCTTCAAGATCCCCTTGGAATTTTGGTAAAAGCATACATAAATAAGAGTAGATATGAAAAACAAGTTGCAGATCTGGAAATTGCTGCAGTAAATTTCTGAATATAAAATTTCATTACAATGGATCAGATCTAAATACAACATGGATCAGAAAGTTATTCCATGGATCACCAAGTGGAAGGTAAGCCCAACACTAGAGATCTCTGACCTAAACTATGAGCAAAACACCATGAAGAGTCTCACACCAAAATAACACAATCTATCAAGATGGACAACATTGTAGCTTAAATGATATAGGTAACCACTGCAAAATTGCAGATTTGAAGTACAAGGAGAAGAGACACTCCTCCAAGAGGTTAAAATACACACTCCATGAGAAGAGGCTCCCAAAATACACTAAATCTCTGCAGACCTAGACTCCCACTTGCTGCAGCTTGTAGAGACAACAAAACCCTTAATGGAATAGCACTGCCAATGTAAGTAGAGCTTGTCCTAAAGCCTGATAGTGGATCAATTCATTAAACACTCCTCCAAGATTCCTCAAAGGAAGAGGTAAAATCCCTGCATAGGAATTCCAAGAATAATTCTCCACGAAACATTAGAGAATAGTATTTGTCTAAGAAGACAAAATACTCTTGAATATGATCAGTCAACAAGCTTCTCTTGCTGCCCTCCCTTTCCTTTTATAAGATGAGAAAGCCTTTGCAAACCCTAAAACACCTTTATGAGTTAGACCTTTTCACATGAGAGGCCTCCTTCTAGAACTGCATTGTCCCTTTTGGAGATGCAATGAACCTAGTTAGCGTCGTTGATTTGGTCAAGGTTGACCCAGTCTTTAGCTCAAACCTCTTTCACACCTACAAGTGATTATTTACATGGCCTTGATTTATTTTTTTTCACATGGGAATTGATTTATTTAGACTTTTCAGGAGTTTTACATGTCCTCCTTTATTCATTTATTCATGCAACAGAAATTAAAACAAAATTGAATGTTCCTCTTAGCTAAGGCTAAGTGGGAACATTACATTCAAGCCTAAGGTGCTGCCATCCCTTTAATCTATTCTTGTCACTTTACATGGTGTGTGTCACTGTAATGATGAAAACCCTAGGGTGTTAATGAAATGAGTGAATAAATGGAAATATGGAAAAACAGAGTGTAGGAAAGTGTGATTTTGGTGGATGAAATGAAGGGTCTTGAAGCTGAGAAATTTTCTAGAAAAAATTGAGTAGGTTTTGTTGTGTGTTAGCTTCAATTTTTAGGTGGAATGAGAAAAAATGAATGTGAGGAAGGTGTCAAAATGGTTAAAACATAGGAAATTCCCAATTTTGACTGTGAGAATATCTTGTGCAATAGTAGGGTAAGTTGGTAATATGAAAAGGGCGTCATGGGGTTAAGTAAAATTTTGATAAAAATTCAGTGGATAGGGTAGTGTTTTGACTCCAAAATGAAAGTGGAATGAAGGGAAATGGATATGTATAGGATGGTGAAAACATCAAAACACAGTCAATTCCCAATTTAGACTATGGGAAAAACTAGTGTAAAATGTTTTTTTAGCGTTTGAGAGCCATGGAGTTAATTAAAATTCTAAGAAAATTTCAGTGGATAGGACGGCACCTTAGCTCCACATTGAAGGTGGAATGAAGGCAAATTGATGGGTTTAGGGTATTCCAAAACCTAAAACATATTCATCCCCTATTTTGACTGTTACCACTGTTTTGAAAGCTAGAATGAGGGTTTTGATGGTGTAAAACATGTTATGGATGGTAGTGTAGGTGATAGGAATATGTATATGGAGCATGGGGGATGTAGGAATAATGGTTTAGATGATGGGTTAGGGTTTAGGTCAAGTATAGAAGGTTAGGGTTTTTCAACATAATTTTTTTTTATATGTTGACAATGAAGATCATGAGGAAAAAATAAAAGAGGATGACATGCTTTTAAATTCTCAACATTAAACCAAACACCAACATGGATGGAGGCTTGCCTTTTATTAGAGGCCACACCAAGTATGAGAGCACAAGCTTGAAATTTTAGAGGTTATCCGAGCTTCAAACACCAGAAATTTCACTCTACAAGAGCATCACAACTAAGTTACAAGAGTGTAAAAACTAAGTTACAGGAGCATAACAACTAAGTTCAAAGCATAACAAATACTATGTGTAGCACTTTCCCAGTGCTCTAGAAACATAAAACTTGTTTTTTAGCATCCACATAAGCATAACAAAACAAGTGAGTGCAACAAAGATGTCCAGAAGCACACCCTATTGGATTTTGAAGGTTTGCAAGCGGATTTTGGTGAGATTTAAACATTGGAATTTGGAGTTTAGAGAGTGTGGAGGACAAATAAAGAGAAAAGCTTCTCTCTCACTCACATGAAAGGGTATAATGAATTAGATAAGAGTTTATTTGTCTTTTATAAGCTTTCAAATGCCTCTTACCTTTTTCTTTAACACTTATAAAAACTTTTGAACCATTTTTTCACATGGAAATGGCTTTTTCTCTTGAAAATGACCTAAGAAGGCAGAATTCTTTGACACTAACCTTTTGCTTTTGCTTTTGCATTCTTTGAAACTTGAAGTTATTTTAAGGACTTTTTAATGAAATATGAGGACATATTTTGCCCTTTTTTTTATGAGACAAAAATTCTCCCTTTCATGAGACGACAATACCACTTTTAAAAACTTTGAAATCTTTCACCTTTTGGATTTGACCATTTTCAAAACAAGATGAGGTTTATATAAGATTGGAAATGACTCCCTTTGCATTTGACTGGAAAAATAGGTCAGATTGACCTCCTTTGAAGCTCTGACAATCAAGATGAATTTTTTTACCTTAAATGAAACAGTGAGACAAAATTTCTATTTTTCATGAAACAGTGAGATAGAAATGAGATGCTTTGAACCTTTTGGAACTTTGAGCCATATGAAACATGAGAGATTGCTTTTATTTCATCTTAAAAACAAGCTAGTTCCTTCATTATATTTTATGAATGGAATGGAGGGTTATTGCCTTATTTTTTATGAAAATTTGAAGATTTTCAAAGGCAGAGATGAACCTAGACAGTGACCTATATGAAATGGAGTGACCTAACCCTATACCTCTTTAGTGATGATGATGGAGATGGTGACCTTGAAAATAATGATGGAAATGAACTTGAAAATGGTGGCGATGAATGAGATGAAGGAGAAACATACATGATTTAGACCTCTTCAGTGACCCAAATTATTGTCTGAGAACTAGTTCGAAAAAGTAAAAAAAAAAATTGACCTATGACAACTGAAAGTGTCATTTGATCACTGCCATACCTGGGCTAACATTGGCTCCAGTTGGGGATGACAAATCCATCAGGAGGTGTCAAGAACACCATATATGAGGTATACTTACCATTAGGAAATTGAATCAAACTGGACTTTGAAAAACTGAAAATGATGAGCTAAATATGGAAGTGACTTTGACTAGAAAAACCTGACTTGACTCTTACTTGACAACTGGCTGAAAATTTTTAAAACTTTTGAAAGAAAACATGAGTTGAATGTATAAGTCTCATGTCCTTCTCCCCGGGCTTCAAACTTCTGCAAAAACTTCCTTATTTTTTGGGACATCAAATTTAAAATGATATGTACAATGACAATGAATTTCTTCTTCAATGATCAAGTTAGATAGTGTTTGAGGAACTTACCATTGATTGGTCCTCCCAAAAATTCTTGTCCTTCAAGATCCTCTAGTAGAAATGATTTGTTACCTATGAATGAAGTGATATTTTAAGGTACTTTCCATATATTGTCGAACTTTCCATGCTTACTCTTGTCTTCATTCGAGGCATCCCAATGAAGAATAACATCCCCAAGCTTAAAATCATCTGCTTTGGTCATCCTATCATAAATATTTTTTATTTTCTCATGAAAATTTGAAGTATCACTGAAGACTTCATCTCTTGACTGTTGTAGATGGATCATTTGGTTGATTCTTCGGTGAAGGTCATTAGGCTCATTGTCGATCTCTTGCATAATTTTCATCACTGGTACAACTAGAAAAAAAGGGAACACCGTATCAACACCATACATGAGCTGGAAATGTGACATGCTGATTTATCTCTTCATGCTAAATCTATCCACCGATAGAGCATTGGTGGGCTTTTAGTACCAATTCATTTTGTTTTCTTGCAGCATATTCTTGATTATGTTAAACAAATATTTATTTTACGATTCAACAAGCTTGTTACCCTGAGGATAGTATGTTGTTGACTGACCAGGATTAATGTGATACTTGTCACAAATTTCAATAATTTTATTGGACATAAAGGTAGCTTCATTATCAGTAATTATCTTGTGTGGACAGCCAAAGCGAGACAAAATATTTTTCTCAAGAAACTGAATGATAACAGTGTCAATATCTTGCCTCATGGGGATGGCTTCAATCTATTTGGTGAAATAATTTGTGGCTGTGAGTATCCATTTGTGTTGAGCTGATGATGGAGGATGGATCTCGCCAATGAATTCAAGTCCCCACTGCTGGAATGGCGTTTGCACTTCAATTGGTTTTAAAGGAAAAGGAAAGAGCTTCCTCTTTCCCTGAAATATTTGACATTCATGATAGTTCATGATTGTTTTACAAACATAAGAAAATAAAATTTTCCAATAGAAACCCGCCCTCAAGAGCTTGTTAGCTATAGTCTTCCAATAAATATGAATGCCACAGTCACCTTTATGAAAATATGTCATGGATTTTTTTACTTCTCCTTCAACCAAACAATTCAGCAATACTCCACCCAGATCTTTCCAATATAAGACACCATTAAGAATGTATTACTTAAGAGATTTTAACTTCAAATATTTAGCCTTACTACTTGGAAATTTGGGAGGAGGTTTCAAGTGTTTCAAAACATGTACTATATCAGCATACCAAGGCGATAGAGAGAAAATTTCATATACCTCAGGTAATGTTTCAGCATATTGTTCTTTAGATAATGCAACAATAAAATTAATGTCCAAGGCATGGAGATTTGAATCCTTCACAAGCTTCGCCAAGCCCTGTCCTTTGATCAGCTTTGTGGGCTTGATCTCCAAGTCATATTCTAACATATTTGTGGCCCATTTACCCCGTCACCCTTCAGGATCATTAATGTTAGCACATCTTTGACAACAACGTTTGGAACATATGCAATGACATGAGAATGTAGAATGTAGACCCAGAAGTCCTTCAATGCTTTTAATAATGCCAAGGCATGTTTCTCAATGATGTTTTACCTCAAGTCTGTGTCTCTTATGGTTCTACTGAAGAAGGCAATTGGCTGATCTGTATTCTGATTTTTCTTTTGCATAAGGACAACAATACGAGTATGATCTGAGGAAAATGAAAGAATGATAAAATCAAGTGTATAATCTGGACTAATAAGGATAGGAGCATGAGATAAATCCAACTTAACTTGATTGAATGACTTATTTGCCTCTTCAGACCCTTTTAATTCACTATCTTTATTCAACATGTCAGTAATTTGTCTTAAGTTTTCAACAATATTGGGAACAAAACTTCTCAAAAAATTGATTTTTCCATTGAATGACTGAATTTCATTTTTTCTCCTAGGATAATCCAAGGTCTGAATTGCTTCAATCCTTGAAGGAGCTATCCTAATTCCATATTTTGATATGATATGGCCTAGTAATTTACCATCCACCATAGCGAAAAGACTCTTCTTTGGGTTTAGCGATATGCCAAAACATTTACATCTATAAAAAAATGTTTTCAAGTTCTGCTCATCTATCTTGGAAAAAATAGTGATATCGTCAAGATAAATGACCAAAAATACATCCTTTTAATTGGCGAAATCAATGTCCATTGCTCGCTGAAAAGTAGCCCCTGCATTGTTCAATCCGAAAGACATTTTGGTGTACATGAAGGTACCCCAAGGTGTTGTGAAGGTTGTATTTTCTTGATCATCAGGATGAACAAGAATCTGACTATAGACTGAGTATCCGTCCAAAAATGAAAGTCTAGAAGATCCAACTACCCTCTAGAGAATATGATCCATATTTTATAGTGGGTAATTTTTCTTCAATGAAACTTTGTTCAAATTTCTAAAATCAATGCACAAGCGAATCTCTCCTATATTTTTCCTTACTGGAACTAGATTGGACATCCAATTTGAAAAGAAAAGAGGCACTATGATACCAGCTGTAAATAATCTATTTACCTCGTTTTGAATAGAGGGCAACAACTTGGGATTCATTCTTCTTAGCTTCTGGCATAAAGTTTTTTGATCTAACTTCAAGGGAATGGTATGTTTAATTATGCTCTTATCATAGAATTTCAAATCAGAATATTCCCAAACAAATAGATCACCAAATTGATACGTAAGCGTTGCATATTTACCTTTCATTTCTGCACTCAAAGATTTTGAAATTTTTACCATCTTTGGCTTTTCCAGAGTGCCAAGATTGATATATTCCACTCCCACTTCTGTCAGTAACATGTTCGGTTTGCGTGCAACATCATTTTGATCAAAATTATATTCCAAAGGTACCAAAACTCTTGGAATAGAGTTATCTTTCAGCTGAAGCACTTGCATCTCTGCTGCATGGATTTATTGGTCATCTTCATAGCACTTGTTGTCCATTTGAGATTTCACAAAATCCTCTTATGTATGAAAGAAGTTGTGTAATATTTTTATCATCTTGAAAGACCTGCCAATACTAAACATTGCCTAGGATAGCAGGGTGGTGTTTTACATTGATCTCATACTACTTATTAGGATAAAATGGAACTTTGAACATTCTAGCCGAAGTGGCAAGAGAATCAGCAATAACATTGTTGTCCCTTGGGATAAATGATAAAGTGTACTCAGATAATGTTTTGAGGATGCCTAGCACTACATTTCGATAAGCTCTCATCCTTCGATGCTTGGCCTAGTATTCCCCTTTGACTTGCTTTATTAGTAACTCGGAGTTGCCATATACATAAATCTTATTTGCACCCATCTTCTTGAGAATTTTCAGACCGACTACCAAAACCTCATACTCAGCTTCATCGTTTGAACATTCGAAAGCCATCTTGTAGGAGGAAATTAAAACATTGGTAGGAATGCTTGATAATGGATTTACAAGGTTGTGAATCCACATTCTAATTCTAGCCCCTTCTTTGCCCAAAGCACCATTGAAGTCCAGAGTCCACAAAATACTTTCCTCATATGGAAACTACAAATCGGATGGCTGAACTTTGTTTGATGTTTCAAAGACTTATGTTGTACAAAACACTTATGTTTCATTCACTATTTCATCACTTTTTTGAAGTTATGCACTCAATTCCAAACTATTTGGCACTTTTTTTTATATATTTCTGCATTTGCCAATTCTAAAATAGAATTTGAAAATTCAGAAATTTCTACATTTTCTTCAATCAAAACTTCAGAAGACGTTGAACATTCATCATTGAAAAAAATAAAGGGCTCTAAATCTATATGAACAACATGTATAGGATTTTTATTTGGCTTTTCTCAGCTGCTGATCATGTACTTCATCTTACTTTCCCGGTGTATTTTTCTAAGTTGTCCAAAGATGAGAATGGTAGCATATGAAAAATCAAGTTGGTAGCATATGGAATGTTTCTTTCTCATTCATGGGGAGATAATCTTAGAGGTACCCTAAATATTGATTTTTCATATGCTACCATTCTCAATCCCTATATTTCCATAAGCCTTTCCTTATATACCCCCCTTCCATAAGCCTTTCACAAAGTGTCAAACATTGAGCTCTTTCAAAGCAATTTCTGGCTAATAGTGAAGCATTAATCTCATTCATGGTGAATGGTTCAATCCTGAGGTGGTTCCCTCCCTTGAATCACTTATTGTCACTTTCCATGGTGTTTTTCACTAGAATGATAGAAACCCTAGGATGTTAATGAAATGAGTGAATGAATGGAAATATGGTGGATGAAATGAAGGGTCTTGAAGTTGAGAAAATCCTAGAAAAATTTGAGTAGCTTTTTTTTGTGTTAGCTTCAAGTTTAAGGTGTAGTGAGAGAAAACAAATGTCTAGAAGGTGTGAAAATGTTTAAAACATAGGAAATTCCCAATTTTGATTATGAGAATAGCTTCTGAAATATTAAGGTAAGTTGGTAAGATGAAATGGGGGTCATGGGGTTAAGTAAAAATTCTGATAAAATTTCAGTGGATAGGGCAGTGTCTTGAATCCATAAATAAATTGGAATGAAGGGAAATGGATAGGTTTAGGATGGTCAAAACCTCAAAACAGAGTCAATTCCCAATTTAGAATGTGGGAAAAACTAGTGTAAAATGTTTTTTTAGCATTTGAGGGCCATGGAGTTAATTAGAAATTATAAGAAACTTTTAGTGGATAGGATGGCATCTTAGCTCCATAGTGAAGGTGGAATAATGGAAAATGGATAGGTGTAGGGTAGTAAAAACCCTAAGACACAGTCAACCCCTATTTTGATTTTTTTCACTACATTGAAAGCTAGAATGAGGGTTTTGATGGTGGAAAACATGTTATGGATGGTAGTGTAGGTGATAGGAATATGTAGATGGAACATGGTGGATGTAGGAATCATGGTTTAGATTATGGGTTAAGGTTTAGGTTGAATAGTGTAGGTTAGGGTTTGTCAACATAAAATGTTTTATATGTGGACATTAAACATCATGAGGAAAAAATAAAAGAGGATGACATGCTTTTAAATCCTAAACATTAAAACAAACACCAACATTGATGGAGGCTTACCTTTTATTAGAGGCCACACCAAGGATGAGAGCATGAGCTTGAAAATTTAAAGGTTATTCGAGCTTAAAACACTAGAAATTTCGCTCTATGGGAGCATAAAAACTAATTTACAATAGCGTAACAATTGTTGTGAATATAACTTGTGCAATGCTCCGAAAATGTAACACTTGTTGGGCAACGTCCACAGATGTGTAACAAAGCAATGCATGAGTGAAACAAGATGCCCAGAAGCATAACCAAATGGATTTTGAAGGTTTTCAAGCAGGTTTTGGTGATATTTAAACTTTGGAATTTGGAGTTTAGAGAGTTTGGAGGACAAATACAAAGAAGAGTTTCTCTCTCACTCACATGAAAGGGTATAATGAATTAGATAAGTGTTTCGTTGGCTTTTATAAGCTTTCAAATTCCTCTTACATTTTCCTTAAACACTTATAAAAAATTTTGAACCTTTTTTGCACATGGAAATGGATTTTTCTCTTGACAATGACCTAAGAAGGTAGAATTATTTGACAACGACCTTTTTCTATTTATTTTGAATTCTTTGAAACTTGAAGTGATTTGATGGAATTTTGACTGAAATATAAGGACAGAGTTTTCATTTTTTTTATGAGACAAAACTTCCTTTCATGAGACAACAAGACTACTTTTAAAAACTTTGAAATATTTCACCTTTTGGATTTGACCCTTTTCAAAACAAGATGAGGTGTATATAAGATTGGAAATGACTCCCTTTGTATTTGACTGGAAAAATAGGTTAGATTGACCTCCTTTGAAGCTCTGGCAGCCAATATGAATTTTTTGACCTTAAATGAAACAATCAGACAAAATTTATATTTTTCATGAAACAGTGAGATAGAAATGAAATTCTTTGAACATTTTGGAACTTTGAGCCATATGAAACATGAGAGGTGGCTTTTATTTCATATTCAAAACAAGCTAGTTCCTTCATTAGGGTTTTATGAATGGAATGGAGGGTTGCTGCCTTATTTTAGATGAAAATTTGAAGGTTTTTCAAAGGAAGAGATGAGCCTAGACAGTGACCTATATGAAATGGAGTGACCTAACCCTAGACCTCTTTAGTGACCAAAATTATTTTCTGAGAACTGGTTCGAAAAAGTAAAAAAAATTTGACCTATAACTTTGTGGAAAACAACTGAAAGAGTCATTTGATCACTGACATACCTAGGCTAACACTTGGCAAGCTGACATAATTTTTAGGGCTTCAAATATCACAACAGGATAAAATAATATTTATATATCAAACCATGTACATCAAGGAAATGCTCAAGAAATTCAAGATGGAAGATTGCAAGCATGTCCTTACCCCAATGGTAAGAGGTTGCAAGTTAATCTTAGAAGATTCATCAAAGGATTTTTACCAAAGGTTGTATAAACCTATGATTGGAATTCTTCTATATGTGACAGCTTCTTGGCCATATGTAATGCAGGCAATTGGACAAGTAGAAATATTCCAAGAAACACCAAAATAATATCATATTATTGTTGTCAAAATAATTCTTCGATATCTTAAGGGCACAATAAAATATGTTTTATGGTGTCCCAAAGGAAATGATATAGTTATTCAAGCTTATACATATGAAAATTGGGCAGGAAGTGTTGATGATCAAAAGAGTACCAATGGAGCAGCATTCTATCTAGGTGGTTGCCTTATTTGATGCTTAAGTAAAAAGAGGTCTTCAATCTCGTTATCCATAGCAGAAGTAGAATATATCGCGAAAGCAACCAATTGTACTCAAGTTAGCTAGATGAAGCAAACTTTGTAAGATCTTCAAGTCATGTTTGATGAGCCTATTCCCATATTTTGTGATAACACCAGTGCCACCAGTATCTCCAAGAATCCTGTGATGCATTCCAAAACAAAGCACATTTCGACAAAATATCATTTCATTAGAGATAAGGTCGTCAAAAAGAATATTAAGCTTGAATATGTTGGAACAAAGGAAAAAAATGATGACATCTTTACCAAACCATTACCTCATGAAAAATTTGAGTATATTTTCCAAAAGCTTGGGACTATCCCAAGTTCTCAATAGAATATTTCTCTTATCTAACTAAGTAGAAAAGGGGAGAGGAAGTGTCTACAGGTCCGTAGGATGACAGATTGTCTGGGGGAGTTACCCTTTTCCATTAATGATAAAGGGGGAGCTAATGTAGTAGGAAGAGGTGTCATGATCGCAAGGGGAGTACTTGTGTTTCCATCAATGCCAAAGAGTGATATTTTTGATCGGTAGTTGTAATCGATGTCAACCAAAGATACCCTGATCTTGCATGGGTATTTTGACTTGAAAAATTACTCTATTTTGGGTCAAGGATATTTTGGATGGATTATACTCATTGATATGTTTCCATTGATATATGGCACACCACGTAATTCTTTGCGGTCTGAGAGATATTCGTGTTTGAAGTTAGTAACCCTAGTTAGTGGGCTGAAACCCCATGGGGTTGTAGCATGGCACTAATAATTGGTTGTGTTCATTGAATAGCCAATAATTAATAATTTTTTATGCACCTAAAATCCCTCCAACATTCACTTGTTGAAGACCCTCTCAACCTAAGAATTTCTATAAATTGTGACCCTCATATCCTCCTCATGTAAGGATTTCACTGCTTCAAATAGGTAATTATTGAATATTTGCTATAAATTTTTTTCTACGAAGCTTCAGAAGATGAACTTAAAACCCATTTTAGAAAAAATCATGATGAACCTCATGAAAAAAATTCAGATCTTGGTTCACTATATTTTTAGAGATATCATCTGAATAATTTAGGGTTTTTGCAAGCTCCCAAATTCCATGTCAAGCAGATGACCTTGGGATAATTTTCTCCTAAATTTGTCTCTGGAAATTGGATTCAAATTTCATAAAATGTGACAAAAATAGGATGGGATTTAGTTTTTGGGTATAATTTTTAGGACTGAAGGTCAAAACATTGACACATGGCACTTTGTACAAGTTCGCTCTACTAAACTAGTCTATAATCAGGTCATCATGGGAGATTGGGAATAACTCTTTCTTGAAGAATGAAATATAGATCAGACTTGTGGGGTTGAAAACATGACTCAGAGGGCTACCACAGGATGAAATTTCATACCTTGGAGATTTGAAATTGCATAGATGCAATAGATTCAATATCAATCTCATAGAAGGCAATAAAAAGTATGCATTCAAGGATCATTGCAGTAAGGACCACACATCAAAAGCCAAGGGTAAGTATTCTACAACAAGTTATGTGTGATTATTTTTTTCATTTGAATTTGAATATAACCTTTGACATATGTTTTTTCAAGACAGTGTAAGTATTTTGTATCTTTGTTTGTTTGGATTTTTTTCATAGATGTTGAACATATTTACATTTGAAATTTGAATATGTCTCTAACATATGTTTTGCAAGGTAGTGTAAGTATTTTTTTGTGTATTGGTTTGTGTCTTGTTCATTAATTCGTGTGCGGGAAGGAGGAAAAAATAGGACAACTCGAATATATAATAGAAGGACTTTCAGTGCCAAAGTACCATTACTTGAAGCAAGCACAACAATACCTCGAGAGTTGCTAGTGATCCAAGAAGCAATGTCAAGTCAAGTATCAGGTCGTGTCAAAAGCCAGTGTTGTAAAAATCATCATTGTAAAATTTTAACAGAGTCATTATTGTAAAAGAGTCAATATTCATAGAGTTGAAGAGGCATTGTTGGGATGTATAGGAGTCATTGTTGGATAATGTTATGGTTGGGTTGTAGGTCATAGTGTGATTGGGTGATTGGTATAGTTCAATAAAATGATTATGAATCATATTGTATCATGGATCATTGTTCCTGGTAAGGGATTACACACTCTTGTCTTATTTTTTATCATTATAGGGTGGCAGGGAGGTGTTAGGCTGGTGCATGAAGTCACCTACAGTTTGGAGCCTGTGAACACTTCAAGGTGGTAGGTCAGTCTAGGATGTTAGGGCATCCATTCAGTTGACTACTAAATAAACCAAGGCATTGGGGTGTCATTCCGGTGGGATATAGAGAAGAATGATTTTATAGAATTCTAGGAAGTTTTAAATTTCATTCAGTTGGAGCTAAAGATTAAATAATTTATTATAAAAGTGTTTGATGGTTTTTGACCCGAAGGGGGTTTTCCACCTAAAATTCGTGTGCCTATTGTGTTCTATTGTTTACTGATGTTACTAGATAAACATTAAGAATAATTTAATATTAACTAACACTCTGAAAATATTCAAAAGTGTTAATTTCTAAGTAATGTTGATTTGCCCCCCCTCTTAGTATTTCCAATAGAGTAGTCACATTCACCCTTATAGTAGTATATATATATATGAAGGGTATCTTTTTAATGGTACTCAAATGATTAGTCAACCTTCCTCACCCCTACTAAAATGATGAACTATTTTTAGGTCTTAAGTGAGTATTGTGATCCTTGAGTTAAATAAGATGCAATTTAACATTATGTATAATGCATTCAATTCCTATTTAAATTTTATCCCACCAAATTAAACTTGCTTAGATTTATAGGGAAAAGTATATATATATATATAATTCAATGCATTAACCTACATTTGGTTTATAACATTTTATTTATTTATTTTTACTTAATTTGATGTGTACTTTCAAGGATTTATATTATTTTTCTCTCAATCTAATCAATTATAATGTTCTCACATCTTGTCTAAATAATTAGTGTCCTCTTTACATCCTCACAACACCTAGGCTAGTTTAGCATATTACATAATTGTGTATCGCTTCATATTTGAAGACCTTATCATTATTTCTATAGTCAAAATTTTGAGCCTGCACTCCAAATCCTATTTCTTCTTATGCACTCAGTAATGCCCAACTGTTGGCTCAAGGGGTCCTGACCCAAGTTCAAAGTGTACTGCGCAACCAACAAAACCCTCCAACTACTGGCCCTTTTGGCAGTGATCCACTTGCACAGATCAAAGTCTCACCCAAAGTAGCAAGGGGGAGTGTTGGAACCATGTTTCTGCACCTAGAGGGGGATTTGATGTGGATCTAACCCTTTTTGATCTAATATATTTACTACTGCGTCATGCTATTTATTTTTAGCCCAATTTAGATCTAAACTTAACTGAAACCCTTAATACTGCTATAGTTATTACCCAACCACAAAGATCTACTATTATTTGATTAATCCATACAAATCCCCATCAAATAACAGAAACTACAAAATAGATATATAAGCAAGTCATTAATTCATAAATATCAATGCATTAACACATAAGAACAAAAATCATGCAAGTGAACCAGTGATTTTCCAAAAAATGTATTTATTAATCAAATCTTCAATGAATACAACTTATTCCTTTTGTGCACACATCCAGAGAGTCCTCGCACATAGCCCATGACTTTCATTAGGTATCTGAGCACACAGGCATAGGATCCTGTCTCTTACTCAGACTAATCACCAATTACTTACCCAAAAATCACATCAACATTACATAATAATGAGAGATCTATATCTTGAATTGTCTGATACATGCCTATTTATATTACTTAGATGCGCAAAAACCATGGTCCCAAAATGTGGTTTGATTCCCATGTTTTACCCCTTTACCTGTTACAAATTGAAGGAGATTTGACCCACCCCAAAGCTCCTTGACCTTCTCCGTGTTGTGCTTTTCCATAAAAGTTAACAAAAATTACATTAAGACTCAACCTAGGGGACCATAGCCCAAAATGCACCCAAAACAAAACCGTGACTCGTCCTCGAGTCACTCTACGCCGAATTCATGCATTTTGGCCTTTAGCGCCTCGATGGATTTGTGTAGAGGCTGGATGGCCTTGGCACTCTACGTCACAATGTTCTACGCTTCTCATACTAACTTATTTGTAGTGGGCATCTCTACCCCCGAGCTGATGTTGCGTTGAGTTTGGCGGAGTCCCTTGAGCGTAACATCAATGGTCTATGACAATTGAAGTGCTTTATCGGCCCAAGGTTGGGTCCTTGCTACTAGGATATGCTCCTTACAACACAACTCATCAATCTCATCCCGAATGCTTTGGCCTTCATGAAATCATACCAATCTCAGTGTGGGAACTATGGCCGAATCTCATCAAACCGTTGTTTCTTATCCCACATGTATGTTTGCAATTTCTAAACTAATGGATACTCCTGGATGGAGGTACATATCTCTATGGTGTCTTCGAACAGAGTGTTGCACTCATCTACAACTGTAGTAATTCGAGTCATTTCATTTTGAACAATGGCAACTTGTTTTTCATGGACATCTAGCAATGTCTCCAGTTGTAGCTTGGTCTACAAGTCAGCAATCCTCTGCTCTAAGTTAGCCTGCACTGTCTCAATTTCTGTCTTGGAAGCCTTAAGTGCGGTTGTGAGGGTCTCAAGCTTTGTAGTAGACATAGCATTGGTTGGCACTAACAATCCTGGAATCTCGGCGCAGATCCGGGTAATGAGTGATTCAAGCTGCTCTCACTGAATTTTTGTTATGTGTCGTGCTTGTTCGACCTATTGTTGCACCTGATGTAACTGCTTGACTTGTTTTTCTACTTCTGTTCTAGTGCAGGTCCGTAATTATGTATAACATCTAGCTTCGCACATATCAACGTCAATTGTATGGAGTTGCGACTGCGATGGTGGCTGACATCCAAAGAGAAGTACGAGCAATAAGAGCCATGCATAATGGAACAACTTCCTTTCTTCCTGCGCCTCCTGAAAATTCTCCAAAAATTCTTGGCACAGATATTGTGCCCAGTTGTTTTGAATACCTTTGGTGCATTGCGCAGCTAAAACAATGACCAATGTTGTAACTTCTTTAGCATGACACTTCTTCATCATCTTGCAAGCCAAGATATGTTCAGAAAATCTGAGAGTGGGGTTATTGATGGTGTTGGCGACAAACCCCCATGTGTTCCTGACCAATCCACAGGTTTCCTTCATGTCATCTGTGATTTTCTTTTCCTAGCCCTTCCCTCTAAAGGCTTCTGTGGGGTTTTATCCTTGGTGTGGTAAGCCCGTAATGCGGTGGATGAGAATGTCATCAATGGGGATCCATGTTCCCATCCATAGGAAATTTTTATGCACCAGAGCCAGCAACTGGCACAAACAGGTATCATTGATATTGTTGTGACCAAAGTGGGGGACAATCAAAAGGTTGAGCAACCCATAATTGTGCAGTACCATAGCCCATTTCATAAGCTCCACCTTGGTTATGTAGGCTTCTTCATAAGTTAATTTTTGCAAATAATGCAATGGCACAAGCTCTGTAGGTTTAACCCTCTACAGATATTATCTGCAAACGAATTCTTAAAAATAGAAAATAAACAATAGCAAGAGAATAAAACATAAAACTGATATACAAAGAGATTTCTCCCTTGGATCCCAAATTGGGACTACCAGTTTGATTTTTCATTATATTACTTTTAGTGTTACAACACATATATATACATGTCGAAGCATTCATAAACCCCAATCCATTAATCCTGGATTAGAACATAACCATAGTTCCCTTGACCAGATATACAAAATACCAGGGGTTGAAAACCATCATACCCCAAAACCATGTGCAAACCCATGTACAAAACCATAGGCAAGTCTACCCACCTCAAACAGGGTCGAATTCGTTTTCCTAGGGACCCCTGGACATGGGGGCCGCCGCCCCCCCTGTGACTCCCCACTGTGCCCGGCGCAATGAATAGGGGGGGGGCTATCACCCCCCCCCATGACCCCCCGCACGTTCAACTATTCGTGGAAACAATATAACACATATCCAACATTCTCCCACTTGTTGTTTTCTTTCTGCAGGGGGCCACAAGAGAGCTTAGTCATTAGTCCAACCCTGCAACACCCATTGTTTCTCTACACCAAGAAATATTTTGAGAGCTCATATACTTCGTCAATGCATCTGCAACATTCTTCAAAATGTCCACCTTTACCAGCAACATCTTTTTATCCTTAACCATATCTCTCACAAATTGATATTGAACATCAATGTGCTTTGTCTTTGAATGATAAGTAGGGTTATTAGCCAAGAAAGTTGCATTTTGGCTATCACAGTCTATCCTTATAGCTCACTGCACCAAACCTATACTTGAACACAATATTTGCAACCAAAATTCCTCCTTTCTTGCATGAGTGGCTGCCATGTATTCTGCCTCTCTAGTTGAAAGAGCCACTACAAACTGTCTTTTACTCATCCAACTAACTACACCTCCAAATAGGTTAAACACATACCCACTTGTAGATCTTATTTTTTCTAGATCTCCAGCCCAGTCTGCATCAACAAAACCACGGATGTCCAAAACTCTGTCCAATCCTGATCTTCCCTGGTAGCAGAAACCATAATCACTAGTGCCATGCAAATATCTGAAAACCCGCTTCATTGTTGTCCAATTCTCCTTCCCTGGTTTTGACATAAACCTGCTCAATACTCCCACTACATGTGAAATGTCTAGTCTAGTACATACCATTGCATACATTAGGCTACCCACTACACTTGCATATGGAACATGGGACATATCCTCCTCTTATTCTTGTATCTTGGGACATTGTTCAGCATATAGATTTACACCTACATGAATAGGAACCTTCACTGGTTTACTATCTTGGATATCAAACCTCTATAATATTGTCTCGACATAATTCCTCTGGTTTAACTAGAGCTTCCACTTTTCTCAATCTCTCTTAATTTCCATGCCCAAAATATATTTTTCAGAACCAAGATCCTTCATGTCAAATTTGGAGAACAATTGGGTCTTCAAATCCTGGATAATTTCTTTTTCATTTCCAGCCATCAACATATCCTCCACATACAAGACCAAATAAATAACATGGTCACCAATTAATTTAAAATACACACATTGATCCTATTTTCTTCTGGTGAAGCCAAATCCCTGTATATAGGTATCAAATTTCTGATACCACATCCTTGGTGACTGTTTTAACCCATACAGAGACTTTTTTAACCTGCATACTAGTTCTTTCTTACCCTTCATTGCAAATCCCTTAGGTTTCTTCATGTAGATCTCCTCTTTTAGATCCTGATGAATAAATTTTGTCTTCACACCCACCTATTCTACCTCAAAGTCAAATGTAGCAACAACAGATAAAAGTAATCTAATAGAAGTAACCTTGGCAACAGGGGAAAAATATCACCAAAATCAATTCCCGACACCTGGGAATAACCTTTTCCTACCAAAGGAGATTTGCATTTCTCCACCTTGCCTTCTACATTCATATTCTTCTTAAACATCCATTTTCTCCCGATGGGCTTCCTTCCAGCTGACAACTCCACCAGATCCCATGCCTCATTTTTGTGCAAGGATGTCATTTCATCAACCATGGCCTCCTTATAGAGTTTTCCATCCTCTGAATCCACTGCCTCCCTAACAGTTCTACGATAATCATCAGTGATATTTAAAGAAAAATATGAACAAAAAGTAGATGGACTATACCTTTCTAGCTGCCTTCTTTCCCAAACTGACCTTCTCACAGCTGGAGTTTGTGGCTCTTCCTCTTCTAAATCTTGTTCTGTTGTAGAGCCTGATTCATCCCGCTTTATCTCAAACTCTATATTATTAGGTTCCTTTGGTAGGACTTCATGTTTAAAAAAATATTTCACCTCTCTAAACACCACATATCGGTTGTACACAACCTTCCTTATTTTTGGGTTCCAACTCTTGTAACCTTTTAAACCATCCTTATACCCAATAAAGATCCACCTTTCTGATTTATTATCCAACTTGGTCATTTTATCCTTTGGAACATGTACATATGCATCACATCCAAATACCCTCAGATGTGAAAGGGAGGGTTTCTTACCAGTCCATACCTCATGTAAATTCTTATCCTCCAACGCTGATGAATTTGATCTGTTAACCAAGTAACATTCAGTCTCCACTACCTCTGCTAAGAATTCTTGTCCTAACCTAGTATCAGTGAGCATGTTCTTGCATTTTCCTTCAATTTTATGTTCATTCTTTCTAAAACTCTGTTTTTCTGAGGTGTGTATGGAGTAGTCTTCTCTCATGATATACCACAATTCTTATAGAACTATTCAAATTCCTTCTTGCGGAACTCTCCACCATTATTTTTTCTCAGTACCTTTATCTTCTTCTCTGTTTGGTTTTCCACCAGAGCCTTAAATTCTTTAAATCTGTCAAAGACTTCAGATTTCTTCCTCATGAAATATATCCATGTATTCCTTGAGAAGTAATATTTGAATGAAACATAGTACATAGACTTACCCAGTGATGGAACCAACATAGATCCAAACACATCACTATGCACAAGCTCTAATATCTTGTTCGCCCTCTTAGCACTAGAAAGAAAACTCACCCGATTCTACTTCCCATATACACAATGTTCACAAAAATAGAAATCCTAAGATAAAATAGACATACCTTCGACCATACCATTACCATGCAGTATCCAAAGGTCCTTCTCTCCAATATTTCCAAGCCTTTGATGCCATAGCATGGTATTTTTTCCAAAGACCGCTAGGCTTTCCTCGCCACTTTAAAGAACCACAAAAATGTTTCACCCATAAATAATAGTGCTACCCTGAAGCTTGTACAGAGTTCCAATTTGAACTCCCCGCATTAATACCAGTGCTCCCCGAACCATCTTGCAGGTATCTTTCTCGAACACTATTTTTACACCTGCATCATCCATATTACTTACAGAAATCAGATTTCTGGCCAATGTGGGAATATGCAGAACACTAGGAAGTCTTCTAGTCCTTCCACCTTATAGCTTTAGCTTGAATTTCCCACATCCAATAATTATGGCCTTCCTATCATCCCCTAAGAAGACATCACCACCATCATACTTCTCATACTCGCAGAACCACTCCCTATGGGGAGTGAAGTGAAAGGATGCACCTGATTCAATCAATCATGCCTCATGATCTACATGTGTATTTGAAGAAAAATCCAAATACACATCCCCACCTTTACCTGAGGTGTTTTTTGGCTCTGCAGAAGGAGCATCATCAGATCCATTTCCTTGCTCAAGAGCTTTATATCTGCATTCCTTTTTGAAGTTCCCTTCCTTTCTCCATTTCTAGCACACCTTTATAAGCTTTCCTAGAGATTTAGATCTCCCTCTATATTTACATCTCCCACTCGAAAACTTTTTTTTATTTTGTTTTGTGACATTCCTCATACAGATAAGGCATCTCCATTCTGGCCCTCCATATTTTCCATCTCATTTCCTCTGACAGCAAGGCTGAGACAATTTCATAAAAATTCAAGGTACTTTTATTGCTACCTATTGCAATAACCAGTTTGTCCCACGAATCTGGTAGAGAACACAAAAAATAAATGCACTTATCTTCATATGAGATTTTAATATCAAATATGAAAACTGGCTTACCACAATATTGAAGGTGTTCAGATGCTTGATCATTGAGTCTCCATCCTTCATCCCCAGGTTATACATCTTTTTCCATAGGAACAATGTATTCACCATAGACTTAGATTAGTACAAAGTCCCTGAATTGAACCACAAAGTCTTCGGCGTAGCTTCCCAAGATACATTAAACAATACCGAATTTGAGATACAAAACCATATTGTGGTCTTTGCCTTCCGATCCAACTTTGACCAGTCTTCATTTGACATTTTTGTTGGTTTAGTACCTAGATCTATCGCGATCCATTGATCTTTATCCACTAGCAGATCCTCCATCTTGAGCGTCCATGACTCAAAAATCTAACCACTAAATTTCTTGATCTCTATCTTTCCATTGATCGCCATCTTCTTTCACCACAAGAATTGATCTCGCATCTCTCCCACTGAACAATGTTTACCATAGACCTGAGGAAAAAACCCCTTAGCAACAAAGGCATCCCCTTGAAGCCAAAACAACTCTGATACCAAATGTAGGTTTAACCCTGTACATAAATTATCTACAAACGAATTCTTAAAAACAGAAAATAAACAATATCGAGAGCATACAACATAAAATAGATATATACAAATATTTTTCCCCTGGATCCCAAATTGGGACTACCAGCTTGATTTTTCATTTTATTCCTTTTAGTGTTACAAAACATATATATACATGTTGAAGCATTCATAAACCCAAATCCATTAACCTTGGATTAGAACATAATCGTAGTTCCCTTGACCAGATCTACA
The DNA here is from genome assembly GCA_034641835.2 of Pinus albicaulis. NCBI lineage: Eukaryota > Viridiplantae > Streptophyta > Pinopsida > Pinales > Pinaceae > Pinus > Pinus albicaulis. The sequence goes on along the minus strand of CM076570.1, from coordinate 40,748,288 downwards.
AAATACCAAGGGCTAAAAACAATCATGCCCCAAAACCATGTGCAAACCCATGGAAAAAACCATAGGCAGGTCTGCCCACCTAAAATAAGGTCCAAAATTGTTTTCCTAGGGCGCTTACTTGGACCCCCTGCAAACCCCTAAACAGGGGGGTGGCAACAAATAGGGGTGGCTATCGCCCCCTTTCTATTCTTGGCATAACGAACAGGGGTAGCTATCGCCCCCCTGTGAACCCCACCCCTACACATGAAACTATTCATGGAAATAATATAACACATACCCAACAAGCTCAGGAAATTCTACTTGGTATGCCAAATCCTAATCCTCCAATTTCAAAGAGGGGACCTACCTATGTAGGTCACCCTGGATAAGAACGTCCTTAGGCATCAAGGGTGTATGGATTGGTGCCTTTATCTTATCAGGATCCCTGGAAACTTCCACTGACGACTTCCACATAGGCATATATGGAGGAAACTATGATATGGGATTGACTTCCTCAGAAACATTTCTTCTGGTGCAGTTACCCCAAGCTCTTTCTCAATTTCTTCAATTGGTTGCTTCTGACTCTCTTCGTGGGAAGCCTATTTTTTTTTGGTGTTGTCTCATGTGGGGACCTTCGGGTACCCGACGATTTTCCTTTCTTTTGCTTATGTCTACTACTAGCACCGGTTGTTCTAGGGGATCGCGACGCATTAGGGGTGGGCTCGGTAGCTGTCATGGTCTCTGGGACTAAGTTCCATAAACCCTGATGGTGCTAAATTTCTTCAAGTGGTTCCCACAATGCAGACATAAGAGATGGAAAAGGGAGCAAGAGTAGAGAGAACAATTCAATTGAATTACTCAGAAAGCAAAGGGAACTTGTGTAGACCTCCATGTTGTCTTTATGGCGATGTCATAGTTTAACAACCTTATCTCTATGGATGCAGCTCCATTAAAGCTAAAATGAATTCAAATCTAGTGTAATGTCATCCTTAAATGCAAGTTACCCGCTCCTCTAAATAGTAACAAAGATAACATTTCCCTATTTATTGTTCCAACGACTAGTTTCTGGTCTTTCTGCGACTGTAAAATCCTCTTAGCGCAACCTCTGCATAGGCTTCGCAGATACCTGTGCTCTATAAAACTTCTTGGCACAAAAGTTGGCAAGATCTTATATAACAACTGCCAGGCTTCTTTAAAGTCCTGCACCCTCTCGCAAATCTCCGGGGTGCTAGGGCATTCTTTTGGAAATATATTCATTTAGCGCGCACAGGGATGGGGTCATCCCTGTAAGGTTTTATGAGACTACCATTAACATATCTGCGAATTAATTCACCATTTAAATTAGCCAATCGTACTTCACCTCCTTCTATAATTTCTTTGATAAAATAGGGCTCGAGCCAACGCATCTTGAACTTCCCTTGAAAGCACGCAAAATTACTTTCGTAGAGAAACACTGAATCATCATTCCGGAAATACTTTTTTTTCATATGTTGGTCATGCCAAGCCTTTTCGTATGCCTTCTGCACCTGTTGGTTAAAACCAACAATGAATCTATCCTCCTCCAGCACAACAAGATGTGACAGATGCTCTTCCATAATGTCTCAGTCAACTATGTTGGTTATCGTTGTGATACGTAGACTATGGAAAATGTATTCCATAGCCATAACGACCTTATTGGTCCCTAATTTTGTACCTCCATAAACTCTTTTCTTTACCATTCTAGCTACATTGATCCTCCTTTTTATCCTTTTTGTACCTCACCATCACTGTCAAAACTTGACATTTTGTAACTGGAGGTAAAACAATTATTTAGCACTATTTTCACTTTTTTTAATTGATCTTAGTTGGATTTATGAGATCATTTTCATTGGATTAATTCTAACTAATTATTATTTGGACATGTAGACTTGGAAGTGTGTTGGAATGTAGTCAAAAGTCTCAGCACTTGGATGAGTACTACATACAGATGGACAACTCATCGTTCAAAATACCATTCACCATTCTATACTTAATGTTGTTCCATGATTTCGTACTTAACATGGCAGTCAATGTTCACATGAAAACTCTAGCAATGGAATTTGAATGGTTACCCATGATTCTGTACCTAATATAGTAGTGTGTATCCAAGTCATATCTTGGGAAATCAATGTTGAACATTCTCATGCCTTAAAAAGAGAACATTTTTTTTCTAAAGATGGAGAATAGTTCAATTGACCTGATTCACCTGGAAGATAATTCACAAGAGAGACTGAAAAACTTATAATAGTTTTGTGTTTTAACTGTTTACCATGCATAGATTATTAGTTAAAATTAATCTCCATCGGATTACCATAAAAGGCCCGATGCGATATGGTAATAGTTTAGTTGGAAATTTGAACAATAGACAAGGAGACCGAATTTGATTAATTTTTGAAGCGTTGGAGAAATGTATGCCTGTGAAATCTTGTTCTGAATCATAAAAAAATTTGATGCCATTATAAATCCTCTGTAAGTGTTATGGTTTGTTTTATTTTATGAGCATTTATTTTGTGTAACTTGCTCTAGGAGTGGCAAGGGCCCACCACCACCTGGACACAAGTTATTTCCTTTGTTTAAGTTATAGAATTTATAATTTTCATTGTGGATTTGTTTCTAAATTATAAATATAGGATCGAGTATGAACTATGTTATGTGTGAGTGATTTCATATTGATATTCTAAGTTAATTATGTTTTCACTTGAGTAACAAAGTTGTTGAGAATTTGATTTAAGATTTCCATTCTTGAAGTCAAGGGATCCTTGTGTAAAATATTTTATATAACCTATCATGAATGTTTGAAGGTTGATTACTGTGCATTGGGAACGATAAGTAATAATCTATTTTTAGTTATATACATTTTAATGCAATCAACGAAGTGATTCAATGCATAATAGGATTCGGTTAAATGCACCCTGAAGATTTGATTGGTTACAGTTCAGAACACAATTCATGATTTCTCTTATATACTGTCAGTGCATGAACATGAATAGTGTAAGGTGTGTTTAGTGGATCGAAATAAGTTCTGGTTTGAATTTCAGTTCATCAAATAGAATTTTTTTTAATTAGAAGTTATTTTGTTTTCTCATAGCATCATTGTCTTTTTGTAGAGGCAAGCCTGAAGATACTTTTCTTGTCGAAATTATATAATAGTGTCAATCAAATAGATTTCCTTTTATTATCATAACTGGATTTTGATTCTGATTTTCCTAAGTATAGAAAGAGAATTTTGGTCTAATTAGCTCATTTCAAATAGTCATTTTGATTATAAATATGAATTATGAGGTTTGTTTCATAGAAGAATGGGATCCTGTAGGTGAATATTGGTTTATGTAATTAGGAGTTATTTCTTAGAACTTTATTTATGTAACCTGAAGTTATTTTCTAAAATTTGATTAAAATTTTTCTTTCTAGAAGATTAGTTAAGTATAGTTGGAAGTGAGTGCTCATAAATGAATAATACATTGTGAGGTTTTGTGTGAAATGAGTAGTATATGCTTTATTAATAAAATTTAACAAAGGTCACTACAAGAAAAAAGGACATTGATGAGGGGCAAAAATGGTCACCATAAACTCATTGGTGAGGGTCAAAAGAGTCTTCGTCACCAAAAATTGAACGTCACCAAAGGTGGCGTCGCCGAAAGTATAGGTGTTGTGGTGACATTCAAGGTCCGTCACCAATAATGATTTATAGTGACGGATAGTGATCGTCACCATTTCATATGAGCAATGATGATGGACAATAGCCTCTGTCACCAAAAAACTAAACATCACCAAAGGTGGCGTCACCGAAAGTATGTGTTGTGGTGACATTCAAGGTCTGTCACGAATATTGATTATAATGACGGATAGTGACCATCACCATTTTATATGAAAAACAACGATTTTTTTTTATGGACCTTTCATGGCCGTCAGTATTGGTGCATATATATGGTGACGTTCATTGACCTTCACCATAAACTCATTGGTGACATCAAGGTCCGTCACGAATAATCACTATAATGACAAACAATGACCCTCACCATTTCATATCAACAAAAACGATCTATGGTGATGGAACCTTCATGGTCGTCACTATTGATGTGTATATATGGTGGCGTTCATTAACCGTCACCATTTCATATTTTGGTAAGGGTCGAAAAATGTCACCATAAGCTCATTGGTAATGGTCATAAGAGCTTCCGTCACCAAAAACTAATCGTCGCCATTCCATATGAATATCAGGGCACGATGAAATCGAACCACCAACCTTCTGCTTGTAAAGCAAGTGCTCTTCCATTGAGCTAGCACCCTTTAAAGAATTAGACTTTTAAAAATTATATCTTGAAACTGTATAGATTGTAAATTCTACAACTTTCAATAAATTAAAGTCTTGACAATCTTTTACTAAACAAGACAAACATCATCGAAGTTGCATGTCCCTACCTAATGGTTATGGAAGTTATGAAAAGTGGGTTGAGGGAAAAATAGTTACGTATAAGAGACACTACAACAAACCAACTCTAAAATGATGTCTTGATAATAAAAAAATTAATTTTCTTTTGTTGTTGTGTTGTATCTTGAACTAAAAAGAAATCCCTACTCTAAAATCATTCATATTTTTAAATCTGTTTTTCAAAAACGCTACTAGAAGTTGTATAAATTTAATATTGTAAATACATTTTTTTGAATTATTTACATGCTAAAGAAGCCATAGGTATTAGATGGTTCAGAAGAGGATGTTGGTTTGTATGTATAAAAGGAAAGAAAAAATTACTGTCAAATTAATCATAATTTTAAATCTTCTTTTCAAAAATGCTACTTACAGTTGTATAACTTTAATATTGCAAGCCTATTTTTTTGAACTCTTCTTGGGCTAAGGAAGCCATAGAAATTATCTAGAGCAACATTCTAACTGAATGTGAAACTCCTTTACCAGAAGTTCTCCAGCTAAAGGAAAATTACTTTAACACTAAAAATAATGCATAAAAAATTCATATCAGTTTTTTTTTATGAATTATGGAAACTCTCATCAATATTTTTGAGTGAGAAAACTCACTCCGTTTCTCCTTGACAATGACTAATTTACCAGCTTTCCCTCTGAAGTAAATATCATGGAAAATCTTTTCTTTTAACTCAATAATCCTCAAAACACCTTTCTCTTTGTGACACTTGTAATTGCTAAGACTTCATTTCCTTTAGCACCATATACACATGAATCATCTTTGTCTCTAAGTTTTTTGAAAACAGATTTGAGTACCTAACAATATAATCCAATTGAAATCCCATGGTTTTGACCAAAACACCTACATTACTCATCAGTTTTTCCTCTGAAAGCATTAGAATAATTGGCCTGTGGCTTGCTAAATACAAAATTTATTGTTGAGAGAAACCTAAACTACTTAAACACTATAGTTTTAGATCTAGTTTCTCCTTGGATACTCAATAATCCTTGGAAAACACCTTGCTCTTTTCAACACTTGTGATTTCTTAGAAATCATTGCCTCTAGCACCATATACCAATAAATCATCCTTGTCTCTAAGTTGTTTCCAAATAGATTTGGATACCTGACAATATAATTGAATTCCCATAATATCCAAGTTGCCAAATTCTGATTTTTTTATATCCATACAATCATTACAAGAACTTAAACAGATTCAATGAAATAGAATTATAAACTGTATAATTGATAAGAAAAGACAAAGTCAATGGAATGAAATTTTCTATGACAAAATACCCATTGAATAAAACAAAATAAAAATCGTAAAATGGCATGAGATGAAAGAAGCATTTATTGTTGCAATTTTAATGTTAGATGATGGAAAGATTTTTTTTTTGTTTTGAATTTGATATGTACAGAACAGAAAATTTGTAATTTGAAAAGATCTGTAACAAATAAACTTTCATAATGAAATTTTGTAAGATGTAACGAAGCTATTTTTCGTTGGTTGTAGGCAGAGAAATGAAATGCAAAAGAAGTCCAAGGGATTTGTAATTATGAATGCTTAAATAGTGCAGGCTTACAACATCCATGCTTCCTGCAAGGTAGGAACAACCATGTCACATAAGTCAAGCACGTGCAAGTGGTCAATACTGCCATCATTTTGTAGTGAAAATTGTACCATAGAAATCAGAATAGCCAGGTTTTATAGCTTAAAGGCTATGATCACTGGTGTATTAGGATGGAGTGGATTGCAATGCTGTAGGCATTATTTGCAGTAATAGAGTGGGGGTTTTTGGTTTGGGTTTTTCATGGTGACATTGGCAGCTGAGCCAAGATTCAAATCACTACGTTTTTTACTCTATTATAATTAGCATTGGTGATGAGTTGGGATGTAACAAGGTGCCCAAATAGGGCACTGGTATGATTGGATGATATGCTCCAAGGCCTGAAGTTTGCAGAATCAATTTGAAACTTGAGCATGGGTATGAGCATGGTTGGGATATGGGAGTATCAATGTTTTCTGAAAGATCTAGACCAAACCCAATTGCTACATTTATATACAATGATGCTATAGTGCAAGATAGGGAATTCAGATAAGTTTTATGTCGACAGACTTTTGAGATTTTTTGTTTATTTGTTTGTTTTTCCTCTGTTGTGTTTGAAGAACTTAGGAGAATAGGCAAGAATATCCCCAAGACTTCTTCAAATTCACTTTAATATGTATTGACCAAGAATCTTCTTAAATACTGGTCGAAATTATGCCCAATATACTTCTCTCAATGTCAATCCAAGTCTTCTTCGAAGATCCTTCGATATTTTCTCCAAGGAGGTTGTTCTAGGTCTTCAAATGCTTCAAATAACTGTCCAAAGTAAGAATTTAAACCTGCTATAAATCCATCATGAGAAGGTCTTCATTGTGCTACAAAGGGGTATCTCAGGGTTGTTTTAAAAAAGCTTTCAATTGCTGCTACAGGACTGTTTTAAAGATGGTCCAAGACTGTCTTCTAAAAACCTTAAAAGATGTCTCAGAAACACCTTCAATAAACTGGTATACAAATATTTATGTTAAGCTACCTTTTAATTCAATTCCCCTACAACTACATTCGTAGCAAAGATCCATAAAAAAAATTTGATGCAAGGAAATGCATCAAGGAATTGTGGAGAGAAGGTCAAAGATTTTAGGGAGCATTTCAATTATCCACGTGTCCCTGTATCATGTGACTTAGGTACAAAAAAACAACCGAGTAGTTTCACCAATGACAAAAACCAACATAGAGCTATATGGGAATGAAGAATGGAAGATGTAGACGGAATTTTTGGTGACAAAACATGAGAATTTCTTCTTAAATTCCCTATCTGAAAAGCAGATAAACCTCCTGCACCACAGAATGAAGAGGAAGGGCATACTAAGAATTGAACGTATATTCTAAAAATAGTAAAATATGTCTCACAAACACCTTCAATAAACTTCTATACAAAGTTTTTTGCCAAACTGGCTTTTAAGTCAATGTCCCTACAACTACATTCCTAACAAAGATCCATAAAGTTTTTTTGATGCAAGGAAATGTATCAAGGATTTGTGGAGATAAGGTCAAAAATTTCAGAGGAATTTTTCCCAAATAATTAATCACAAATTGGGTCAAAGGGAAATGTTAGCCAAAAATTGAAGGTAAATAGACAAGTTCTACAAATTGCTGCAGTTTTGAGAGCCAATGGTTGCTCCAATTGACGAGGAAGTGGACTCTCTTTCCAAACCATCATATAAGGATGCTACTGTTGGGTCAAAGGAGACTGAAAAATTACTGTGTCCAGCTGGGAAGAATCCAAGGCTTCCAGGATGCCTCTGCAGCTGCTTAGAAAAATATCCAGACAACATATGCCTGAAGATTACTTGTCACAACGACCTAAAACATTTAGTACCTGACTGGTCCTCCTGTTCTTTATCGGTTAGCAGGAATTTCACCTTCATAGCAAGCACTAAGATGGTGGATACATAAAAAATGAAAGGTGAAAGGATCAACTGACTTTACATTGTGCACCAAAGCCTTTTTCAGAGAAATTTACAGCAAGTTTAGTTTTGGCAGGAGACAGCACGTTTGATTAACAAACCCCTTTCCTAATAAAAAAGAAAATAATATATGCTCGCAACTCTTCTGATTTTCATACTCTAAACCAAAATTTTAGTACTATTTGTCCCAACCTTCCAAATATTTTCCTTTGTAACGCTACCTAAAACAATAACCTGAAGGGAAACCCACATGTACATAGAGTACCCCATTCATCTAAATATGCTCGTTGAGATTAGAAGCCACCATATTAATGCAGAGTTCAGGTTCATAGTTCATTGGGAACACCTAGTTGAGAATTTCTTAGTCAAGAGATGTAACCCATTTGTTTCAAAAAGGACATAAAATAATTGAAAGAAGAGACAGAGTAACTGTAAAGGAAACAATCTAAACATAGAATTTGTTCCTAATTTCTAATAGGAATGGTAAACAACAATAAAATTCTAAGCAATAATTTCATGTCTAATGAATTTATACAATAATTTTAGTTTTGGTAGGAGACAAGAAGTTTGATTTACAAACCCATTTCTTAATAAAAAAGAAAAGCATCTACGATCGCAACTCTTCCGAGTTTCATACTCTAAACCAAAAGTTTAGTATTGTTTGTCCCAGCCTTCCAAATATTTGTCTTTGTAACACTGCCTAAAACAATAAACCAAAGGGAAACCCACATCTACATAGAGTACCATTCATCTAAATATGCTCGTTGAGCTTAGAAGCCACCATATTAATGCAGAGTTCAGGTTCATAGTTATTGGGAACACCTAGTTGAGAATTTCTTAGTCAAGAGATGCAACCCATTTGTTTCAAAAAGGACATAAAATAATTGAAAGCAGAGACAGAGTAATTGTAAAGGAAATAATCAAAATAGGGAATTTGTTCCTAATTTCCAGTAGGCATGGTAAAAAACAATAAAATACTAAGCAATAATTTCAAGTCTAATGAATTTATACAAAGATTAAAAAAAAAACTCTTTCACGCGTTACAGAAAAAGTGTGATCATGGTGATCTGCTGGAAGAGGAGCCTTTTGCGCACTGTTTTGAGGGCTGCACATGGAGAAGGAAGGTGGATTGGGTATGTTGTAAGGGAGCCGCAGTGAACTGTGGTAGGCCGCAAGCCTAGCCACTCCAAACAGGCCAGTGTGGAGTCTTTAAAGGCTGCCACATGCCCACAACAACAGCCCATACATAGGGCACCTCGTCCTGCCTAGGCTGCAGCTAGGAGCAGGTTGTCCAATGGCTGGTTAGTGGTTAGTGCAGCCTGCAAAGTTCCCTAACTAGGACAGTAGTACTACAGTATTGTAACAACATTGTTTGTGGAGGTGTTTTGAGTCAAGAAGTGACCGGATTGGATTAGTTTGGTTGTTGAATGTGGAAGCCAAGCAGTGAAGTGGACAAGGGTGTCGAGAGCACTTCAAGTGGTGGCAGATTCCGCAGTGGATGGTTGGGTGTCATAGAGTTGTTTTAGGGCAACGAGATTGGCTACCCAAAGTAGCCCTAGACAAGCTATCTTGAAGGATGAAGAGTAGTTGAAGGTTGGATGAAGGACGGTGCCGAAGTGCAACACTCTGATGTACAAGAGTTGTTGCTAGCCTGGTAGATTGGAGCTCAGGTGTTTGCTAGCCTAGAGGAGTAGATTGGATCAGCCAAAGTACACTCTACAGAAGGGTGTGAAACATTGTTAGGGGGCCAACTGAGTTTCCAGTCTTTCCAGATGAAGCTCTTGCAAGTAAATCTCTGCATAGCGTAAATGAAAATCATTGCTTGTCAAAGATAAAACTATAGCCATATAACTGAGAAATCTATTTGAACAAAAATTCATGCAAACAACAAAAATTTTGGAGTAAAGAGAATCACCTAACACCTTCCACATCCCCTTCTGAGACCATATGATGAAGAAAATTTGAGTATCCTGTACAAATTCCAAGACATATGAAGGAGATGGCTCTATCCATGTAGTCTCAGAATCTTTTGATGGATCACTACCATGAGCAACCATGAAATTTATGAGTTTTTACCCACAAAAAAATTATAGATTTCAGTCTTACTCTCAGGCTCAGCTCAATGGAAAATAATGGTAATCCTGTTGCAATTAAGATTTTTGACAAAAAGAAGTATGCCTCTTCCAAAAAGTGGTTACATAGTACTCAAGCCGGGCATGACAAAAATAGTACAATATCCCAGTAAAATTTGGTCCATCATTAATCAGTAATCATATTTATGGAAGAAATATTTCTTCACCTGACTGATCTACTTATTTTGTTTAACATTGATGGAAAGTCATGCAGCTCATTTTCCAGATTCTATGGTGAAAGTCACAATTGTTTTTAATTGTGCCATCTTAGCAGTATAGTAACTAGCAAGCAACACAGGAAATAACAAATTTGTGAGAAAACTGCATATGTACATACTAAATACCCTTCACATCAGTTGCATCAAGAAAATATACCATAAGTTAAAATTAAAGTAATCAGAGAAAGCCTTACATTTCAAATAGTGACATAAAGCTTCCCAGTATATTCTTACTTGTCTAGACTTGCAGGAGGGCTAAGAGGAATCTCTTGCAAATGGCGTAAAAATATGGGCAGCATTGCATGAAAAGTGGGTCTCTTCGAAAGCTTAAACTGTTAACATTCACCAATCATCTTCCACAGCTCTAGCATATTCAGGTGGCTGCCTTTGAGCCTTGACAACAACCCTATAGATCTCCTCTGAACTTAGGTTATTCCACCTCCATGAAAAATCTCATTAAATATCTAGCAAGTGTGTTTCATATAGAGGGTAACATGTTTTCACATTACAGAAGAAAAAGGGAATTGAAGATTGGACTTCTCAACTACAAACACAAGGGCAGACACAATAAAACTTACGGAATTGCTCCAGTGCACATCTCAACCAAGGTGCAACCAAAAGTCTAGGCATCAGATTCTGAAGAAATTCCATTTCCTTCATCCCAAAAAATGTTCAAAGAATACTTCTTGAGTGGTTCCCAAGCTTTTGGGGCTGTATAATGAGGATTCAACATAGTACACTCCACACATGAATGTGTCCTTGTCACATCATCCTCCAAGGTTGAGCGAGGTCTTTTGCATTGAGGTTTCTTCAAAAATTCTGGAAGACCAAAATCAGAAACTACTGCTCGCCCTCTTGCATCCAAAATAAGGTTGGATGGTTTGAGATTCATACACGAGACACCTGCTGCATGAAGCTCTGCAACACCACGAGAAATATCTGCACCATATCTTCATACGAATTTCCAATAAGATTCATCAATGCATATTAGTATCACCCTTATAAATATTGATTAAATCTCAGATGCCATTAAAAAATCAGACTTTTAATCACAAATTCAATTGCAGACATCCTACAAAAAATGAACCAGAAATTAGAATCAAATTTGTAGATGCATAATCCATAATGTAGTGATATTAGAAACTATTTACTCCACTGTTTGCTGCATCTTTCACTGTTCGCTCACCATTTGTTTGCTACCTCCTTAACTCTGGTAGAAAATCTTGTAAAATCATGAGTTTGGGGGAGGGGGTGGTTTTGAAAAGGAAATAAACATCATAAGAATAAGGTTTAAATTTGTCTCTATCTCCTTTTGTGATGCTTCCATTAGTGAAGCCTCTTCTTTTGAGAATCACCAAAAGATATAATGGGTGGCACTAAGTGGTTTCCAAAGCTTTGGGGACACCCCTAGAAACCATGTTAGATAAGAAACTAATCTCATGGAAAGTGTTCTTATGAGGATTGTCATTCCATAGGTTATCATATCCAAAAACCATATAACTTGAACGCATTATATTTTATGCTCTTCTAAACATCAACGTAGTGCCTAATTATGTGCATGGTTAGCAGAATGGAGCAATGTTCCATATGCCAAAGGACCCTCCATCACGAAAGAGACAAAGGGAGGCTATGGATATTATTGCTTTGAAACATCAAAGACCCTTGTTAATAAATTTGTGCGACCTTCATCAGCAAGCCCCAGCTACAGGACCAGGGAATGCACCACACTCAGTGGGTACTGTATCAACTAGTCTATGTTTGGCATTTGAGGATGAACAAGTCAATTCTTCAATACCATCTGCAACGAGAGGCGATGCAGCTTCTACCCTTCATAACAGAGAATATAACATCACAGTTGCAAAAACAGAAAGAAGAGCTTGATCAATTTGTGAGGGCACAGGCAGATGAGGTAATATCTTGAAGGGAAGAGGCGGAGGCATCTATCTATGCTTTCTATGATTGAGGAAAGCGTCTTGAGGCAAATAATGGAAAAATATTCGGAGATGGAGAATTTCAATCTTAGAAACAGAGAACTAGAGGAGCAGGTCAAACAACTGAAACTGGAAGCTTGCATATGGCAGAGAAAATCTAAGCATCAGGAAGCCATGGTGAATTCCTTGAGAAAAACTATTTTGGTTTTACTATTTTGGTTCAGATATGGATTGCATTTAGTGCTCTATTTTGATTATATGCATCCTTACTAGCTATATACATGAGAGAAATTTTCATATTTTTGTATAATGGTTTGGATTCATATGGATGTACATGAGTTTTTTTTTTTAAATCAAAATTTGAATATTTTATGTATTTTTGGGTCATACAGTTTTTTCTGGTTGACACCAGTTTCCAATTTTAGATGTCCACTTGTCTGGTTCTAATAACAATGAAGCAAACACGATTCCCCTTCCTTTCTCATGTCAGCGGGGAGCTCTTGTCTGATTTCTGTTGTGAGTTTATCCATTTAAGATTCATTCAAAAATTGTCTTCGCACTAATCATTGGTCTCGACATTGTGCCATACCCTTGCAATGCGATGTATATATGTGATATCGATGCTATGCAGCGTATGTATATATGAGATTGAGGCATAAGCTCACATTTGTAGTAATACGGCCTCTTCCTTGGACGTGTGGTGGCATAATTCACACTTGTATGGAGCTCGAATCCTCTTGAAGTGCATAACTCAGATCCACAGAGAATAAAAAGAGCTTGGACCTATTGGACAAGAAGCTCGGAGTACAACAATCTCGTGGAGGCTCATAGAAATGTGGATTTTCCACCTGTTTGCTGACTTGTGGTTACACTTCCCTTGGATCAGTAGGCTTGGGTGTGTCCTTGTGGAAGCACAAACCTACAGTTCTATTTGGTTAGTCCTTCAAACAGTGATAAAACTTGACAAGCCTTGAACTATTCAAACAGTCCGCAAGATAAAAGGATCAATGGGAGGTTGGAGAAAAATGGGGGGAGAGAACACTTCATCAGAATAGGAATCGTCATTCTAGGGGTCAGGAAGGAATTTTGGAAGGAGAGGTTTTCATATTTGAACAAGTATAAGCAGATCCTTGGCAGGGACAAACCTCTATCCAAGTGGACTGATGCGGATGTGGAGGAGTTCATCCAATCAGATCGCGTCTATGGCCCTCAGCTGAAGCTCACGCGAGTATGTTAGTTGTTGAGTCAATATGTCCAAGTATAATTGATATATAAAAATACAATATAATTAAATTGTTTATCTGCTTACAATATCTAGGCAACAACAAGACTCATTAATGCCTAACTTTAACATAAGCATTCATGAGCAAGAAAAGGTGATTGAGTAAGAAGTTCAACTACAATGCATGATGGATTTTTGTTAAAATTGGAAACCAAGGTCGGCCTCCCTTATAAGTTGGCTCAAGAAGCTCAAAAGTAACGTCTTTTCGACTCCACCGATTAGTATATAAAGGGGTGATTTCTTCCTCATTTGACACATTGAAGGGCTCGTCTTCTCCTCTGAAATAGGACGACATATAAGGCTGGACACAGGTGGCAGGGTCGAGGTTATTATCAGACCCATCTTTGTTTAGGGCTCGATTTTCTTATTGAGAAAGGGCCGCAGGTCTATGACATAATGCATGGAGGATGCAAGGTCTGTCTGGGTAGCGTATCTCTGTTTTGGGTGCAGATTTTGTGTTGGATAAGAGCCACAGTTGGAGGATAGGAAGTCTATGCAAGGCAACGTATCTTTAGTTGATTTTTCTGTGTGTGTTTGTGAGGTTTATGTCTACTACAGACTGTAGGAAGAAAGCCACTATAGCAGCCTGTTGTTAAGTTTTTTCGAGGGTTTGAAAGCATCGTCAATATATAAAGGCAAGGGATTGTTGAAGGGAAGGGATTGTTGAGGAGGAGCCTCAAAGCTCTATATCAGAGATTAGATTATTCTGTTTATGAATAATAAGAACTGATCAAGTGTTTTTGTCGTCTTGGGGTTTTTCCCTGGCTTGAGCCATATTAATGTGTCCTCTTGTGTTGGCTTATGTTCTTTTATCAGTTACAGTCATCATGATTTCAATTGATGTGGTTGCTATGGATTGATAATTGGGCTATATATAAAAATTGATGTGACTATCCTATGCTAAGAACATGTTAAGCTAAATTTAACATGGTATTAGAGCTAGGCTGAGGACAAGCCCAAGAAAAAGGGAAATCAATCACTAGAAATGTTGTCAAATATTCATGGCCTCTTTCTCCCTCAAAGGATCAGATAGTATGAAATTATGATATAAATCTGGTGCATCACAGTGACCAGCCCACAGTTTTGTGGATAAAGAGCGAAATTTATTTTTGAAGATCATACAAGACCTAGTTCAAATATCATGATTAGAAGAGTGCAGTTCTAGGCACATAATATGAGGTCTGAGATTTCCAATCCACTAATCCACCTCAGAATTCGATGAACTTGAATGGATAATCAAACTCTTGACAAAGTCAACAAAGGGACCCATCATTTAAGGAGTTTTTTCAAGAAATTTGAATTATGTACCACCTATGGGATCCAAGCATCGTATACATCTGTGGGTGACCGATCTTATGCTGCCTAAAGAATTCAAATTGATTGAAAGCCCTCCTAAGGCCTTGTTGGGTGCCTCATAGTGAACTTACAAAAGGAGTTGAGTCCCTCTCAAACTCATGGCATTTGTATCTTTCAAAGGCATGCCTTAATGCTTATGCATCCAAGAAAATAAGCCGAGGTTCCTACTTCATTTAAGGAGTTTTTCAAGCAATTTGAATTATGTACCACCTATGGGATCCAAGCATCGTATACATTTGTGGGTGACTGATCTTATGTTGCCCTTCTGATAAAGAATTCAAATTGATTGAAAGCCCTCCTAAAGCCTTGTTGGGTGCCTCATAGTGAAGTTACAAAAGGAGTTGAGTCCCTTATGCATCCAAGAAAAGAAGACGAGGTTCCTACTTCTAAGAATATATATATGGTTTAAAAGAGCCAACCTGTGGAGATACCTAAAATGATTATCACTCTTAGAGTCATAATCCCAGTATGATGTGACTTAATTTTTGGACACTTTTATTTATTCATTATCTCAGCAGTAAAGTTTTTTTTTGGCTGGTTGATCCAAGTATTGGAGCTTATTCCTCATGGCCAATTCTAGAATCTAAGGTTGGTCAATAATGTCCTGATTAAATACAAATTCTCTAAGTCATATCTGTGGACATATTGTTTCTCATTTCTACAATATTACCTTGATGCAATTTTACCAGCTTTCCTCTATTAGATTGTTCATAAGAGGCTTTTACAAGGACGAGTCCATGAGTTTAAAGATTGACTAAATGCGAATGATGGCTTAATAGCATCTAAGTCAATTTTGTACATTCCGTCATCCACATAAGGGTGTTTAAAGATTCAACTTCCAACTTAGGCATAGGTATCAAAATGAAGTCATAATACCTGAAGAAATGTTAGAGACACATCCTCACTTTTCTAGTTACTTCAGATGATGTATAATGTTTGAATGAGGCAAGGATGGCTTCAGACTTACAGTCCGACATACAATCAGTATTGATATGACAGTCCAAAAATCATGGTGCTTTGGCAAGTCCCTGATATATGTTAAATCTAAGTTGATCTCAGCCATCTATCTCTCTGCTCTTTTCAAAATCAATCAAAGAAAGGGGCAGTCTAGAAGCCCTAGGATTAATGATTATTACAAGCGAAAGCATATGATTCCATAATCAATCCTTCTGACATAACATTTCTGACCTTTATATAGGTCTGTATATTATCTTCACAGGGCCCTGTTGGATAACTATGCATATTATCTTGGCATAGTTCAGATGGTACAGTTTGTTGATTTTAATTTGGCTATGGACTGCATAAATTCATCTCTCACTCTGTTTGGATAGGGATCTTGACCTCTGATTTCAGTACATTTATGAACCTCAGTCTCTATTCTATATGTGGCCATGAACATTGCTCTTATGACTAGGCATAATTATGATATTCCGCTGCGCTTGATATCATAGTGCTTGTAGTATCTCAGTGGCAGCTTATTGGCATCACAGTGGTATGGTTGATCTTTGGCTTATTTATCTTGGGAATTTATCGGTTATGATATATACACTAGAAATAACAAAGAAGCCATGGATTTTAGTGCACTTAGACACCGGGAAAATCGAGGCTGCAGGGAGGGTATAAATAAAGCTTATATCTCAATCTTAAAAAAAAAAAATCACAACAGCAACAAAAGTCTCAATCTTAAAAAAATCACAACAACAAAAGTATCAATCTAAAAAAAATGAAAAAAAAACAAAAAAACAACAACAATCTCTCAGTTTCATGTGCATATAGCAAGATCTGGAAAAAAAATGCAATCTGAATAACTTGTAAACAAATTTCATTCACACAGTAACAAATGAAAATAAACAAATATCAAATTCAAAACGACACCCTAATACCTGAAGCAATGTTTGAGGGCACTCTAGAAGACCTCGGATTAATGATTATTACAAGTGAAAGCATCTGATTCCATAATCAATCCTTCTAACATAAAATTTCTGACCTTTATATAGGTCTGTATATTATCTTCACAGGGCCCTGTTGGATAACTATGCATATTATCTTGGCATAGTTCAAATGGTACAGTTTGTTGATTTCAGTTTGGCTATGGACTGCATAAATTCATCTCTCGCTCTATTTGGATAGGGATCCTGACCTCTGATTTCAATACATTTACGAACCTCAGTCTCTATTCTATATATGGCCATGAACATTGCTCTTATGACTTGGCATAATTATGAAGTCTCAATCTTAAATCCCTGATATATGTTAAATCTAAGTTGATCTCAGCCATCTATCTCTCTGCTCTTTTCAAAATCAATCAAAGAAAGAGGCAGTCTAGAATAACTAGGATTAATGATTACTACAAGCGAAATCATCTGATTCCATAATCAATCCTTCTGACATAACATTTCTGACCTTTATATAAGTCTGTATATTATCTTCACATGGCCCTGTTGGATAACTATGCATATTATGAACCTGAATAACTGGTAAACAAATTTCATTCTTGCAGTAACAAATGAAAAAAAAAATATCGAATTCAAAACGGCGCCCTGTATTGAATCCTAACAAATGTGGATGGGGCTCTAAAGTTTTCTTACCTGGATAAATTTCCAGCGTTGCGGGGACTTCCATGATAAAAATTACTAGACAGGGCCTCCGGTTTAGCCGCTGGAAACTGCGGGTTATTACTAAACATACTAATGTGTTGGTCTCCGTTTACCCTCTCCAACTTTAAAATCCTAGTAAAACCTTGGTATTGAAAGAAAATATACCTTGTAGAAACCCTAACGACGAGGTTTTAACTGTAAAATTGTTGCCAACTCCTGCAAAATGAAGATCGATGGATAGCACAGAAAGAGGCGACTTCAAAGCTGTGACCAAATCCAAACAACTTGAACTAATTTCTAGCTCGGAAGTCCCCAACTGAGAAAAGTCGAGTGCCCATTGAAAATCCGAGTAACCATTTGATAGTTGAAGAATCCTGCAAGATGAAGATCGGTGGATAGCAGAGAAAGAGGCGACTTCAAAGCTGATCGATAACAGAGAAATAGGCGACTTCAAAGATGTGACCAGATCCGAACAGCTTGACCTAATTTCCATATGAATGAAACTGAGAATTCCCCAACTGAGAAAAGCCGAGTAACTATTTGATTGTTGGAGTTGAATATTGGCTTGTTAATTTTGGCGGTAATGCAAGGTAACATGGAAGGAGGTGACACTTTGAAAATTTTCAAAAGGGGAAAGCCATATAAGATATTATATGAAGATCTCAATTTAAATATTTTTTTCATAAAAATAGTTAGATAGTTAGATATATATTGGAAAATATAATGATCATATAAATCTTGATAAAATAAAATAAAATATCTTGGATCATATAAATTTTGATAAAAGAAAATAGAACATTCTCTTGAATCTCATAATAAATAGAGCATTTACATATGAGGTGATCTTTTAACTCAATGTTGTGTATATTATAAAGCTAGAAGATGTTATTGAGAAGAGAAATATCATGATGTTATTAGTTTCAACTACACACTAATGTAAACCCAATTTGAAACCACCAAGGGGGATTTGAAGGGCAACATCTAGTGCTCTTGTGGGCTAAAAAATAAGGCCCCCTCTTATTTGCATGAAGTGTTCCTAGTACAAATCCATCTTAGAGTTAAGGCCATGAAAATATGAAGTCCAAGTACTAAATTTATTGTTTATAAATAACCTCTTTAACAACTTGACACAAACATATAATGATGTAATTTACACTGGAGGTGTGTCACTTGAATTGTGTTACAATTGTAATCACTCCCCCACACAAAAGTGTCATGCTCCCTTGTGATGATGCATCAACCCTAATGGAGAACAATATCGTGATGTAAAAGAAATTTAAACATGATCTAACTTTAATAGTGCCCTACATTCACCCCTTGGCTCACCACTCATGGAAAATGTGAGGCTATTTCTGGCATTGATGTGGATAATATCATTTTATTTTCTCCTATGTATAGTATTCTACATTGACACAATTGCATTTTTTTAGCAAAAAAAATATTTGTATCAAGGGTTAGCTCCTTTTTCATTAGGTTTGAATAGGTTGCGTCATTATGAGTGATCTATTCTTTACCAACTCCTTATATGGGAGAGCACTACAAGCTCCATGTCAACATGAAGTGTAGATATTGTGAGCAATTCTTATTGAGGTTTTGCAAATTATCCAGTTGTTCTACATTTTGTATACATGTTAATAAGGGCATTACCCACAAACACACACCCTCGAGACCAATACCTAGTTCTCTAAAAATCAAATGGTACCAATATTCTTAGTTAGAGGTGAAGGATTCTCCTAAGAGGTTATTTTGTTGGTTTGAGGTGTTGTTTTTTTCCTTGGATACTAAGTGATTAAGGGCTTCAAGAGCTAAGATTCAAGGGACAAGGGCTTGGGGGGGAAGGGATTTGGCGGTTAAGGGATTAATAATTAAGGGATTTAGGTGTTAGGGGTTAAGGGGTTAGGTTTTAAGGTGTTTAACAGCTATGGTTTAAGGGTCACGAGTTAAGAGAATAAGGGGTTAGTGCTTAGGGGGTTCATGGATTCTAGGTTAGGAGTTAATGGCCTAAGGTTTAATGCGTCAAGGGGTTGATGGCTTATGAGTTATGAGTGTAGGGGTTAAGGTATTATGGCTTCGGGTTAAGGGATAGGGAATTTAGTGGTTATGGGGTAATAGCTTATTGGTTGTGATAATGGGGGCCCTAATCCCCTTGTCACCACTATCGAGGGTTCCCCTTTCAATTTCTCTTGTTACCTTCACTCTAGGCCCCCTAGCCCCTATGATATTAGGTCTTAATCCCTCTTCTCATTCTCTAATGCATGGATTATAGATCTTAGTAAACCATGCTTGGACATCCCACTTCTACCCATCCATGCTACATGTGTGTCCCCTAGTCCTGTTCAATACACCACAAAATACTCCTCCCACATTTTTGGTCATATCATTCAACTTATCCTAACATTATGGGTGAAATTGGTGTTTATGTTGTAAAGTTAGTAGAGAAAAAATATTACTTGTTTTTTCTATTGAGAAGATGTATAAATTGATTGTCATGATTGGAAAGTGCATGCATCAATCTACATTGGCTTGTTTTTCTAGCTTAGACATGAATAATTATTTGGTCATACTCCATCCTTAGATGGAGTCTGATATCACAAAGGTATTGATGGGCAGTGTGCTAAGAAGGGAGTGACAAGGTATGTTAGGCAATTCCAATGCATGATAGAGTGCTAGGCAAGCATTCCAAGTTTTTCCAAGTTCCAGGGTGTGCCAATGTGTGCCAAGGTGTTTTAGGGAGTGCTAGAGAAACACAAGGTAGCACTATGTCACAATGCATGGAAATGAATAAATAATAGTGTGTGACAAGGAGTTTCAATGAGTTCCATGCGTGATAAGGAGGAGTGACAAAGCATGCTTCGAAGTGATAAGGAATGATAGAGTGCCAAGGTGGGATGCATCCCAGATGTGCCAACACGTGCAAGGAAGTGTTAACTAGGAGTGCCCGAGAAACACAAGGGAACACTACGCCAAAATGCATGGAAATGAACAAGTAAGAGTTTGTGATTGGAAGTGTTAGTGACTTTCAACTGTGGTAAGGAGGGATTGACAACGTATGCTAGGCAGTGTTAAGGCATGCTAGAGGTCAAGGAAACATGTCATGATGTCCTAGGTGTTAGGGTTTTTGAGATTGCAACAAGATGATGAGCTTCGTGGAAAGAAGTCGCCTTCAATAAGTGGGCCCGCAGGCTATTTTTGGCGCAAGTCTATTTTTAGACTATGTCTATTTTTAGACATGTCGATCATATTCTATGAGTTGCAGGATGCTATTTGTGGATGGTTGGTCAAGTTGGAAAAATAGATGGACTTCTATTTTTTAGACATATTGGGCGGAATCTATTTTTAGATTGCCAGTCTAAAAATAGATATGTCGAATATTATTAGCTCTTAATAATATTTGGACTATAAACATTATCTTATTCTCTTGGAGCACTTCAGTTAAGTGCACAGATGTGGCACAGGAGTTGACAGAAGGAATTACGCTATTCCCGAGGGTTAAGTGGAGCTATTGCATGGATACTTCAGTTAGAACTCATGTGACAGAGTTTGGTGGAGTTATTGAGGTAGTTGGTGGAGTTGTGTTCAGTTTAACTGAGTTAAACATAGTTGAGCTAGTTGTATCTAGTCTAAATGATTGATACACTAGTGAGAGTGGTGTGAATTAATTATTAATTAACTCATTAATGAACTAAAGAATATGTTACTTAACTACAGTGCATGGACAGTTTCAGTGGAGACTAGTGAAGAGGTAGGTGAAAGAGCAGTGTGACTATCAGTTGTGACTATAGTGTTGCATGATTTGCAACACACAGTGGTTGGATATGCCAATGAGGATTGCGAGAGCAAGGCTGGACCAATTCGAGTTCAATCAGAGCCATTCTTCAGCAGTGATTGCGCAGTAGAGGCAGGCTATCAGGTGGCAGATATAGGAGCATGTGATTTGCTAGATCGGACCTGTTTAGTGTGTAGAAATTGGAGATTATACTGAGAGCTTGCGAGGAGCTTTGTATAATGATTGTTACATGATCTCTATGACACATAATATACAGATAGTTGGGGGTTTTCAGCTTTAAGCTTTCCCATAAATACTGTGTTCATATGTGTGAATGTTTATGGTTTTAATGTGTGCATGCGATTGTTTTTATTTCCGCAATTAATGATCAATGGTAGAAGAGATTATTTATTGTGCATGAAGTCAAATAGTGTGTGATCAGGAGAATCTCGGATATAAAATATTAGTTATATAAATTTCTACATGGCATCGGAGGGATATTGATCATTGGAGCAATTGCAAAACATTGAAGCGGTTGAGTTTTGAGCTGGTGGAATTCGAATTTGCAGCAGTGTTTTCTTGGTGTCGAAGTTGAGATGTCTTTCGACGGATTGCGATTGGAGTATGCCCTTGAGGGCTGCTCGAATTATATTGCATGGAAGGACATGATGGAGGCGGTGCTGGATGACAATGGGTTGAAGGATTTCATAGATGCAAAAATTCCAAAACTTGCTTCTAGCGATGTTGCCGCACTTGACGCGTGGAAAAAGAAGACAGCAAAGTGTTGAAGAATTCTGTTGGAAGGTGCGAAGGATCACATAGTGTCTAGCCTTCATGGTAAAGCTTCTCCATTCTTGATGTGTAAAGGGAGTTACAAGGTTATATGCTAGGCAATGCCAAGGTATGTTAAACTACCAAGGTGTGTCAGGAAGTGCTACGGTGTGTTGGGGAGTGTAAAATCATGTCAAGGAATGTAGGGGATGCTAACACATGCCACACAATTCCAAGGCATTTAGGAAATATCAGGTGTTGTGGCATGTCAAAATGTAAACTATTTTTCTTAGTTGTTTTACGACCACAGTTGTATGTGATGAGCCTTGTCTTGGTAACTTGTTAAGTGGGATCAATTGAGATTGGACATGAGTAGTCTAATATGAGTTACATGTAGTTCTTAGGTGAACAAGGCATATGTTGAATTTCCATGACACATGAGAATTTGGGTTTGGTATTAGAATATTTGATGCAAACACACTCAAGTGACACAACACATCAACTTTTCACAATGAAATCTACACACATCAGGGAATTAATTAGTGCACATGAAAATTTCTAACTTTTTCAAAACTTTCTTCGTTAAATTACAAACTGTAATAGAATAAGCTAGAGCTCTTGCACCAAGGATGTTGGCCCTTTACAGTCACACTAATACAAGGAATACAACTAGGGCCTGGTGTTATTCCTTTTACAACCAATATACCTTGAACAAGACAACACTTGACCCAATTTTTTATGGTGGACACACATAGCCCTTTCAATCCACATGTCTTAAACACATTTGGCAAGACCTCTTTCCTCCCATTATGAAACTCCTCATTCTGCCTCTATCAATGAACTAAATTCCTTTATGTTACTGAACTCGGCTCAAAAAACAACTCCCTCTATCTACCTCTTTTTTCCTTTAAGGTTTCCAACACTTAAAGTTTTCGATTAGCTGTTCACAACTCTGTTATGAACAACTCTTTGGTCTACCCACTTTTTCCATACTGCTGCTCCAAGATGACAAGTCTAGGGATATGGAGGTTTCCCTTCTTCTCAATGACACAATACTCTACAATACAGTGAAATAGAGCTAGTTGGCTAGTCCATTTGACTGCTACTTTAGTCCTTCAAATTTTGCACGTCCTTAGGCCCAATACACCTACCCTTATACCAGTCTTGTTTTCCTTCACAAGTATAAGACTTAGAGCTCTTCTTTGATAGTCACCTAACAACCCTCCAATTGTACTTGGACTGCCATCAATTTTCCCAACCACAGTAAATTGTTTTCCTGGTCTAGTTCCCACAACACTGCCCTCATCTAGGGCTCTTCAAATATGCCACCTAATAGTGATTTGAGTCCTCTCAAAATCACTATTCTTGTGTGCCAATTTTATGTTGTCCAATCTATGAAAAAATCTGAACTACTCACCTTATCATCCTTCTAACAATTTTTAGATGACTGAACTAGGGTCACAAATCATCCATTAACAGTCCATTCACTAAATGTTTATAGGCTGCTTCAAATATCTATCCAAAACTATATGGACAGTCCAACAAAATCAACTCCTCTTCATTTCAATCCATTCCTCATATGGCACATTTATTCTGCTCCATCTTCTACTCAGGTTCCACCTTCCTTTGGATTTTCTATCTCCGCACATACTTATGCAAACCATCTTCCAAATTTGTGGTATATATCACAGAGATAAACCTCTCTCTAAGGGTCACAACCCCTCTTCTCCTATGCAAATTTGTCACAGTATTAATGACATACCTTATGGATTGAACATGCTGGGAAACCTCCCTAAATAGGGAATTATACTTCTAATCTAATTGCTTTAGAACAAACCATTTCCACCCATAGCAAAAAATAAAACTCTTTCCTCTATAAGAGACTTGGCCTAGCTCATATGGATCCATAGATTATGGTCATTTATTTGACTGAATCATGACTTGAACTTTAGATCTCTACGACCCTCAAACTGTGGTTACTTCAGAAAATATTCCACCTGTGACTACTTCTGTTCTAGCCCTAAATTCTAGTGCATACTGTTAGCGATCAAATCTGCCACAGGCTGAAGAAGGAAAAACTCGAGGCAACATCAAACCAAGCTTAGCCTCATAGCTATCCCTACGAGGACAGGAGAGGGCTCTCTCCGGGTCAAACTCAGTGAAAGATGTCCAATAGGATCTGAGATGACCTAAATGAAACACTGATATTGATTTTAGGCTAGTAAATTGATATAAAAAGGGTTTTTTGATAAATGATGGGGTTTTCTGGACTGTATGGGATCAAGAACAGTGTGAGCAAAGATTTAATCAAAAGCACAGATTATTACATAAGGCGAGGTAGGAGTGAAGTTTAACAATTAAACTGAAATTAAATGGGATGTAAAGACTGCTTAAGAAAGCTGAAAGGGGCATTTAACAATGAATCCCTTTCAGACAGAAGAAAATACACAAATCCTGAACGCTACTTCAAGGCAGAGAAAATAAATTGTATTCTACCTATCTCACTGCAACAACATCCAGTGAACTGATTGTGAATGAAATGTAAACATTACGAAATTACATATGAAACAGTAGAAGAGACATATGCTAAACTTTACGCCACAAGAATCTTATAAAACAGAGCTGTACCATTCAATTAATCTCTGTCAAACAACTGTACAAATGAAGCTCTCTGTTTTTCACCACTAGCTCTCAGAAACCCATCATTTATTAAAAACCCTTTTCATATCAATTTACTAGCCTAAAATCAATATCAATGTTACATTTAGGTCATCTCAGATCCTATTGGACATCTTTCGCTGAGTTCGACCCGGAGAGAGCTCTCTCCTGTCCTCGTAGGGCTAGCTACGAGGCTAAGGATGGTTTGATGTTGCCTCGAGCCTTGCCTTTTTCAGCCTGAGGCAGATTCGAGCGCTAACATAGTGGTGACCATACTGGGGAAGATGGTTTGCTGTTGAATGTGACATTTGACTTGTAGATTGTCTTGCCTCGATACACTTGAAAATCCAGGGTTGCGGATACGAATGTGTGGACGATGGAACACATCTCAAGGCGAAACATTCACCGCCGACTCGACTCGATCCGGACATTCCGATGCTAGGCGATCCCATTTGTCTTGATAGTGGGGTATGTGACAAACCACTTTGTGAGAAGTTGCAAAAGGTTAGAATCGATTCATGATTTTGATGTGAAAAGGTACCCATGTGGCTTGCTTCAATGTTTGAAATCTCCGAAGTTTTCTCTTGAAGCTAAAAATGGTGTCTGTGAGTTAATTGTTGAAAGAATTGAGAAGGAGATTCAGTTTTTAAATGATCAGATCCAGTCTTATGATTTCCGAGATCCCAGAAAGTTCTTGGAAACTCTTCCTCCTTCAAAACAAGACACAATAGAGCTGCCTACGAATGTTTGCATTGACAGTGTGCAGCTGGAGGTATGTATTGCAGAGTTGGGGCAGCAAACAGAGTCTGGCTTTTGCGATCCTATCGCAACATACATGGAAATGTTTTTCAGTTTGACTGATAGATCAAGCTGTCTTATACATAGCCAGATTCATTACATGCATGAAGGGCTGCCAGCAATTACATCTGTGTCCTGGTGGAAGCATTCTCAAGCGGCATCATTTTCAGGTTTACTTGAATGGTTGATCTGGCATTTCAGTATTACCTGATCTATTGTTTTTACAGCAGAGTAGGGTAGATTTTGTAAATAAATAAGCAGCCAAAGGGTAGCATTTCATTCTGAGTTTCATTTACAGTTGTAGTGTGAAGTTTGTTGAGCAAGTTTTTCGATCATTTCAGTCAAGTTTCAGTCCATAAATGAGTCAGAAGTCTGTGTTGGTTGTCGAAATGATGATTCCATTGCCCAATGGATGGAGGCACTGTCTGCTCTCCCAAAGCTCTGTGGTTCTTGGCACCTCCAGGAAGCGGCAGCTGCCATCCCCATTGGAGCCAATGTTAGACTCCGTCTTGCCCGTTTGTTGTCAGCCCGCTGCAGTCAATTCGCACCGCTTGAGTTCAAGTCTTCAGCAGGACAGCTCCTCTATTCTATATTCAGTCAAATGGAATCGAATAATATTGGATGAGACACATTTTATCAAGGAAGCTGTAGCTGTTGTATTGGAAATCCAGGAGTCTGTATTGCAGCCATATCATGCCCATTATTACAGCTTGTTCAAAATGATCTTGTTAAATTTGTAAAGCTTGTTCAAAGTGCTGGGCTTTATTTGCATCTTCGCATAGGCCCCTATGTTTGTGCAGAATGGAACTTTGGGGGATTTCCTGTTTGGTTACGTGACATCCCTGGTATTGAGTTTCGAACTGATAACATGGCATTCAAGGAGGAGATGGAGAAATATGTCACAATGATAGTGAATCTCATGAAAGTGCACACGTTTTTTTTTATGGCAAGGAGGTCCGATTATTTTACTCCAGATTGAGAACGAGTATGGAAATGAGGAACACTCATTTGGTGAGAAAGGAAAACGTTATGTAAAATGGGCTGCGAGTATGGCAGAAGTACTAGATGCAGGTGTACCTTGGATCATGTGTCAACAAAGTGACGCACCAGGGAATATTATAAATTCATGCAATGGTTTCTACTGTGATGGTTTCAAGCCAAATGCATATCACAAGCCCACTCTTTGGACCGAGGATTGGAATGGATGGTTTTCAGCTTGGGGTGGGCGGGTTCCTCATAGGCCTGTGGAAGACAATGCTTTTGCAGTAGCTCGATTTTTTTCAACGTGGTGGCAGCTTTCACAATTACTACATGTATTTTGGAGGGATAAACTTTGACCGCACAGCTGGGGATGATGCTCCAATTGATGAATATGGTATGTTGAGGCAACCTAAATGGGGGCATCTGAAGGATCTTCATGCGGCCATAAAACTCTGTGAGCCAACTCTAATTTCTGTTGATGGAGATCCTTGGTATATACGTTTTGGTCCTCAGCCAGAGGCACATGTATATAAATATTCTGGAGAGTCCAAAGTTGCAAATATGACTGTAATTAGGAAGACAGGGAAATGTGCAACATTTCTTGCTAATATCGATAGTCATTCTTCAGCTACTGTACATTTTAATGGAAAGGTGTTTCATCTGCCACCTTGGTCTGTCAGCATATTGCCTGATTGTAAGAATGTGGTATTCAACACTGCAAAGGTTGGATCTCAAACATCCATTGTAAACACGAAAAGGAAGCCTGCTCTTTCACAAGGAATCTTTGATTCTAAAATTGTGGAACTTGGAGTAAAAGTTTCACAATTATCAAAGAGTGTGGACATCCTGCAGAAGTATCCAGTGCCAGAATGTGACATTTGGTTTATCAAGTTTTCATGCGATTTCCACTATAATTCTATGGCAGTTGGCAACAGGGAAGGAAAAGTTTATGTTTGGGAATTACAGTCGAGCCCTCCTAATTTAATTTCCAGGTTATCACATCCACATTGCAAACATCCTATTAGACAGACGGCTATATCTCATGATGGAAGTACCATTCTCTGCTGCTGTGACGATGGTAGTATGTGGCGCTGGGACGTGGCTCAGTAAAATCATCAATTTCTTGGTTCAATGTGCATTGGTATATGTTTCAGATATTTACATCTGCACACTAATGGCTTTGATTGTTATTAGTTTCTGGTTGATGTGGAAAATCCTGGCTTTAGCCAAATTATTTGTTTTGCCAGAAAAGTCAACAGAGTTTTGTGTTTGCTATAATACAGCATGCCCATTTTTATAAAGCTACACTTTACTGGACATTTGAAATTAGCATGCTCCCCAGGGCCTTGTGTTCATAAAGATGCCTTCAATGACAGCCAGTTGTTATTATCATCTTAATGGAGTCAAAGGAATCTTCTCAGACGTCAGTGGGACATCATCACTGCCAGTTCTAATGCATGTATTCAAAACAGATAGTGTATGTTGTCATGGAGTAAAGTGGAAATGGACACAGTATTTTCAGGAAAATGGTCTATTCGCATCAGATAGTTGATGGCCGCATTGAGTTGTTTATATAAGTCGTTGTTTTATGATAGAACCTTCTTCAGATGAATTAAAGGTATCAGTATATGTATGATGTGGTGATAAACACATGGAAAATGTAACGTGGCAATCGTTGCAATATGTGGGCATTCGATTCATCTAAAGAGCATATGTGGCAGTTTAACCCATATTTTAGCATTAAAATATTGGGGACTTCTTCCCAATTTCTGTAAAGTGGCAAAGCGTATCTCCAGAAATTTGAGAGCAGTTGCAAAGTGGCATTCAAAGGTTCGATTTCCTATTTCTGTCTTTAGTTAGTCTACGCTGCAGGATTAGTTTTCACGGGTCATTAGAAATCCTCAAGCTGGAATAATGGAAGGCTTTTCTATCTTTAGAGCAGATGGAGGATTCTTTTCTATCTTCATGGCTTTAGTTGAAACAGCGCTGATTGTTTTTTTTTTAGTTTTATTTATTAATAATGATAAAACAAATCCCTTGTCTTGGGGTTGATTTGTTTTCCCCTAGCAGAGTTTATTTAATGTATTGAAAATCATTTTGTAAGGGTTAGGGAAGAAGAGTTCTGAGAGCTAGTGTAGGCGAAAAACAGAGCTTTTATTGTACAGTTTGACAGAGATTTTAATGGAGAAATACAGCTCTGTTTCCTGAGATTCTTGTGGCTTGAAATTTAGCAAATGTTTTTCCTTTTGTTTCATATGTCATCGTTATGTTCACAGTTCATTAATCGCCATTTCAATATTGAATGTTTCTAAGTGAGAAGGGCAGAATTCAGCTTGCTGCTCTGTCCTGGAGAAGCTTTCATGTTTTGTGTAATTTCTTCTGTTTGATAAGGATTTAATTATTGCCCTTGTCAACCTCGCAGCGGTCTTTCACTCCATATAATTCCAATTTAATTGTTAAACTTCATGCTTATCTTGCCTCAGGAGATAATCTGCGTTCTTCATTTAATCTCTTCTCTTGCTGTCTTTGCCCCACACAGCCCAGAAACCCATCATTTATTAAAAACCCTTTTCATATCAATTTACTAGCCTAAAATCAATATCAGTGTTACATTTAGGTCATCTCAGATCCTATTGGACATCTTTCGCTGAGTTCGACCCGGAGAGAGCCCTCTCCTGTCCTCGTAGGGCTAGCTACGAGGCTAAGGTTGGTTTGATGTTGCCTCGAGCCTCGCCTTTTTCAGCCTGAGGCAGATTCGAGCGCTAACACATACCCTCCTCCATTTTTGTTGGTATTTATCACAGACCTCGCAACCTAGTAACCAGCACAAGGTAGGGTCTCAACCCTCTCTACTATTTCAAAATTTGATGCGGACTTTACACAGAAACACCACTGAAATCACATGCCCAAATTCTCATGAGTCGCCTCTCTTGAGCTTTATCTACCCTAAGAGAACCACAATATGCCATCCTACTTCCTATCTTGAACCCATTAAGGTATGTGACATTCTTGTGAACCCTCACATGATGATCTTACTCTTGGTGGATGATCATGGCCTCCCTTTAGCAACACTTACTCAAACCTCTAACTAGACCTACTTTAAGACTACATCTCTCCTAGCCTCCTTGATAAAATGAGCTCATTCTCACTTGATGTTCTTGCCTTCATACTAAGGCCTCCTTAAATAGCTTTTCCTAGCTAGGCCTCTTAAGAACACCCTAGAACTTACAAATTTTATATACTTAGATCTTAGGAAATATTATTTTTTTGTTTAATTTTATTTTAGATTTTAAACCTCATCTTAGGTCCAAAGCCCCTTCGCTTGGGTTATTTTCCCACAAAACATTTTGTGGTCAAAATCACACAAACCCATCTCACTAGGCTTTTGGAGTACCTCCCAAGCTACACAATTTAACAACATAGTCTAGTTGTAGTAATCGTAACTTGGTCAAGCTCCTATAGTCAAGCAAGGACTTGGTTGGGTTCCCAAGTTAAAATTAAGTAAGGGTAGTTGTGAGGGCATGATAACTAGGAAGGGTTAGGGAATGCCAAGGAATGAAAAGGCGTGCTAAAACATGCTGAACAATGTCAATGCATGTTGAGGAGTGTTAAGGAGTGTCAAGGTATCACAAGGGAGAACTAGGTCAAAATTCATGGAAATGAACAAATAAGAGTGTGTTCCAGGGAGTCTCAGTGAATTCAAGTGTGCCAAGGATGAAGTGTGTTAGAAAAAGTTCATAATAGGAATTGTAAGAGACTAGCCTACGATTGCGATAAGGGGCTCTGTTAGACTCATGTATTTCACAGTATCACAAGGCAACTGATCACTGATTAGAATATTGTTCATATACTGAAAATAATATTCTATGGCTGTCATTTATTTTCAGAGAAGAAAGGGAGAGCCTGGCTGTCAAAGAGCATCAAATGAATCAATTTTCCTTATAGTTTAGTGGAAAGGAGAAAAATTGTTGCTAGAAAGGTGTGATGGGGATCAAACTTCATTTCTTCCCTCACTCCATTTCATTTCATTCACCCTCTTTTTCCCCCTCATTTCCTCCATATTCTCCCATGCTTGAAACCAATTCCCTGCCATGCTTCTCTTCCATTTCATCTTCCATTTTGAAATATACGTTACCTTACCTTTCTTCTGCCTTTCATGATCAAAGTGGGGCCCTCATCACATTTCGCAGACTTTATGTATTTGGCATTGGAACTAAAATTTGAATAATACGATCGCTGATTTGCGATATCGCATCGCATTGTTTTACCTTGTGAGCGCCCGCAATCTATTTTATTTAGTTTTTGATGCGGTAAGTCGGCCACACCTCAGCAGCTCCGCCCCATTACATTGCCATTGCAATACATTGTTATATCATATAAAAATTCATAACGCTGACCGCTTAAAAACCTTCTGTCGATTCATAACACTCCACCAAATGCCAGTGGGCCCCTCTTCCTTGCACTTCGCAAATTAAAGGAGTTAACCCCACAGATTATAAATAAAACTTAATAATTTTGAAGTACGCCTGCGATCCAGTCCCACTTCTTCCCTACCACGTCACTCATCTCCTCCCCCGCGCATCGTACTTCGCATATTTTAGAGTTTAAATTTTCCACGCTTACAACTAAACACTACAAATTGCGATGTGCACTGCAGTCCCATCCCACTTACCCTCCACGTCATTTAACATCCATGTCACCACCCCATCGCATCACATAGTTGATCGTATTCTTTATAAACTAATTAACTGTAAAGGTTGCGAAGTGCGCGGATGCAATGCCACTTCATAACTAAATTCTACATAATTTTAGGTCTGGGTGAACGAGTTGTCACTATGTTTTGTGTGTATAACAGGTCAATTAGGGACTATGAGGTTTATAGATCATTTCATGAATAAATAGGCCAAAAGACCCAGAAATAAGCAAAGGCTTTCCACCTCATTACGCCATCGTCATCTTTAAATCCAACGGCCTACGTTTCATTCTGACCCCCCTTTACAATATTCCTTACTTTATCCTTGAAGGGGGGGTCTGGAACGAATTGTTTTCAAGAAAGGGACCCCCTTATGTGTCAATATCTCATGAATTCACACCCCCCCCCTTTATATTACCACTTACCACTTCATAAGGGTCCGAAATACCACTTTTCTCCTGCAAAACCATTTTCCCCAAATGAAAAACCATTTTTTAGCCAGTTTTACCAGTTCGTTTTCGAGGGATATTCCGAGCAGATGGGAACGAACTTTGACAAAAAGAGAGAATTTTTTATTCAGCACAGGTTGAAGAAAAAAATCCTCTCCCAGATTTTGAACAGGTGTCTTCAGTTGGGATAATCAAAAGCCATCTCTCAGCCCTATTTTCGGATTTCCGTTATTTCTGTGTTGGTCATGATTTTGCGGCGATTGTTGTGGAGCGCTGGAGATGAATTTTGAAAATACAAGAGAGATTTTTTACCAGAACGAGGCAAAGAACAATAAAATATCTCATATTTTTCATAGGTGTCACCATTGGGGACAAAAAAATGTCTAATTTGACCTCTATTTTCAGCAATTTCGCCCATTTTTCACGGCATGACAAACATCCCAAGATTTTCAGGAATTTGTTTTTTGATGATGGTTCTTAGATGTGAACAAGGATAATATATTTCGGCAACCATTTTCCATAAAAATAGTGCCAGAAAATATGACATTAGGACAACAAAGCAATCAGTGTCGCACTGGAGTTAATGATCCAGCCAAGGTGGTGCAAGAAAGGCTGGGACAGACATAAATTTTGCCTCACTTTGTCTTTTTGGAATTTTAAAAGCCCAATTGCATTTGCCTTATAATTCAAGAAGGGTAATTGAAGTTAATACAACCAACGGTGTCTAACAAATTCACCTCATCATAGCCTTGCATGGCCATACTTGTCCATTTTCTACTTAAATTGTAATCAATGAAAGTTTTCTAGGGTAGATTAGGGCAAACTGACTTAGTTGTTAGTTAAATACCACTAGAATTATCATTATAAAAGGTTGGATATTTTAGCACCTATATTGTAAGAACTGCTATTGAAGCACTTTAATTTTTGGAGCTAGACATCAATAATCAAAGACCGTTTACATGATTCTTGAGTTGTGTCAAAATGGTGATGTGTTTCATCTTTGTTTAAATGCTTCCATTATTTTCTATGATGTGTATTTGCTCATCTAATTGTAAATAAGAAATTTTAGATTAAGATTCATTGTCGGAGTGCCTTAATTCTATCTGCATTTACAATCTGAATGTTTTCTGTTGAAGTCTAATTAAATAATTCTTAATTGCTCTTTAGACACTATGAAACCTTACTGTTTCTTTCACCTCATAATTCATACAAATCTTAAATTCCATTTAGCACAGTTAGCTCGCCCTGTGATTTTCTCTTGATTTTGATGTGCCATTCCAGCCTTTGACTCCATCGCCCAATGGAATAGCTTCTACAACACTATCTATCCAACCACACAATCAATCAAAAAAACAACCCCCATCACTCTAACTAGCCTAATATCAGTACGTATAACCACCAAGTTAAATCAATTTAAATCATAAAACAAAGAGAGCCCTCTCTGAGTCTAAGAAGGCTAGGTCCTAGACTCCAAAGCGGTTTTATGTTGTTCTTTATAGTTTATTTTTGCCAATCTTCTAAATTATAGAGTGCAAACAGGCTCGACAAATTAATTTTAAACATAGGGAGACTTTGTGTTGGGCACAACACTATTTTTCCTTTATCTATTATTTTTATATGAAATGTGGCACACTTTGGCCGAATGCTTATGTTTTAAACTATTTTAGACAATTCAATATTGTACATTGTTATGTATAAGTTTTGGGGAACTCAACTTGTGCCAACCTATATCTTGTGTGTCTTGTGTATCCTGTGGTTCTTGCAAACTCTAAGTTAATGCTCCACTATTTATATGAACTATACATACATGTGAAATATTGCCCATGTAAGCTATGTTTCTTAGTTGTTTTATGGCCATAGCTAGATGTGATCCTTGTCTTGGTAAGTTCTTAAGTGGGAAAAGTTCAGCTTGGACATGACTAGCCTAAGATGAGGTATAGGAAGTTCTTAGGTGAACAAGGCACAATCCACTTGTAGTAGGTGTAATTGATCAAGTTGTTACGGCTAAAGCAGACCAATGTCACATGAACTGGAGTAGCTAAACTTGATTGGGTAACCAAGTCATGAAAAAATGTAAGGATATTTGTGAGGGAATGAGTGCCAAGGCATGCTAGGGATTGCTAACATGTGCCAGATAGTTAGAAGGCATGTAAAATATGCTAAGATGTGTCAAGTGTTAAGGCATGCCAATATCTGCAATGGTGTGACAATACATGCCAGGGATTATCAAGGAAACAAAAAGGAGAAACAAGTTAAAATACAAGGAAATGAGCACATCAAAGGGTTAATAAGTCATCAATTTACATTTTCCAAGAGGGGCATGCTATGCACACCAACACTAGGTGGAAATGAGTGTCAAGTGCCAAGTGTTAGTGCATTCTAAGTGCCAAATCATCCTCTATTAGTTCTCTTCTACTTTCCAATAACTGATCTCAAATAACTTTAATATTATACCATGCGAAAGCATATTGAGGCGTCTTAATGAATGCTATACATGATAATGATCATGGCCTATTTAGGACTACATGTCTCTTCGCCCCCTTATCAAATGAGCTCCTTCTCACTTGATGTTATTTCCTTCATCCTAAGGACTCCTTAAATAGTTTTTCCTAGACCTCTTAGGAACCCTCTAGAACTTATGGGTTTTATCGAGTTAGACCTTAGGAAATATTAATTTTCCTTTTTATTTTTCTTTTAGATTTTAAAGCTTGTCTTGGGTCCAAAATCCCTTTTCTTTGCTTCTATTTCCACAAAGCCTTTTGTGACCAAACTCACACAAAGCCATCTCACTAGGCTTGTGGAGTACCTCCCAAGCTACACAATTCAACAATATAGTCTAGTTGTAGTAACTATAACTTGGTCAAGCTCTTGTAGTCAAGCGAGGGCTTGGTTGGGTTCCCAAGTCAAAAATTAAGTAAGGGTAGTTGTGAGGGCATGATATATAGGGAGGGTCAGGGCATGCAAAGGAATGAAAATGCATGCTAACACATGTCGGACAATGCTGATGCATGTTGAACTAGAGTTTTAGGGAGTGTTGGGGCATATCAAGGGATAACTAGGTCAAAATGCATGGAAAGGAACAAATAAGAGTGTGTGAAAGGGAGTGTTAGCGAATTCAAATGTGCTAAGAACTAAGTGTGTTAGGAGAAGTTTAGAATATGATTTACAGGAGGGAAGCCTACGGTTGTTATAAGGGGTTCAACATAGCAATTTTAGACAAAGGGAGATCACTTTGTGCTAGGCACAACATTGTTTTTCCTTTAGTTATTTTTTTTATATGAGATGTGGCACACTTTGGATACATGCTCATGTTTTAAAATATTTTAGATAATTTCATATTGTACATTGTTGTGTATAAGTTTTGGGGCACTCAGCTTGTGTCGGACTATATCTTGTGTGCCTTGTGAATCTTGTGGTTCTTCCAAACTCTCAGTTAATGTTCTATTGTTTATATGAACTAAACATACATATGAAATATTTCCTGTGTAAGCTATGTTGCTTAGTTGTTTTATAGCCATGGCTAGATCATGTGATCCTTGTCTTTGTAAATAGTTAAATGGGACAAGTTGAGATTGGACATGAGTGGCATAATATGAGTTATAGGCAGTTCTTAGGTGAAAAAGGCACAATCTACTTGTAGTAGGTGCAATTGGTCAAGTTGTTGGGCTTGAAGCACGCCAACATTTTCACATGAACTACAGTAGCCAAGGGCTTGATTGGGTTCTCAAGTTGTGAAAAAATGTAAAGGCTTGTTGTGAGGACATGAGTGCCAAGGCATGCTAGGGAATGCTAATATGTTCCAGATAGTGCGAAGGCATGTCAAACATGATAAGATGTGCCAAGTGATAAGGCATGCCAAGATGTGCAAGGGTGTGTCAATGCGTGCCAGGGACTGTCAAGGCAACGAAAGGGAGAAACAAGTTAAACTACAAGGAAACGAACACATAAGAGGGTTAATTAGTCATCAATTTACCTTTTATAAGAGGGGTATGCTAGGCACACCAACATGAATATGCGCCAATAGGTGCCAAGTGAAAAGTCTTAGTGCATTCTAAGTGCCAAGTCTTCCTTTGTTGCTTCTCATATACTTTCCAAAAATTGATCTAAAATAAATTTAATATTAAATCGTGCCAAATCATACCAAGGCATCTCAACGTGTTCCATACATTTTAAGACTTTCCAAGCACCAACACGTGCCAAGCGCCAATATGTGTCATGGACTGTTATGCATGCTATGAAGTGGAATGGCATGTGGAAGATGGCTAAGGTGTGCTAGAGAGTGTTAATGCATGTTTAGGAGTGTTAAAGAGTAATAAGACAAAACATTAAGGGAGCACTAGGTCAAAATTCATGGAAGTTAATGAATATGAGGAATGTGTGCCAGGGACTAGTGTTAATGAGTGCTAGCTGTCATGCCAAGGAGGGAGTGACAAGGTATGCTGAGCATTGGTAAGGCATGCTAGGGAATATCAAGGCATGTAAGGAAGTGCCAAAGTGTGCTAGGGAGTTCCACGGTGTGCTAATTATATGTTCCAAATAGTTCCAAGATATGCCAATACATGTCAGGTGCTAAGGATGTGCAGGGTGTCAGGGTATTTCAATATGTGTCAAGAACTGTCAAGGCAACAGAAGGAATAACCAATCCAAAATGTAAGGAACTGAACACATAATAGGGTCAATAAGTCAAGACTTTATCTTTTTCAAAAGGGACATGCTAGTCTGACGCAGGCTAAGCCAACCTGCAATACCCAGGATCTTCACGCAAACCATGTATATAAGAATGCATCTCAAACTTTTCCTCGAATCAAATACTTCACTCACTGGCCAATTCACATCATCTCATTTGACCATGTGGAAGCTTTCTAATATATGGCTCAAAATCATTCAATATCATCTCATATATTATCAATCATCACATCCACTCACTTTCAATTAATTTCTTAACTTTTGAACCTTCAAAAAATGTTCAAATACCTCCTTAACCATATCAATGCCAAACATTCATTCATTATTTTAATTACCAACATTCAAGTGTGTTTATGCACATCATTCAACTACCTTCTGCATTCTCAATCCAATTTAGAAATTTCATGTCAATTCTTTTGCCAAACATCATTCATATATTTTTTACTCAAATAAAATCGACTTCCAACAGCGCCAGTGACCCTGTCTATCACGATTTTTTCAAATCTTACTAAAATACTTCCACAGCAATCAAACCAGTCAATTCATAAGAGTTTTCTTATTTCAAAAGACCATTGATATCCCATCAAGATAAACCATACCTGTGTTAAACACGATGTCCATTAAAATGCTGTCTCTATCATACCCTTTTATGATTACTGTTAATCTTTCGCAACTGCTGCACTTCAACGAAATTGCCAGATTTGACTTTCCACAATTCTTTAGCGCCTTTTAATCTCAACGATTTTATCGAATCATTTCTCATTTCATTATTAAAATCGACTCACCATTTCGTTCTTGATTCTGGTTACTCGCCTCCATAGATCAATTTCAAACCTGCGCTCCACGCTGGCCCACGCAATTCTTTACAAACCTGCATCTTACAACTTCTTTACAAATGCTGCGTCTTCAACACTTCTGATACTCTGGAAAACTGCGTCTTGTCCATGCTTCTGGCATGTTATTTCTGCATTATTAAAATGTTTTTTCCACTCCAGCAGAAAACGCTGTTCCTTTCCAGCAAAATTCTGATGATCGATTTCATTTAAGATTCCATTAATAACACAGGTTCTCACGCTCCCAATTCGTCTTCTTTATTTGCTGTGGAACTCTGTCAAGCACGATTTACCCACGCTGGAAATGTCACCACAGATTCCTGCACCCTTTCCTTCAATTCACGATTTCTGGCATATTAGAACTGAACTTCAGCAAACTTCAACAGATTCAAATCACCACTGACAATAACCTGCGTTCTTCAATTCAAACATTAAATCGATTTTCAC
Organism: Pinus albicaulis; assembly: GCA_034641835.2. Classification (NCBI taxonomy): domain Eukaryota; kingdom Viridiplantae; phylum Streptophyta; class Pinopsida; order Pinales; family Pinaceae; genus Pinus; species Pinus albicaulis. Next base: position 40,710,764 of record CM076570.1, on the reverse strand, counting down.
CTCTGCAATAACATGCGTCCTTCAATTTAAAACATTCAATCAATTTCTTCACGTGAAGCTGGAACCCAACAATTAAATTCATTTTAGAATAACCAGTAACTAAAAAACGCATTATGTTTTCTTCATTTTAACTGAAACACAAATCTGAAGTCGAATTCTTCTACTCAATTGAGTCTGCATTATGGATTACCCATCCATTGAATTTAAAAAACCTCGTATTCAACATTCATTCTTTCAATTAGAATTCAACGTTGTATACAACACAATTTCAACATTTTTATTAACGCATTCACACATATTCATCTCCAGTTCAACGTCTTCCATAAAATCGATTCTCCAATTGGATATGCCGAAGCCACTCATTTGCCACGCTGTTAAAACTATGCCAATGCTATTTGAAACATAACAATTTTCAATTGAATTCCAACAGAGTTTCAAAACATAGCTCTGCGCACTTCTATATTCAGTTCCCAATTTCCACTGTACCTCATATTAACCAATCTGAATTTGAAGTCGACTTCCAACAGAAATCTTTACTTAGAATCGCGCCCTTTGCAAACAGAGATTTTAATACCATCTACCCTTAATTATTTGCATGACAGTTTTCACACAAATAAATGTGATTTCAAGCCCATCGATCATTAATTTAACAATGCTATGAACTTCAGGAAACAAATATACAATTTCTCAATCACCCAATGTGTATAAACTGAAACAAAACAATGACTTACAACTTTTTACTGGCCAGATGCTTCAATGTCGTGGCCCTTTACAATTGCTGAAGGCTTACAGCCTTGCTGCTCAAGCCTACTCTCAATCTCACACTTCTCTCACAATCTCAATGTTGTTTTTCTCACAAATCCCCTTCCTATTTATACAATTTTTAAAAATCATTTAATTAAATGCTCAATCCCTTCAATTCCTCAACAAACCCCTAAATCTCTCAACATCCCTAAAGGATAGGTTTTTATCCCTAAAATCCTTCAATTTATTAAATTTCCTCATATCCTTTTATTAATAAAAAGATATTTACATAAATCCTCACCTTCTCCTATTTAATTCAAATTAATTAATAAAATATTAAAAATCATCACACCCCATATTTACAAATTAATATTTATCACACCCCATATTTACAAATGGAGAAAAAGGTCTTGATGCTCCTGCATCAGACTCCCCATGTAAGAAAATTCATGACCACCTGGTCATAAGTCTGGATATCTCCTCCTGGATCCCAAATTTTATTTTGTAATATTTCCGTGCTTGTCGATTGCTTTACTGCTGTTGTTATCTGCTGTAGTCTTCCAGGTTTCCATATTTTGTGTTGTAGTGCTCCACCTGCTCTGCTCTTGCAATCTTTTACTGTCATTCTCTTGTTGTCGCTCCTTTTCTTTCTTTCGGCTATCTTTCTCTGGGATGTTTTTATCATTAACTTTCTTATCAACTTAATTTCTCTGTCCAGTATGTCCTCTGTCTGCTGATTGTTTCTATCCCTTGATCGCTGAATTCTCACTCTTGCTTGTTCTTCACTTGTTTTGATCGCTTCCTTTTCACCCTTACTGCTGTTTTGCACCTTTTCTGCTGCTACTACTATAAATGTCGCCTCGAATGTTGTGGCCTCCCAATCTTCCTTTCCCTCTGCAACATTCCTTTGCTTGCCATCTGCAATTTCTCTTTGATTATTATTTATGAAAACCGCTTTGTCATCCTTCTTCAGCAATCTGTCCTGGACATTTATCCTCTGTTCTTCCAATTTCTTCCTTTGAAAGTCTAATTCTCGATATAACTCAATGATTTTACTTGGAGTGGACTTTGGAAACTTTACACGATCTTCCATTTCCTCACATAGTCTTTCTTCTGCTAAATCTTCCTTAACATCCTTCAGTAGATGTTCTTCTTCTTCTTCCAGACCTGCAATCACACACAAATCGTTAGTTTTAAAATCACAAGACCTTACGGTCTTATTTGATGCTTCAGTCATCGAGTCTTTGGGCTGCTTTGAATCATTCATATGATTCAACTCCTTTAGCTCTTCATCACTTTCAAAAAGTAATGGTCCACTCTCTGGGTAACATATCGAAACTTCAACATCTTCTTCAGCATCTTCCTTTTGCTGTAGCTCAACTGTTTCGAGCTTCTCTTTCTTCTGTCTGGCATCTATAACCTATTCAAGTTCTCTTAGTTCCTTTATCAACTGCATATTCACTTGATGATTCCACTTCTCTTGTAGCCTCTGCCACTTCAGCTTCTTTCTCATAACTTAACCATGCTTCTGGTCTTCCTCATTTCTTTGCAACATCTCCAGTAACACCTCAAGCTGAACTGCTATCTCAGCCTTCTCCCTCTCATATTCCTCTTTGCTTAACTGTCTCTGTATGCCAATTGCCTTGGCATCCTTCTTCTTTTGTCCTCTGCTGTGGTTTATTTCAGAACCTCTGTTACGAATGTCACTAGTCATCATCCTTTCCATCTCTATGAGTCCCTCACTCACTTTGTTATGAGTTGCACTAAAGCCTCTTCAGCAGCAAGTCCTGTCCTGCCGCCACTTACCTCACCAAGCTCTCCTCACTCAGTCTTTTGGCAAGCAATTGGTTCTATCTCTGGAACCTCCTTTGAGCACTTCTCTTTGCTCTTCCTGGCTTCAACTCATCTGCCTGTTCACAACTGTCTTCCTTATCCAATCTCTATTGGATTTCCTCAAGGTTCTGCCACCTCTATGTTCTCACCTAGAAACTTTCACCAGCTTCCTTTATCTGTTAGCAATTGCCTTTTGGGAGTTGCAATAATATTTCAATGCAAAGACTACAATATTCTATTCTTCAAAAACATATAATCTTACCTCCAAGATCTCGTCTGATCTTGTCCTTCCATTCGCCTGTACTTCATTTACCTTCAGAATCTCACCACTCCTGCAAATCTGTTCCAACAAATCTTTATGCTTCCTCTGCACAATTTCACTGTTAATCAGATTTTAAAATCTGATCCTCTCTTCCAATCTTCTGGCTTTATCTGGGAAACTTTAGCTGTCAGCAACAATTCTTCTTTGCTGAGTTTCTTCATTTCTGCAACCATCAATCCTCATTCCATTTCTTTGTCAGTAAAATTCAAATCAAAATTAACCAAACACAATACCTGCATGATTCTTCATTCCTTCAGCTGTACTCTGGTTGCTTGACTATCAGATTAGAATCTGATCTCCCTTATCTGCATGCACATCTGCTACTTCATCATTCATCACACATTCAGAAATATATTCTAGTTCAACAAACCTTCTGTCTTCATTCAGAAAAATAAACATTCTTCATTTCAACAGAGCCAAGCTCTGATACCAAAATGACGCAGGCTAAGCCAACCTGCAATACCCAGGATCTTCACGCAAACCATGTATATAAGAATGCATCTCAAACTTTTCCTCGAATCAAATACTTCACTCACTGGCCAATTCACATCATCTCATTTGACCATGTGGAAGCTTTCTAATATATGGCTCAAAATCATTCAATATCATCTCATATATTATCAATCATCACATCCACTCACTTTCAATTAATTTCTTAACTTTTGAACCTTCAAAAAATGTTCAAATACCTCCTTAACCATATCAATGCCAAACATTCATTCATTCTTTTAATTACCAACATTCAAGTGTGTTTATGCACATCATTCAACTACCTTCTGCATTCTCAATCCAATTTAGAAATTTCATGTCAATTCTGTTGCCAAACATCATTCATATATTTTTTACTCAAATAAAATCGACTTCCAACAGCGCCAGTGACCCTGTCTATCACGATTTTTTCAAATCTTACTAAAATACTTCCACAGCAATCAAACCAGTCAATTCATAAGAGTTTTCTTATTTCAAAATACCATTGATATCCCATCAAGATAAACCATACCTGTGTTAAACACGATGTCCATTAAAATGCTGTCTCTATCATACCCTTTTATGATTACTGTTAATCTTTCGCAACTGCTGCACTTCAACGAAATTGCCAGATTTGACTTTCCACAATTCTTCAGCGCCTTTTAATCTCAACGATTTTATCGAATCATTTCTCATTTCATTATTAAAATCGACTCACCATTTCGTTCTTGATTCTGGTTACTCACCTCCATAGATCAATTTCAAACCTGCGCTCCACGCTGGCCCACGCAATTCTTTACAAACCTGCATCTTACAACTTCTTTACAAATACTGCGTCTTCAACACTTCTGATACTCCGGCAAACTGCGTCTTGTCCATGCTTCTGGCATGTTATTTCTGCATTATTAAAATGCTGTTTCCACTCCAGCAGAAAACGCTGTTCCTTTCCAGCAAAATTCTGATGATCGATTTCATTTAAGATTCCATTAATAACACAGGTTCTCACACTCCCAATTCGTCTTCTGTATTTGCTGTGGAACTCTGTCAAGCACGATTTACCCACGCTGGAAATGTCACCACAGATTCCTGCACCCTTTCTTTCAATTCACGATTTCTGGCATATTAGAAATGAACTTCAGCAACCTTCAACAGATACAAATCACCACACCTGCGTTCTTCAATTAAAACATTAAATCGATTTCCACTTCTGCAATAACATGCGTCCTTCAATTTAAAAAATTCAATCAATTTATTCACGTAAAGCTGAAACCCAATAATTAAATTCATTTTAAGATAACCAGTAACTGAAAAACGCATTACGTTTTCTTCATTTTAACTGAAACACAACTCTGAAGTCGAATTCTTCTATTCAACTGAGTCTGCGTTATGGATTAACCCCTCCATTGAATTTAGAACCCTCATGTTCAGCATTCATTCTTGCAATTAGAATTCAACGCTGTATACAACACAATTTCAACGCATTCACACATATTCATGTCCAGTTCAGCGTTTTCCATAAAAATCGATTCTCCAATTGGATATGCTGAAGCCACTCATTTACCACGCTGTTAAAACTATGCCAATGCTATTTGAAACATAACAATTTTCAATTGAATTCCGACAGAGTTTCAGAACATAGCTCTGCGCACTACTATATTCAGTTTTCAATTTCCACTGTACCTCATATTAACCAATCTGAATTTTATATCGACTTTCAACAGAAATCTTTACTTAGAATGGTGCCCTTTGCAAACAGAGATTTTAATGCCATTTACCCTTATGACAGTTTTCACACAAATAAATGTGATTTCAAGCCCATCATCATTAATTTAACAATGCTATGAACTTCAGGAAACAAAAATACAATTTCTCAATCACCCAATGTATAAAAACTGAAACAAAACAATGACTTACAACTTTTTACTAGCCAGATGTTTCAATGTCGTGGCCCTTTACAATTGTTGAAGGCTTATAGCCTTGCTGCTCAGGCCTACTCTCAATCTCACACTTCTCTCACACTCTCAATGTCTTTTTCTCACAAAACCCCTTCCTACTTATACAATTTTAAAAATCATTTAATTAAATGCTCAATCCCTTAAAATCCTCAACAAACCCCTAAATTTCTCAACATCCCTAAAGGATAGGTTTTTATCCCTAAAATCCTTCAATTTATTAAATTTCCTCATATCCTTTTATTAAGAAAAAGATATTTACATAAATCCTCACCTTCTCCTATTTAATTCAAATTAATTAATAAAATATTAAAAATCATCACACCCCATATTTACAAATTAATATTATCACACCCCATATTTACAAATGGAGAAAAAGGTCTTGATGCTCCTGCATCATAGTCACAATAATAATAGGTCCCAATACATGCCAAGTGGAATTGTATGTCAATGCATTCAACCAAGGTGTTCTAGGGCATGCTAGGGACTACATGCATTCTAACACATGCTAGGAGAGTTCCATGTTGTGCTAGCGCATGCCACCATGTGCTTGGGCATCAGTTTCATGACAAGATGTTCTAGGTACAAAGATGTTCCAAGACATGTGAGGTGCTAAGAAATGTTAGTGTGTGACAAAGAATTAATTTAAGGTGTGCCCGGATTGTTGAGGAGTGTTAGGTCTTTCTCATTAATATAATTGGCAGAGCTTGATTATGTATTAAATAATATATTTCCTATACACACTAGTGGAACTTTATCTAAAGGGAATTTTATAGATAATAAACTTAATAGATATGAATCATGTGTTGACTCATAGGAAAACTCTATTCGACTAGTGATTACTTGAGGGAAATTATACATACTAATTAATTCTTAAAAAATTGACTTATTATAACCAATATGGCCTTGGAAATATCATAAAAAATACTCCACAATAATGGCCTTAAATCGTTATCTTTTGAAAAAAAAATATTAAGAGGCATATAGCGCCATCAAAAACTCATTGGAATGATCAATGGTGACGAACATTTTTTAACCATCACCAAAAGTAACAAAAAGAGCATTGGTGAGGGTCATTAAAAGTTCGTCACTAGAAGTGTCACCAAAGAGAGAATTGGTGATGGGCCTTTAACGACCCTCACCAAAAGTGTCATTGAAAATGGCTTTGGTGACCAACCTTAAAGGACCATCACTATATACACTTACAGTGACGTTTTTTTAAGGACCGTCACCATATGGGACATTGGTAACGGACCTTAAAGGTCTGTCACAAGCATGACCCTCACCAATGTCCTTTTTTCTTGTAGTGGGTTTTATAGTTAGTATATAGTCTGTTCTTTTATAGAGGTAAGTTTGGATTGAGTTATAGAATCATAAGTAGGAGAAACATTTCTTTGGTTAATCGATCATTCATTCATGATTGCAAATATGTATTTTTGAGTCAAGTTAATTTATTTAGGATTTAGATAAAATAGAAGTTAGAATAAATAGGCTTCTTCACTTCAGTAATTTTGATCTTATTGAACAATTATGTACTTAAATATACACCTAAATAGATACGCAGTGTAACTCAGTGATTATGATCCTTGTTCAATAATTCAATTAAGGGGGTTTGAAATGACAATTAAAATACCTAACAGACCTCCTGTCTATATACCATCCCGAAGGGTTTTTGTCCCATCAGCTTCTTGCACATAGTCATGTATTCCCATAGAACAATAGATACATGCACATCCCAATCATTGTTATTGGTGTTGCATATCTTTGTGAGCACATTCTCCATAATCTTGTTGAAGGCTTATATGGTTCCATTCGCGTGGGGATGATATGGAATACTCTTTTTATGATGTATCCTAAATTTTTGTATCATCACTTGAATGGTATCATTTAGGAAATGTGTACCCTAGTCTCTCATCAGAAGTTTGGGGCACCCAAACCTCGTCAAAATATTCTCAAAGATAAAGTGCATAGTTGTCTTTGTGTTGCACTCTGTCATAGGTTGAGCCTCCACCCACCTAGTCAAGTAATCTATAGTAGTGATAATGTATCATGCTCCAGTATTTTTTCCTGGCGGTTTAATCGTCCCTACAAAATCAATCATGCACTTGTCAAAGGCATGCAAAGTTACTTGCGGTTGTAGTGGCATCTCGTCTCAACGCGAGGGTCTTCCAGTCCTCTAACATACATCGAAAGCACGAAATTATTCCTTGGAATCAATGTGCATAGTAGGCCACAATAAACCATCCCTTAAGATATTCTACGCAGTCGGTTCACCAGTGTAGTGACAACCTGCAATGCTTCCATGTGCTTCTGCCAATATGCTAGGTCTCTCGAACTCAGGAACATACCGCCTCAAAACTTCACAAGCTCCCATCTTGTATAATTTACCTGTGGTCAAAGTGAAATAATTTGTGCACACTACCAATTATTTCTTCTTCTTGGTCATAAATTCCACAGGCGCACTCCTTGTGGTTAGAAAATGGATGATATCATAAAAATGTTCATCAACTACCTTAATAGTGAACAACTACACGTCTGGTAACCTGTCATCCAAATTAGTTGGTTCTTCACCATTTTCAATGCACGATAAGTGGTCTAGTCCTTATTTCAACCTTCCAAGCTTCACAATCACCTCGAAATCGTATTCCTGGAACAGGAGGATCCACCTACAAATCTTTCCCCTCAACACAGTCTTGTTCACTAGGTATTTCAAAGCGAAATGATCTCTGAACATCTTGAAATGACCTGCAAGCAGATAATGATGGAAATTTTACAACACATACACCATGGCTAGCCCTTCTCTTTCTATGGTTGAATAATTTCACTTAACATTTGAAAATTTTTGATTTGTAAACAAAATCGGATGATCAATATCTCCAATACCTGGTTATGCTAGTACAACCCCCGGCATGATACATGAAGCATCAACGTGTACATGGAATTCCTTCAACCAATTTGGGAATACCAAGATGGGTGCAGTTACCATCCTTTCCTTAAGTATGTCTAGACTCTTCTGATAGTCCTCATCCCAATAGAAAGTGGCATCATTATTCAACAATTTCTCCATCGGTGCAGTGATATGCGCATAAGCTTGAATAATATTTCGATAATATCTAGTATGTCCCAAGATCGAGCGTAGCTGCCTCACAGTCTCTGGGGGATCCAAATTAATAGTGACAGTGATTTTGGATGGATCTACCATCAGTCCTTGTTTACATAAAATATGTCCTAGAAAGATACCAAAAGGGTTGCAGAATATACATTTCTTTATATTCAAATAAATCTAATACTTCCGACAAGTATCTAGAATTAAGCGTAGGCTGGAGATGTTGCTTCAACAGTACAAAGACATTTTAATTGTCAAAATACACTTCTAAAAGCTTATGGATATAATATTTTAAAGCAGCAACTACTACATGTGAAAATATAGTTGGCGTGTTCTTCAAACTGAATGGCATCACAGTATATTGGAATGAAACCTATTCCATCACAAAGGTAGTCTTGCTCTGGTCTTCAGGTGTAATCCTTATCTGGTGATATCCTAAAAATCCATCAGTAAATGAATAGACTTCATTCCCTCCTACATTGTCCAAAACTTCATCTAAGAATGGGGTTGGAAAAGGATCATGTACACATGCATCATTTAATTTTTGCAAGTCAATGCAGATCATAACTTCACTTTTTGTCTTTTTTTCTTGGACTACCATGGGACTCACCCACTCTGATTCCTCCACTGGCTCAATAATTCATGCATCAACCATATTTTCAAGCTCTTCTTTGACCTTTTTCTTATGCTTTGGGTTCAATATGTAAGGATGTTGCTTAATAGTTCTAGCATCCAGTTTTAAGGTGATATTCATTACACCAAGGTCTTCGATAATCACTTTAGCTCATAAATTTTAGTGGGGAACAACTATTGATATTCAGTAAGAAGCTCTGCATTATTTCCCAATGTATCTTCATCCCACTAATCCCTTATATTGGAAAACTTAGGCTGCTATTTTTTCCTAATATTGACTTGTCTAGTCTTAACAGGTTTAGTAACATATGGCAATTCAATCTCAGGTCCAGTGATTGCGTGTTTCCCCTCGAAATTAGGGATACTAATATTTCTTGGATCCTCATCATTGTCTTCAACAGTCACATGTTTACATTCAACTGCAGCCTTCATCTGCTTATTCCATTCTGGTAGGGCCCATACCATTGGTTCCTTTGGCATGTGTTATAGGTCAATTTGGGCATCATCCCCCATGACCTAGTCAAACTAGACATCATCCCCAGGACCAATGAAATAGGGTCTATCATCCCCTTAAATTTCAGTTGTTATATGCCCTAAGAGAAGAAGAATTCATTCATGGCTTCTATTGTGATATTTACAAGGTTTGAAGTATATGTTATATCACTTATTGACTCACCAATGCAACCTCTAAAGGGACTAACTGCATTGCATATGCAGCTTCCTCCATTCAAGGGTGCACTGCAATGCACTTCCCAAAATTCAAGAGTGTGTTGGTCACCTGGGAGAGGAATTCTCACTGTTCCACGAATCTCCACTTTTCCATTGCCTTCTAGAAGAGTCCATACGTGTCAAAATTTGAATCCAAGTCTCCATATAACCCCTATGATCTTGGAAACATGTCTTTCCTATTATTAGAAAGTCATTCATTGAGAAACTACCATCAGTTTCCATATAAATTGAGCACAAGTCCTATTTCTAGGGAAGGAATAATTTGGTAAAGAAATGTTGTTTTATTCTCATTTGAGAGAGTGAAAGTACTGATATGTTGCTGGTGTGATGTTGGATGTGATGAGATTGGGATGAAGCTGGAGCTGGTGGCATCAAATCGATCATTGGGTTGTAACCTCCCCCTTCTACTCTCTAATAAAGATTGTTGTTAATTTTCCCATATATGTATATATATATATATATATATATATATATATATCTTTTTATGCTTCTATTTCTCATGTAATGGATTCTTGAATGATATATATGTTTCACATCTAATCGATTTGAGTGATTAAGATAAGTAGGCACATGTATAGTGAAATATGTTTAATGTTCTCTATTTATGCTTGCAGGAATCAATCTGGCGATCTGAGTTGGATTTCAAGTGACAACAAAAGAGAAAAAAGGATAAGAAGAAACGCTTGGACCAAAAGTAGGCTCTTCTATCATTATATGTGTCTATTTATTTTAGAGAAAGTGATATAAAATTCTCTCATCTGTTGTTCTAAGTGCCTAGCACCACACTTAGAGAATCTGATTTATCCGTAGATCATAATTCTACATAACAACATGTCAAAAATATCATCTTGAATCTCCTACAATTCCTCATCAATGCACTGCAATCCACTTTCAAAGCTGAAAGTCAAAATGAATCTCTCTTTCAACGCAACCCATTCAGTAGTACCATGTCGCAGCTTGGTCTCTAGATACCAATTCATGGGTACCATGTCCAATGTATGAATTAATATGTGAACCCATTCCGATTGTGGCTCCTCTCCCAAAACTGCAGTCCAATTGGCTAAATAATTGTGTGGATAATCTTGGCCTAAATATTTTTCTTTCATCTAGGTGTTTAGGCTTCCAAATCGCAGTCATAGCATTCGATGAAATTCCATCCAATCGGAAATATTTTCCATGGTTTCCCCACCAGCATGCTGGGGTTGAGCACAGAGCTAGATCAAGTGCGTGGAACCGCTATTCCTCTAGAACATCCCTTTCAATTGTATATAATTGACATCTCCTATAGCATCATACTGATGTAATTGACGTACCTCAGGCAATATACAACACAAATATCTAGTTACTCGATTACAATGCAGTGTGGATACTTCATGTATGAAGTTCTACCATTGTTCTAATTATTCATCTAAGTCTGATAAGCACGAAATATATATCTCCCAACTAAGTCGACCATCTACCTTGGGATTGATCTTGTTAGTGTCTATGAGACACCAATGATCAAATGTACTCTTTCCATATGATTGATAGGGTCTTAGGTCAAATTTTTATAGTTTCAAATAAAATATGACATCCCTTGGTTATCAAATGGTCATTGGTCAGTGTCTAGGTATTATTACTACTCCCTCCATTTTCAAGATCATAAAATTCCATCATGGTCGTGTCATCATTCCTTGAGAGATGTCATAAAATGAGTGTCTTGGTCATCATTTTGGTCATCAAATTATAACATTAATACTTTAAGGGTTCAAAGTTCCAAATCATGTTTTAAGATATGCATTTAGTGTCATAATTAGCTCATGTCATCACCATAGTCACCATTACGGGAGTTAGTAATTAGGGAAGAGTTTTCAAAAAATATTTCAAAGGTACATTTACCCCAGATGGAGATTTAATTTTTCCAAAAAGAGAACAAAATCTGCAGTACACTACCTCATCATGTCATTTCTCAAAAGGACATGTGATGTCACACCATCACCAAAGAAAAAATATCGACTTTCAAGTAGTAAAAGGACCATCCAATAATTCAAAAGTTTCATTCCATCCTGCAAGAGCACTTCTCCACCATTTTTCTTCAGCTCAGCCATCATAACCTTGAATTTTTCATCACCAAACCCTTGCCATCAAGCATGTTGCGCTTCTACACTAGCATGATGCGATTTTGGAGAACACACTGTGTTTTTTGGTTTTTGAGTTCAAACAAAGCAATAACATTTTCACTCTTCACTCCACAGGTTTCAGAGACTCGTGAGAAAATATGAGCCAACTTGTATGAAGGATATCAATGCTTCACCATTCATCAAGAGGGAATTTGAACAAGTAGGTTGCTTAGGGTTTTGTGAGAATATAAAAAAGGTGGGTTGCCATGCTAAGCTGTCTATTTTCCACCCATTTTAAGAGGAAAAATACCAGCATATCAAGGATGGAATTCTTAGTATCAATAGAGGTGTTTGGCATGATTTTTAGGGTTGGAGGTCATTTGTTGCACACAGGGATAGTCGTACTTCAAAATCAGTTTCTGAAGTAATGAAGATGAATTTTAAAAAAGTGAAAGAGGATTTTATCAATAATAGACAAAAGAACAAAAAAAATCCTTCATTTTATGCAAAGGTGTTCTAATTTGAGAGAAATTCCCAAAATACAGTTGCTAGAGGAGAGTTGCTGCACTTTTGGACAGCTTAACTTCAAGTCAGATTTTCAAGGGTTTGGAGTAGGTGTTTGAAGTTATTGATGACTATGTTTTGTAGTAAAAATCATAATATTTCCATCCATTCCACTTGCAGCCCAAAAATCCTCTGGGAAGGCCTCCAAATCACTCTCCAAACTTTCGCTACGCTTCTGTTGCAGTTCTGAAATGTTTCACTATGTTTTTAGTGACCAACTTCAATCTTGGATTCTAAACAAATGGAAATTAGTTTTAAAAACGGGACGAGGTTTTTGTTTATAACATATATAAAAACAAAAAAATCTCTCAGTTTTGTAAAACGTGTTATGGTTAGAGAGATATTTCTATATATTTGAGCCCTATATTTGTAGAAAACCCAAAAATTTGACCCTGCAGAAACAGATCGTGGCCACACTGTGCTTTTTCTCAGAGCCTCGAAATGAAAAATGGAAAGCATGTACAGGTGTCATATGACTAGTAAATTACATAAAAAAAATAAAATTGTCTCATGTCAGCTCACCAATTTCAAAGAAAAGGTCAAAAACCATTAGTCTTTCACACTTCTACCACTGTTTTGGACCACACGCTGTGCTTCTAGAGCACATTTGGGAGAATGGGTTTTGAGGTACCTTGGAGCTGAGTTTTTGTTGATTTGATGCTTTAGAGGCCTATTATACATCCTAATATATCTATACCTACCTTCAGATAAGCTTAGATATCAACCAAAGTTATCAAAAAACTCCCTCAAATTTTGTTACGCTTCTGCTGAGAGCACACTACACTTATCTGGATTTCATTGTGCTTCTGTGGAGAAAACCTTGATTTCGATTTTTTTATGGTCAAAGTCAATGTTTCTTGATGTAATTGGTATTATAATGAGTTTACATGATGTAATTCAATTTTCTAGGTGTTGGGTATGTGTTATATTCTTTCCATGACTAGCCCCACACGCTGTACGTTGCGCCAGGCGCAACAGGGGGGTCACAGGGGGGGCGGCAAACCCCCCTGTCGGGGTCCGGGGCAGCGCCCCAGCAAAAAAAAATTTGGTGTGCAGTCCCACTCATAGGCGGACCCACCCATGTTTTGTGCATGAGTTTGCACATGGTTTTGGGGTACGATGGTTTTCGGCCCCTGGTATTTTGTAGATCTAGTCAAGGGAACTACGGTTATGTTCTAAAACAGGGTTAATGGATTGGGGTTTATGTATGCTTCGGCATGTATATATATGTGTTGTAACACTAAAAGGAATATAATGAAATATCAAGCTGGTCATCCCAATTTGGGATCCAGGGGAAAATCTCTGTGTTTATCTATTTTATGTTTTATGCTCTCGCTATTGTTTATTTTCTGTTATAAGATTCGTATGTAGATAATTTCTGTTCAGGGTTAAAACTTACATTTGGTATCAGAGTTGTTTCAGCTTCAAGGGGACGCCTTTGCTATTGAGGGTTTTTTTCTCGGGCCTAAGGTAGACCCTGTTCAGTGGGAGATCTGCGGGATCGATTCTTGCGGTGAAAGAAGATGGCGAGCTGCAGAAAGATAGAGATCGAGAAATTTAATGGTCAGAGTTTTGAGTTGTGGAAGATAAAGATGGAGGATCTGTTGGTGGATAAAGATCAGTGGATTGCGGTAGATCCAGGTACTAAACCAACGGCAATGTCAGATGAAGACTGGAAGAAACTGGATCAGAAGGCTAAGAGCACAATACGATTGTGTGTCTCAGATTCAGTATTGTTAAATGTATCTGGGGAAGCTATGGAGAAGAATTTGTGGGAAAAACTTGGGAATTTGTACCAATCTAAGTCTCTGGTGAATAATTTGTTCCTGCGGAAAAAGCTATATAACCTGAGGATGAAGGATGGAGACTTGGTGACAGAGCATCTAAATGCCTTCAATACTATGGTAAGTCAGTTGTCATCTGTTGATATTAAAATCTCAAATGAAGATAAGTGCATCAGTTTTTTGTGTTCTCTACCAGACTCGTGGGATAGTCTGGTTATTGCAATAGGTAGCAATAAAACTACCTTGAATTTTGATGATATTGTCTCAACCTTGCTGTCGGAGGAAATGAGACAGAGAAATATGGAGGGTCAAAATGGAGATGCCTTATTTGGACGAGGAAGGTCCCAAAACAGAAACAAGAATAAGGTTTCGAGTGGGAGATCCAAATCTAGAGGGAGATCTAAATCTACTGGAAATTTTTTAAAGGTATGATGGAAATGCAAAAAGGAAGGACACTACAAAAAGGAATGCAGATCTAAAGCTCCTGAGAAAGGAAAGGGATCTGATGATGCTCCTTCTGCAGAGGCAAAAACCACCTCGAATGAAGGTGGGGATGTGTATTTGGCTTCTTCTTCAAATACACATGTAGATCATGAGTCATGGTTGATTGACTCGGGTGCATCTTTTCACTTCACTCCCCATAGGGAGTGGTTCTATAAGTATGAGAAATATGATGGCGGCGATGTATTCCTAGGGGATGATAGGAAGGTTAGAATCGTCGGACGTGGAAAAGTCAAGCTGAAGCTACAAGGTGGAAGGATTAGAACACTTCATAGTGTTCTGCATATTCCTGCATTGGCCAGAAATCTGATTTCTGTAAGCAAGATGGATGATGCAGGTGTAAAAACAGTGTTTGAGAAAGATGCCTGCAAGATGGTTCGGGGAGCACTGGTATTAATGCGGGTAGTTCAGATTGGAAATCTGTACAAGCTACAAGGTAGCACTATTATTGATGGGTGTAATAGTTCCGTGGTACCTAAAAGTGGAGCGGAAAGCCTTGTTTTCTTTGGAGAAAAGACCATGCTATGGCATAAAAGGCTTGGACATATTGGAGAGAAGGGCCTTCAGATACTACATAGAAATGGTATGGTAGAAGGTATGTCTAATTTCTCTCTGGATTTCAATTTCTATGAACATTGTGTATATGGGAAGCAGAATCAGGTGAGTTTTCCTTCTGGTGCTAAGAGGGCGAACAAGATATTAGATCTTGCGCACAGTGATGTGTTTGGACCTGTGTCAGTTCCATCACTGGGAAATTCTGTGTACTATGTTTCATTCATAGATGACTTCTCAAGGAATACATGGATATATTTCTTGAGGAATAAATCTAAAGTCTTTGAAAATTTTAAAGAATTTAAGGCTCTGGTGGAAAACCAGACAAAGAAGAAGATAAAGGCGTTGAGGACAGATAATGGTGTGGAGTTCTACAAGAAGGAATTTGAAGAGTTCTATAAGAAGTGTGGTATAGAATGACAGAAGACTACTCCATACACACCTTAGAAAAACGGAGTTGCAGAAAGAATGAACAGAACACTGATGGAAGAGGCAAGAAGCATGCTCAGTGGTACCGGGTTAGCACAAGAATTCTAGGCAAAGGCAGTGGAGACTGCATGCTATCTGGTTAACAGATCACCTTCATCAGCGTTGGAGGATAAGACTCCGCATGAGGTATGGACTGGTAAGAAACCCTCTCTTTCACATCTAAGGGTATTTGGATGTGATGCATATGTACATGTTCCAAAGGAGAAAAGGACCAAGTTGGATAATAAATCCGAAAGGTGCATCTTTATTGGGTATAAGGATGGTTTAAAGGGTTACAAGCTTTGAAACCCAGAAACAAGGAAGGTTGTGTACAGCCAAGATGTGGTGTTTAGAGAAGTGAAAGATGTTGTTAAACATGAAGTCCTACCAAAGGAACCTGAGAAGATAGAGTTTTAGCTAAAGGAGGATGAATCAGACTCTACAACAGAAGAAGACTCAGAAGATGAAGAGCCACAAACTCCAGCTTTGAGAAGATCAGTTCGGGAAAGAAGGCAACCAGAAAGGTATAGTCCATCTGCTTTCTGTTCAGGTTTTTCCTTAACTATAACCGATGATGATCCCAGAACTGTCAGGGAGGCAGTAGATTCAGAGGATGGAAAACTCTAGAAGGAGGCCATGGTTGATGAAATGGCATCCTTGCACAAAAATGAGGCATGGGATCTGGTGGAGTTTCCGGCTGGAAGGAAGCCCATCGGGAGAAAATGGGTGTTTAAGAAGAAGATGAATGTAGAAGGCAAGGTGGAGAAATACAAAGCTTGGTTGGTAGCAAAAGGTTATTCCCAGGTGCCGGGAATTGATTTTGGTGATATTTTTTCTTCTGTTGCCAAAGTTACTTCTATTAGATTACTTTTATCTGTTGCTGCTGCATTTGATTTTGAGATAGAACAGATGGATGTGAAGACAACATTTCTTCACGGGGATCTAGAAGAGGAGATCTACATGAAGCAACCTGAAGGCTTTATGGTGAAGGGTAAGAAATAATTGGTATGCAGGTTGAAGAAGTCTCTGTATGGGTTAAAACAGTCACCAAGGATGTGGTATCAGAAATTTGATACCTATATACGGGGACTTGGCTTCACCAGAAGCAAGGAGGATCACAGTGTTTATTTTAAATTAATTGGTGACCGTGTTATTTATTTGGTCTTGTATGTGGATGATATGTTGTTGATTGGAAATGACAAAGAAATTATCCAAGATTTAAAGACCCAACTGTTCTCCAAATTCGACATGAAGGATCTTGGTGCTGCAAACTATATTTTGGGCATGGAAATTAAGAGAGATCAGGAAAAGAGGAAGCTCTGGTTAAACCAGAAGAATTATGTCGAGACTGTATTCCAGAGGTTCAATATGTAGGATAGTAAACCGGTGAATGTTCCTATTCTTGTAGGTGTAAAGCTATCTGTTGAACGGTCCCAAGACACAAGAAGAAGAGGAGGATATGTCCCGTGTTCCATATGTAAGTGCAGTGGGTAGCCTGATGTATGCAATGTTCGGTACTAGACCAGACATTACACATGCAATGGGAGTATTGAGCAGGTTTATGTCAAACCTAGGGAAGGAGCATTGGATAGCAGTGAAGTGGGTTTTCAGATGTTTACGTGGCACTAGTGATTATGTTTTGTGCTACCAAGGAAGACTAGGATTGGAAAGAATGTTGGACATTCATGGTTTTGTTGATGCAGACTGGGCTGGAGATCTGGACCAAAGAAGATCTACAAGTGGGTATGTGTTTAGCCTATTTGGAGGTGCAGTCAGTTGGATGAGTAAAAGACAGTTTGTAGTGGCACTTTCAACTACATAGGCAGAATACATAGCAGCCACTCATGCAAGCTAGGAAGCAGTTTGGTTGCAAATATTGTGTTCAAGTATGGGGTTGGTACAGAAATCTATAAGGATAGACTGTGATAGCCAAAGTGCAATTTTCTAGGCTAAGAACCCTACTTATCATTCAAAGACAAAGCACATTGATGTTTAATATCACTTTGTTAGAGATATGGTTGAGGCTAAAACGGTTTTGCTAGTAAAGGTGGACACCTTGAATAATGTTGCAGATGCATTGACAAAGTCTATGAGCACTCAGAAGTTCTCTTGGTGCAGAGAAACAATGGGTGTTGAAGAATTGGCCCAATGACTAAGCTCTCCTGTGGGCCCATGTGGAAAGAAAACAACAAGTGGGAGAATGTTGGGTATGTGTTATATTCTTTCCATGACTAGACCCATGTGTTGTACGTTGCGTCGGGCGCAGCAGGGGGGTCATAAGGGGGGCAGCAGCGCCCTGGCAAAAAAAAAATTTGGTGTGTGGTCCCACTCATAGGCAGACCCACCCATGTTTTGTGCATGAGTTTGCACATGGTTTTGGGGTACGATGGTTTTTGGCCCCTGGTATTTTGTAGATCCGGTCAAGGTAACTACGGTTATGTTATAATCTAGGGTTAATGGATTGGGGTTTATGTATGCTTCGGCATGTATATATATGTGTTTTAACACTAAAAGGAATATAATGAAATATCAAGCTGGTCGTCCCAATTTGGGATCGAGGGGAAAATCTCTGTGTTTATCTATTTTATGTTTTATGCTCTCGCTATTGTTTATTTTCTGTTATAAGATTCGTATGTAGATAATTTCTATTCAGGTTTAAAACCTACACTAGGGATGGTAAGATTCAATTCCATTGTAATCAATTCTTTCAATGTCAAACTAAGTCAGTTAGTCTAAAAGGGAGTTGGTTTCTAACCTCCCTAGTTTTGGAATGGTTAGAGATATTAGTGTAATTAGTTCCTAGGATGATGGATTCGACACTTGAGAGAGGAAATGTGGTTTCTCATCTATATATATCCTAATTGAATTCAAATCAAGTGTTGGATACTTGACAATCAGAGGTTTGGAGCTAGTGTATACCATTTTTGCAGAAATATAACAAGCAGTTGCAACTATTATCTTAGGATTCTTTTGGTATGTTTATTGAAATTTTTTTTCCTCTGTCTTATTATCAAATTGAATGTTTACTTCTTCTTACTACCATTACAATTATTTCATATGATCATCTCATTAGTTTTTAAGAACAATTCATAGTTTTATGATCTGTTTAGATGAAATTTTCATGTTTCTATTCCATATCTTCTGATAAATGAATTTATAGTCTTATGTGCATTTTAATCTTTCTTACTCCTACCCATACCACAATTACAACCCAATTGTGTCACTAATCATACCTTCGTTGACCCATCTTATCCCTGCAACTGATCATTTAAATTCCTGACCTAGTTCCTAGACCTATGATCATGATCCAACAAAACCCTAAAATCAAACCCTACTGAGTTGAATATATAACCTAAGATATAGTTTTCTCTCTAGTAACTTCATTAGATGTCATATTGTAGAGAGAGCCTTCTCTGATTTGGTAGGGCTAGCTACCAAATCCAAAGTTGGTCTGAGGTTACCTCCTTCAGTCTCCTTTCTCAGCCTTGGGAAACTTAGGAGTGATAACAGATCCAATCCTCATCCTTCATGGTTAATTTGTAGACATGATCAATATATTCATCTGCATATTCGTTGTGTAACGAATCTGTATATCTTTCTCCTTCTGAAGGGTCCAGGGGGACCACAACCCTTGTCCCATTGCTTTCAAATACCATGCTCCTACGTTTGAGGTTAATAATAGCATCCATGTCAAAATCCAAATGTAGACCTAGTAGCGCATGATACATATTTGTATCAACAACAACTTCAATCAGACTTTAAAGTCAGAAAACACCTTGACTCCTTCAATCTCAACTACTACCCTAGAGAATCTACCCATTGGGATAATTTTATGTTGGTTAGCCATGCGCAGTTGAATTGAAGATCATTCCAGCTTGGGTTCTCCCATTTTCTTCCATGTCTGATTAGGTAGTACATTTGCATCAGATCCCATATCCAAAATAACTTGATCCATATAAAATTCTCCTATATGAGTGATTAAGCACATCTCTCTCCCATTTCTTCTTTTGTTCTAGTAGATTTTTTTGACAGCACCTTTTTTCATCTGATGTTTTTCTTTCTCAGCGCCATTATAAATTAATGTTTGAAGGTTTTCAACTACCTTCTTTTTGTGCAAAAGCTTGATAGAATCCTATAGGAAAAATTTCAGTTCAGCTGGATCAGTCTCATCTGGGGCATTCACAACAAGCCTAGTCGATAATTTTCATGTCGATGCATTGGGGTCCATGAAATTCTTCTTTTCTTCAGTAAAAGTATCATTTTCCCTTTGCAAATTAAATCCTTCCTTCTTCTCATGGGATTTCCAAACCCAGACATCTACAAAAGGTTTTTTACCTTCTACTTTGTCTGCACCAGTTTTTGCATCACTTTTGGTCACATTATTAACACTAGGCTCTTCATTGTGTGGTTCTACCCTCATCATATGAACGTTATGTGTAGGCTTCTGAGCCTTCTTTTCTGCATTTTTACAAACAACACATGGAAATATTCAATTATGTTGTTGAACTGCCGACAATACCTACAATATGGGTGTGTTGGTTCTGGAAGTCATGTGCAAAGTGGCCAAATTATCCACAATTATAATAGATAATCTTACCTCTTCCACGAACAACTCCTCCTCCTCTTCCACGACCTCAGCCATGAAATCCCCCTCACCCAAAGGGTGATGCAGCCAAATCTGGGGCTCTAATTTCTTAATGCATTCTATATTAAGTAGCTTTTTCAATCATTAGGTCAAAATTGTGAAATTTCTTATCATCATGGTCTATAGACTGACAAAAGGTGCAATACAACTGCAAAAAAAAAAATTGAAGTGTAGAATTTAAATCTGAATTGAGTATTTTTTTTTTTTTTCCATGGCAGCAAAGTGATTTTTTTTTAAAAGAATGCATTCTCTCATATCTATTGTGGGAGTTGTTCTCTCCAACAAGGAGAACTATCCTGAATGATCTTGGAAAATCAAGCACACTCTCATTTTTAATGAGCCGTGGAGAAGAATTTGTGAAGGAGAAGGAGACCATCAACCAGCAAAGCCCACTTTAGACAAGGAGATCACCATTTGAGAAAACAAAAATTGCAAGGCCTATGCCTTGATTGCATCTTCCAAAAATGAAGAGGTGATTTCCATATTACATCATTTTCAAATTCCTATGAAGCCTTGAGCGAACTAAAAGAACTCTATGACTCACATTCAAAACTTGAAATTTTTCAATTAATGATTAAGCTATTCAGACTTGAATTTAAAAATGATGACCCTCTTGCTTTAGCTTCAGAAGTAATATCTATCATGCATGAAATTAAGAATATTGGTGTAGAATTTGACATACCTCTCATAGCATATGTTAAGTCATTGTATCCCACTTAATCACATTACCTTGAGTAATTTCAAGCAAGTGTAAACCTCATGAAAATCACCTTTGATTCCCTTGAGTAAAATTTTGCAGAAAGAGAGTAGGCTTTTGGAAATATGACAACCCCTCTATCTTCTAAAGAGGCTGTATGTTTTTCACATAGAGAAAATATTCATGCTCAAGATTCTTCCAGAGGAAGAGGTGGCCGAAGTGAAAGAGGAAGAAGAAATTTCAGAGGAATGGGGGGCATACAAACTCAAACTGAAAAATCTATTCTTCATTGCATACGTTGCAATAAAGATTGGCATGATGCATCTACATGTAATCTGCCTTGGGATAAATTTGAACAACAAAGAAATCAAGAAAAAGGTAAACTCATGATAGGGACAAATGTAAATCACGTGAATCCACTCATTATGTTGTAGCACATTGTAACAATGGTGTAACTGAAGACTTGTTTGATGTTTCATTTACTTCTTGGAGAAATGATTGGTTGCTAGATTGACGAGAAACATGTCTGTTACACCATTTTTTGGTCATCTAACCTATTATCATTAGATGGACCCAAGTACACCATGTAAGACCAGTTTTACCCTAAGTAAAACTGCTTTCACTATGTTAAAACAGGAAACCCCAAAAGGAAATATTAAACAAACCCATATTTGTTTGATTTTTCTCATGGAATAATTAATTAAACCATAATTTAATTATTATTCCCAGTCATGTTTAACCCAAAATCAAAGAAATTAATTAGATAAACCTTTATTTATCTTATTATTTTCTAGGAATAATCATTTAAACCTTATTTAAATGATATTCCTTGTTAAATATGACCAAATCACCCATAAATAATTAAATAAATCACTATTTATTTAATTATCTTTCAACCACTTCCTTAAATAATTAAATAAATCATTATTTATTTGATTATCTTCTAACCGTTTCCTTAAAAAGATAAATAAATCATTTATTTATTTATTTTTGACAAATTAAGGGATTTGACCCAAGTCAAATACCTTTTCCCTCCAACAAATATAATAAAATATTCCATAAAAAGTGGATTTAGATCTCGTTAACCCATGCACCAAGATCTAGAATGACCCAATATTTTGTTATAAATAGGAGGGTTTTTCCTACCATTCTTCACCTTTTGTTGCCTATTAGATCACTCTGGATCTATACACTTGGTCCCATTTTTCCATCATTTGCTGTGTGAGCTCCCATTGAGCTCTATTCTTTGCATTGGGTTTTCTACACCAACAAGAGAGAGAAATCTTAGATCCGAAGTGCTGAGGACTTCCAAGAACCCATCCCACTGAGGAGAATTGGATACGCCTTCTTGTTTTCCTCCCAGGTGCCCAATTAATACAAAAATTCTTTCAAAAATTGTTCTTGTCTTGTCTATTGGTATATAGAGCAAACCCTTGTTTTTACTGCTTAATGTCTTTCCATGCATAGATCTGGTTTTTTGCAGCTCTTTTCTTGTTCAACTAACCGCAGATCTGAAGATATTGGCAGCCACTTTTTTTGTTAGGGCTATTAGTTATGCGTAGCTAAAGTGGTCCTTTTTCGTACACTTCGACAAAGGATTCATACTAACAAATGGCGACTCCACACGGTTTTAAATTACGACCGCTGTTGTTTTTCATATTCATGCATATCCAGCTACTTCAGACCCTAGGGTTTCTTTTCAGCTGTTTATTTTTCCTAGTTTCATGTTGTTTTTCTCACATAAAACCCTAAAACATCAAAATTTCTAACTTCCGTGTGTTTCTGGCCCTATTGCACAAAGGAGACCAACAAGAATCGGCACGAACAACTTTTTTCCGAAAATCGTCACGAGACAATCGAATGGGGTCGCACTTTTTGGCCCAAACTGCGACCGGACCTCTGTGTCGCACTTTAGATCGCCTTTTTCTGCGACTCCGTTACCGAAAACAAAGCCGAAATCGCGACCGCGCTCGTTGATAATTCCGTAATTTTTCTGCATTATCGTCGGCAGTCATTGGGCAGCCATTGCCTCACCCTGACCAAGTTCTGATCTGTTTTTACTCATCTAAGTGGGAACCTAGCCCCCTAGGGCTTTAGTACCCTCCACTTTTTGTGGAAGAGTTTTAGCTATTTCAGCCGTCTGTTTTTCAGAGCTTCAGCCTCCTTTTTTCCAGATCTGTTACCTCCCTTTCAAATCCATTGAAATTAGCTCTTCTCCCTCTCAAATCACCTCCTGAAGATTTGTTTGGGTCTCCTTTTAGGGCCTCCACCTCGCCCCCTCCATATTTTGCTGATTTCCTTCCTTTTTCTAGCCACCTTGCCTCTGTCTCTTGGCTGTGATCTGCACCTCTTTTCAGCAGCTTTATCCTTTAGATCCCTGTCCCTTTTGACCTTAGATCTATTGGCCCCTTTTCTGTGTGTTTTGCCTAGATTTTTCCCTTTCTTTTCAATTTGTTTTGAGAGACCCACCTTCTTGGGTTGGATAGATGCACAAGTAGCTGTTATTTTTCTGTTATTTCAGCATTATATACTGTTCTATGTAGGTTTATTTTCAGCTACGCAGCACACTTTTTTCTTGCTCTCAAAACGGAAAGGGTTTAAAAATTAAAATTAACGCACGCCACACACTGACCCTAAGCGAAGAAGCGCCTGGTTAACACCGCCTGGCAAAGAGTCTAAAATCAATTTTCACTACACCTTTTCTGCCCTTGACCTCAATTGATTCTGTCCCTTTCTGCCCCTGTCGGTTTCCTTCTTCCTGTCGTCATTGCGCCCCCAAGGTGCCTTTCCCGGAAACTTCTTGGCCTTCACCCTCAGTTTCCGGTCGATCGACCTGCTCTGACACGTCGTCGTCGAGCCAGTCCCCCTCCGAGTCTGCACTCCGACTCCTCTCCTGATTCATCGGGTTCCCCTTCTCCTCCTGGTTCTCCCCCTACCACCATGTCTGGTCCAAGGCCTAACGCTAGCGGTTCTCCCGGCCCTAATGCCAGCCCGACTACTAGCGGAACCGCCACAGGAACGACTCCGGCCACCCCTTTGCTATCGTACATTCCAGGCCTCAGCCTCCCCGATTTCAATCAGTTGATCAATGACCCTATCCACCACGATGTTGGTTGGCCTGCCATGCCAACCAAGCTCCCTTCCGACATCCCTAAATTCGAAGGCCAAGCTGGAGAAGATCCAACCAATCATGTCCGATATTTCCACATGTGGTGTTCCTCCAATTCCATTACCGATGACTCCATCCGTCTTCGTTTGTTCCAACGCACGCTTACCGGCGAAGCTTCCAAATGGTATGTTGAACAAGCCACCTCTTCCCATACCACCTTTGCGACCCTTGCTCAGGATTTTTTGTCCTATTTCTAGCTCCCTCTCCGATACAACACTGGCACGGAGCTCTTGACTTCCTTCAAGCAATCCTCTTCAACCCGCCTTTCTGCTCATGCTCAGGAATGGTGAAGAAGACTGAGCTTGTGTCGAGCCCCTCCCTTCGAAGATCGGGTTTATATGGACTGGTTCCTTCGCACCCTCCTGACTCCCATCGGAAAGGATGTCGCCTCCCATTTTCCTCTAACCGAAGAAGCCGCCCTCCAAATAGCCTTGAAATATGACCTGATCTACGTTCAATCTGGTTATGTTTATACCGTTCTTCCTGACCTCCCCAGGCCCGGTGGCGCTAACGCCTCGGGGGCATCTCATTCCGCCGACGGTATCGTTGGAGCCCTTTCCCATCCATACGCTCAACCTCCTATGGGCTATGATCTCCCTCAGGGAGGGGCCAGCTCCTCCAGCACTCTTCCCCCTCCCGGTAGCATGTATCCAGGATATGGCATGCCTCCTCCTTTTGCCCAACCTCCTGCTTACCTCAATTTTGCCCAACCTACCCATTACCCTTATCCGCAGCCTGGTGCACCAGCTCCTCCAGCATATGCGCTTTCTCCTCCCTTGCCTCCTCAAACCCAGCACCAGCACCTCCAGCCTCCTCCAGGGCAAGTATTTGCACAGTAGGGCGCGACTAATACCCCTTCTTCTCAACGAAGGTGGAGAGGCAACCCAAACCAATCTGCCCCTGGTACCCGTGGACCCTAACACTACCAACCAGCAACAGGGCACTCAGCCCAAGCCAGACAGGCCGCTTCGCACAAATAAGCCTTGTTCGTGTTGCGGTGTTTATGGTCATTACACCCACGATTGTCCCCTCTTACCCCAGATGCAGCAGATGTGGGAGTCTCAAGCCACATTGCGCGGACAACACGCCTCCCCTCATGCTCCTCCTAATGTGGCCACTACCCAGCCAGCTGTGTTTACTAATCCTTTCCCTTAGCAAGGATTCGTGGCTACCCAACCACCCGACAGCCAGGTAGCCACCCCCCCTTCCCTTTCTGGTTCCTCTGACTACCAGATCCTTATGATGCACTCTGATCCTAACCCGTCCGTCGATCTTCACCTTCAAACTCGGTCTCGCCAGTACCCCAAGCCTCCTGCTCAGTCTGCCCCCGAGCCTCCTTCTTCAGGTTCTACAGAGCCTCTTTCGACATCCAATGGTCCCTTGCATATCCCTCAGCCCAAAGTTGAGGTTCATACCAAGATTCCTAAGGGACCATTACACCGAAATGTTGCTTCTAGTCGAGCTGCTCATTCATATAGCATAGTAGATGATCTGGCACAATCTCCTGCTGCCATTTCCACACTGGAACTCCTCCATTCGTGTCCTTCCCAAAAGAAGGCTCTACTATCTGCCATGGGCGCTGTAGATCCTGTTGATGACCAAATGATTGTTTTCGACGCCACTCAATCAGACCATCCTCCTCTTCCTCCTTCCGTCGCCTTCCAAATCCCAGTCAAAATCCAGAACGCCAACATGTCCCGGTGTATCATTGATGAGGGGGCATCCACCTGTGTGATGTCTGCTTCGGTTTGGAAGCAACTCGGATCCCCTGAACTGGCCCCTTCCACGATCACCCTTCGAGCGTGGGACGATCATGCCTCCCAGCCCATTGGCCTGTTTCGTAATTGTCCTATCACCCTCGCCGATAAGACTGTTTGCGTTGACGTCGAAGTCATCGACGCCCCGCTAGATTACAACATTATATTGGGTCGAAGCTACACCTATGCTATGTCTTCCGTCCCATCCACGGTCTTTCGCAAGATGTCTTTCCCCCATAATGGAAAGATAGTCACCATTGACCAGTTGACATATCATGAACCAAAATCTCAGACCTCCTCTGAGACGACCATCTCTTCTATGGCAAACAAGCAAACCGTCGATTCCTTGACCAGTGTCTCCCCTGGCGTTTACAAAGATTCCTCCCTTCTTGGAACTTTCCTTCCCCCTTCTCCTGTCACCGATCCCAGCTTATCGAATTTTTGCATGATGCAATCGTCTCAGGTTGCCCTTACGCGGCCTGCCTCGGCTAGTCAGCAACCTCCCCCTCGCCCTCCGTACCCCGCTCCTAGCCATTCATCTCAGCCAGTCGGACCTCCTCCTTCTGGCCCTCCCCCTACAGCTGGTATCCCTAATACCCTTTATCCTCCTGGCTCGGTTCCCCCAGGCCTTAACCATCTCGGAGCCGTCCCTCCCGGTCATTACCCTACTGGACAGATACCTTTCCTGGCTCCCCCTCCCGGAGTATTTTCTGTCCCCATCATGGCCACCCTCTCTCTCCCTAACCTGACCCTTGGTATACCCGTCTGGTACATTGACCCTCCAGCCGCTACCCCCCCCCCCCCGGTCACCCCAAACCTTACCTTGCTTTGACACCAGTTCAACCGGTCCCCCTCATTTCCTCCGGGCCACCAGCACCTCCACAGGACCCTACCCCTGTGGCGCCAGCCCCTGGAAAGAAAGGAAAAGCTCGTAAGGGGGCAACCCATCAGGACCAGGCCCCCCCGACAACCCCTACCCCTCCTTGACCGCCAAAACCCGCTGTCCAATGCGCTTTGTGCGATATTGTCGGTCACGCCACCCATATGTGTCCTGAATTTCCGCACCTCAAGATTCTGGTTAATGAGACGTTTCCCGAGTCTGACATCCCCGAGGTCTACGTCACTATCCTGGACTCTATCCCGAAACTCAAAACTCTGCGCACAAACCACCCTTGTGCTTTGTGCGATTTCCACGGCCATTACACCCACCTTTGTCCCCGCCTTGACGAGTATCGTTCCTTTTTAGACATGTACCGCCAATTCAAGGCCACTTCGATAGGACCAGAGGATCTTCCTACTCCCATTCACATTCCTCCTCCCACTATTGAACCAACAGAGTCGTCAATCACCATTCTGTACATGTCATCATCCTTGCGAGATAGTTCACCTACCCTTCAACCTATAGATACTCTCGGCTCCTCAGCCGACCTTGGATCTGTTGATATTGCACATCTGAGCCCTTCTCCTCCTGATGACCCGTCACACATCACTACCTCCTCGGGTGACCCCTCTTCCTCCAGTCTTCCCATCTTCCAATCCGATGAAGACATTATGGAAGCCATGACCAACCCGGACTTTCCATGGGACGATATGCACCATCATGCATACTTCCTCCCACAGTAGTCCCATGACCAATTTGCTGTGGAAACCAAAGACTTCATCCCCAATGCAGTCGATTGGTTCAAAAACCCCATCCCTGCCCCTGATGCTTTCGAAGAAGGAAACATGGCCAATATCTCTCCTACCATCAAAATTGACATTTCAGTCACCCCAGGTATCCAAGAATATATCACCTTAGGTGCTCAATGCACCCCGGAAGAAATCGAAGCTTACACCAAGATTTTCAAATAATTCCGCGATATTTTCGCTTGGTCCTATTCTGAAATGCCCGGACTCGATCCCGCCATTGTCGAACACCATATCGATACATGGCCTGACGCCAAACCAGTCTGTCAAAAGTTGAGACCCATTCATCCTTCCAGACGTGACGCTATCAAAGCCGAAATCGACAAGCTCAAGCAGGCTGGTTTCATTTACCCCATTGAATACACCACTTGGGTATCCAACCCAGTTCCCGTTCTCAAGAAACAAGGCACCATCCGTGTCTGCACGGACTTTCGCGACTTGAACCAAGCTTGTCCCAAAGAAAACTTCCCCACACCGTTCATTGACCAAATCATTGACGAGTGTGCGGGGCATGAGGTTCTATCCTTTATGGATTGTTTCTCCGGATACAACCAAATTGCTATCCGTCCTGCCGATCAACTCAAAACCGCGTTCATTAGTCCGTGGGGAACTTTTGCTTACCGGGTCATGCCTTTCAGCCTCAAAAACACCGGCGCCACTTTTCAACGGGCCATGTCTTATTGTTTCCATGACTTAGCTCACATTATCCTTGCTTACTTAGACGACCTCACTGCGCGTTCTAAGCATCGGGCGCAGCACCTCCATGATCTGCGTACCATTTTCCTCCGATGTCGCTAGTATAATATCCGCCTTAACCCGTTGAAATGCGTCTTTTGCGTTCCTGCCGGCCATGTCTTAGGCTTCATCGTGTCTAAGGATGGTATCACTCTGGACCCTTTGAAAGTTCAAGCCATTCTTGAACTTTCCATTCCACGTACCCTCCGCCAGCTCCAAAGTCTCCAAGGCAAAGCTAATTTTCTTCGACGGTTCGTCCCTGACTACGCCACCACTACACATGGGTTCCTTAGACTCCTCCGATCTTCTATCCCTTTCGTTTGGGATTCCTATGCTCACGAGTCTTTCGATGCCCTCAAGCAGGCTCTCACATCCACTCCCTTGATCCGCCCTCCCGACTTTGATCGGGACTTCATCCTGTATATCTCCGCTTCCACCTATTCGGTCGCCGGAGTCCTTATCCAGGAAGATGACAATGGTATCGAGCATGTGATCTACTACGTCAGTAAGAACCTTGTAGGGCCCCCTGTTTCCTACTCATATGAAGAAAAATTAGCGTTGGCTGTAGTGTTCTCAGTCCAAAAACTTCGTCATTATATCCTCATGCGCTCCACCAAGGTTGTGACTAATTCCAACCCCTTGGCTTTCCTATTGAGTCGTCGTATCCTCACTGGGAAATATGCCCGTTGGGTTGTTATTCTTCAAGAATTCGACCTCGAATTCATCACACCAAAGAGTAAGAAAGGCTTAGCCCTCGCTGAGCTCATTTCTAAATTACCTACCGGAGCGCAAGACACCCCAGTTAATGATGATTTTCCTTATGAACACTTATTTTCCATTACTGCCGACGACCCATGGTATGGCGACATTCTTACTTACTTGCGAAACCAAAATTTCGCCCTTCACCTTGATCGTGAGGCTCTCCGACGCATCCGACACCAAGCCCCCCGATACCTCCTTATCGGTGATGACCTATATCGTCGCGGGGTTGATACCATCCTTCGTCGTTGCCTCACACACGCTGAATTTGAACAGGTCCTTAATGCCTACCATAGCGGCGCTTGCAGTGGCCACCTCTCCGGTCTTGCTATTGCCCAGAAAGTCATGCGCGCTGGGTATTTTTGGCCTTCTCTCTTTAGTGATTGCATTGAGGCAGTCAAACACTGTCCCAATTGCCAACATTTCGCCCTTAAGGCGTGAGCTCCACCAGCTCCCCTCCATCCGGTCGTCTCAACCGGCCCCTTCTGTAAATGGGCCATCGACTTTATGGAGTGTCGCCCGCCATCCACTGGTAACCATAAGTATATCATCGTGGTGGTCGACTATTTCACCAAATGGGCCGAGGCCATGCCAACTTTCAACAACACGGCAGCTATCACGGCCCTATTTTTCTTTAACCATGTTATAGCTCGATTCGGGGTTCCCAAACAACTGGTCTCTGACCATGGCAAACATTTTGAAGATGAGATATGGCATGAGCTATCCTCACTGTTGGGTTTTGAGCACCAATATTCCTCCTCCTATTACCCCCAAGGTAATGGCCAAGTTGAAGCAGTCAACAAAATCCTCAAAACTATGCTTCAACGAACGGTGAATAAGCACAAAACCAACTAGCATCTCATGCTCTTCCCTGCTTTGTGGGCCTATCGAACTTCTGTTAAAACCGCCATTGGGTTTACTCCTTTCCACTTGGTTTTTGGAGAGGAGGCAGTCTTACCGATCGAGTGTGAAATTCCTTCCCTACATCTGGCCGTTGAACTTCTCCCTGACACCCAACCTCTAGAACAACGACTTATCATGCTCGAGCGCTCTTCCGAAGACCGCCGTGTTGCCTTGCAAACTATGGAAGCGGCCAAAAAGTGCACCAAAGCTCAGTATGGCCGAAAAGTCCAGCCTCGCACTTTTCACGAAGGCGACCTTGTTCTAGTATATGACCATGCCCATGATGTCCTTGGTCATGGGAAGTTTGACTCATTATGGCTAGGCCCTTACATCATTAGTAAGGATCTCGGTAAGGGGGCATACCTCTTAGAGGATTTCGAAGGCCATCCTCTTCCTAATCCTCGCAATGCACTCTATCTTAAGAAATATTAACCTTAGCATTTCCCTTCTGAAATGCATGTTTTATTTTCTTTTAGATAGCCATCATCTGTTTTTTCATGTTTATGATTTGCTACTTCACCCGGACCCATTTTGTCCAAGAAGGGCCCCTCCACATCCGCTTTAAATCGAATTTTCTCACTTACAACACTTGTACTTGGGGCATCACTTCGCCCCCATACTTGTCCATGTTCGTGTCGATTTTCGTCATGAGTTCCCACCTTGAACTCATGTTTTCATGGTCCCCCATTGGGCCTTTACTGTGTGGCAGCACCATCGAGTCACCCTTGTTTAGAGCATCCAAGTTGAGTCATCATTCCCTCCATGGAGTCTATACCACGTCCCTTTGTACCCCACTATAGCCCTCCATCCTTCATTGCTTGGTCTCTCTCTTGTGTCACACATTATGACCTTCAGTCCCACTGTCCCCTGTCCCATATGATATTGTGTCAGTCGCTGCCATGTCATTCATGCCCTTTATGCTCTAACAAGGGAAGTCGTCCATTCTCTACGCAGTCCTTTCCATTTCACTCTCATCATTAGTGTCAGTTTGTCCGTCGCTCTACTGTTTTCTCTCGTGCCTTAGTTGGGGACATCTCACTCCCTCAACTATGGCGGACCTCCTTCTGTCGACATTAGCACTTTCATTCTAGAAGCCAGGTCTAGAGGGCGGTGTACCTTGGTTCCAGCTTCCACTCTTGTTCGGTGCCTCGGATCAGGCAAAGGGATCTCTCATTCCCTTTGAATTGATTGTTTCTCTAGCTCCTTTCAGCATGATCGAGATTCGTATACTTGATGGTCCAGTGATCCAGCAACAGCTCTTGATGATTCCCGGGTGTGTGTGAGATGTCTCAACCCTCATGAGGGGGTGGCCCTGCAGGTAGCCCCCCACATGCCCGGATGACCTCTTCCTTGCAGCCTTCGATGCAACTCCAGATATTTGATGATGTTGGCCATAGCCACTTGCAGCGCCTCTTTGATTTGCATGTATCAGTCAGATTTTGTGAGCCCTTCCCCATTTACAGGGGGCATTTGGGTTGTATTTATATCTCATGTACTCAGATATTATTGTACAAGTCCTGGCTGTTATCCCAGGCACCGCATGTATGTGGGATTCCTCATTGTATTTTTATCTGGCTCATGATTGTGCCAGCTGTACTTTATGGTTCGGTCCCTTGTTTACTGGACACACTATTCATTTGTACTTTGTCTCGGCGGGCATAGGTATGCCTCCCCCGCCGCCTTCAGCACAGGTACCCTCTCATAAAAAGAGACTTGTTGCACCTGCGAGTCTCGTCTCCTCAGGGTCTAGTCCTTCAGCACACTATCTACCTCACATTTCTCTCTCTGACATCCCCTTTTGTTGTCTAGTGATTGTATTCTTACAACGTACTTCGGTCATACGATTTGCTCCTAACACTCGCACGCTGGGGGGCAATCTGTTACACCATTTTTTGGTCATCTAACCTTTTATCATTAGATGGACCCAAGTACACCATGTAAGACCAGTTTTACCCTAAGTAAAACCGCTTTCACTATGTTAAAACAGGAAACCCCAAAAGGAAATATTAAACAAACCCATATTTGTTTGATTTTCCTCATGGAATAATTAATTAAACCATAATTTAATTATTATTCCCAGTCATGTTTAACCCAAAATCAAAGAAAATTATTAGATAAACCTTTATTTATCTTATTATTTTCTAGGAATAATCATTTAAACCTTATTTAAATGATATTCCTTGTTAAATATGACCAAATCACCCACAAATAATTAAATAAATCATTATTTATTTAATTATCTTTCAACCACTTCCTTAAATAATTAAATAAATCATTATTTCTTTGATTATCTTCTAACCGCTTCCTTAAAAAGATAAATAAATCATTTATTTATTTATTTTTGACAAATTAAGGGATTTGACCCAAGTCAAATACCTTTTCCTCCAACAAATATAATAAAATATTCCATAAAAAGTGGATCTAGATCTAGTTAACCCATGCACCAAGATCTAGAATGACCCAATATTTTGTTATAAATAGGAGGGTTTTTCCTACCATTCTTCACCTTTTGTTGCCTATTAGATCACTCTGGATCTATACACTTGGTCCCATTTTTCTACCATTTGCTGTGTGAGCTCCCTTTGAGTTCCATTCTTTGTGTGGGTTTTCTACACCAACAAGAGAGAAAAATCTTAGATCTGAAGTGCTGAGGACTTCCAAGAACCCATCCCACTGAGGAGAATTGGATACGCCTTCTTGTTTTCCTCCCAGATGCCCTTAATACAAAAATTCTTTCAAAAATTGTTCTTGTCTTGTCTATTGGTATATGGAGCAAACCCTTACTTTTACTGCTTAATGTCTTTCCATGCATAGATCTGGTTTTTTGCAGCTCTTTTATGTCTAACTAACCGTAGATCTGAAGATATTGGCAGCCACTTTTGTTGTTAGGGCTATTAGTTATGCGTAGCTAAAGTGGTCCTTTTTCGTACACATCGACAAAGGATTCATACTAACAATGTCACATGACTTTTAGAAAATATTTTTTGAAGAATTTACTGACAAAGTTGATGGATAATTATACTTCACAGGTAAATCCAAACTCAAGCCATCAGGGCTTGGCATAATCAGGCTTAAGTTGCCTGGTCTTCCAAATCATCTTCTACATGAGGTTCTATACCTCCCTGAGTCGAGGAGAAACTTGTTGTCCTTGGTCCACATCCACCAGCAAGGACATTCCATTCACAAGTTTTATGGCAAGGTTGAGGTCATAAAAGCATCAAATTTCTCACTTTTTATGAAGGGAATATAAGAAGGAAGACTCCTAAAGCTACAAGATTCCTCTACTCATGTACAAAACTTTACTTTCATTGTATTCTAGGAAAGCATAGCAAACCACCATTTCATGATTCACATTCCAGAGCACATAGAAAACTTGAGCTTATTCATTCAGATTTATGTGGCCCCATGCCTGTTACTTCTACAAATGGAAATAAATATATGACAAAATTTATTGATGATTACACCAGAATGTGTTGGGTTTACTTATTGAAGAACAAATCTGATGCTTTTCAAACATTCAAGAGTTTTCATGCATGGATTGAAAATGACACACAAACTCATATTGGATCTTTGCGCACTGATAATGGAAAATAATACACTTCAAACAAATTTGAAAACTATCTTCGTCAACATGGGATCAAACATCAAACAAATGTGCCCTATAGTCCCCAACAGAATGGTATAGCTGAAACAATGAACAGGACAATTTTAAATATGGTTCGCTCCATGATGTTTTTTAAGAATGTAAAATTGATGTTTTAGGCTGATTTAGTTTTGTGTGATGTATACATAAAGAATAGGTGTCCTTCAAATTCAATCAGAAAAAAAAAAAAAAAACTCCTTATGAAATTTGGCATGACCACACTCCTTCGGTAAAGCATTTCAGAGCCTTTGGTTCCACCTGTTATGCTTTGATACCTAAGGTAGAAAGGAATAAATTTTGTGCAAGAAGTTGAAAATGTATCTTCTTGGGGTATTTGAATACCTCCAAAGGATATTGTCTCTATGATGAAGTCAATAAGAAGTTTGTAGTAGCAAGAAATGTCATATTCCTTGAATCTTCCAAGACTGACAATGTTGTTGAGCGGCAACTTGATCACCTGGATAGATTCACACATGCAAATTCTTTTCAATAATTTGATAATCAGATTCCACATATTGAAGGAGGGATTCCTATACTGATGCAATATGTGGAATCATCTTCCGAAGCACTCTCTCCCCCACATGAAGAACCAACCATGGATGACACCTTGAATGATGTGATTGACAGAATTGAGAGATTTAAACTTGATTCAATTCCAACTCAGTCAAATGAGAAGCTTGGGCCATCTCAGAAAGGTCCCCCAAAATGGTTGACAAAGACACTAGAAAGCGTTCATCCCGATGAGGTAATTGGAAATACAGGAAAAAGAAATTCCACCAGACAAAACGAAGGTGACATAGATAATTTTGATTCACCTAGTGATATGGATATTGCTTATAATGTTGGAAATATTGTCATTGATGGTAAAGGAGTATAAAGGAGTAACACTAGGATTACCAGAGATAGCATAGGCAGCAAAGGCAGCAATAGGCAGCATAGGTAGCAGAGGCAGCGAAGGCAGCAGAGAAGCAGCAAAGGCGTGCAGCAGAGGTAGCGAAGGCATCAGAGGTAGCAAGGGTAGTTGAACAACAAAGGCAAAGGCGTGTATCAGAGGCAGCGAAGGCAGCAGAGGCAGCTAGGGCAGTTGAACATCTAAGGCAGAGGCGTGAAACAGAGGCAGCGAAAGCGGCAATTGAAAAAACATGTGAAACTGGTGAAGTGGACTCGCGTCGGGTGGAAAGAATCTGCATTCCAGGAGGTAGCAAGTATGGGCATCCAAGGAGGAAGAGGAATATGAGTTAGACCCCATGCACATCTTATGAGCATGGTTAACGTTGATTTGGGATCAACGGTACTGCGAGGGCACAAACAGCTTGATGGTTAACCCAAGGGGGTGCCTTTGCACTTGACCCGCCCATCGGGCGTTGACCACAGATCGACAGTTGTCATTCATTGAGGTAGAACAAGCCTGATGATCATTCTGTACCGAGGACTGCCTCCGCAGTGCCGTGAACTGGGACTCGCTTTCCTAAACCCAAAAGTACATTCATGGACCGGCGCGATCAACGGATGTGATTAAAGGAGATAGACGGCAGAGATTATATCGCAATCAAGTGGGACCCAATCGCATATCGGAAATCGCAAGCTCAGGAGAATAAGCACTTGAGAATCGGGTTGAATCATCGAAGTGATAAGTGTGATAATGAAGTGGTGATGCAAAGTTGCGATGCGATGTGGCGATGCGAAGGGACATGTGGTGACATAGCACAATATCGCACATCGGCGATACGAATTTCATCACATACTGTGAAGTGGCGATGCAATGCGAAGTGACGATGCAAATCGGTGATGCGAATTTCATCACATATCGCAGATCGCAAAGCTCAGAAGAGATAACACTCATAAATGCCAAAGTGCGATAAAGGGGCCGGATGCGATGCAACTTAGAACAATTATTCTAAGGGAAAAAAGTTTAAGGTAAAGTGTGAAAGAATTCAACTTTTGGAGTATGTATGAATTGGGTGTCAAGGATATATTATAAAAGAGAAACCATGGTGCAGAGGAGCAGAATCGGAAATATGAATGAGATGCTCGGAACCAGAAGGTGATTGTACGTGAAACCATGGAATATATTTTGAAATTTGCAGAACAGTGAAGGTAGGATTAGAAAGTTGGTAAGTTGTTGTTTCGCACCACTTTTGGAGGATAAGTGGTAAAATATGAAACAAATGTGATAGTGTTAAGAGGGGGACACGTGGCAGTCTAAAACCACCTATTTCGTGTAGGTTGGGAACAATTAAATAACATGCAACTTGGTGTGTGAATTCCGTTGGATTGGGAAGTTAAAAGAGGGGGAGTGTGATGACCGTTCGATCGATGAAAGGATGATGTGCATGTGGAAATGCATAATGAAAATTTACAAGAAAAGTGTGAGTGAATGCAACTCAAAAGACACAGGTAATGGAAGAAACATAACAGTTATGTAGTAGAGCTAGAATATAACAGCAGAAATTGAAAAGATAGAGACAACAGGAAAAAAAAGACAAATATACGGTGAACCAAGAGCTGAAATGGTTGAGTGAGATTTATCTGTTGCAACTATAAATGTAAATGATTTAATTATTTTATTGTATGTGATGCAAAGGAAAGTTTCCGTAGGCAAAGAAAAAATCCAATTTAATTCTGAAATGAGTAGATAGTGTTGTAACCTCCTAAAATGATGAGCAAAAAAATGAGATGGTGGAAGGAAAAAAGTTGTGCTTGTTCACTTCATATTCCCTATAGAATGCAAACAGTCATAAAGCTATCTATATAAAACATGTAATATCGGTATGCATAGGAAGGGAGAGAGTGTAAGAAGAATAAGGAGTAGAGAGAGGATTTGTGAAGATCCAAAGATGATATAAAGCAAATTTGAAGGCTGGAAGGATAGCAGTAAAGAAGGAGAAAAACAGAGCTGATATCCGGGTAAATCAGCATCTGATTTTATTCTACAGTGAGGAAGTTTGTGCTTCCATATCAAGTTGTAGCTTGATAGATGTCCAGTTGTAGCTGGCTGAGGTAGGAGCCTCCTGTAGGTTATAGCCTGTAGAAAATAGATGGGAGTTGGAGCTTCCTTGCAAGTTGTAGCTTGTAGAATATAGGTAGTAGCCTCCTATAGGTTGGAGCCTACAAAAAATTAGCAGTGAGAGGGAGTTGGAGCTTGCCTTTGCATCAAAACAATAATAATATGTGGTTTTCTCCCTTATGGTTTTCCACTTATATCTGTTGTCTATGTGCATGATGATTATGTGTTGATACTCTGTGTTTAATCTTATTAATAACTACTGCTTACTTATTAAGATTGTTTTTCCATTTTATATTAGGTTGATCATGAAATGAAGATGTACATAAGTGTAAAAGAAAGTTTTACAAGACAATGACTACATTAAACTGATTCACCCCCCCCCTCTCAGTTTAACCAAGGGTTCAATAATTGGTATCAGAGAAGGATCCTTCTGTATCAGTTTAATAACTGGAAGGAGATCCTAGGTCCCCAAGATGGCTAGTCTAGAAGGATCCTCAACAAATAAAGCCTGTTTGTTTACTGGTACAAATTATGCCTTCTGGAAAATAAGAATGAGGACGTACATAATGTCTCTAGGAATAGAAGTTTGGGATACTGTGGATTTGGGATATGCCCCAAAGGATTCTGACACAGAGAAAGAAACTAAACACGATTTTATAACTAATGCCAAAGCCATGAATGCTCTCTTAAGTGGTCTGTGTGAGGCAGAATTTATCAAAGTAATGCACAACAATACTGCCAAAGAAATATGGGATACATTAGAAAGTATCCATGAGGGAGATAAAAACGTGAAGATGGAAAAACTACAAGTCTATCGAGCCCAATTTGAAAATATAAAAATGAATGAAGAAGAAGATGTTGCCATATTCTTCTTAAAAGTTTCATAAATTGTGAATAATATGAAAGCTCTAGGAGAAACCATTAGAGAATGTGTAATTGTTCAAAAGATATTGAGATATTTACCATCTAGTTTTAATCCCAAGGTTTATGCCATAGAAGAAATAGCTGATTGGGAAACTTTGACCATGAACCAATTACTTGGAAAATTAACAGCCTATGAGATGAGACTTCCACAGAGGAAGTCAAATGTGAGGGAGGCATCCTTTAAGGCTGAGAATAGCAAATAAGAAAAATAAGATACATGCTCCTAATCTGATGAAGAAGATGCCAAATTTGTCAGAATATTGGATAGAGGCTCAGGCAATTATAAAGGTAAAATTCCATTTAAATGCTTTAATTTTGGAAGAGTAGGGCACTATGCATCTAAGTGTCCTCATAAGAAAACAAAGAATCGGACTCAAGAGACAGATAAAACCAAAACAAATAATTGGAAGAAAGGGAAGAGATTCAATAGAAAATCATTTTATTCTTAGCAAGATAGCAGTGCATCTGAAAACTCAAATGAAACCTCAAAAGAAGAAGGAACCTCTGAATTTGTGTTAATGGCCAAGGAAGTGTCTAAAGGATTCCTTCTAGAAGATGAGGAAGAAGGTGAGGTAGATCTTGAGGGGGAGCTAAGAAGTGCCCTAGAGGAAATAGACAGAATTAAACTCAAGTGCAGAAAATAGAAATACATTCTTCTCAAATATGTAAAAGAGGTACCAAATTCAGAAGACCACATTCAATTGAAAGTAGAACTTGAAGAAGCTAAGAAGGTGGAAGACACGTTACTAAATCAAATTAAGGATAAAATTCAGAAGCAAGAAAAATTGGAAGAAGAAGTAGTATGCCTGAGAAAGAAATTAGAACACACCCAAAGGGAATTGACAATGAACACTCCTTCAATGAAAAGCATTGAATATATGAATAAAATACTAAATGCTCAAAGATCTCCTCTCATAAATATTGGGATAGGTTACGAAGGAGAAACCAACAAATCCAAGGCAGAGGATAACCAGAATATCCTTTTTGTGAAAGCTGTAAAAGAAAAAATTAACTCTCAGCAATCTGAGATTATTGCAGCTAGAAGACTGATAGAAGAAAGGAGCAGGGGGTGTAAGCAGCTCGAAGATGATATTTCCTCCATGGAGACCTCGGAGAAGGCATAAATTTCAAGGAATGATGAAGCAGCTCAAAAAGGAACCACAGAAGCATAAGCCAGCAAGAACTTGATGTGTGATGAAACAAAAAGAACAAGCAGCAACATCAAGAGACAAAGAATGAGAGGAAGAAGCAAGTAGTTGCAAAAAGTTCAATTTTTCTTGAAGATCAATTGAACAAGTTCAGAAGATCTCAAAGGAGATTCTTTCCTCCTATGAGAAATGTCACTTGTTTTTCCTGTCACAAACTAGGAACTATTGTTGCATACCATTAGACAAAGATAATCGATTTCAACCAGCAAAGGATGTAGAAAATGAGAATACTACCTCAAGCAAACAAATGGAGATGACAACCCTTCATCAGGTACACTAATCGTTTCCATGGTTATTGTTTTTATTGTAAGGGGTACGGCCATAAAGCCATGGAGTTCAAAGCGAATGGACAAAGACTGATGTATGAAAACTTAAGGAGGTTGATGAACAATGGAGAACTCACTCGTGTACATAATCCATTGAGAAACATAAGCAAATGCTTTGACTGCCATCAAATTGGGCACAAGTGTCACAAATTTCCTCTCAAATAATGTGGTCCATCTTCTCAGGAAAGGTACCAAATAGAAGGATGCATGCAGTGGAAAAATAAGTTGAATAAGTGTGACCTGGCTCTAATAGCTCAAGATCAGAAAAGCCAATGGTATATGGACAGTGGATGCTCAAAGCATATGACTGGAGATCAAAGCAATTTTGTAACCTTTGATGAAAATAAATCTAGAAATATAACATTCGGAAATGACACAGTAGGGAAAATCAAAGGAAAAGGCTCAGTCAGTCTGAATAATGGAAGAGGAGAAACTCAAGATGTACTATTTGTGGATGGGCTGAAAGCCAATCTACTAAGCGTCAGTCAAATGTGTGATAAAGGCTGTGAGGTCCTTTTCAGATCCCAAGATTGTGAAGTAAGATTGAGCACCACAGGAAAGACCTTGATCAAAGGTGTTAGAATATAAATTAATGTCTATATATTGGAAGAAGAGAATGAAGCATGCCACATAAGCAAAATTGATGAATCATGGTTATGGCATAGAAGATTGGGACCCTTAAACTTTGACCACATCATCAATCTAAGAAATAAGAAAGTAGTCAGAAATATGCCTACAATAAAGAAGCCTCCAAATACAATATGTAAATCCTTCCAATTGGGCAAACAGTCCCGCACATCTTTTAAGACCAAAGATGAACTATCTACAAGTAAGCCACTTCAGCTTGTACACATGGACTTGTGTGGACCTTCAAGAACTAATGCACCAGGTGGAGAATCTTATTTCATGCTAATAATAGATTATTTTACCAGATTAACATGGGTGGAATTTCTCAAATATAAATCTGAATCAACTAAGAAATTCAAGATATTCAAGGCATTGGCAGAAAATCAAACAGGATGCAAGCTAAAATGCATCAGATCAGACAGAGGAGGTGCATTCACAGACTATGATTTTGAAGACCTATGCAATGAACATGGGATAAAAAAACAGTTTACAATTGCAGGTACACCTCAACAGAATGGAGTGGCAGAAAGACAAAACAAGTCAGTACAACAGATTTCCAGAGCCATGAAGCAAGAAAGTAACATTCCCCAAACCTACTCGGTAGAAGTAGTACACACAGCTCTTCACATTCTTAACAAAGCACATTTAAGACCAAACTATGAAAAAATTCCTTACGAATTATAGCATGGTAAACCAGCATCAATCAATCACTTTAGAGTCTTTGGAAGCAAGTGTTTCATAAAAAATAATGATGAAAAACTGTGGAAGTTTGATGTAAGAGCTTATGAAGGAATATTTTCAGGATATGCATCCAAGAGTAAGGGTTACATGTGCTACAACAAAATACTGCACAAAATTGTGGAAATCATTGATGTAAGATTTGACGAAGATCTACCAAACATAACAAGAAGCACAAGCTACGCCAACCCTCTAGCTGATCATGAAGCTGAGAACCAAGATAACGATGAAAATAGAAAGACAACAGAAGATACTGAATTAAACTCAAAATGTCCCTCAAGACACACTCAAAAGAACCATCCAAAAGATCAAATAATTGGGGACAAGAGTGTGGGAGTCCAGACAAGAAGACATCTTGCTGAACAGACAGAAAAGGTATACCTAGCCATGCTATCTCAAATAGAGCCAAAGAAATTCGAAGAAGCCAGCAATGACAAAAACTGGGTAAATGCTATGAATGAAAAACTAGACCAAATTGAGAAGAACAATACCTGGGAATTAATTCCAAGACCCACTGGGAAAAATGTCATTGGCACAAAATGGATATTCAAGAATAAGATGAATGAACAAGGGTAGGTAATCAGAACTAAAGCCAGACTTGTATGCAAGGGATATTCTCAAATTGAAGGACTTGATTATGATGAAACCTTTGCCCCTATAGCCAGAATGGAAGCAATCAGAATGTTTTTGGCCTTTGCATGCTATCATAATTTCAGGGTATATCAAATGTATGTAAAGTTTGCCTTCCTGAATGGAGATCTAGAGGAAGAAGTCTACATGGAACAACCTGAAGGATTCTCACTAACAGATAAACATGACTATGTGTGCAGATTAAAGAAAGCCTTATATGGTCTGAAACAAGCTCCTCATGCATGGTATTCAAGGCTTGACAAATACTTGAAAAAACAAGGGTTCAAGAAAGGAGGAGTAGACAACAATTTGTACATAAAGGCTAATGAAAATGAACTCCTAATTGTAGTAGTATATGTAGATGATATAATGTTTGGTAGCAACAAAGATGAGTTAACAAAAGGATTTACTAAAGAAATGAAATCAGAATTTGAGATGTCTATGATTGGAGAGATCACCTTCTATTCAGTACTTCAAATTCAACAAAAGAACATAGGAACATTCATCTCACAAGAAAAATACTTAAGAGAGATGTTAAAAAGGTTCCAAATGGAAGACTGCAAACCTGTGACAACTCCCATGATCACTAGATGCAAACTATGTGCTAATGATGGATCAACAGATGTAGATCAAAAAATTTATAGATCCATGATAGGAAGTCTGCTATACCTAACTGCTTCTAGACCAAACATTATGTTGGCAGTAGGACTTGTGGCAAGATATCAAGCAACACCAAAACAAAATCATTTACTTGCAATGAAGAGAAAATTTAGATATCTACAAGGAACTTCACATTATGGCCTATGGTATCCAAAAGGAAAAAGCTTCACATTTACAACATACATAGATGTAGATTGGGCCAGCTGTGTGGATGACAGGAAAAGCACAAGTGGAGGTGCATTTTATTTTGGAAAAGTCTGGTGGCATGGCTAAGAAAGAAGCAAACTTCTATCTCTCTATCTACAGCAGAAGAATAATACATAGCAGCAGCTGCATGTTGCACACAAGTAATGTGGATGAAACAAACTCTCTAAGAAATGAAGGTAAGCATTGATGAACCCATTGCTATCAAATGTGATAATACAAGTGGAATAAGTATATCAAAAAATCATGTACTTATTCAAAAACAAAGCACATCCCAATAAAGTACCACTTTCTCGGAGAACAAGTAGCACAGAAATTAGTGAAGTTGGAATATGTACCAACTAAGGAACAAACAGTATACATATTCACAAAACCTCTTGCTAAAGAACCATTCGAATATCTAAGAGACAAGCTAGGGGTAGTGTCTACAGATGTTACTCTCTGATATGATTAGAAATTTATATATATATCTATATATATATATATATACACTTATATATATAATGGTTGCATACAAGGAACGGGGTCAGTGTGGTAGACAAGTGATAATCTATATCAGATAAGAAAACATCATTCCAGGACAAGAGCAGTCAATAAAATTGTAACAAAAGAGCTAAAACATTGGAGCAGTGCATGGAACAGGTCCTAGAGATTAGAGTATTATGAAAAGATAGAAACCACACTGGGAAAAGCACAACCCTTTGCCATTGATGTCAAAGGGGGAGGAAAAGAAAGCAAACTAAGAAAGGCTCTTCTGTAAAGCAGGCAGAGGAAGAAAGACAAGATACTTCTCAGAATGAAAGGGGGAGGAAGTCCTAAAGGAAGTATCGGAGTATTGACGGATGTGTTGCCATCAATGCCAAAGGGGGAGACTGTTGGAAATATTGTCATTGATGGCAAAGGAATAGAAAGGAGTAACACTAGAATTACCTATGATATCAAAGGCGGCAGTGACAGCATAGGCAACAGAGGTAGTGATAGGCAACATAGGTAGTAGAGGTAGCAAAGGCAGTAGAGAAGCAGCAAAGGCATGAAACAGAGGCAGCGAAGGTAGCATAGGTAGCGAGGGTAGTTGAACATCGAAGGCAAAGGCATGTAGCAGAGGTAGAGAAGGCAACAGAGGTAGCGAGGGTAGTTGAACAGCGAAGGCAGAGGCATGCAGCAGAGGTTGCGAAAGTGGCAGTTGAACAAACAGGTGAAACAGGTGAAGCGGACTCATGTCGGGCAGAAAGAATTTGCATTCCGGGAGGTAGCAAGCATGGGTAGCAAAAGAGGAAGAGGAATATTAGTTAGACCCCGTGCACATCTTATGAGCGCGATTAACATTGATCTGGGATCAACAGTACTGTGGGGGCACAAACAGCCTGATGGTTAACCCAAGGGGGTGCCTTCGCAGTTGACCCGCCCATCGAGCGTTAACCACAGATCGACGGCTGTCTTTCACTGCGGTAGCACAAGCCCGGTGATCATTCCATACCGAGGAGTGCCTCTGCAGTGTCATGAACTGGGACCTGCTTTCCTAAAGCCCAAAAGTACAATCATGGACTGGCGCAATCAATGGATGATATTAAAGGAGATAGACAATAGAGATTATATCACAATCAAGTGGGACCCGATCACATATCGGACATCGCAAGCTCAGGAGAATAAGAACTTGAGAATCAGGTTGAATCGCCGAAGCGCGAAGTGAGATAATGAAGTGGCGATGCAAAGTTGTGATGCGATGTGGTGATGTGAAGGGACACATGGTGACACAACGCAATATTGCACATTAGTGATTCGAAGTTCATCGCATACCGCGAAGTGACGATGCAATGTGATGCGAAGATGCGTTGCGATGCGAAGTGGCAATGCGAATCAGCGATGCGAAGTTCATCGCATATCGCAGATCGCAAAGCTCAGAAGAGATAGCACTCATAAACGCCGAAGTGTGATAAAGGGGTCAGATGCGATGCAGCTCAGAACAATTATTCAAAGGGAAAAATTTTAAGGTCATGTGTGAAAGAATTCAGCTTTTGGAGTATGTATGAATTGGTTTCAAGGATATATTATAAAAGAGAAACCATGGTGCAGAGGAGCAGAAGCGGAAATATGAATGAGACACTTGGAACTAGAAGGTGACTGTACGTGAAACCGTGGAATATATTTTGAAATCCATAGAACAATGAAGGCAGGATTAGAAAGCTGGTAAGTTTTTGTTTCACAGCGCTTTTGGAGGATAAGTGGTAAAAGGTGAAACGAACATGATAGCGTTAAGAGGGGGACGTGTGGCAGTCTAAAACCACCTATTTTGCATAGGTTGGGAACAATTAAATAACATGCAACTTGGTGTGCGAATTCTGTCAGATTGGGAAGTTAAAAGAGGCAGAGTGCGATGACCATTCGATCGATGAAAGGATGATTTGCATGTGGATATGCATAACGAACATTTACAAGCAAAGTGTGAGTGAAAACAGCTCAAAAGACACAGGTAACGGAAGAAACAAAACAGTTATGCAGCAGAGCTAGAATATAACAGCAAAAACTAAAAAGACAGTGACACCAGCAAAAAAAAGACAAATATACGGCAAACCAAGAGCTGAAAGGGTTGAGTGATATTTATCTGATGCAACTATAAATGTAAATGATTTAATTATTTTATTGTATGTGATGCAAAGGAAAGTCTCTGTAGGCAAAGCAAAACTCCAATTTAATTCTGAAATGAGTAGACAGTGTTGTAACCTCCTGAAATGATGAGCTAGAGAATGAGATGGTGGAAGGCAAAGAGTCGTGCTTGTTCACTTCATATTCCCTGTAGAATGCAAACAGTCATAAAGTTATCTGTATAAAACATGTAATATCG
Organism: Pinus albicaulis; assembly: GCA_034641835.2. Taxonomy (NCBI): domain Eukaryota; kingdom Viridiplantae; phylum Streptophyta; class Pinopsida; order Pinales; family Pinaceae; genus Pinus; species Pinus albicaulis. The sequence goes on along the minus strand of CM076570.1, from coordinate 40,665,849 downwards.
GTATGTATAGGAAGGGAGAGAGTGTAAGAAGAAGAAGGAGCAGAGAGAGGAGTTGTGAAGATCTAGAGATGATATAAAGCAAATTTAAAGGCTGGAAGGACAACATTAAAGAAGGAGAAAAACAGAGCTGATATCCAGGTAAATCAGCATATGATTTTATTGTACAATGAGAAAGTTGGTGCTTCCATATCAAGTTGTAGCTTGATAGATGTCTAGTTGTAGCTGGTTGAGGTAGAAGCCTCCTGTAGGTTGTAGCCTGTAGAAAATAGATGGGAGTTGGAGCTTCCTTGCAAGTTGTAGCTAGTAGAATTGAGGTAGTAGCCTCCTGTAGGTTGGAGCCTACAGAAAATCAGTAGTGAGAGGGATTTGGAGCTTGCCTTTGCATCACAACAATAATAAGATGTGGTTTTCTCCCTTATGGGTTTCCACTTATATCTGTTGTTTATGTTCATGATGATTATGTGTTGATATTCTGTGTTTAATTTGCTTAATACCTGTTTCTCACTTATTAAGATTGTTGTTCCATTGTATATTAAGTTGATCATGAAATGAATATGTAAATAAGTGTAAAAAAAAGTTTTACAAGACCATGACTGCATTTAATTGATTCACCCCCCCTCTCAATTTAACCAAGGGTTCAACACTGTGAAAAAAATTTGTCTACAGATCATGAACTAAGTTCCTTCAAAGAAGTTGCTTCTCATGTTGAATGGAATGAAGTGATGCAAAAGGAGTATGATGCCTTGATAAATAATGGCACTTGGTAGCTGGTTGATCCTCCTTTGGGAACCAAACCAATTGGTTGCAAGTGGGTCTACAAGAACAAGTACAAAGTAGATGGCTCACTTGACAAGCACAATGCGAGGCTTGTCGCAAAAGGTTTTGCACAGAAATAAGGGTTCGATTATGAAGAAAAATTTTCCCCCATAACAAAATGGGCCACCATCCGGACACTCTTTTCCCTAGCAGCTCAGAAGGGATTGAAATTCCATCATATGGATGTAAAAACTACCTTTTCGAATGGAGATATAAAGGAGAAAGTTTGTATGTCCTATCCAGAAGGATTTGTTGTGAAGGGCCAAGAAAAAAAAGTATGAAAAATTATAAAAACCTTGTATGGCCTCAAGCAATCATCGTGAGCTTGGTAAGAGAAATTAACTGAGCATCATCTAAAACTTAACTTCAAAAATTTTGATCTTGATGATGCAACTTTGTTTTTTAAGAAAGTTGGAAAAATGGTTGTATATCTTGTGGTGTATGCAGATGATCTTTCGATGACAAGGAAGAATGGAAGGTATATTGCATCCATAAAGAAATAATTGAAGAAAGGTTTTGAAATGACTTATTTTGGCTATGTTCACTAATATCTAGGTATTGAAGTAACTCAACATCCAAAATTTATATTCCTTTCTCAAAAGAAGTACATTGGATATGTTTTGAACAAGTTTGGCATGGATGAATGCAATCCCTTAACCACTCCAATGGAACAAAACTTGAAGCTCACATCCATTGAAGGGAAGGAATTCGAGGATGCAACGAAGTATAAACATCTTGTAGGAAGTTTTATCTACCTGACTACCACTAGACCAAACATCTCATTTGATGTTGGAATCCTCTCCAGGTTTATGAAAAAAACTTGTGAAGGACATTGGTCTATTGCAAAAAGAGTTCTAAAGTACTTGAAGGGGACTCAAGACTTTGGATTCAAATATACACATGTAGGTGACTTCGGCTTGATCGTATACTATGATTCAAACTTTGATGGGGACAAAGAAACTAGGGTACCTACTTCAAGTTGTACCATGAGTCTTGGATCATGAGATGTCTCATGGAGATCATGCAAACAGTCAGTTCCAACAGATTCCACAACTGAGGTAGAATATGTGGCAGCAACTGAAGCAATAGAGGAAATTGTGTGGCTTGAGAAAATCCTAGAAGATTTGCAGATGAAACAAATTCATTCAACTTCACTCATGATCGACAACACTTCTGCAATAAATCTGGCCAAGAACCCAAAGTTCCATGATCAAAAAAAGCACATCAATAAAAAATACCATCTGATTTGACATCATGTTGAGGCCAAAACTACCCATCTAAGTCATTTTTCCACAAATAAGCAAACTGCAGACATATTTACTAAAGCGCTTGGAATAGAAAAGTTTGAAAAATTTAGAATGATGCTTGGACTCACCAACATCCCTTTAGATTAAAGGGGGGAATGTTGACACCTAATCCTAAGGGATTGGGTGAGATTGTACATTATTTTAAAATAGTAAATAAGGAAGGCCAAGAGACATTGGAAAGTGAATCCCAATAGTCTCACCTCCATGTATAAGTACACACATAACCTCCATCTAATTCATATTCAGTTTTGCGGAGTTACCTCTTGGCCTGACAGGGAGTCTGAACATATTTCTGCAATATGGGACAGTAGTATGTAGGGCGGTGTCTGGCTGCTTGACATATTGCACACCATAGTTTAGGGCTCGCACTTAGCCCAACCCCTGGATTAGGCTTGATTGGACTAGGTCCTCCAACTTCCATATATTCGCCATATACTAGGCATTGGTCCTTGTAGCGTCCTTCAAATTTTTAGCCCACACACCACACCTTTGCGTGCATGTCCTTTTCATTCTCCTTTCACAAGTGTTTAAGTTCTAAGTGCAGGGTAGCCAACTGGATTTGAATCTGCTAAACCTCAGCCTGCATATCCTTAATTGGTGAGGCTTTCGGTTTCGTTGCAATTTCCAAAGCTTCGGCTTGGGACGTGATCTTTTACTAAGATAAAGGCAGGCACGGATGGAGCAACACCGTTGTGATAAGCCATTATTTATGCTGATCGTAACTAATGGTGAAGCACCCATCCCTAATGATATGCTTTAACAGTTGATCTGCCTCCCATACAGTTTCATTCACTTCCTAGTGGATATCCTTCAATTTGGTAACACATTGAGCATATGACTTTGGCTTCTAGAACTTCTCATTCAATTCTTTCTTGAGATCATCTATCGTCGTATATAGGTTAGCTGCTAGATACCTCATATACCATTCCAGTGAACATTCTTGGAATGTAGTAGCAAGTTTCACTTTCTTGAAATCATCATTGGTAATCTGATGTGACTTCGACACAGCCTCTACGAAAAACAAGAATTTCTTGATGTCTTCATTCCTGACACCCTTAAAATTTTGCATCTTAATAGAGTTAGCCATATCGAATACTAGTGGTGGAGGTGGAGGTGGAGTGGGGTGAGTATTGGATGGGATGAGAGTGTGCGATGGATTTGGAAGTCGTGTGGATGGGATCTGAAGCGTAGATGTTTCAATGTCTTCTGATTGCATCAAATCACTTCAAATTCTCACCTCACTCTCTTCATCGCTATCAGATCTACCTTCGAGGGGACTATACACAAAATCTTTGTATGGGTCTTCTCTAAAAATGTTTCCACTATGCGTAGAGCTAGGTTTACCTCTTTTGAACATTCATTCAATGTGGTTACACAAAGTACCATTTTCACATAGGATAATTTTAATCCACAACTTTAAAGAGCATAGAAAATTGCCTTGAGTACCTTTGAAAAACCTTCTTTCAACTTTAGTGTATGACACAATGGTGTCAAAAACAAATTCAGTATTAGCATAGAACATTCTTGATCCAATATTCTACTGCTCGAGTAATATTATTGCTTTCTTTTTCCAATTTCTAAATCAACCCAAGATTCCACCTGTTAATTATGTCGTCCTTCCCATAGGTCTGCTTCTGAGCGAGCCAGGATAACCACTCGTGTAGTTATGTTGTGAAGGAAGTGAAGAGAATTTCATGTTGCTCTGTATAAATTCCTCTTTGTTCCCAATCTTCAACATATAATCGCAAGTTCTAGTTCTCTTGGATTGTGAACTCATGAAACCTTTGATCCAATCAATCCTACAATTCGCCCTTAGTTGGATGCCATATCAAATTTCCCTCAAACAGATCTCGGTCCTGGCAACAGAACCATTTGTTGGCTCAAGGGGTCTTGACCCAAGTTCAAAGTGTATTGTGCAAGCAACAAAACCCTCCAACTACTGGCCCTTTCGACAATGATCCACTTATTGAAGAAATATCCGGATTATCCACAATGTTATAAAACAATGGTCAATGTTTTGAATCCCAACGGGGATCCATCTTCAGGACAAGATGTTGAATAAAGAATGAAAGAAGGACAAAAGGTCAAGGTTTTAGTAGTGACAAAGAGAAAATAAGATCCAACAAGAACTAACTAATTAATATTCTATTTATTTATTTAATAATTTTTATTTTAATAAATAAATAAACAATTTATTTTAATAGTTTATATAATATCATTTATTCTTTAATTCAATAATAATAAATATATGAATTTTATTTTAATAAATAAATAATTTATTTTAATAAATTTTAATAAAAATTTTATGAATTTAAATATTTTATATAATATCATTTATTCAATAATAATATTTATATTAATTAATTAATTTTAAGTAATAAAACCTAAATGTTGCTAGGAGAAAATTTAGAATTATAAATTATAATTATTACTAACTTAAAATTATCTAATTAAATTAATAGAAATTAATAATAAAAATTATTATACGTATTAATTCTTAATCTTTTACTAAGTGAACAATATTATAATATATTCTTCTAGAATATGTGATAACCCTAGATGATAGTTAGAATTATTTACAAAATTAATAAGTAATAAAATTAATAAATACAAATATAAATTATAGTTTAGTAATTAATATTAACATTCATTTATTCAAAAAGGTAAATAAATGTTAATAAATATTAATAATTATTATTTATAATTATTATTTATTTAATTTTAATAATCATTATTTATTCAATTTATTATTATTATTATTATTTTCTTTTATTAGAAAAGAGAAATTGATTTAATCCTAATTAATCTAATATTATAAGTATAATAAAATTGATTTTAATCATGATTAATTAAAATTTTGTTAAAAATCATTAGATACTAATAATAATTATTAATTAATCAATTTTTATTAATAGAAAATAAAAATTAATTAATAAGGATAACTATTAAAAGTAAATAATTCAATTAGTTGTTTGCAACGACCAAACCCTAAAAAAAAATTGGAAGAGAAGGAAACATGCGATACTATACCTGGTGTTAGTAACCTATAAATATAGGATTCATAATTTTGACTTGACTGATGGTAATCTTGTAAATATGTATATACTTTGCCTTCTGCAAGTTGTATTCCCATATTTTGTATTAAAAAAAAAAAAAGTGGGTAAAAAGTCCTAAAAGAAAAATCAAAGGACTTAGAGAAAATAGTATACCCCAAAAAAGATGAATAAAACATGAAAGTGTGCAACTATAAATGCCACTACTTTTACCTTTGCAGTTGATTATGGAAGAGTGTCAATAAATTCCATAGTCTGTGATGAGTTGAACCATTAAATCTTGACTCGTCATTCTTTAAATTTCAAATGTCATAGATAGAGAATAAACAATTGTCATACAGTTTAATCATGACAATTCATTAGTTAGGTATAGAATAAAAGAATCCAACAGTTTAATCTGGATTCTTGGTTGAAATAAGTGTAGAATTAGATATTTTACTGCTTTCAAAAAGAATAAAATGTTGTAAGGTTGCTAGTTCAAATGCACCTAATTAAAATAGAAGGAAAAAATGTTAGAAGATAATGATTGGGTAGGTAGAAGAAGGTGGGAAACATCACTGTAAATATCTTTCAGCAGACTACAAATAACTAACTTCCCATCCCCTTAGCAATTTGATATTCTAGACTATCAGTCAAAGAGGCTCAAGGCATTTCCTTGACTTCTGTTGGGACCGGACCGAAGGCTCAATGACTGATTGGTTGAAAAGTATTAAGTTTCTATATTAATCTTGGAAATTTTCATCATTTACCCCTTCATGCACTCATCACCATTCAACTTCATAAGTGGGAACTCTTTTCTTACTTAAATGTTACATAAAGGCCCATTTTATTAAACTTCCTCTATTTTACAAGACGTAAAACCCTCAAAAACATGATATTCTAAGTAAAAGTGATTAAGTTATGATTATGAAGCTTTGCTTTAATTTTCACTTTCCTTAGTTTTATTTGTGAATTTTGAGTATTCATTGTTCCTTTTCATATTAACACTTAATATATTTTATTAACTCCCTATCAATTATCCTACTCCTATTAATATAGCTCATTTTTATTTTAATATCCCCAAAACCCTCTTATTATATACTTTTTATGTCAAAGATATTAAACACATGTTGAAAAACATCCTGAAATTACCCCTTTGACATGAAACTTATCCATAGTAAAATATCCCCTCTCCCCTATAGTTTTAGACCTTTGATAAATCTGAAACTATATAATATAAATAATATTGAAAATGCGCAATTTATTTACACATTGTGTACATAGAACAATGAAGAAAAAGATTTTTATCATTTCTCCCGCACAAACTTTACCCAAGGTTAAAATTTTAACCTCACCCCTTCCCCTCAATATATATCCCCTTATCGTAAGATTAAACCTTGGTTAAATATTTAAACCCGCCCCATTCTATGTGTAAAATCCTTTTATACATAAATTTCATTAATAAAAGCGAAGCATCCTCGCATTCATTCCTGACCCTCCGATCATCCTAATCCCTTTAATCCTACGGTCTAAACTAAACCCGATAAATCATTCCCCCACCCCCACCATTCCCTATCGCATTGATTTTAAACTATCGATCTCCTCTTATCGAATCAATGACGCATATCAAAGTACCCAGTCCCACCTTATTTCCCCGCAGCTTCCCGATGCATCTCAGTCGTTCGCATCACTCAACCAAATCTGACAGCACGGATCCCATATCACATTACAAAAGTGATCGGGTGAAGTTGGCAAAAAAAATTGCGATAAAAGTTGTTTTGCGAAACCACTGCCCGCTACGTGTCTTATTTTTACTGGATCGCACTGCAAAAACTAAAAACCATTTACTACCCAGGAGCAATGCGATAACCACTAGTGGTTCTGCCTTCAAATGCAAAAACCACTCCAGCCATTAATATCGACCTGCAATAAATGTTTTGTTCATTGATAAAGACTTAAGGTTTCAAACTTAGCTCTTATTGTTTACATGCATTTGTGCCTACACCCTTTCAGAAAACTACTCCAGACACCATTTCAGAGCTGCTTTCGAAACAGTTCATCATTCTAAAGTTATTTCCCCTCTGAAATTCACCTCCCAATACTCCCAGTGCCTTCTACCAAATAAGCTGCAACCAATTTGAATACTGGTACCACCTGCAACACTCTTCGACCGCAACCATACCTATTCAAAGGTATTTTTCAGTAATCCAAACCTATAAATTCTTAATTTTCAAGAAAAAATTAAACCAAAGTGAATTTAAAGGGTAAAAGTACTCATCTGAGAGTACTCAAACCTTGAAGAAATAGGGGAAACCCTGTCAAAATTTTCCCAGAATTTACCACTTCCACCTGAAGAATTTTGACCATCCAAAAGCTATTCCCACGGTGAAAATCCATTTGAATTACTAAAGAAACCATTGAAATCCATTTCCAGTGCTCTGTATATTCAGAATTTGCATTTTCATCATAAAACCCTCACCCAGATTCCGAATTTTTCCCAAAGGCAGCTTAATTAACCTTTTTTTCATAAAGAGCTGAGCAAACATTTTAATCTTGCTCAGTTACATCAAAAATGACTAAAAAGTAGGTCACCCCTAGAACTAGAGGTCCTAAACCACAGAAGCCTGCCTCCAACAAGCTTTCAAATCCCAAACCTTCCAAAATTGATAAACCTACTCCTATCCTAACTACAGATTCTACTGAGGTAGTCAGACCATTGCAGCCTCCTGTCACCTCTTAAGAGAACAATCCCTTGATTGACTTAGACTATAGAATTGTTGATGCTACCTTAGAATTTGATCTACTTGAAGTACACAGCTGGTGTCAGGAAAAATTTGAGAAAAAAGTAGCAAATGATATACCTGTATGGGACTCCAAATTGCCTAAATATGTGGTTCCCATCACCTATCCAGCTCAATATTTCATTAGGTTGTGTCAGATGCACTATATCCCTGACCAGAGATGCATGGTGAACAAATATAGTGAGGTCTTGTTTTACATAACTGCTGAAGCAATCAATGATATGCTCCAACAATGCCATGATCCACGAGCTGTATCATTGTCAATTGAAGATTTGACTCAGATGTATTTAGATCTGTATTTCCCTAGGAAGTTTGAGATCCTTCAAAACTTCATGCCTAATCATGTCAACCTTCCTAAGGTAAATCCACTTTATGATACTTTTGATTTCCCTGAGGGCTCTAGAGAAATCATTTCCATGCTGTCATTCATTCTAGGCTATGTTAATGATGAATTTACAAATGCCTCCATTTTAGGGTTCCTCTCTACTTTGTCTCTTGGACAACAGCCAGAATTGGTCTTTAACTTTGCCAAATTCATTGCTGATAATATACATTATCAGCTAATAAAATTACCTGATGAAGGAGTGTTTAGATATACATCGTATCTGTTACATCTCTTCCTCTTTTCTCAGGCAGATAATTTTCCAATTGCATTACAGAATATGGACATGGAGGGCAAACCTCTTTCAATAATATTCTGGATTTCTCTTCTTAGAAAAAACAACAGTGAGTACAGTTACAGTGATTTCAATGATTTGTTTATCAAACCTACCATGAGTTTGTTGGACAAAGCAGATCCACCAAGGATCAATGAAGAAATCAAAATAATTTTACAGTTGTCTGAAAACTGTAAAGTTGGAGATTGGTATTTGTATAAAAATCACATAGAAATCAGAGTGTATGGTGCAATCCTGGCTCCTTACAAATTACCAAAGTTTCTAACTACAAGGATTTTTGCTTTGGAATACTTGAGACATATTTTGAATGCAGATGCAGTGAACTTCATAGCCTCCAAAAACAAAGCAAAATTCAAGTTAAAAAGTCAAATTGGCTCTTTCATAGTTAACAACAGAGATTCTTTGAAAGAGGTAAGCAGCAAATAATCAGCATTCAAGTTCCAAGAAAGCTTTTACTGGAACTATGACCCTCAAGGTATTTTAAGTAACCTCAGTGTTAAGTGTAAGTTAGCTCCATTCCTCCATGGGTCAAAGCCACTAATTGAAAAGTATGATAATCAAATGGAATGGGTTGCAAACACTTTAATTGATGAACAATTTGGTTTAGTTCCCAGTGCAGAACAATGGCAGGAATTTACTGATTTGATATAAAGGTTTGCAGTTAAAGTGTATCAGGGTCAAAAACAGAGTCAAAGAGTATCAGTGAAAATGCCTTTTTACTACAGATTATTATTTATTTTACAACAGTGAAGCAGTAAAAAGAAAGCGTAAAGAGTATCAGTGATAAAGAACAGGTGAAAGGATGTGAAATGGAAAGAGTGTCTTTCAAGTTAACTTCAAAATATTTTTTTCCAAAAATTCCAGCAAGCATTTCCAGCAGCTACAACCCAACAACAAGTTAAGATAATTAGTCCTATTTTTTATTGATAAGAGGACAACTGGCCAGTTTGTTTTGCAGTTGTCCCTCTTTCTATGTAATAAAATTTATTTTTTCCTAGAGATATTCCTACATGTCTCTCAGATATTTTGTAATAATTTTTGTATAAACACTTCTCCTTTTCAAGTATTAAGGGTGGAATAAAATTTTTCAAGACTACTATAGACATTTTTACTGAATACATTGGATTTTGTGTGAGTTGATTTGTAAAGCAGCAGACTAGAACTAAGACTAAAAGACATCATAACTCAGGATTCTTGTGCTGATCAGATAAGTCAAGTATTTTCTTGTTTTCACTATTTATAAATGTTCCATACATACATTTTAATTTTTTTTGTCTTCAATGATTGACTTGGAAAGCTTAAACATGATTAGTGTTAAAAAGCTCCCCGTTTTTTACTAGTTATTCATTGATATGTTTTCTGTTGATAACCGGACTTAAGAATTCTTAAATGCTCTTAGTCCCTGTTTGACCCCTTCCTTTCATCTTCATTTCTGTAACTTAAGGATTCTTAATTTCCCTTTTGTTCATATTTCACCCATTTCATCAAAAAGTCTATTTCAAAACCCTTTGAAGGTCATCTACCCTGCCCTTAGTACATTTTCTCTATAGACCTTATTTCCTAACCCTGCTTTCCAAGAATTTGACTCCATAGCTCAATGGTCTGGTAGATCCCTCTGTGGTTTACCTTGAAGTACCTTTTATTCCCACCAAACTTTCAAAACAAACCAATTGTCTAATCATACCTAGCCTAAAATATTATAACATAAAATCAAGTTAAATCTTGAGGAGAGATCCCTCTCCGGAATTTAGGAAGGTTAGATCCTAGATTTCAAAAGAGGTTCTTGGTTACCCCTAGTTTTCTTTAACTATAAACCAAAATCCCATGACCTAAGAATTATTAGGATGATAACACCTAGGATGAAGACGAACTCGAGGAGCACATCTACCAAATTAGAGGTCGCCAACTGTCACTGATCTTGTATCCTTCATCCCTATTAATGTTATGCGAGTGTTTTATAATCTTAGGTGCTTCCCTAATTTTCCTTCTTCGATTATGTTACTCCCTGGCAATGATTCTAGCATCATCTAGACACAAATGATGTTTAGTTTTCGAGGAGTGATCAACAAGGGCCGAGGTGCAAGAAGACTCATGTTCAATATTGGCTCCGTATTCTTTAAGACGTTTTTGAAGGGAGCGCCCGGTTTCACCAATATAACTTTTCCCACATGAAAAATCAATCTTGTAAACTCCTTTAAGTTGTTCGTGACTAATACTATCTTTAACTGACCGCATTTTTTGTCTTATTGTTCTTGTCGCTGAAAATTACGTGAAAATTTCATTCCACTTCAGAACCTTGACAATCTTATCTGTAACACCCTTAATGTGTGGTAGAAAAACCCTACCACAACTTCCTTGAGGTCCTTGGCGTTTCTTAGATATGACCAAACGCTCAGCTCTTTTTATGCATTTTATAATATCTTTTTCTTTATAACCTATACCCATGAAAACATATGTCAAGTGAGTGTTTTCATATTTCAGGTGCTCCTCATCGGATATCCTGAGGGCTCTTACAACAAGAGTATTAAGGACACCAAACTTTTGAGCATGATGATGGTAAGACTCAGCATGAAGATAACTGTCAATATGGGTTTTCTTCCTAAACACTTGATGCCCCAATGTTCCATCCTCCTTTCTAGTAATAAGGACATCCAAGAAAGGAATGCTCATGTTTTCTTCAATCTCCATAGTAAACTTAATTTCTGAGGAAATTGACTTGAGGTGATTAAAGAATTTCTCAAGATTTTCCTTACCATGCATCCACTTTATGTTGGTGTCATCTACAAATATTTTCCACCAAGCTGGACTTAAGGGAAAAGAGGCAAGGGATTTCTTCTCAAAATTCTCCATAAATAAGTTGTTGACAATAGGTGAGAGTGGTGATCCCATTGCGACACTCTGCTCATAGTATTCTCTTTGAAAGTTGAATAAGGTGGATCGTAAGCAAATCTCTGCAAGCCTAGCTGTTTCTGGATCTGTAACCTCATTAATAACCTTCACTGCTTCATCTAATGGAATTTTGGTAAATATTGAAACTACATCAAAGCTTACCAAAATGTCGCTCTCCTCCACCCTTTCCTCCTTAATAATTTTAACGAAATCATTAGAGTCCTTAATGAAAAATCTGTGTTTCCAATGAGAGGCTTGAGAATTTTGGCAACACATTTCTTCAATTCATTAGTGGGGGATCATATGGTATTAACAATTGGTCTACGGGGAACCCCTCTATATTAATCTTTGGTAGCCTATAAATTCTTGGAATAACCTCACATGAAGGGGTAAATTTCTTTTTTAACTTGTCATCGAGATGAGAGTTCGTGATTTCCTTCTTGACTTCTCTTAAAACCCTCGACAAGGGATTTGACTTAAGCTTCTTATAGCTACCACAATCAAGATGCTCATTCATTTTTCTAATATAATCAACCTTATCTAAAATGACTGCTGCTTCTCCTTTGCCTGCCTTAAGAAAAACGATTCTTTCATTATTGCGAAGGTCTCTAAGAGAAATCATCTCATCTTTGCTAAGATTACTCTTATGGGCTTTTTCTTTCCTTAGAATAAGGGAGCATTCTTGTCTAAGTTCTTCTTTACCATCCAAGGATAGACTTTGAATGCCTTCCTCAATGCTACAAACAATGCTCTCTTTTGGAACGCCTTTAGGGGAAACAACGAATATTAAACCTTTGCTGAGAATCCTAAGTATTTCATGACTTAACCCCACCGACGATAGGTTCATAACCTTCTTGTTATTGGTTCTACTGACATCATCATTTAAGTGATTCTTTATGAGGAAAAAATGATTCTTTTCCTTTTTCACCAATTAAGTGATTCTTGATCGAAGAAGGAGAGTTAGAGAAGCACTTGACATTATAAAACACTCACATAACATTAACATGGATGGAGGATACGAGATCAGTGACAGTTGGCGGCCTTTAATTCAGTATATGTGCTCCTCGAGTTCGTCTTCATCCGAAGTATAGTATCACAGGTTTTCTTCTCTTCCAAAAAAAATTAGGGTTTGGTCATTGCAAACAACTAATTGAATTATTTACATTTATTAATTATCCTTATTAATTAATTTTTATTTTCTATTAATAAAAATTGATTAATTAATAATTATTAATATTTATTAACATTTATTTGCTTTTTTGAATAAATTAATGTTAATATTAATTAGTAAAATATTATTTATATTTATATTTATTAACTTTTATTAATTATTAATTTTGTAAATAATTCTAACTATCATCTCGGTTTATCACATATTCTAGAAGAATATATTATAATATTCTTCACTCAATAAAAGATTAAGAATTAACGCTTATATTTATCACAAGCTCAATTGGAACTATAACATTGAGAAAAGGATTAATGGGGGGTGGAAAGATTATTTTGGTCTTGAAAATAATTGTAAAACGACAAATCTCGTAATGTGCGATAGAAAGAAGTTCCTCTTTGAAACTTTAGTCACTCCTATTATCTTATATGGATGTGAGGTTTGGGGTTGCAGCATCTTTAGAGAATCCTGGAGAAAGATTGAGCAAATCCAGAAGTGTTTTATAACATATAACCTAAAAATTAAAAGCGATACACCCTATCCTATTCTCCTTATAGAAGTGGGTCTTTCCCCTATTGAGAGCCTAGCTATGACTAGGCTTCTGTTGTACAAGAACAAACTTAATAGCATAAGAGACCAAAGACTTCCTAAGCTAGCTTTAAATTCCAGCCAAAACCACGTAAGGATCAAACGAGGTTGGTATAAAGACACCGGGGCCTGGTTAAACCATTGGGAGATCGACGAGAATGTTGCATTGCAAAACATTAATAACATTAAAAAAATTGTTACTTCTAAGTTCAAAAAAAAATGTGGTGTGAGAAAGATCTAGTAGCTAAAAGAAAATTAAGATATTATAAGGAGGTCATCAACCCCACCCTAGAAGATCAAAAGTATCTCTCTGTTTTAACTCGCTCAAAGAAGAAAATTAATATAGCCAAGATTTGAACGAAGTCTCATGAGCTCCATAGTGAAATAGGTTGTTGGACAGTTCCTAAAACACCATGGATGGAAAGGATCTGCCATCTATGTGAGAATATGAACATCGAGGATGAAAATCACTTCCTCTTAGAGTGCCCCATGTACAACCACATTAGATCTCAATTTCATAATCTTTGTTGCAATATTGACCTTCCTAGCCTTTTAAGATGTCAAAATTATAGTGAGCTCAGGAGGCTTCTCTCCAAGCTTTTTGAGCATATGAATAAAATCTTAAATTAAACTAAATAATTCGTTTCTTTAGGTCCGATAGACCAAAGATTGGTCTCAGTGGATGTTAACCATCATCATCATCATCATCATCATTAACTTTTATTATTAGTGTCTATTAATTTAATTAGATGATTTTACATTAGTAATAATTATAATTTCTAATTCTAAAAAAAATTTAGCAACATTTAGGTTTTATTACTTAAAATTAGTTAATTAATATAATAATTATTATTATTGACAAAATGATATTATATAAACTATTAAAATTTATTAAAATAAATTTTATTAAATAAATAAATAGAATATTAAGTAGTTAGTTCTTGTCGGCTCTTCTTTTCTCTTGGTCACTATTAAAACCTTAAACTTTTGTCCTTCTTTCATTCTTCATTCAACATCTTGTCCTGAAGATGGATCCCCGTTGGGATTCGAAACATCGACCATTGTTTTATAACACTATGGATAATCCTGAGATTTCTTCAATAAATGATAACCACATAAGCTTGAAAACTATAGTGAACCACTTGCCCGGATCAAATTCTCACCCAAAGTAACATGGGGGAGGGGTGCTGGAACCAGGTTTCCACACCCAGAGGGGGATTTGATGTGGATCTAACCCTTGCTGATCTGCTCTATTTACTACTGTGATACGCTATTTATTTTTAACCCAATTTAGATCTAAACTTAATTGAAACCCTTAATATTTCTATAGTTAGTGCACAAACACATTGAACTACTATTATGTGATTAACCCAAAAAAATGTGCATAAAATTTAAAAAATTACACAATATATATATAAGAAAGTCAGTAACTCATTAGATCAATGCATTAACACATAAGAACAAAAATCATGCAAGTGAATCAGTCATTTGCCAAAAGTTATCTTTATTAATTAGATCTTCAATGAATACAACTTCTTCCTTCTACGCACACAACCACAGATTCCTCGCACACAACCCAAGACTTTCCTTTGGTCTCCGCGCACATAGCTGCAGGAACCTGTCTCTTACGCAGATTAATCACCAATTACTTTACCCAAAATCATGTCAACATTACATAATCATGAGAGATATGTATTTTGACTTGAATCATACATGCTTATTTATCTTACTTAGACGCGTAAAAACCATGGTCCCAAACTATGGTTTGAGTCCCATGTTTTACCCCTTTACCTGTTACAAAATGAAAGAGCTTTGACCCTCCCCAAAACCCCTTGACCTTCTGCGCGTTGCGCTTTACCATCAAAGTTAAGAAAAATTACATTAAGACCTGACCTAGGAGACCCTAACCCAACACCAACCACAACATAATTCCATTATCTTATTTCATAAGGTAATATATATACTAGTTATAATTTGATTTTTCTTTCTTCATGTGTGAAATTTCCTATCATAGTCATTACCTTGAACAAAAACTAATTCAAACTCATCAACTCTACTTAACATGAAAATAAACATTTACGTATATTGCTCACACTAGCTAGCATGGAAGTAAACATGAGTATATGCATAATAAATATAGACTAGGTGGCACTATGTGTTTGAGTTCATCCATACATGTATTTTATTTTTCTGTTCTCTCAAAAAGACCACGTCCTTGGGATAATATTGACCATAGTGTCTTTCTTACTTCTTTTTAATTTTCATTCAACACTAGTTTTCCATTTCCCAATTTCTTACTCATTACACCTCATTTACCTAACCACAAAGTCTCTTTAATTAAAATAAAACAATCACCTTTAAACAAATAATCTTTCATTAAAATAAAACAACCACTTTTGATCGATGGAAAAGAAGGGATACAAGCATAACTACTCCAAAATGAAAAATCTACACAAATCAAGATATACATAAATTTCATAAGAATAATAGAATTCTCATTATTATTATCCCTGCCATAACATCGATATTTCGTTTGAGTTTTTCGCCAAACCCATTTATCCATATTAATTTGGGTTTGACAAAAAAAAAATTGCAAAATTTCCAAAATTTAAAATTGGACATTGAAATTCAATATTTTTTTATAATATTTTAATTTATTTTTCAACAATGTAAACTAAAATTAACATGTTAATTCTCATTGGCCGATTTGACGAAATAAAAGTACAAAGTTCACATATGGAAAATGATCAACTCAGTGAATGAATTAATCAATGAGTCTCATACAGATACGACACGTTATGTCCTCTTCACTGCCAAACAAATAAACTTTGTTTCAAATAAAGTTGTTCTGCAGTACTTGATCGGGATAGCCAGGCTGGCAAAGTTTAATGGACATATTTTATATATAAAGAGAATATAACAAATCACATGATATTTAGAGTTATATATTTAAATGTTATTAATATAATCTTAAGGTACTTAAAGTTCTATATTTAAATTTTATTAATATAATTTTAAGTTTTTTAATTTTAGAAACCTAAAATAAAATTTGATTGATGTTTTTGGTTTTTGAGTTGTGCATTTCGATTTTATGTATTCAAAATTAATAATATTAATTTTAAATTATATTTTAAGATTAAATGATGGTTTCAAAATTAATAATATCTTTAACTCGTTCTATTATTTTAATTACTTTTTTCTATGTAGTAGTCTCTCATGAGTTTCATAGTGAAACAGGTCGTTAGACAGTTCCTAAAACACCATGAATGGAAAGAATATGAACATGGAGGATGAAAATCATTTCCTCTTAGAGTGCCCCGTGTACAACCACATTAGAGCTCAATTTCATAATCTTTGTTGCAATACTAACCTTCCTAAGCTTTTAACATGTCAAAATTATAGTGAGCTCGGGAAGCTTCTCTCCAAGCTTTTTGAACATAGGAATAAAATCTTAAATCAAACTAAATAACTCTTTTCTTTAGGTCCGATAGACCAAAGATTGGTCTTAGTGAACATTAACCATCATCATCATATAGAAAACCTTCGACATCTTAATTCATTTAAAATTATTTTACCATAAAAAAATTAATAAACTGTAATAATAATAATAAAAATAAATATAAAATAATAAAATATAATACAATCATTATTTTTTTCTTTAAGAATATATATAATGTTTAGAAAGAACCAATCTTGTACATATTTCTTTAAATATATAAAACATTAATGTGATGAATTTAGTATCACCTTGTTGCACTAGAAGGGTGAAGTACCCTTGTACAATATACAAAGGAAAAAGAAAAACTCGAAAGGTTAAGTACCTTTGAACAATATACAAAAGAAGAGGAAGAAAAAAAACCTAAGAGTTAAGTACTTTGTACAAAGGAAAAACCCTTGCTGCACCTCAAAAAGTGAAGTAGAAAGAGAAAGAGAAAGAAGAGGAGGAAGAAGCCGAAGTATTTGGTTGGCGATATCTTTGCCATTATCTATGTGATTTGGCATATGATAGTAGTGATTTCGATAACCGCTCGATTGATTCAATTACGTCATTTCGATTGCAGCTCTTTCATTAATATTAATAAACAATTTTCAAATCTCTTAAATTGTGGTGAATTCTACGCTTATGTTCAAAAATTGTAGTTTCTAGTACATTGCACTTTACATTTTGCTCTGAGTGTTTATATGGGTGGTCTACTATATAGTAAAAGAAGTTATAGAGAAGGAAATAATTTCGATTCAATAATTAAGTTGATTATTTGTATTATTGGCTTAACAAAATATGCAAAAATAAGTGATATTTGACAAATTTATGGTTTTGAATGTTGAAGGTGATTCTTTCTTGTTATGTATAAGAGATGTATATTAAAGCATAAAAGTATTTTAAATATTTATTAGTGATATATAAATATAACATTGTGTATATTTATTATATTATAAAATTAATTTTAAATTTAAATATTTAGTGAATTTTAGATTTCTCAAAGTTTAATTTACAATTATCTTGGTTTATTATGTTCTATGTGTTTCTTGCAAGTAGTTCTTGGTTGTAAAAATTACGTCGAAAACAAATCGATCAGTATTTAGGTTCAAGTTGGCCCTTGGCTTTGTTTAACGTTGTTCATTGTCAGTAGACAACAACCTATGAAACAAAATGACCAGATTTATGGTTTAATTTGGGTGGTTCTTGATGATTACCAATATCTATTCATGAATAAATACCCCTCTTACCGAGTTCGTAGTCAATAGGCTAGCATTCCAACCTGACAGAATGACACGATGCTTTTTAAAAGAATTTTACAAAAGAATATAATGGAATTCCTGATAATTAAGCAGTTAGAGATAATACTTAATTAACCAGGAAAATTTGGATGTGTGTCGAAGACTTCTACAACCAAACATAACACATTTAGGAGGATGATAAGAGGCAACAATTAAAATATGTAGAGGAGAACATCTTAGACAAACAGTCGAATAAACCAATCTCTTTAAATGATTATAACTTTTCACAGGATTTCAGAGAGATTGAAACTCAATCTATTCTTACCTAGAATCTCCTCATCAAACCTTGAACATGTGTAGAAATAGAGTATGAAAGTACTGGAAAAACATACAGGAAACACAAATTCTGCCAAAAGATGGAGCTTGAAATCCTTCAATTAGGAATTTTGAAGAAATTTTTTACAAAACTGAAAAGTTTTGGCATCAAAAGTCGACCTCTTTTTATTAAAAATGAGATAATATATAAAATAAAACTCTCCTAAAGTGTTACAATAATTCTGGGATAAAATCTTGAATAATAACTAAAAATAAAATAATATCTCCAATTTATATGTTGGAAATATTGAATTGTTTGCAAGTACCGTGCATTGAAATCTAGAATTGGTTCATTAATCGCTGGAAATATACAAAATGATCCTCAATCCATTGATCTTCTGCACATCTTCTACTACCAGGTGTCTTATGAATGTTGATATCTCCATGTTCTTGAATTCCATAGCTGCTGATTATGCCATTTTTCTTTCAACTGATAATTTTGTGTCTTAAAATTTGGGGTTTGTGAAGTTGTCCCTACAGATCTATCAATTGCTTCAATTGACTAATGATTTATGTCACTTTTTGACAATGCTTCACCATTTATAAAGTATTTTAGAAGGAAATATTTGATAAATGTTTTTTTCAATTATTTTGTAAATGAATTTTACATTTTTCTTTTTTTCATGAATTTCTTAAATGAAATTCTCAAAATATCTCCTAAAAAAATTGCATCCTGTAAATCCATCCATTATTTGAAATGATGTCTTGTTTTTCCTTCTCATGGATTTTCAAAACTATGTGTTTTTTTTTCTTCCCATGGATTTCCAAAACCATGTGTTGTTTTCCTTCCCATGGATTTTCAAAACCATGTGTTTTTGTTTTTACTTTTCCTTTTACCCCTGTAAATTATTTGGGTAATTTTATTTTCACAGTTATTGGATTTTATCCTATTTTTTTGATTTCAAAAATAATTAAAATTATTTTCACAGTTGTAAGTCTCCTCTTGTCTCCTCTTTACATTTACTTGTAACCTCATTTCACACATGTAACTCTCCTTTTTATCTTTGACTTAGATTCCCGACCATAAACTTTATTTCATAAACATTTTAAATCTCCTTCCTGCCACATTCTATAAAATTAAATTAATACGGAGTATGGTTTTCGAAGGGGGGGGAGCGGTTGGGTAGTAAATGGTTTTTAGGAGGGGGTTGCTGCATGAAGTAGGAGTTGACAGTTGTAAAAAGCAGTAAATTTTAAAACAACATTCCAGGTCCTCCCTTGGTTAAATGTCGGAGGGGCTAGGGGTTCGTAATTAATCAACCATCATTGCTTTAATAATTAAGTGCGAGGTGGGTCATCTGCTTTGACTTTTTGACTTGGTTTAACATTGGTTTTGTGATTAGGCTTGACCCAAATAATATTTTATAACATAAATTTTAACTTTAAATAGATATTTTCATAAAAATATACAATTATATTTTTATAAAAATATGATTATTTTAAAATTAAATTTATTATTATAAAAAATAATTAATAAGTCATTCAAAATCATAAATAAGCATATGTTTGAGCATTTATCCAAGAAGGAATTTGGAAATTTCTTAGAAAGAATTTGTGGCTTTTTTTTGGTGAAAGAAATTGCTACAACATTGGCTCCAAGTGGGCACTGCCTCCGTTGTGGGATGCAGAGAACTAGTAGACCAACTGCCTTAAGTGTTCGGCATGGATTCACACCATAAACCTATGTCCTGAAGCTGTAATCTAATATACTCAAACTGATACTCCCAATTAAAATACTTCAATCCTTAACTGTAACTTCAATTTATAATCTGACCACTGTAACATGTTATCTGTATGCATCCTCTATCCATTTCTGACTTTTCTTAGCAAGAAGAATATAAATCTTAAAACAATTAAGAAAATATCATGAAGACCTCTAGCACCATTGCTTGAAAATAATTATTTATGCATACTTACCAGTTGCTTAAAATGAAATAATCATTATCTTGCAAATTGTTTTCATTTTAAATCAAATCTATTCATCATCAAGAAAACAACACACAACCAACTATTATAAGTGATACAAGCACAACAATTCCTATTCCATTGGGCTATGGAGTCAACAGTCCAGAATCAACAACAATTCTAATATAAAATATGAAGGCCCCAACCTGTTCTTGAACTGTCTCTCAAACAACTGGTGATCTCTATAAAACAAATAAACATGTTCTAATTGGCATACTTATGCAGCCATGCTACTAAAATCAATTTTGAAAATTGTGATCAATGCTCTATTCAAACTAGAAATTCGATATACTTCAAACTGCCATTGAAAAATAAGAACTCCATATGAAATGAAATGAGCATAAAGTTATAATTATTTGGGTTGCAGGGTCATTGAAACCAAATTCAAATGAAAACATGTTGTTATACAAACTATGTAAATATGAATCCACATTGCTTGCACTATTTCAGAGATTTACTAATATTGAAACTGCAACTGAAACCAAACTAAAAATTGTTGAGGAAGATTTTTAAAAAACTGATATATTGTATAGAAACACTGTTAAAATCACCCCATACTACAATCTCACTAATCTACTGCACACACTCCTACATTACTGAACTGAAAATTTCACTGTTAGGTGTAATCTGCTTTCCAATGTAACCAAGTGAGGAGTGGATTTACTAACAGAACAGTTTGCCAACAGTAGAAAATTTGAAACATATTTACAATATAAAACTCAAACTCTGTAGGAAATATATTCTTTCATATGAAATTGGAAAATTGCATCCTTTTTTGATGTTTGAGATTTCTGGTCATCATAAAAAAGAGGGAATATATGATGTTGAATGCAACTGAAATTTTGAACCAGGGGAATCAGTAACCGAGTGGAATTTCCATATGACAAAGTGGAGTCGTTAGGTGAATGAAATGCAACCAATATCAACTGTCTAGTATTTTTTCACCAACAAAGATAAGATCTTATCGTGATCATGATCCAGGGAAAAAAATTCATCACTTAACTCCCTACAATGGCGCCAGATGTTGTATATGTTTCTCGTAGGCAGTTCTTGGCTGCAAAAACTACGCCAAGAAACAAACTTGACCAATATTTAGGTTCAAGCTAGCCCTTGAACCAGAGGGGGATCCAAAAAATTTTATGAAGCTTTGTCTAACGTTTTTCACTGTCATTGGACATCAGCCTATGAAGCATAATGGACAGATTTATGATTTAATTTGGGTGGTTGCTAATGATTACGAATATATGTTCATGAATAAATACACCTCTTATAGAGTCCTTAGTCAAAGGGTCAAAATTTTAGCCTGACAAAATGACATGATTTTTTTTAAAGGAATTTGACAAAAGAATATAATGGAATTCCTGATAATTATGCAGTTAGAAAAAATACTTAATTAACCAGACAAATTTGGATGTGTGTAGAAGACTTCTATAACCAAACATAACACATTCAAGAGGATGACAGGAGGTAACAAAATATGCAGAGGAGCTATTTTAGATAAACAATCCAATAAAATAATCTCTTTAAATGATTATAATTTTGCAGGGGATTTCAATTTCAGAGAGATTGACATTCAATCTATTCTTACCCAGAACCTCATCATCCAACCTTGAACATGTGCAGAAATAGAGTATGAAAGTACTGCAAAAACAGACAGGAAACACAAATTCTGTCAAAATTTGGAGCTCTAAATGCTTCAATTAGGAATTCTGAAGAAATTTTTTACAAACTTAAAGGTTCTGGCATCAAAAGCCAACCTCTTTTTATTACAAATGAAACAATATATAGAATAAAAGCTATCTTAAACTGTTACAATAATTCTGGAATAAAATTCAGAATAATAACTAAACATAAAATAATATCTCCAATTTATCTATTGGAAATATTGAATTGTTTTAAAATTATCGTGCATTGAAATATGGACTTGGTTCACTGACTACGAGAAATCTAAAAAATGATCCTCAATCTACTAATCTTTTGCTGCTAGGTGTCTGAAGAAAGTTGATATATCCATGCCCTTCAAATATAGAGATGTTGATTTTTCCATTTGTCTTTCAACTGATAATTTTGTGCCTTAAAATATGGGGTTTGTGAAGTTGTCTATGAATATTTGTCAATTGCTTCAATTGAAAAATGATTTATGTCACTTTTTGACAATTCTTCACTATTTATAGAATATTTTGAAAGGAAATATTTGATCAGAGGTTTTTTCAAATATTTTGTAAATGAATTTCATATTTTTATTTTATCATGAATTTCTTAAATAAAATTCTCAAAATATCCTCAAATAATTGCATCTCATAAATCCATTCATTATTTGAAATTATGTCTTGTTTTTCCTTCTCATGTATTTTCAAAACTATGTGTTGTTTTTCCTTCCCATGGATTTCCAAAACTATGTGTTGTTTTTTCTTCCCATGGATTTCCAAAACCATGTGTTTTTGTTTTTACTTTTCCTTTTACCCCTGTAAATTATTTGAGTAGTTTTATTTCCTCCTTATCTACAAAATTGTTGTTGGTTTTGCTCCCATAGTTTTGATTTAAAAAATAATTAAAATTATTTTCACGTAAGTCTCCTTTTTACATTTACGTGTAACCTCATTTCACACTTTTAAGTCACCATTTTTATCTCAAGTCTTGTTCTTAATTAGCCTCATATGTAAACTCTCATCTATCTTAGTATTTGAAAACAACATTTCCGATCCCCCCTTGGTTAAACGTTGGAAGAGCTAGGGGTATGTAATTAATCAATAACCATTGGTTTGATTTTTCACATATCTAAATGCATGAAAATTTAGGGAGGTTTAATAATTAAGTGAGGAGTTGTCTTTAGTGGGACTTTTTGGAGTTTCAGGTGAATCCGGTGAAAATTTTTGAGGTAAAATTTTGGTTTTTTTATTTAAATTGGTTTTTTGAATCTATATATGGATTCAACACCCTCTAAAACCTCTAGGGCATTTTGATTGTGCAAGGTTAGTAATCAAATTTCTTTTTTCAATAAATTCCTGCCGGATTTTAGAAAAATTACACCGGAAAAAGCCACCGTCAAAGCCTTCAAAAAGTCGCACTAAAGATTACTCGATTAAGTGACGGGTGGGTCATAGGCTTTGAATTTTTGACGTTGAATGTTGGCTTTGTGATTAGGCTTGACCAAAATAATATTTTATAACATAACTTTTAACTTTAAATATATATTTCTATAAAATTATATAATGATATTTTTATAAAAATATGAATATATTAAAATTAAAATTATTACTATAAAAAGGAATTAATAATTCATTAAAAAGCATAAATAAGCATATGTTTGAGAATTTATCCAAGAAGGAAATTGGAAATTTCTTAAAAAGAATTCGTAGCTTGCTTTGGTGAAAGAAATTTCTACAACATTGGCTCCAACTAGGGACTACTTGCCCTGTGGGACGTAGAGAAATAGTAGACCAGTTGCCTTAAGTGTTGGGCATAGAGTCATACCATAAAATTGTGACCTGAAGCTGCAATATGATATAACCAAACTAATCCTCCCAACTAAAATACTGCAATCCTTAACTATAACTTCAACTTACAATATGACTACTGTAACCTGATACCTGTATGCTTCCTCTGCCAATTTCTGACTATTCTCGGTAGAAAGAATATAAATCTTAAAAAAATTAGGAAAAAATCATGAATAACTCTAGCACCATTTCTTGAAAATAATTCTTTATTCATACTTACCAGCTGCTTAAAATGAAACAATCATTATGTTGCAATTTTTTTTTCATTTGAAATCAACTCGTCATCAAGAAAACAACACACAACCAACAACTATAAGTGAGAAAATCACAACAATGCCTATTCCATTGGGCTATGGAGTCAACAAGAATTATAATATAAAATATGAAAGCCCCAACCTGTGCTTGAAGTGTCTCTCAAACAAATGGTGATCTCTATAGAACAAATAGACATGTTCTAATTGACATTCTTATGCATCCATGCTACTCCCATCAATATTGCAAATTGTGATCAGTGCTATGTTCAAACTAGAAATTTGATATACTTCAAACTTCCATTGAAGAATAAGAACTCCATAATAAATGAAATGAGAAAAAATGTATAATTCTTTGGGTTGTGGGGTCATTGAAACCAAAGTAAAATGAAAACGTGTTGTTCTACAGACTATGCAAATATGAAACCGCATTTCTTGAAGTATTTCAGAGATTGAATGATATTGAAGCTGCAACTAAAACCAAACTAAAAACTATTGAAGAATATTTAAAACAAATTGATCTATTATATAGAAACATTGTTGAAATCACCCCATTCATAAACTGAAAACTCACTGATCTACTGCACACACTCCTACTTTACCGAACTGAAAATTTAAACTGTTAGATGTAATCTGCTTTCCAATGTAACCAAGTGAGGAGTGGATTTAATGACAGAACACTTTTCCAGCAACTGAAAACTTGAAACATATTTACAATATAAAACTCAAACTCCATAGGTAATCGATACTTACATGTGAACTTTGTAAATTGCATCCTTGTTTGATTTTTGAAATTTCTGGTCATCATAAAAAAGAAGGAAGATATGATGTTGAATGAAACTGACATTTTGAGCCAGGGGAATTGGTAACCCAGTGGAATTTGCATATGAAAAAGTGGAGCCATCAGGTGAATGCAACCAACTTTCTAGTCTTTTTCCACTAGCAAAGAGTAGATCTAATCATGATCGTGATCCAGGGAAAAATTTCTTCGTCACTTCCCTATCAGCAACGGTGCCAGATGTTGTATCTGTTTCTCGTAGGTAGTTCTTCGCTGCAAAAACTACGCCGAGAAACCAACTCGACCAGTCTTTAGGTTCAAGCTGGCCCTTGAACCAGAGGGGGCTCCCTCAATTGTTACGAGGCTTTGTTTAACATTGTTCACAATCAATGAACAACAACTTATGAAGCACAATGGCTAGATTTATGATTTAATGGGTGGTTTCTTATGATTAACAATATTTGTTCATGAATAAATACCCCTATTACAGAGTCCTTAGTCAAAGAGTCAACATAAAATGACAGAATGACATGATTTTTTTTAAAATAATTTGACATAACAATATAATGGAATTTCTGATAATTAAGCAGTTAGACAGAATACTTAATTAACCAGGAAACTTTGGATGTGTGTAGAAAATTTCTACAATCAAACATAACACATTTAGGAGGATGATAGGATGAAACAATAAAAATATGTAGAGGAGCTATCTTAGACAATCAATCCAATAAACTAATCTCTTTAAATGATTATAACTTTGCAGGGTATTTCATAGAGATTGGCACTCAATCTATTCTTACCCAAAATCTCCTCATCCAACCTTTAACATGTGAAGATATAGAGTATGAAAGTACTGGAAAAACATACAGGAAACACAAACTATGCCAAAAGTTGGAGCTTGAAATCCTTTAATTAGGAATTCTGAAGAAAAGTTTTACGAAAATGAAAGGTTTTGGTATCAAAATCCAACCTCTTTTATTACAAATGAAACAATATATAGAATAAAAACTCTCCTAAACTATTACAATAATTATGGAATAAAATATTGAGTAATAACTAGAAATAAAATAATATCTCCAATTTATATGTTGGAAATATTGAATGTTTGCAAGTATCGTGCATTGAAATCTAGAATTGGTTCATTGGCTGTTGGAAATCTACAAAATGTTCCTAAATCTACTGATATTTCTCTGCTAGGTTTCTTATGAATGTTGATATCTCCATGCCCTTGAAATCTAGAGCTGCTGATTATACCAATTTTCTTTCAACTGATAATATTTTTCCTTAAAATCTGAGGTTTGTGAAGTTGTCCCTAAATATTTGTCAATTGCTTCAATCGAATAATGATTTATGTCACTTTTTGACAATGTTTCACCATTTATAGAATACTTTGGAAGGAAATATTTGATAATTTTTTTTTTCAAATATTTTGTAAATGAATTTCATATTTTTCTTTTTTTCATGAATTTCTTAAGGGTGAAAATGTGAAGTTGGGTTACACTTTTGTGAGAATCGGGGTCGGAAAACCTTTTTTCTCAATAGTTCGGGCGAACTTTCTAAATTAGTTCGACCGAACTCGTTCTGTCATTTACATTGACGGCGTACTAACGGCGTGGGCAAACAGATTTTTGGTCAGATATGGGAAAAATGACAACAATAGTTAGGTCGAACTGTTAGTTCGACCGGACTATTGGTTCGACCAAAATTTTAAAATAGTTCGTCCGAACTCGTATTTTATAAATATATCACCCGTGAAATTTTGTAGGTTTCACATCTATCTCATGCATCTAATCTCTGTTCGTTTCTTTTTTAATTATTTGTGGCATTTTTTGTTCTGTTGCACTCAGTTGCTACTCTGTTGCACTCTATTGCCGCTCTGTTGCGCTTTTGGTGATTTGGAGTTGCACTGCAATGACTTTCTCTGAATTTCTCGGTAAGTATCTGCATATCTATACAACAAAGCTGAAAATTTTGTAAATTTCAAAGGAGAATTAAACTCAATGTTTTGAAAATTCAAAATGTGCAATGTGATTTGGCCTAAAAAATTGATGTACAATTGTTATATTTTAAATTGTGGTGGATGAATCTTAATATTACATGTGTTTAAAAAAGTATGGTCATTATAAAATAAATAATTAATTAGCAGGTAGACCTTCACAATAGCACCACACTACTACCCATGAAACCATAATAGGTGCTATTTCCCAATAGTTTCAATGAACCTATTATCCCTGCAAATATTTTATACATAATTAGGACACACAACACATGAGGTCATAGCATTGTTGGCTTCCATGACGAACAATCTTCGGCCAAAACTAAGTTTTCATATTCTCTTCACTCGCCAATCAATCCACAGAGACATTAAAGAAATCTTATGAATACGATCTGTGTTCTATTCCCATATATGAATTTGATTACTTATTTGATATGGATGTCTCTGCTTAGTCTATAAGTTCTTTTTTTTTTTTTCAGCAAGAAAAATATTGTCTGGTTTATATAATGTACCAGGGAATATCACTTATAGAAATCTAAGCATTTAGAAAATTTTCACTTGCATTTTCACCTATAACATTGATATAAAAATATTGTTTCAAAAATAGATTTCTTAATCATTACATTTAGAAGTCTGTGAAGACACTCTCATTTTTATTTTCCAAATTGGATCTTAAAAAAAAGGACTACCTGAAAAATACATTTCATATCCTGTTTGTTTATAGTCCTTTTCATTGTGTTTTCCGCTGGCTTCGTCTATACGTTCTATTTAGACTCTATCACCTTTGCGTTCATAAGCATGGGCTATACCTTGGATAATGCATATCACGATTTACTATATACTAGGGCATATCACTTATAGAAATCTAAGAATTTACAAAATTTTCACTTGAATTTTCACCTATTACATTGATATCAAAATACTGTTTCAAAAATAGAGTTCTTAATCATTACATTTAGAAGTCTGTGAAGACACTCTAATTTTTCTTTTCCAAATTGGATCTTAAAAAAACCACTGCCTGAAAAATACATTCCATATCCTATCTATTTACATTCCTTTTCATTGTGTTTTCCGCTGGCTTAGTCTATATGTTCTATTCAGACTTTATCACCTTTGTGTTCATAAGCATGGGTACTATCTTGGATAATGCATATCATGATTTATTATATACCAGGGCATATCACTTATAAAAATCTAAGCATTTACAAAAGTTTCACTTGCAATTTCACCTATTACATTGATATCAAAATATTGTTTCAAAAACAGAGTTCTTAATCATTACATTTAGAAGTCTGTGAAGACACTGTAATTTTTCTTTTCCAAATTGGATCTTAAAAAAAACACTTCCTTAAAAATACATTTCATATCCTGTCCGTTCGCAGTCCTTCTCATTGTGTTTTCTGCTGGCTTAGTCTATACGTTCTATTCAGACTCTATCACCTTTGTGTTCATAAGCATGGATACTATCTTGGATAATGCATATCATGATTAGGTAAATGAGGCATATCACATTCCCTATTTATCAGAGCTATAACGATTAGTTATGTTCAAAGCTTTAATGGGTTTACTTATTGTATCAAGCTCAGCAAGTACAATGATCGTATAGGAAGAAGCTTATGTGCAATGGTTACTCCTTGTTAGATAGGGTTGTATAGAGCTTATTGAAACATACCAGTACTCCTTGTCCGTTTATTTAATAATAGTGTGCATGTTGAGTATAAAAAATGTCAAATTGCAGCATTAGACAATCTCTCAAAATCTATTATTTCCATCTAAATGGAATGTTATTCCATGCTGATGGATTATAACGGTTTATGGAACAGTAAAGTATAAACGAATTTTTTTTTATGTTATTCCCTCTCTCTCGAAGTTGATCCTCTCTGTGATTAAAGTATCAAGCACTCCAAGAGTCTGAGTCTTGAGTCTATAAGAAAGTTCTTATATAATGCAAGTGTTGAAGTTTGATGTATAATTGTGAGCCTGTGAGCTTGAGTTGATATGAAATAGTAGCAGTGAAAATTAAGTGGTTATTTTATTAAGATTTTTGATATGAAACAATAGGAGTGAAAATTAGTTTATTAAGCCTTTTAATTTGAAACAGTAGCACTGGTATCTGAGCTTGAGTTGATATGAAAAAATAGCAGTGAAAACTACGTGCTTAGTTTATTAAGCTTTTTGATATGAAACAGTAGCAGTGAAAATTAGTTTATTAAGCCTTTTAATATGAAACAATAGCACTAGTGTCTGTTTGTTTAGATACCATACTTTCATTCCTTAGAATCAGAATCTCATGCTCTTTCCCTTCCTAGATGGGTTGGAAGAATTTATGCATCTATATCTTTAAACTACTCAACTATTTTATTACACCATAGGAATCATTTCTATATATCTCCCATTTTAATGGGGTCTATCACATTTCTAGAAAGACACATTAGCCATAAAAGTTTCCCATTGAAACCAAAAGTGATTTGATACAAAACATAGGTTTTAACCTTATATAGTTAATTGTTTCAAATAGATTCTTAATAAAATGAAAAATATTCAATGTAAAACACACGAATTAACATATAATTGAGATATTTTCCCTTCTTTCCAACTTAGTGGACATATTTCTAGAAAAATCTCTTTTAATGAAGCATATATATCCATAGTGATCCATTGATATTTGTTCACCAACAACTATTGCATTTTGGACTTGTATATCTCAAAACTATGCTTATTGAATTTATGCATCTATATCTTTGTTGTGTAGGTAAATCCCCTCCGCGGATAGAGGCGATCCCTACTAGCCCAGATTGGGTCTAGCAATAATCATTCATGCTATAGTGTAGGTTCCTAATTGTAAATAAACCAACTAGCGATGAAGGCTTACCTGGAATCTAACGCTGTCGCTCGTAGAGGTAGCGCTCCCGTTCCTTAACTCTGGCAGATCACAATCATCACGATCTCCGTGATTGGACACCTGCACACGCAAGAAACAAAACAAACGCAAGCGTAAAATCCAGTGCATACAACTATATGTCAGTCAGAGAAGACATAACTCATGATCATCATCAAGAACAAGAGTGGAACCATAACCAATAGTCGCTTATCATTAATTAATCAAAAGAAGAATACAACCATAGCTCTGATGCTGAATTCTCCTTCGGAGGGTCGTCAGCAGAATGTGTCTCGATAAAGCCTGTCAGGGATGGGACAAGCCTCTCTCTCCGGATGTGTTGACAATGATCTCCTTGCTTGGATTTGGCCTTAAGGGAATAGATCAAAGCTCTTGCAGCATTAGGCTCTTGGGAACTTGGAGACTAGCTTGAAAATGAGATGAGCAAGCTTTTATAGATGGAGGAAGGGGAGTTGGGATTCCTATAATCATGGGATTGGCCCTATCCTCAAGGAAGCTTCCATGAGAGGTGGCAAACCGCTTCCTCTACATGGAGATCCGGAGCCAAACCTCCCAACTCAAATTAGATACCAGTTCCTGGATCAGTTAGGACGAAAATTCCGCCATTTATTTTTAGAAAACACTCCTTAAAATGGTTGGCACGAGTGCGACTCTGGGACAGAGCGCCAATTGGCGTGCCCTCTTTGAAGGATTTCCCCCATTGGCGTGGGTAATGAATTGGCTACCCTCGCCAATGCAAAAAGGGGTGTTTTTAGGGTTTTTCACAAGGAGTTGTCTTCAGGGCAATGAGAGTACATGTTTAGGGGAATGCCATGAAAGTGTTTTCAAGTTATATCACTGCTCACAGGTCACAAAATGAGCCCTCCAATTGTGCGAGATGGGGAATTTCAGGGACGGTGAAAAATTGCTGTGTAACAGATGCCCCCTAAAGCATGAGGCTCGAGAGAGAGAGAGGGGTGAAATTATTTACGAGAACGTGTCCAACTGAAAACACCGTCGTCAGAATACCTGCGTAGAGAAGTACAATTGATATCTCAAATACATGATATATGTGGTATGGGCACAACCATCCATAACAGAGTATACAATAATCCAGATCCAAGGCATGGACGCAACCATCTAGTGAGGATCGATAAATAGACTCAGGTATGGTCGCAGCCATCCAATCAGTGAGTCATGTAACTAATCATGATAATCCAGAAAATCGCAGCTTGGATCGTAACAAACAGGAATCCAGGGTCTTGCACTCCATCTCGACCCGAAAAAAGTACAAGTTCAAGCATGCGAATATGTGAGCTGAAGTTGAACATGCAAGAACATCGCCTGATTACCAGCCAATGATGAAAGCTGTTAACAGACGCGAGAGGTACCACCATTAATGCCAATGGTCCTCAAGGTAATACAGGTACAATCTACGGCATGTGAACAATGAGCTGACGTCGAACACCCGCAGAATCACTTGATCGGAGGCCAATGATGAAAACCTCACGTCGAATGCAGAGAACCTGCCATTGAGGCATGCAGGCTCCAATGTACCAGAAGGGAGTCTCTAGAGCAGCTTCCTGGATAATGAGCTGAAGTCGACAGGAAGTGACCTTGATCGAAGGTGGGCCATAGTGTTTCCCACATCATCGCCGCGAGACAGAGGAACATAATGTCTTTGTGAATCAGGATCAGAGGAGAATCAGAGGAAGGTTGATACTTGCAGAGGTCAACTTCTCTTGAACATATAAACGGCACGATAGTGAGCTTGGCAGTATTTGACATCAACGGATCAGAGGTCATGGTGACGAGGCAAAGAGTAGATGAGAGGTCAAAAAGGATTACCCAAATCCAGGGAGGCAAGTGGAAAATGAGATGAGATGTCCCCAACCCGACATGAATGCAGACAAGTGCCATGTTCAACAGCGACATACTGCCGACACGATAATGATTGTGGTTCCATTTTCCCCACCATTTCTGGCGAGTACCCCAATTATTTTGATAACAAGCTTGAAGGGGATAGCATATGCTTGTAATATAAGTTCATCCTGCGGACGAATCCATCCTAGTACATTTAACGAGCCCTAGGAAGGAGCAACTTGAATAACGTCATTATGACTGAATCCAATGTCATCAGGGTTTAACGAGTCTGACAAAGGAAGAAATCGACGTCTTTTCATATTTAGAGAGTTTGAAAAGATAGCAGAAAAGTAAACTCCAAAGGTCCCTTTTCGTAAATAGATCCTCAGATCCAAAAAGGTAGAAAACTTTGTCTGAGAAAACCTCCTAGATGCGATAGGCTAGGGTATTCCTTTTTCGTAAATAATATATCCCAGCCCGAAAAAGGGGTAAACGTATACTGGGTAGATGTCGTTTCATGTCCACTTTAACGAGATCGAAACGACAAGGAACTCAACAATCTTTTCATGTTTAGAGAGTCAGAAAAGAGCTGAAAGATGACTCCAAAATGACTTTTTCGTGTATTTACCGAGTCCGAAAAAGTATAAAATACAACTCGTGTCACCATTTAAGCCGCATAAAGACTTGTTGTTGCACATAAAGGCAAGTGTAAAACCCATTTTCGACAAAATAAATTAAAATATTAATAAAAAATGACTTTTAAAACCGATTTAGATTTCAAAAGTTATTAATAAGTCTCAAATGGTAAAAACAAAATTACTTTTACTATTTACCTCATTGGAGAGCAACAGTGGTCCATTTGGTGTGCAAACTTCTGACGGCGACTGCGACCGATCCAGGCTACCATTCAGATCCTCGTTTGTTCCAGGTAAGAGGCACTTCCCTAAACTCCATTTTGATCCATTTTATAGAGATTTCCATTGCGGATTGGGCTTCTGTGGAAGATTTTTAAAATTTTAGGGCTATGCCCATTGCCGCGGGTATCGAGCACGGACCCGCGCCAATGGCCTTTTTCATACAAAGGGGTCGCGCCAATGGCGCAACGTGGTTTTTCCGTTTTTAAATTTCCAAACAGAGAACAATCCAATGGATTTTTCCATGTAACAGAGGTCTAATCAAGGGTTTTTGATCATGTTGATGCAGGAAACCAAACAAAATGGTTATCGAATGGAAGGAAAGGGAGCATGGGGAAGAGGATGAAATGGCCATGGAGAATGAGGTGTGTATGAATGCACTTAAGAACTGTGGACTCAAGAAGTTCTTCCTGACACCCTGCTTACGAGCTCAACCTGAGCTCCTACAGTACTTGGTGAGTATTTGGGACGAAGATGAAGGAGTGTTCAAACTTTGGGACCAAGTGCTAGAACTGGAGGTTTCTGATGTATACTTCATAACCAGACTATCGTGCAGAGGTCCAGTGCCCATCTTGACAGGTAGCAGACCATTTGGTGAAAATATGGAGTAGGTAATGGTGAGGGTGTGCCCAAGGGCACGAACCGGATCAGGAAGCGGGAAGGTGGATATCCACACTATCGAGGATCTAGCACTGAGAGTAGTGCTACACACCATCACACGAGCTGCGAGATCGCAAGCTCCACACGAGGCCACCAAGGCCAAACTCCTATTAGCCTATGAGTGTATGAATCCTACACAATTTTATTGGGCTACAGCGGTTACAACCAATATCAAGAGGCAGCTTACAAAGTGCAAGCAAGCCAAGTTGAAACAGTTTGGCTACGGTTCCATTTTGGTATCGTTCATCCTGGAACAATTACCAATCTTTCAAGGCCAAGGGGCCATTTTTTCTGAGCCGATACCAAGAGAGCCAAGGATGGCTCGCTGGGCAGCACTTATGCCCAGATCAGGAGGAGGCCAACAGATGTTCTGGAGGCCGGAGTTTTTTGGATGGTTACAGCGCCAGCTGATCGTGGTCGAGGATTGGCCTTATGCTGGGACCAATTTCACCGGAGACCCAGACCTTCCCCTCCCGTAGGGGGAAGACTGGGAAGAAGAGTTGGGTATGACCTATCTTTTTTATTTTTATGTTTTATGATTTTTTTTTTGGTAATACATGTCCATTCTAATAACAGTTGTTATGTGTATGTAGATGTCAGCCCAGAGAGACCCGCGGGAATGTTGCCCATTGCGCGGAGAACCCATGCTGATCATGACCCTCAGGCTGAGGGTGGCGAGGGAGGTGAACTGATTCAGAACTTGGAGGGCATTGCTCGGGGGATCCCGGACTATGCACGGCTAGCAGATGTTCCGCTAGCATACCAGCAACACACTGTGGGGGTGCCCAGTCGCCTCCACCGAATACTGAGATGCTTAGTGCACGCGGTAGCATGTTACCATGAGCACCATGTGGATTAGACACCTAGGGCTTCTTTCATGCATATTTATTGAGAGACATGTCGTCTCCGGATGTATTAAGACGAACATGTATATTTTGATTTTATGTGATGCACACTATGTAAACATTTTGACACATATATATACATATCTATTTCTGGATGGATCTTCTCACATGTGATGATGTTTTATAAATTGCGCAAATGTCTATCTAAAACCAAATTAGCTACTGCATCTGTTAATGTATTCATATCTCTGGGTATGTGCTGATATGTAATATAGTCAAAATTTCTTTCCAGCAGACGAATATGAAAATATAGACGTAAAATAGATGGATTTCTTACTGAATAATGCCCATTAAGTTGTAATACTACAAGTTGTGAGTCTAGATACACAAGTAAGTCACGAATTCCGAGGTCCACAGCCTCGGTTAATAATTCCAATACAACACTATATTCCGCGATATTATTTGTAGCAGGACCTAGACACACACCTTGCAGGTCAACCAACTCACCAGCAGGATCATAGATTACCCAGGATGCCGAAGATAGATTCCTGGTACTGCGGGAGGCACCATCCGCAAAACCCACAAACAGAGTAATGGACATCTGCACAATCAGGAAGACCCGATCAGCAGAAATATGCTTACATCGCACACCACACCACACATGCACACAAATGAATATACACACCTATGTACACACACCACACCAAAAATAACTTCAAGCATAGTATTTCTTAAGGTACAACCCATTTCTAGGCTGCGCCAGCGGAACTCCTTCATAATCAATGAGCTCATAAGCCCCATTTTTCAATACTCATTTTAATATATAGGGCCCATGCCACATGGGTTGGAGCTTTCCTGCCCTGAGCTTGTCGTGCGCTTGGTCGTACAGGAGGACAAGGTCCCCTTCGACAAAGGAATGTGGAGAGACAGATTGATCAAAGTGTGCTTTGACCCGCTTTTTCTGTGCTTCAAGGACTAAAGCAGCCAAGCGGCGGGTTTCATCCAACTGTTCCAAATACAAGAGATGCTCTTCTTCAGGAGAAGTATCGGGCAAAAGTTCCACAGCTAGCTTTAAGGAAGAAATTTCGCACTCAACCGGAAGAGTCGCTTCCAGACCATACACCAATTAGAATGGTGTGAATCTGGTCGCACTCTTTGCTGACGTCTGGTATGCCCATAGAGATGAGAACAATTGGAGGTGCCAATTGGACTTATGAATTCCAACTATTTGTTGAAGCATTGTGACCAAAACCTTGTTCACAGCCTCAACCTGGCCATTTTCCTGGGGGTAATATGGCGTTGAGCTATCATGTCGTAAGCCCAATATTGATGTCAGCTCGGCCATCATGTAATATCGAAAGTGAGTACCGTGATCGGTAACAATGGCCTGAGGGACCCCGAAACGTGCAATTATATGGTTGAAGATAAATTGGGCAGTTGTCTTACCATCGGTGGCTAGTGTAGGCATCGCTTCGGCCCACTTAGTAAAGTAGTCGACAACGACGATTATATATGCATGCCCCCCGGCCAAATGAGGGTTACACGTCATAAAATATACGCCCCATTTTGCGAAAGGGCCGACGGTAATGACAAGATGTAGAGGGAAGGGTGTCGCGTGCATCTTGCGTTGAAAAACCTGGCACGCGTGACATTTGCGGACTGAAACAATACAGTCTTTGAAGATTGACAGCCAGAAGTAACCCGCACGCAGAATATTCCGGGCGGTGGCATATCGAGACATGTGACTGCCACAGGCGCCACTGTGACAATCATTTAAGACTCGTTCGGCCTCTTCCAAAGTCAGGCACCGACGGAGCACCGAATCTACTCCAACTCGGTATAATGTATCTCCTACAATGCGGTAGGGTTGAGACTGATGCCGAATCCGACGTCGGGCATCTTTGGTCAACTCCGAGCGAAAGGATGACGTCTGAAGATACACTATAATATCACCATACCATGGGTCACGGGTGCTGATAAGGAAGGTGGTTTCGTCTGGTATATGTTCTTCAGAATGAGATGGGGGGGAGTCTGTCGGGACGGAGCAAATAAGATCCGCGAAAACCAGTGATTTGGTCGACTTAGCAGTAGTGAACTCTAGGTCGAACTCTTGAAGGATAACGATCCATTTGGAGTATTTTCCCCCCAGTAATTTTCGAGAAAGAATATATGTCATGGGGTTGCAATCCAAAACCACGGTTACGGTACGCAGCAGGATGTAGTGGCGGAAACGTTGCATAGCTTGTACGGCTGCTAAAGCTAGCTTCTCGACGTGAGCGTAACACGTTTCCGTGTCAAGAAGATTTTGCGATAGATAGTAAACAACGTGTTCGTTGCCATCGTCGTCATCCTGTACCATAACCATAGCTATGTTGCTAAACACGGCAGCCAAGTATAAAGTGAAATCACGGTGATAGTTTGGAGGCCGAAGCAACGGAGCATTAACAAGTAACGTCTTCAGCTTCTCAAAGGATTGTTGAGCAATGTCATCCCAATGAAAGGGAATGTTCTGCTTTAAAAGACGTGTGAATCCTTTGGCCACTTCCACGTAGTTTGGTATAAAGCGTCGTAGGAATTTAGATTTTCCTTGTAGACTCTGCAATTGATATAATGAAGAGGGTGATGGGAGATTGACAATGGCCTCGAACTTGAGGGGATCGAGGAGAATTACGTCCTTGGAGACTATGAACCCCAAAATACGGCCAAAATCCATGCAAAAGACGCACTTATGAGAATTGAGCCGGATATTATAGCGTCGACAGCGAAGGAAAATCTGGTGGAGGTGTTCTGGGTGGTCCTCTTGCCGCGCTGAATGAGCTGGAAAATCGTCCAGATAAGGCTAAACGATATGGCGTATGTCATGGAACGCATAAGACATAGCACGTTGGAAAGTAGCTCCAGCATTCTTCAAGCCGAACGGGAGTTTTTTATAAGCGAAAGTACCCCAAGGACAGATGAATGCAGTCTTGTGTTGATCAGCAGGTAGAATGCTTATCTGATTGTACTCGGAAAAACCGTTCATCAGGGAATAAATCTCACTCCCAGCACATTTGTCAATGATTTGATCTATGAAAGGAGTGGGGTAATTTTCCTTTGGACAGGCCCGATTAATATCTCGGTAATCAACACAAACTCTAATAGTGCCCTGTTTCTTATCTACAGGGACAATGTTGGAGACCCATTCTGTGAGTGGAATCAGGTAAATGAAGCCCGCGTTCAGAAGTTTTTCAACTTCTGCTTTAATGGTAGCGGATTTGCGAGGATGCACCGGGCGCAGGCATTGGCGCACGGGTTTCGCACTAGGATAGGTAGGAATGTCGTGCACTACTATGCTGGGATAAATCCCGGGAATTTCCTCATAGGACCAGGCGAACACGTCTCTGAATTCTCGAAAAAGGTCAATATAAACTCGTATCTCATCAGGAGAACAAGTCACTCCCATGTGTATGTGCTCAACTATCCCCGGTTTAATGGAGATGTCGATTGGAATGGTTTGAGTGATGTTGCTCAGGTTTCCCTCTGAAAGCACCTCATGTGTCAATATGGGCATCTGGAGAGGTGGAGTGGGAACTTGAGATGAAAAACGCTCTAGAAAATCTGACATTGCCCCCAAGCTAGGCATGAATGAGGAACGATGATGTCCATCACTCCAAGGCAGCTCCTCAAGAGACATTGTTTCAACAATGGCTTCATCAGAAGGGAAAATCTCTTTAAGAGGATCAGGCGAGTCGGCCTCGCCGAGCCAAGGGGATTGAGAATAAATGTCTAAAGCCATGCTCAAAGGAGCATGCTGAGGAGGGGGAGGATCAGATGTAGCGACGATTTCACAGTAGTTAATCTCTACCAGAGTTAAGGGCATCGATTCTCCAAACTCAGCCACCTTCTCAGGCATAGGGATGAGCCATGGGTCGTCAGACCTATAGATCATATTAACTTGAGCGGTGTGTGGTGGTGGTGCGGGAAAAATACCCATGAGGACAGGGTCCTTGAAAAGACCGGGTCCTACACTGTCAGGGGGATTTGGGATCTGATCCACGTACAGAACGTTGTTCTCGGAGGTGGATGTGAAGAAAGACAACTGATCCACAGTAACGATTTTTCCCTCGTGAGGGAACTTAATAAGTCGAAAGAGGGTGGACAGCATGCATAACATGGTGTGAGTCCAACTGCGGCCGAGAAGTATATTGTAGTTAAGCTTGGCGTCAACCACTTCTACTTCTACGTTGACTGTCTTCCCCTATAAGGTAATCGCTAAACTCTCGAGAACACCCAGGGGTTTCGATTCCCGACCATCAAATGCCTCTAGGGCATTAGGAGATGAAGAAAGGGCTGGAGAGCCAATGGCCTTCCAGCAAGAGGACGACATCACACAGGTAGAAGCACCTTAATCCACAACGGCCCTATGGATGTTAATAACATTGATCCCGACTTGAATAACAAGAGCGATTTGATGTGGAAGTTGGGGGGTAAAGTTCTCTAAGTCGAAGGTGAGAAGATTAGAATCAGTGGGATTGATCCCACTGATTGCAGACAATAAAGCTTTGCGTTGTGACGGGAAACTTTGAAGAACTTCCAATGCAGACATGGCAGAAGGCACTTGTGCCAAATCCTCAACAATACTGTAGTGCTGAGCAACATGGGAATTTGGATTGTAAGAAGATCTTCTTAGAACACCTTTAGAAGGTGGCCTCACAATAGGTTCGGCAGTAGGCTTCTCAATCTCCAACGAACCGAAGACAGGTGGGGGAGGTGGACCGTCCACAACTGCCTTCCCAGGTGCCTGACGCGATTCGTTGTAGTCCTTCAAATGTGTAGCAATAGAGATAGGTGCAGCACCATTCATCATAAAGACCTGAGACCCAAATGGTGCATATGGTGAAGGTTGTTCAACCATCTGGGTCTGTTGAGATGGGAACGGTTCTTTAAGAAATACCAGAGTCCCTTTGGAGCCTTTTAGAAGTTGACTAACTTCAGATCGTCATGGAAAATCTTTTGTATAATGATCTCCTTCACAAATGAGGTAGGGGTACTTCGGTTTGCATTGGGAACCGTCCTCGGTACGAGGTTTGGACTCTGCCTTTGGGGCGTCGGATTTGGATTTACCTTTGCCCTTATTTTTCCCTTTGGAGGCTTTCTCCGTAGGATTGGCCTGAACGACATTAAACTCCGCAGTTTTTCCAGAATCGGGAGGGGCAGGAGGAGCAGAATTATTGGATGAGTTGGACTTATGCTTCCCATTCGAAGATTTATTCGAATTCTGAGACACGGAACCAATAACACCATCCATCGCTGGGGTAGGTGGAGCTTTAGAGGTTCCAAACCGTGGAGCATCAGGCAAAATATCATAAAGCGTGCCGGACTGAGAGTATACCAGATCCAGATATTGGGCACACGCTATGGCTTGTTCTTCAGTCACACACGCTCCCATAGCAATATCTTGAGCGATTTTGTTAACAAAGGAGGTGGTGAACCAATGAGTTAGTATCTGATTAGGTATATGAAACTTGATCAGTCTACGATGACGTCGCCACTAATGAATGTGATAAAAAATGTGGGTGGCTTTGTCCTGCTTCAAAGAAGTCAGGAGGTGCGTCCCGACTTCATAGCGAACCGGTAACTGAAAGTGAGTCAGAAAAGCCATGGCTAACGTATTGAAATCTTGAAAGATGCCACAGGATAATTCAATATACCACTTAGCAGCAGTGCCAGTCAAAGTGCGCTGGAAGAGGTGTAGACGGATTGAATCATCCACCCAAGAGTTGGACGAACACCAAAGATGGTAAGTCATCACATGAGCTTGGGGGTCCTCCCCAGCTTTACCCTCAAACTTGGGGCAATCACCGGGCACCTTGGTAGGAACCGGAGGCCAATAAGGATTGTGCAGAATTGGATCATTTGTTAATTTCGAAACATCCGGTAATTCCAAGGCAGCCAGAAATGATAATGGCGGATTGGAAGGCATACCTGGCCCTGGATAAGGACCAGTACCTGTACTCCACGCTGGTTGAGAATAACCTTGCCCCCAGGGGTTATTTCCCGTAGGATTCTAACTGTAGGGGGTATAGGTCGTATATCCAGCCTGATTCAGTTGTTGGTAAACAGCGTACGGGGCTTGATAACCAGAGTATGGACCCTGATTGTAAGTCAGCCCTGTGTAAGCAGCATTTGGATTTGGCTGCTGAGTATAGGTGTAGCCGGGTTGTTGAGAGTAATAGTTATAACCTTGGGGCTGGCTATAATTCGGTCGATATTGACCATGAGAATAGTAACCACCTTGGGGTCGAGTGGGCTGCTGATAGGTGGGACCCTGCTGAGCCTGATAATTAGGGTGCAGCGGTTGATTTGGTTGCAGCATTGAATAAGTCGACTGTTGGGAAGGGTTGACAGGATGTGCAGGCTGGCTTGGCTGAACAAGCTGACCTGGCTGAGCGGGCTGCCCTGGATAAACAGGTTGACCCGGATAAACAGGTTGTGCCGGTTGTGCAGGTTGTCATGGCTATTGAGCAGCACCAGGTTGTGCCAGATGGCCGGTTGGCCTGGTGGAGGGACACCAGGTTGTTCCAGATTGGCCGGTTGGCCTAGTGGCGGGATACCAGGTTGTGCCGGATGGCCTAGTTGGCCTGGTAGCGGAATGGAGCCAGGTGGTTGCTGATACCCGGTTTGACCCACAGCAGGACCATAAGATGGTCCTTGCTGATGTGCAACGTTGGGACCAAGAGGATACTACGGTTGCAAAGGTTGAGAAGGTTGGACTTGCCCCCCAGGACCATATACCAGCCCTGGTTGGTACCCCGGTTGACCTGTGAGTCCTTGAGGTTGCCCAGGTGGGACTCCAGGGAGAGGCTGCACGAGTTGACCGGAAGGGTTGTAATACTGTCCTTGCGGACCGTATAATGGCCCTTGCTGGCCCAGAGGGTATCCCTGTATGGGCTGTCCCTACGGGTCATAAGGATAGCCAGGTTGGCCCGAAGGTTGGCCTTGAAAATTTTGTCCTTGCGGGTTAAAAGGTTGTCCAACCTGGTTATAAGGTAAACCCTGAGCATGAAGTTGAGCCTCAGGAGCAGGTAAACGTAAAGGGTTACCATGCTCATCGTATTGATATGGAAAAACGTACACGGGTGTACCATCCTATGCATAATGCGAAAAGTACGAGCGGTTGGGATCTTGAGAGGACTGTCCGACCTCGGGGTTTGACTATTACAGAGACAATCGATACTCCTCCGGAGAGATGTTCTCTGGCATAGCAAATGCTATGTAGATATCTTCGGGAAGGGATGTGGTCCTTACGGACTGGGTAGTAATGGCGGGTCCAGATGCGGCCACACAAAAAGTGGGCATGGAGGGTACAGAAGTAACCTAAGGGGATGATGTAACGGGCGTCTGTGGAGACATCCCCAACGAAGGAACAATCGGCCTTGTAGAAGGAGCTGATACCCCCATAGAGGCAGCGACGACAATGATCTGACCCAAGGATCTATACCCGATGGGTAATGAGGGACCAGGTGATGACATAACAGATGGTTCAGGGTTGTCTCCTGGAAATAATCTCCAAGGAAATAACTGGTAATATTCACCGAATGTGGGGATTTCCTCGCTAGATTCACTCATGCTTGAGCCTGCCGCTAGATCTCGTAATAGACGGCGAGGACTAGGAGGAATAACAGTAGCTATAAAAGGCGAACCCGATGTAAGAGGAGGGAAATATTCCCCTACTCCCAATCCAAACCAAGGGTCGGAAAAGGGCCAATTGAACTCAACTGGTCCTCCAAAGGGCTGCTCAGACAGAACCGGTCCCCCGTCGGGAAACTCGGAAACGATGGGCTACTAGGGTTCAACAGAGGATTGAGAAGCCTCTGATGAATCGTCCGTATATGGACTACCAGTAGACGAAACAGAAGGTTCCGCCACTGTGACAACAATGACAAAAGATCAAGCACAACACACACAGGCTGAAAAAGAGTCAAGACACACAATCAAATGGCCAATAAGTAAAATATAACAGGGCGTGTGATCGCGGGTGATTTATTTTACCACATTGAAACTTATAAACTTCACAGTTTCATGTTTTAAGAGTCGAGAAACAGATGAAAGGTGAATCTATCTCTTCAAGTTTTGAAGCAAGCATGAAAGGACAGGGGCTTGGTGATCCTTTCAAATTTAAAGAGTCAGAAAAGATCAAATGACTACTCAGAAATACTAGGCAAAGGGTGTACCAAATAACTGTGAACTGCAATATACACCTTGGTTTCAAAAATGAAAAAAAAATCAACCAAGGACGTAACGTACGTGCAGGAAATCTCCCCGAATGCTGTGTCCGGTGTATCACGGATATAGGGTGGCAGACTCGGCTTCCTATGGATAAAGGATAGAAACCTAGTGGGGTCTCCCTTTATATACTCGATGGTACGGGGAGCACAAGTCTGTACTAGTGCTGTCTAAAGCCAAGAGGAGAACGACAACTACTAGGTTTAAAGACGCCGGAACACGTCTCTAGCCTAGACCACTAAATGTTGCGTTAATGTTTCAATTCTGCCTTAGTGTAAATTGAGTAAATTTTAATGTTTATCTTCGATTACGTTCCAGTTTTCAGGCCCTAGCGAGTGTGATGTCACAAAATCTCCTAAATGCACACTATATGCCATAGTATATCATTTCATTTGATGAAAGCTAATTATGAGAGAGTTGAGAGCTTTTCACACAAACAAAATGATCAGAAAACAACCAACAAAGCCTCTAATGCAGCTAATGTAAACCAAAAACTTTTCTCTCAAAGTCACTAATCACTAATAACACCGAAAAGATTTTAATTTGCACTAACTAATCAAAAGCAAAGATATTTTTTTTAATATTTTCAATGTTTAATAGAAATAAGCACTAAACAAAATGAAAACTAATGAAGAGCAATTTGAGATGCGATAGTAAGAGAGAAAAAATGAGCAAATCACTCAATGAAAAACACACAATCAGACCTCAAATTGACAAAAAAGTCCCTCAAAACCAAAAGAATCCCAAAGGCTCAAATGGACCATGTAATCTAGGCCCAAACGAGGCAAAACGAAATTCGAATGAAGAAGAGAACAAACACTCAAATAACGCAATAAAGTGATAATAAATCGCTAAACGAATGTAAAGAAGCAATCACAAGGTCGACTAAACCGATAGAAACCCAAAACTCCCAAGGGAGGCTCGACACACAAGAGGACCTAGATGCCCTAGGGCTAGAAAGTGAAATCGATAGAAACGGGCAAACAACCAAAGGACGAAGGTCACAGCCAGTCAAACAAGGCTCCAAAACACTCAAAAAAGTGAAAAAACAAGGCCAAAGTCACAGATTAGTCTCAGAAGGCTCAAAACACAGAAAACCCTAATACCTTACAGGATTGGCGCGACTGTGAGGCTAAAATTAGCGCCAGAATGGAATTGGCGCGGGTGATACACAAGCAACCTATGCCAATGGGCGTGACTGTCAAGATGAAAAGCGCGCCAGTCGAGTTAACTATGGGAAAAATAAAAAAGAGCAGTCCAGACACAGACCAGTGATAACAAGGCCAAACAAAATCCAAACAAACAGAAAAACATACCCAAAGAGCTAACCAAGCAAGCAAGGTCAAGAATCAACCGAAAAGACAAGACAACACTCTAAGTGTTTAGTTCATAAACTAAATCAGAGATTGACTAAAGCAGCGTTGATATACTTCGCTAATGCAGAGAAAAAGCATTTCGAAGGCTATCTGGCTAACTTCAGGCTCTATCTGTAGCTTACAAAGCAGAACAACAACAAGACAACGATCCCCAGTGGAGTCGCCAATTTGTTGTGGAAGTAAATCCCCTCTGTGGATAGAGGCATTCCCTACTAGCCTAGATCAGGTCTAGCAACAATCGTTCACGCTATAGTGCAGGTTCCTAATTACAAATAAACCAACTAGCGATGGAGGCTTACCTGGAATCCAACGCTGTCGATCGTAGAGGTAGCACTCCCATTCCTTAACTTTGGCAGATCACAATCCTCATGATCTCCGTGATTGGACACCTGCACATGCAAGAAACAAAACAAACGCAAGCATACAATCCAGTGCATACAACTATATGTCAGTCAGAGAAGACATAACTCATGATCATCATCAAGAACAAGAGTGGAACCATAACCAATAGTCGCTTATCATTAATTAATCAAAAGAAGAATACAACCATAGCTCCGACACTGAATTCTCCTTCGGAGGGTCGTCAGCAGAACGTGTCTCGATAAAGCCTGTCAGGGATGGGACAAGCCTCTCTCTCCGAATGTGTCGACAATGATCTCCTTGCTTGGATTTGGCCTTAAGGGAATGGATCAAAGCTCTTGCAGCATTAGGCTCTTGGGAACTTGGAGACTAGCTTGCAAATGAGATGTGCAAGCTTTTATAGATGGAGGAAGGGGAGTTGGGATCCCTATAATCATGGGATTGGCCCTATCCTCAAGGAAGCTTCCATGAGAGGTGGCAAACCACTTCCTCTACATGGATATTCGGAGCCAAACCTCCCAACTCAAATTAGATACCAGTTCCTGGATTAGTTAGGATGAAACTTCCACCATTTATTTTTAAAAAACACTCCTTAAAATGGCTGGCGCCAGTGCGACTCTGGGACAGTGCGCCAATTGGCGTGCCCTCTTTGAAGGATTTCCCCCATTGGCGGGGGTACTGAACTGGCTACCTGCGCCAATGCAAAAAGGGGTTTTTTTAGGGTTTTTCACAAGGAGTTGTCTTCAGGGAAATGAGAGTACATGTTTAGGGGAATGCCATGAAAGTGTTTTCAAGTTATGTCACTGCTCACAGGTCAC
Organism: Pinus albicaulis; assembly: GCA_034641835.2. Classification (NCBI taxonomy): domain Eukaryota; kingdom Viridiplantae; phylum Streptophyta; class Pinopsida; order Pinales; family Pinaceae; genus Pinus; species Pinus albicaulis. The sequence goes on along the minus strand of CM076570.1, from coordinate 40,621,011 downwards.
GGAATGAGCCCTCCAATTGTGCGAGATGGGGAATTGTAGGGACGGTGACAAATTGCTGTGTAACAATCTTTAAACTACTCAACTGTTTTATTAAACCATAGGAATCATTTTGATATATCTCCCATTTTAATGGGGTCTATCACATTTCGAGAAAAACACATTAACCATAAAAGTTTCCCATTGAAACAAAAATTAATTTGATACAAAACATCTAGGTTTTAACCTTATATAGTTAATTGTTTCAAACAGATTCCTAATAAAATGAAAAATATTCAATGTAAAACACATGCACATTAAAATATAATTGTGATATTTTCCCATCTTTCCAACTTAGTCCATCCTTTTAGAAAAATCCCTTTTAATGCCCCTACAATCAATCTCTAGAATAGATCTAAATAGAAGTTCTTCATTTTAATATCCATCAAACACAACCATTTTAAGGCAAAATATGTACACGTGTCATTTCTCCCATAAATTCTTAGGCATAGATTTTAAAGCATACATGTCATGTTGGCTTTCTCCCATTAACTTTAAAGCATTTTTTTGTAAGTGCATAAAATAATTTTACAAACCATGTAAATGTCATTTCTCTCAAACTTTAAGGCCTAAAAATTGAACCTAAAGTGGCTGAACTATCATAGGATTTTGAACTTCCATAGGATTTTAGTCCATCTGTTGAGGGTTAACTTCTACAAGTTCTAAAGGCAGATTTTGTAAAAGGACAGGTAGCCTATGGATCTAATCTTTTCTCAAAGGTGGCATATCCAGTAAATGCCCCTACAGTCAATCTACGTAACAAAATTGTGTAGATGTGTCATTTCTCCCACAAACTAAGTGCATAAAATTCATTTCTCCCACAAACTAAAGGCTTCCTCTCATTAATTCTAGATGTTAATTCTACCATAAAATTTTTAAGTCAAACTTTAAGATAAACCATGCACATGTCATTTATCTCATGCACATGTGTCATTTCTCGCATGCATTTGCAATAAATTTCAATTTGATATATATTTTTATTGAATTTGTTTTTTTCAGGGATAAAAAACCACTAAATATGGTTGAAAAATGGAAATTATGCATAGATGTTTCTTGCTATCCCAATCTAGGGAAAGAAATGATTACATATGTGCTTTCCAATATTGCGACTAGTAAAGTCGTCCAAAGGAAAATTAATATACTGGGAAGAACAACAAACAACGAGGCATATTATATTAGAGTGATAGAAGGCTTGGGAACAGATATGGAGTATGGATCAAATGGAATTGTAGTTTTCACCAATTCTGAACTTGTGTGCAACCAGATGAATGACGTTTACCAAGTTAAGAAGGAGAGGCTAAAAGAACTGCATGGAATAGAAAACAATATTGTTAGCCAATTTCAATTTTTTAGTATAAGACATTGTACAAATGTGAATAAGATGTCATCTGATCTATTGCGTGGGGCAATTCCAATTCAGGATTCATCTATCAAAGATGAATTAATAGATGAATTAGAATTATACGGGGCAATGTGTCAAATTAACAAAGGGAGACAGCAGAGAATGGCAGAGCACAACAGAACTACATCCATGTTTATTGAAAGGAGAAATGTACATTTATACAAGTCAGAAATAGTTATGCATAAACTGAATCTGGAAACTGACTGCTAACTAATCTAGAACTACTTCTAAACTAACCGAATGATTAATTCTTTAACACCCCCTCTTAATATTGACGGTTACGTTATTTTATTCCTAACTTTTGACATTGAAATTCATTCTATATTTCCGAAGTTAGAGAGAAGTCTCTTGACTTTCAACTAGATTTGGTTTTCTTCTTCTTTTCTTCCAAATTCTGTAGCCTCTAAATTTTTTCCTCATATTCGTCTTATTGTATTGTTCAAACTTCAGACTTTTCATTTTCTGGTGCAGGTCTTTTACTATTCCAGGTTGTCTAAGCATGTCCTGGACATCTTCAAGAAATGTGGGCTGCTGCCACATATTGTCTTTCGTATTATGGTTTTCATGATCAACCTGCTGCAACATAATATTAGAATAATGTCTTATTTCTTCAAAACTCCAATGCATGAAAATTTCATTGACATGTACATCATGCATGTCACCTTCAACATTCATTTCTACATCTTCTGTGTAGATCTCATCCAGACATGGTGTTGCAAGCCATGTTTCAATAAACTTTAACTCTTCTTCATAATCATTTTGTGTATCTGCACATTGGAAATCAATATCAGAATCCAAAATATTTTCAGAACGACATTGGTTCTGGTCTTCCTGCTTTGCAATGAGAGCTTTCTCCTGTTGTGCTTCTTTGTCTGCTTCTACATCCTTCTCTATTTCTACTTTTTCTTTGCAGACTTCTTTCTTTGCTTCTGCCTTTGTCTCTTTTCCACTAACTTGTAATGCTGCAAACAGGTTGTCTTCCACTAACTGCAGTGAGGAAATCTCACCAAATAACATCACGTCAATATCATATTTTTGTTGCATCATCTGCAACCAATCATCATTAGTCAAAAATTCATGATCAAAGTTAACATCAACCATCAAATTTTCATCAGCAAGTTGCATTGCTGGATTCACCATCTCATCATCATCAAGCTGTGTTGCTGAAATCAACAAATCATCATCAGCAAACTATGTTGTTGGTTTCACCAAACTTTCGTCAGCAAGCTCTGTTGATGGAATCACCAAACTTTCGTCAGCAAGCTCTGTTGCTGGAATGACCAAATCTTCATCAGAAATCCATGTTGCTGGTATCAACAAATCTTCGTCCACTTGTAACTGTGTACAGTGGGGTTCAACAAACTCTGCATCTCGTTCTACACTTTCTTCGCAGACATCATCCACTTGTGACTGAGCACAGTGGGATTCAACAAACTCTGCATCTCATGTTGCTGGATCTGCTGCTACAGATCCACCTTCATCTTTAACTTCACCAAAACATCTCTCAAGGGTATCCCAAGCCTCTTTGGCTGTCATGGCATCTGAAATCAAGGGAAGTATACTTTTATCGACTGATTCTTTTATGCATTTTAATGCATAAGCGTCTTTTTGCCTATTTATTTCCAGATCTAAAAAGGTCTGGAACATCTTCTGTTTTTGCTTTAGCCTCTTGGCTTTTCCCATGACCTTGTTTGAATTCCACAAACAAACAAGTCTACATATGCATCAAATATCTTGCTTCCAAAAACTTCCAAAATTTCCGTACTAATATCTTGCTTCCAAAATTTTTGTACTAAGACAATACTTTGACAGGCTTTAACACTTTCACTGACAGGCTTTAACACTTTCACTTTCTCACTCACTTTTTCACTCTTCGAATTTTAAATAAACCACAAAAACTTGATTCCATTCCTCTTTTAAATCTCATTTTCTTAAAAGAAATCTCTCTTTTAAAAAAAAAAAACTTCAACTTCATTCACGCTCTTTTAAATAAACCTACTTTTTTTTTTTTAGGTAAATGTAATCATAATTTCTTGAAACTGTTAATGATGCATTACATGAAAACTCTGGCACTAGTTTTGATTTGAAACAGATTTGATGTTGCTGTCAAATTAACAAAGGGAGACAGCAGAGAATGGCAGAGCACAATGGAACTACATACATGTTTATTGAAAGGAGAAATGTACATTTATACAAGTCAGAAACAGTTATGCATAAACTGAATCTGGAAACTGATTGCTAACTAATCTAGAACTACTTCTAAACTAACCGAATGATTAATTCTTTAACACAATGCCAATGAAGTATTCATCTCTCAAAGATGAATTAGTTTTGAGACAGTCTTCTTAAAAAATTCAAGATTAATCTCTAAAAGATAAATTAGTTTTGAGACGGTCTTCTTCAAAAATTCAAGATTCATCTCTCAAAGATGAATTAGTTTTGAGACACTCTTCTTCAAAAATTCAAGATTCATCTCTCAAAGATGAATTAGTGTTGAGACGCTCTCCTTCAAAATTTATTAATGGAAATTGTAACATATCTTGGATATGTGTGTGTTTTGTACTTATAAATGCGTATTTTTTAATGACCATGTGTTTTTTTCAATTATATACCACGTGTGCTCCCACCACACCATGTAAAGCTCAACTTGGTGAACTTCACATTTGCGACAAGTGGTGAACTTCACATTTTTATAAGATTAAAATGCGGGGACTTCAACAAATTTTTGTTTAAATGGAGTTTCACTTTCTTTTTAATGATAATGTGTTTTTTTTCAATTTTATACCAAGTGTGCTCCCACCATGTATAACGCAATTTGGTGAAATTAACATTTTTATAATTTTTTTTGCTTAAATTGAGTTTCACACATCAATTAGTACTTTGAAAGTTGTGTTTTACATAATTTGTGTGTACACTAAATTACATTAATTTTCTGAAATTTATTTTGAATTTATTTTAAATTAGTCATTTAAAAAGACAATTGTAAATGTCCACCGTAGATATATATATCATGGAGGATGAACGACGAAGATCAACAGAATCCCATATCTCTACGAGAGAGGGGGATCAGGGATCGAGGGATGTTCATGGTATTTAAATATAATCTTAAATCTCCATACATATACATACATGTGTGTACATATGGAATTTATTTTTTATCAACTTTGTGAGTTAAATTAGTTGTTAATAAGTTTCATTTTTCTATTTTTAAGGAGCTAAGAGGAGAATTGTCTCTACTCCATCAATGGAGCATGCCCATGGTTCACCCAGTCGTGGTATGGTTCACGCAATTTAATGAATTAATATGTACGTTTATTTATATGTACAAATGTATTTTTCAATTGATTATAAATTCATATTTGTTTATGAAGCTTCTCTCTCATCTCGAGAGGTTGCTGGTGGTTCAAATCCCCTTAAAGGGCCATCAATAAGTGTTAGCATGTTGCGTGAAGGTGGTGATAATTATTCCCTTGGAGGCCAATCAACGGATGGTCGTGTTGGTTCTCAGCAGGGTCATTCTGGTTCTCAACAGTTTCAAGGTGGGCAAGATGCAAACCAACCACATCGAGGTTGCCATCAATTTGAATATTTTTTTCATTCAATTTGTACAAATTTTCTTACATGTGTTTTTCTAATATAAATTTTTTTAAATATTGATGCAGAGGCTGAAAATGCTCCAAATTTTGGTAAAAAAAGATGTAGGGCAGAACGCTTCATTCAAGAAGAAGGTTTCCACCCACCACGACTTATCCGGCCGACATTTTTGATATACTCTCGGAAAGAAACATGTAGCAATTCACCTTAGAAAGATGTCAACATATTCATGAAAAATTGCAGAGAGATCTCATGTCTTTGACTCTACCTGCCGAGAGTTGAAAAATCTTGATAATAGTTACATATTCTTTAGGCCAACTAGTAGATGTGTACCAAAATCTTGGGCCAACCACAGATACTTTTGTGGATGTCATGAGAAAAATAAAGGAAACAGTGATGGGTACCGATAAATGGGAGGTTGTTAAAGAAAGAGTTACAACAACAATGGAAAAGTCTATGTCTAATTTCAAGGAAGGGCCAAAAAGAAATATGTTGAAGGTACAATATTTCAAGCACCTTGATATAGCTCACTATTTGTGTGATAGACACCTTGCGGCTAATGGAAGACTCCCATGGAATGACGAGGTTCCACTTTATTTTGAAAAATTATTTTATTCAAAATTATTTTTGCAAATGAAACTCAATTACAATGACATTCCCTCTGAATTTTTTGGTCTTGGGAAAGGTCGATTGTGTGACTGTAGGGGCGCTAGGTGTGATGTTGAGTTGCCTCTTCCTAAGCCACCATTGGTTAGTCGACCTGTTTGTGTCGAAACTTTGTAGTCAGAGATGGAAGCCACTTCTCAAACTAGTCGAGAAGCAAGGGATGCCATCATCGACAATGTTCAAAGTGGATTGGGTGGAGTCGATGTTTTTCTGAATCAACAAAGAAAACATGAGAATGCACGCGCCAAATTTGTGTATTATATAGATGAAGAGATTGAAAACATGAGTGTTGAAGATCTCAAAACATATGCAAATAATTTTCACAATGGTTGGCATGACATAATTGTTCATGAGGAAGAGGGCATGTGAACGGTATGTGTTAATGGTTAGGGTTCAATTATTTTAACACATGTACAATTTCTAATAAATATGTATATGTACATACATTTATTTGTATACATTAATCTAACAAAAATGTATCATTATATATGTTAACACCATTTGCAGTTGTCACGCTTGATGAATGATGAAAATTTTAATATCACGTTTAGAGCCTCTGGTTCAAACAATCGAGATGGGTCTCACCATAAAGATATGTTGGCAGATGTTAGTGTTTTTTAAGTGATATTTTTAAAATAAATAATTGTGCACATATGTACATGTACATATATATAATAAAATGTTTTAACAGATTCCGATTTTTTCTGATGTTTTTGGGATGGAGGTACCTTCTTCTTCCTTGGGATATGTACCTTCTACTTCCTTAGGAGATGTGCGAGATCCACAACAACAAGTATGGACAATTTTTCACTTTTAAAATTTATGTTTTTAAGTTATATATTCCACCTCAAAAAGTTCCATTAAAAATTGAGATATATCTATATCTTGAGTTACTTTAATTTTTTTGAATTTTCGGTTTTTGGAGATTTTCTTTCTGAACCACTCTTAGGAGATGTGCCAAATCTGATAGAACAAGTATTCAATTAATATAATTTTAAGTTTTTTAATTTTAGAAACATAAAATTAAATTTGATTGATGTTTTTGGTTTTTGAGTTGTGCATTTCGATTTTATGTATTCAAAATTAATAATATTAATTTTAAATTATATTTTAAGATTAAATGATGGTTTCAAAATCAATAATATCTTCAAAATATTTTTTTTTATATTTCATCATTAAATTAATAATATTAATTTTATTTATATTTTAAGATTCATTATTATATTTTTAATGTTTTTTATTTTAATTTAGCTATATTGAAATTAAATGGTTAGAATTAGTTATTATGTATCACTTGTTATATCTCCTAAAATTGTTATGATAACTCGTTCTATTATTTTAATTACTTTTTTCTATGTAGTAGTCTCTCATGAGCTTCATAGTGAAATAGGTCATTAGACAATTCCTTAAACACCATGAATGGAAAGAATATGAACATGGAGGATGAAAATCACTTCCTCTTAGAGTGCCACATGTACAACCACATTAGAGCTCAATTTCATAATCTTTTTTGCAATACTGACCTTCCTAGGCTTTTAACATGTCAAAATTATGGTGAGCTCGGAAAGCTTCTCTCCAAGCTTTTTGAGCATAGGAATAAAATATTGAATCAAATTAAATAACTCTTTTCTTTAGGTCCGATAGACAAAAGATTGGTCTCAGTGAACATTAACCATTGTTACACAGTAATTTGTCACCGTCCCTGCAATTCCTTGTCCCGCACATTGGAGGGCTTATTCCGTGACCTGTGAGCAGTGACGTGACCTGAAACCACTTTCATGGCATCCCCCTTGACAAGGAAAATCATTCCCTTTAAGAAAATTTCCTGTGAAAAGCCCTAAAAATAGCCTTTTTAGCCTTGGCACGACTATCCAGTTCAGCCCTCGCGCCAATGGGGGAATCCACCAAAGAGGGCGCGCCAACTGGCACTTTCTCCCAGTGTATCACTCACGGTAGCCTTAATAAGGAGTGTTTAAAAAAAAAATGGCAGAAGTTTGATTCCAACCAACTCCTAAACGAGTCTCTAAAATGAGTTGGGAGGTTTCGCTCCGGATCTCCATGTAGGGGAAGTGGTTTTCCACCTATCATGGAAGCTTCCTTGAGGATAGGGCCAATCCCACCATTGTAGGGATCCCAACTCCCCTTCCACCATCTATATAAGCTTGTCATTTTCCCTTTGCAAGCTAGCATAAATAGAGATGAATCAATTGTAAGGAGACTATCATCAGACAACCAAAGAGAGAGAAACTTGTCCTTTTCCCGACGAGCTTTACCGAGACGTACTCCTCTGTCGACCCGCCGAAGGAAGATCCAGCGTCAGAGCTCAGGTTGTATCTTTCTTTGTTCTGATTAATAATAAACGACTTCGATTATGGTTCCACTCAAATGTTCATTTTTATGTTATGAGTTGTATCTTCTCTGACTGATACATAATTGCATGTATTAGGTTTTACACTTGTTTTTTTGTTGTTTCTTCTTGTACGTGCAGGTGTTTGATTGCATCGAGCGGGAGGATTTTGATCTGCCAAAGCAAGGGACAAAAGCGCTATCTTCTCCACAAATGGCAGCTGCGTAGGACTTAAGGTAGGCCTCTTGTCGCATCTTGGTATTTTTGAAATTAGGAACTTACGTCTTAGCGTGACTCGATTGTTGCTGGACCCGATCTAGGCTAGTAGGGATCGCCTCTGTCCGCAAAGAGGATTTACCTCTCCAAAAAACTGGCGAATCCACTGGGGAGACATTGATTGGAGTTTGTCTTGTCTTTTCAGTTGATTTTGGTCTTTTCCTGCTTGATCAGCTCTTGTGGTTCGCTCTTTTTCAGTGTTAAACTTTTGTTTAGCCTCACCATCCTTGATCTGCTTCTTGATTTCTCTTTTTCATATTTTCCGTTAGTAAACTCGAATGGCGTGGTTTTTTCCCTGACCGTCATGCTAGTTGGTGCATGTTTCCAGTTTATCACCCACGCCAATCCTGTTATGGCGTTAGTTTCAACTTGACAGTCTCACTAATCCTGTAAGGTGCTAGGGTTTGCTTCTTTTTGGGCTTTCTGAGCTTGGTTTGTGGTTTTGGTGTTACTTTTTCGACTGCCTAAGTGTTATGAAGCCTTGTTTGACTGACTGTGACCCTCATCATCTGGTTGTTTGTCCTCTTCTGTCGATTTTACATTCTAGCCCTAGGACATCTAGGTGCTATAGTGTGTCGAGCTTTCCGTGGGAGTTTTTGGTCCTCATTTGATCAGTCAATTTTGTTATTGCTTCTTTGCATTCGTTTGGTGCTTGTCCATTGTTTTATTGTGTTATTTGAGTGATTGGCTTCTTCTTCATTCGAATTCTGCTTTTTCTCGTTTTGAGCCTAGATTACATGGTTCATTTGAGTCTTTGGGATTTCTCTTTGATTTGAGGGACTTCTCTGTCAATTTGAGATCCGATTGTGTGTTTGGCATTGAGTGAACTTTCTTGTCTTTGCTCTTTTGATATCACTTCTCAAATTGTTATTTTCATTAGTTTTAATTTTGTTTAGTGCACTTTTCTCTTAAACATTGAAAATACAAAAAAAAATCTCTTTTGCTCTTGATTAGTTAATGTAAATTGAATATTTTCTGTGATTTAGTGATTTGTAGCCCTGAAAGAAAAGATTTTAGTTTTCATTAGCATGCATTAGAGACACTAGTGGTTGTCTTGTGATCATTTTGTTATTGTGTGAATGCTCTCAACCTTCCCGTAGTTAGATATTCATTGAACGAAATGATACATTGTGGCATGTAGTGTGCATTTAGGAGATTTTGAGACATAACATTCAGTAGGGCCTGGAAATTGAAACATAATTGAAGATCAACCTTAAAATTTATTCAATTTACCTTAAGGTAGCATTGAAACATTAACGAAATATTTATAGGTCTAGGCTAGTGACATGTTCTGGCGTCGTTAAACCTAGTAGATGTCGTTCGCCTCTTGGCTTTAGACATCACTAGTACGGACTTGTGCTCCCCGTACCGTCGCGTATATAAAGGGAGACCCCACTAGCTTGCTATCCTTTATTCGTAGGAAGCCGAGTCTGCTGCCTTATACCTGTGATACACCAGACACAACATTCGAGGAGATTGCCTGCACGTACGTCAAGTCCTTGGTTGATTTATCTTTCATTTTGAAACCAAGGTGTATATTGCAGTTCACGGATATCTGGTACACCCTTTGCCTAGATTACCAGAGTAGTCATTTTTATCTTTTCTGACTCTTTAAATTTGAAAGGATCATCAAGCGCTTGTCCTTTCACGCTTGTTTCAAAATTGAAAGAGATAGAGTCACCTTTCATCCGTTTCTTGACTCTTAAAACATGAAATGGTGAAGTTTCTAAGTTTAAATGTGGTAAAATAAATCGCCTGTGATCACACGCCCTGTTAGAATTTTCTTGTTGGCCATTTGATTGTGTGCCTTGATTTTTTAACTCATGTGTTGTGTTTGTTCTCTTCCTTTTGTCGTTACTGTCACAGTGGTGGAACCCTCAGTTTTTTCTACTGGTAGTTCATACACAGACGATTTGTCAGAGGTCTCTCAATCCTCTGCTGAACCTCAGCAGCCCATTGTCTCCGAGTTTCCCGACGGGGGACCGGTTCTATCTGAGCTTCCCTTTGGAGGACTAGTTGAGTTCAATCGGCCCTTATCCGACGCTTGGTCTGGATTCAGAGTAGGGGAAAATTTCCCTCCTCTTACATCGGGTTCGCCTTTTCTAGCTGCTGTTATTCCTCCTAGTCCTCGCCGTTTGCTACAAGATCTAGCAGCAGGTTCAGATATGGGCTCATCCAGCAATTCTCCTAGTGAGGAAATCCCCACGTCTGGTGAATAGTAATAGTTTTTCCCAGAAGAAAACCCCGAGTTATCTGTCATGTCTTCGCTGGGTCCTTCACTTCCAGCGGGGTATAGATCCTTAAGTCAGATTATGACCGTTGTCGCCTCTATGGGGATATCAACTCCTTCTACGAGGCCAGTTATTCCTTCATTGGGGATGTCTCCAAGGACACCCATCACGTCATCCCCTCAGGTCACTTCAGTACCTGTCAGGCCCACTGTCTGTGTGGCCGCATCTACACCTGCTGTTACCACGCAGTCCGTAAGGACTTCATCGCTTCCCAAAGACGTCTATATATCATCTGCTATTCCAGAGAGAATTTCTCCTGAAGAGTACTGATTGTCCTTATAGAAATTGAACTCTGAGGTTGGTCAATCCTCCCAAGATACCAACCACCTATATTTTTCGCATTATGCACAGGATGGTACACTCGTTTACATTTTTCCATATCAATACAATGAGCGAGGAAACCCTTTATGTTTACCCGCTCCAAAGGCTTATCTGTATGCTCAAGGTTTTCCGTCTAACCAGGCTGGAAAACCTTTCAACCCATAAGGGTAACCCTTTCAGGGCCAACCTTCGGGCCAACTTGGTTATCTTTATGACCCGCAAGGATAGCCCTTACAAGGCCAACCTTCGGGCCAGCAGGGGTTGTTATACGGTCCACAAGGACAGTCCTACAGCCCTTCAGGACAACCTATGCAGCCTCACCCTATGGTCCAACCAGGGCAACCTCAAGGACCCACAGGTCAACCGAGGTACCAATCGGGGCCGTTGTACGGTCCTAGGGGGCAAGTCCAACCTTCTCAACCTATGTACAACCTCTGCAACCTTAGTATCCTATTGGTCTGAATGTTGCACAACCAGGACCATCTTATGGTCCTGTTGCAGGTCAAACTGGTTATCAGGCACAACCTGGCCCCATTCCACCACCAAGCCAACCGGCCCATCCGGCACAGCCTGGTGTTTCACATCAGCCAGGTCAACCTATACAACCTATGCAACCTGTTTATCTGGGTCAACCTGTTCAACCAGGGCAGCCTGTTCAGCTAGGTCAACCTATTCAACTAGGCCAGCCTGCACATCCCGTCAACCCTGCTCAACAGTCAATTTACTCGATTCAACAACCGAATTAGCCGGTGCGCCCTACTTATCGGGCTCAGCAGGGCCCCACCTATCAGCAACCCGCTCAACCCCAAGGCGATTACTATCCTCAGGGTCAATCACGACCAGTTTACAACCCCCCCCAAGGTTCTAATTATTACCTTCAACAACTAGGCTATACCTATACTCAACAGCCAAATCTGCATACTGCTCAAACAGGGCCGACATATAATCAGGGTCCATACCCTGGTTATCAACCCCCATACACTGGTTACCGGCAACCGTACGAGATTGGTTATACGGCCTATACCCCCTATGGTCAGAATCCCCCAGGACATAACTCATGGGGGCAAGGATATGATCAACCAGGGTGGAGTACAGGTACAGGTCCTTATCAAGGACCTAGCATGCCTTTCAATCCGCAGTTACCATTCTTGGCCACCTTGGAGTTACCGCACGTTTCTAAATTAACCAATGATCTGATTCTTCAAAATCCTTATTGGCCTCCGGTTCCGACCAAGGTACCTGGTGACTGTCATAATTTTGAAGGTAAAGCTGGAGAAGACCCCCAAGCTCATGTAATTACCTACCATCTATGGTGTTCATCCAACTCTTGGGTGGATGATTCAATTCGTCTATGTCTCTTCCAGCGCACTCTTACCGATGTTGTCGCTAAGTGGTATATAGAATTACCCTGTGGCATCTTTCAAGACTTCAATACGTTAGCTATGGCTTTTCTGACTCACTTCCAATTACTGGTTCGTTACGAAGCCGAGACGCATCTCCTGAATTCTTTGAAGCAGGATAAAGCCACCCACATATCCGATCATATTCATGAGTGGTGATGTCGTCGTAGACTGATCAAGTTTGATATACCTGATCAGCTACTAACTCATTGGTTCACCACCTCCTTCGTTAACAAAATCTCTCAAAATATTTCTATGGGGGCATGTATGAATGAATAACAAGCCATCACGCGTGCCCAGTACCTGGATCTAGTGTACTCTCAGTCTGGCATGGTTTATGATATTTTGACTGATGCTCCGCGGCTGGGAACCTCTAAAGCACCACCTACCCCAACGGTGGATGGTGTCAGTCGTTCCATTTCTCAAAATTATCGGAAATCCTCAAATGGGAAGTAGAAGTCCAATTCTTCCAATAATTCTGCTCTTCCTGCCCCTCCAGATTCTGGCAAGACTGCGGAGGTCAATGTCGTTTAGGCTAATCCTATGGAAAAAACCTCCAAAGGAAAGAAGAAGGGCAAAGAAAAATCCAAACCCGATGCCCCAAAACTAGAGTCTTCTAAACCTCATACTAATGATGGTTCCCAACGTAAACTGAAGTACCCCTGCCTTATCTGTGAAGGAGACCATTATACCAAAGATTGTCCTCGATGATTTGCAGTTAGTCAACTTTTGAAAGGTTCCAAAGGGACTCCGACAGTTCTCAAAGAACCGTTCCCGTCTCAGCAGACCTAGATGGTTGAGAAGCCTTCACCATTTGTACCATTCGGGTCCCAGGTCTTTATGATGAATGGTGCTGCACCTGTCTCAATTGCTACTTGTTTGAAGGATTATGCTGGATCGCGCCAGGCAGCTGGGAAGGAAGTCGTGGATGGCCCACCTCCCCCACCTGTCTCTAGTGCTTTGAAAATTGAGAAGCCCAGCGCTGAACCTGTTGTGAGGCCACCTTCTGAAGGTGTTCTGCGAAGATATTCCTACAACCCAAATGCCCGTGCCACTCAGCACTACAGTACTATTGAGGATTTGGCACAGGCGCCTTCTGCCGTGTATGCATTGGAAGTGCTTCAAAGTTTCCCATTGCAACGAAAATCTCTGTTGTCTGCAATCAGTGGAATCGATCCCGCCGATTCTAATCTTCTCACCTTTGACCTAGAAAATTTTGTCCCCCAAATTCCACATCAAATTGCTCTTGTTATACAAGTCGGGATCAACGGCCTCAACATCCATAGGGCTGTTGTGGATGAAGGTTCTTCCACCTGTGTTATGTCATCTGCCTACTGGAAGGACATTGGCTCTCCAGCTCTTAGATCGTTTCCCAATGCCTTAGAAGCATTTGATGGTCAGGAATCAAAACCCCTGGGTGTTCTCGAGAGTTTTCCGATTACGTTATAGGGGAAGACAGTCAACGTGGAAGTAGAAGTGGTTGATACCAAGCTTAACTACAATCTTCTTCTTGGCCGCGGTTGGACTCACGCTATGCTATGCGTGTCGTCCACCCTCTTTCAGCTTCTTAAGTTCCCTCATGAGGGAAAAATTGTCACTGTGGATCAGTTGTATTTCTTCACCTCATCCTCAAAGAACAATGTTCCTTACGTGGATCAGATCCCCAATCCCCCTAATAGTGTAGGACCCGGTCTCTTCAAGGACCCCGTCCTCATGGGTATTTTTCTCGCGCCACCACCATACACCGTTCAAGTTAATATGGCCTCTAGGTCCGATGACCCTTGGACCATCCCTTCGCCTGAACAGGTGACATTTTTCGCAGAATAGATGCCATTAACTCTAGTTGAGATTAATTGTTGCGAAATCGTTGCTGCATCTGATCCTCCTCCCGAACATGCCCCTTCGAGCATGGCTCTGGATATATATTATCAATCCCCTTGGCTCGGCGATGCAGATTTTCATGACCCTTTAAGAGAAATTTTCCCTTCCGATGAAGCTATTATTGAAACCATGTCTCTCGAAGATCTGCCATGGAGCGATGGACAACATCGTTCCCCATTCATGCCTGGCCTGGGGGCAATGTCTGATTGTCTAGAGCGCTTCGCATCTCAGGTTCCCACTCTGCCTCTTAAAACACTAATTTTGACTCATGAGGTCCTTTTAGAGGGAAACCTGAGTAATATCACTCAAACTATGCCGATCGACATCTCCGTCAAGCCGAGGATAGTCGAGAATATTCATGTGGGAGTAACTTGTTCTCCTGAAGAGATACAAGTTTATACAAACCCTTTTTGTGAATTCAAAGATGTTTTCATGTGGTCCTATGAAGGATGCCTGGGATTGATCCCAGCATAGTCGTGCATGAGATTCCTACATATCCGGGTGTGAAACCAGTGCGTCAACACCTACGCCCAGTGCATCGCCGAAAATCCACAGCTATTAAGGCGGAAGTTGAAAAGCTTCTTAACATGGGATTTATCTATCCTATTCCCCTCATAGAATGGGTTTCAAATATTGTCCCTATAGATAAGAAGCAGGGCACTATATGCATCTGTGTTGATTACCGAGACATCAATCGGGCCTGTCCTAAGGAAAATTACCCCACTCCCTTTATAGATCAAATTATTTATGAATGCGCGGGGAGTGCGATTTACTCCCTTATGGACGGATTCTCTGGGTACAATCAAATCAATATTTTTCCCGCTGATCAACACAAGACTGCCTTTATCTATCCATGGGGAACCTTCACTTATAAAAATCTCTCGTTCGGCCTAAAAAACGCTGGGGCCACCTTCCAGCATTCTATGTCTTATACTTTCCACGACATACACCATATTTTTCAGCCATATCTGGATGATTTTCGGGCCCATTCAGCTCGGCGTGAGGACCACCCCGAACATCTCCGCCAGATTTTCCTCCGCTGCAAGCGCTACAATATTAGGCTCAATCCTCATAAGTGCATCTTCTGCGTGGATTCTGGCCATCTTTTGGGATTCGTCGTCTCTAAAGATGGAATTCGCCTTGAACCCCTCAAGGTCGAGGCCATCGTTAACCCCCCATCCCCTTCCTCATTACGTCAGCTGCAAAGTCTGCAGAGGAAAGCTAACTTCTTATGATGCTTCATTCTGAATTATGCGGAAGTGGCCAAAGGCTTTACGCGTCTTTTGAAACAGGACGTTCCCTTCCATTGGGACAAGATTGCCCAGCAATATGTTGATAAGCTTAAAATTTTGCTCGTCAATGCTCCGCTGATACGTCCTCCTGACTATCATCATGATTTCACCCTTTATTTGGCTGCTCCGTTTAGCACGATAGCTATGGTTTTAGTACAGGATGACGATGATGGAAATGAACAAGTAGTTTATTATCTATCTCAGAATATTCTCGACACAGAAACACGCTATGCTCATGTCGAGAACTAGGCACTCGCCGCAGTTTAGGCCATTTAGCGATTCTGCCACTACATCCTGTTGCGTACCATAACCATGGTTTCAGACTGCAACCCCATGACGTATATCTTGTCTCGACAATTTTTCGGGGGAAAGTACTCCAAGTGGATTGTAATCATTCAGGAGTTCAATTTAGAGTTCACCACTGCTAAGTCAATGAAATCATTGGTTTTCGCTGATCTGATTTGCTCTCTCCCGACAGACTTCGTCCCATTGAAATCCGAGGATCATCTCCCGGATGAAACGCTCTTTATTATCAGCACTCATGACCCATGGTACGGTGACATTATCGTGTATCTTCAAACATCCATGTTCTGGTCTGAATTGACAAAGGATGCTCGACGTCAGATTCGACATCAATCTCAACCATACCGCATTATAGGAGATACCCTATACTGTGTCGGAGTCGATTCCGTGCTCCACCGGTGCTTAACCCTGGAAGAGGCTGAAAGAGTCTTGAATGACTGTCATAGTGGTGCCTGTGGCAGTCACATGTCCGGATATGCCACCGCCTAGAAGATTCTGCATGCGGGTTACTTCTGTCCATCTATATTCAAAGACTGTATCGTTGCAATCTGAAAATGTCATGCGTGCCAGGTCTTTCAGCGCAAGATGCATGCGCCACCCCTACCCTTGCATCCTGTCATTACTGTCAGCCCTTTTTTGAAATGGGGCATAGATTTTATGACATGTAACCCTCACTCGGACGGGGGGAATTATTATATAATCATCGTCATAGATTACTTTACTAAGTGGGCTGAAGCGATGCCTACATTAGCTGCCGACAATAAGACAACTACCCAATTTCTTTTCAACCATGTTATTACGCATTTTGAAGTCCCTCAGGCCATTCTTACCGATCATGGCACCCATTTTTGGGATTACATGATGGCTGAGTTGACGTCAAAGTTGGGCTTATGCCATGATAGCTCAATGCCATACTACCCCCAGGAGAATGGCCAGGTTGAGGCTGTGAACAAGGTTTTGGTTACAATGCTTCAACGAACGATTGGTATCCACAAATCCAACTGGAATCTCCAATTTTTCTCAGCTCTCTAGGCTTATCAAACGTCTGTAAAGAGCACAACTGGATTGACACCTTTTCAATTGGTGTATGGTTTGGAAGCGACTCTCCCGGTTGAATGCGAAATTCCTTCTCTGAAGTTGGTTGTGGAACTATTACCTGACACTTCTCTAGAGGAAGAACGTCTCTTGTATTTGGAACGACTGGATGAAACCCGCTGCTTAGCTGCCTTGGTCATTGAGGCACAGGAAAAGCGGGTCAAATCCCACTTTCATCAATCAGTTTCTCCTCATTCTTTCATTGAAGGAGACCTCATCCTCCTATATGACCAAGCACATGATAAACTTGGAGCAAGAAAATTCCAGCCCATGTGGCATGGGCCCTATATAGTTAAACGAGTATTAAAAAATGGGGCCTATGAGCTTATCGACTACGAAGGAGTTCCCCTGGCACAGCCTAGGAATGGGTTGTACCTCAAAAAGTACTATTCTTGAGTTATTCTTGTGTGGTGTGTGTGTACATAAGTGAGTGTTTTCATTTTTGTGCATGTGTGGTGTGGTGTGCTTTGTAAGCATATTTCTGTTGATTGGGTCTTCCTGATTGTGTAGATGTCTATTACTCCTTTTTTTAGTTTCGCGGATGGTGCCTCCAGCAGTACCAGGAATCTGTCCTCGGAAGCTTGGGTAATCTACAATCCTGCTGGTGAGTTGGTTAATTTGCAAGGTGTTTGTTTAGGGCCTACCACAAATAATGTCGCGGAGTATAGTGTCGTTTTAGAATTATTAAACGAGGCTGTTAACCTCGGTATTTGTACATTACTTCTGTATATGGACTCACAGCTTGTAGTATTAAAACTCAACGGTCATTATTCAGTTAGAAACCCATCCATTTTACATCTGTATCTACGTATTCATTTACTGGAAAGAAATTTTGATTACATTACATATAAACATATACCCAGACACATGAATGCGTTAACAAATGCAATAGCTAATTTGGTTTTAGATAGACATTTGCGCAACTTTTAAAAACATCATCACATGTAAAAAGATCCAGCTGGAAATATATATATATATATATATATATATATGTTGAATAGTTTGCAGTTTGTGTACATCACATAAAGTCAAAAAATATATATGTCTATCTAATAATAGCCGGAGACAACATGTCTCTCAAAAATATGCATATGAAAGCCCTAGATGGCTAATCAGCATGGTGCTCGTGGTAACATGTCATCGTACGCACCAATTGCCTCAGTAGTCGATGAAGGCAACTAGGCACCCCCACAGTGTGTCGCTGGTAAGCCAACAAGACGTTTGCCAGCCGTGCATAGTCCGGAATTCCCCAGGTGATACCCTCCAGGTTCTGGATCAGCTCACTCCCTTCGCCGCCCTCAGCTTGAGGGTCATATGCGAGAAGGGTCCTCCGTGCTATGGGTGACATGCCCGCGGGCCTCTCTGGGCCAACATCTGCATACACATAGAACTGTTGTTATAATAGGCATATATCACAAAAAAAAAAATCATAAATACATGAAAAATAAAAAAGAGTGATACCCAGCTCCTCGTCCCAGTCCTCCCCCTCCGAAAATGGAAGATATGGGTCTCCCGTGAAGTCGGTACCTACGTAGGGCCAATCCTCAACTACAATCAACTGACGCCGTAACCATACAAAAAACTCAGGCCTCCAGGACATCTACTGGCCCCCTCCTAACCTGGGCATAAGTGTTGCCCATCGAGCCATCCTTGGCTCCCTCAATGGTGGCACGACGACTATCGCCCCTTGGCCCTGGAAAATTGGTAATCGTTCCAGAATGAACGACACCAAAATGGAACCATACCCAAAATGTTTCAGTTTAGCCTTCTTGCACTTTGTCAGCTGTCATTTGATGTTTGTAGTCACGGAAGTGGCCCAATAAAAAAGTGTAGGATTCATGCATTCGGAGGCTAGTAGGAGTTGTGCTTTGGTTGCCTCGTGCGGGGCCTGCGATCCTGCAGCCCGCGTAATGGTGTGAAGCACTACTCGGAGTGCTAGATCGCGGACAGTGTGGATGTCTACTTTCCCACTGCCCGATCCTATTTGTGCCACAGGGAACACTCTTGCCATTTCCATCTCCATTTTCTCCCCAGAAGGTCTACTGCCCGTCATGATTGGCACTAGGCCTCTGCACGACAATCCGGTTATGAAATAAACATCAGAGACTTCAAGTACTAGTACTTGGTCTCGAAGTTTGAACACTTCTTCATTCTCATACCATATGCTAACCAAATATTGAAATAGCTCAGGTTGAGCTCTCAAACATGGTGTGAGGAAAAACTTCTTGAGACCACATTCCTAGAGGGCATTCATGCAAGCTTCATTTTGCATGGACATTTCGTCCTCTTCCCCATGTTCCCTCTCCTTCCACTCAATCACCATTGTGGCTGGATATCTACACCAACATGGTCAAAAATACCTTATTAGATCTCTGCAACACTTAAAAATTCATTTGAGTGGCTCACATTTTGGTAAATTAACACGGAAATTTGAGTTGCGCCATTGGCGTGACCCCTTTGCAAAAATGAGTCAATTGGCATGGGTCCATGCCCAATACCCGTGCCAATTGACCGAGCCCTAAATTTACAAAAGGTTTCCCTAGAGGTCCAATAAATAATGGAAATTTACAAAAAATGAATCAAAACAAAGCTAAGGGGAGCGCCTCTTACCTGAAATGAACGAGAAATTTCTGGATGTACTGGATTGGTCGCAATCACCGCTGCCAGTTCGCACACCAAAAGCTCACTATTGCTCTCCAAATGAGTTGAAAAGTGAAAGTGAATATGTTTTACTATTTTTAGCATATTTATAACTTTTCAAAGTCAAATTAGGTTTTTAAAGTCATCTTTCCCAATATTTTAATGTATTTTGTCAAAAAATGGATTTTACACTCACTTTTATGTGCAACGACAGGTTTTTACACAATTTGGACAGTGATACGAGTTGTATTTTATACTTTATCGGACTCGGTAAAAACACGAAAAAGTCTTTTCTGGAGTCATCTTTCAGCTCTTTTGTGACTCTCTAAACATGAAAATATTGCCGAGTCCCTTGTCATTTCGATCTTGTTAAAGTGGCTGCAAAACGACATCTACCCAGTATACGTTTACCCCTTTTTTGGGCTGGGATAGATTATTTATGAAAAAGGAATACCCTAGCCTATCACGACTAGGAGGATTTCTTAGACATAGTTTTCTACCTTTTCGGATCTAAGGAACTATTTACGAAAAGGGACTGCTGGAGTTTACTTTTCTACTGTCTTTTCAAACTCTCTAAATATGAAAAGACGCTGAGTTCTCCCTTTGTCAGACTCGTTAAACCCTGATGACGTCAGATTCAGTCGTAATGACAATATTCAAGTTTCTCCTTCCTAGGGCTCGTTAAACGTACTAGGATGGATTCGTCCGAAGGAAGAAATTATATTACAAGCATATGCTATCCCCTTCAAGCTTGTTCTAAAAAAAAATTGGGGTACTCGCCATAAATGGTGGGGGAAAAATGGAACCAGTATCGTCTTCGTGTCGGTAGTATGTCGCTCTTGAACATGGCACTTGTCTGCATTTGTGTCGGGTTGGGGACATCTCATCTCATTCTCTGTTTTCCTCCGTGGATTTGGGTAATCCTTTTTGACCTCTCATCTGCTCTTTGCCTCGTCATCATGACCTCTAATCTTTTGATGTCGAATACTGCCAAATCCACTGTTGTGCCGCTGATATGTTCAAGAGAATTTGACCTCTGTAAGTTTCAACCTTCCTCTGATTCTCATCTGATCCTGATTCACAAACATTGTTTTCCTCTGTCTCGCTTTGATGATGTGGGAAAAATTATGGCCCACCTTCAATCAAGGTCACTTCATGTCGACTTCATCTCATTATCCAAGAAGTTGATCTAGAGACTCCCTTCCAGTACCTTGGAGCTTGCATGCCTCAATGGCAGGTTCTTCTCATTCGACACAAGGTTTTCATCATTGACCTTCGATCGAATGATTCTATGGGTGTTCGACGCCAGCTCAATGTTCACACTCCGTGGATTGTACCTATAGTACCTTGAGGGACATTGTCATTATTGGTGGTTCCTCTCGTGTTTGTTAACAACTTTCGTCATTTGCTGATAATCAGACGATGTTCTTGCATGTTCGACTTCAGCTCACTTATTCACATGCTTGAACTTGTACTTTGTCTGGGTCAGGATGGAGCGCAAGATCCTAGATTTTGTCTATTATAATCCAGGCTGCGATTTTGTGGATTATTATGATTGGTTACATGACTCATTGATTGGATGGCTGCGACCATACCTGAGTCTATTTATCAATCCTTACTGGATGGCTGCATCCATACCTTGGATCTTGATTATTGTATACTCTGTTACGGATGGCTACGCCCATACCATGTATATATCATGTATTTGAGATATCAGTTGTACTTGTCTACATAGGTTCTCCGATTGCAGTGTTTTCAGTTGGGTGCGTTCTCTTAAAGAATTTCACCCCTCTCTCTCTTTCGGGCCTCATGCTTTAGGGGACATATGTTACACAGTAATTTGTCACCTTCCCTGCAATCCCCCGTCCCGCACATTGGAGGGCTTATTCCATGACCTATGAGCAATGAAATGACCTAAAACCACTTTCATGGCATCCCTCTTGACAAGGAAAATCATTCCCCTGAAGAAAATTTCCTATGAAAAGCCCTAAAAATAGCCTTTTTATCCTTGGCACAACTAGCCAGTTCAGCCCTCGCGCCAATGGGGGAAATCCACCAAAGAGGGCGTGCTAACTGGCGCTCTGTCCCAGTGTATCACCCGCACCAGACTTAATAAGGAGTGTTTTTTAAAAATAAATGGAAGAAGTTTGATTCCAACCAAATCCTGATCGAGTCTCTAAAATGTGTTGGGAGGTTTGGCTCCGGATCTCCATGTAGGGGAAGTGGTTTTCCACCTATCATGGAAGCTTCCTTGAGGATAGGGCCAATCCCACCATTGTAGGGATCCCAACTCCCCTTCCACCATCTATATAAGCTTGTCATTTTCCCTTTGCAAGATATCCTAAATAGAGCTGAATCAATTGTAAGGAGATTATCGTCAGACAACCGAAGAGAGATAGACTTGTCCTTTTCCCGACGAGCTTTACCGAGACGTACTCCTCTGTCGAACTGCCGAAGGAAGATCCAACGTCAGAGCTCAGGTTGTATCTTTCTTTTTTCTGATTAATAATAAACGACTTTGATTATGGTTCCACTCAGATGTTCATGTTTTATGTTATGAGTTGTATCTTCTTTGACTGATACATAATTGCATGTATTAGGTTTTACACTTGTTTGTTTGTTGTTTCTTCTCATACGTGCAGGTGTTCGATCGCATCTAGCGGGAGAATTGTGATCTTCCAAAGCAAAGGATGGAAGCACCATATTCTCCACAAATGACGGCAGCGTAGGACTTAAGGTAGGCCTCTTGTCGCATCTTGGTCTTTTGAAATTAGGAACTTGCGTCTTAGTGTGACTCGATTGTTGCTAGACCCGATCTGGGCTAGTAGGGATCGCCTCTATCCGCAGAGGAGATTTAACTTTCCAACAAACTGGCGACTCCACTGGGGAAGCTAGTAAGCCAACGGGACGTCTACTAGCCGTGCATATTCTGGGATTCCCAGGGTGATACCCTCCAGGTTCTGGATCAACTCACTCCCTTCGCTGCCCTCAGCTTGAGGGTCATATGCAAGAGGGGTCCTTCGTGTAATGGGCGACATGCCCGCGGGCCTCTCTGGGCCAACATCTGCATACACATAGAACTGTTGTTAGAATAGGCATATATCACAAAAAAAAATCACAAATACATGAAAAATAAAAAAGAGTCATACTTAGCTCCTCGTCCCAGTCCTCCCCCTCCGGAAGTGGAAGATCTGGGTCTCCCGTGAAGTCGGTACCTGCGTAGGGCCAATCCTCAAACTATAATCAGCTGACGGCGTAACCATACAAATAAATCAGGCCTTCAGGACATCTGCTGGCCCCATCCTAACTTGGGCATAAGTGCTGCCCATCGAGCCATCCTTGGCTCCCTCAATGACAGCTCGGCGACTATCGCGCCTTGGCCCTGGAAAATTGGTAATCATTCCAGAATGAACGACACCAGAATGGAACCATACCCAAAATATTTCAGTTTTGCCTTCTTGCACTTTGTCAGCTACCTTTTGATGTTTGTTTTCACAGCAGTGGCCCAATAAAAAAGTGTACGATTCATGCATTCGGGGGCTAGTAGGAGTTGTGCTTTGGTTGCCTCGTGTGGGGCCTACGATCCTGTAGCTTGTGTAATGGTGTGAAGCACTACTCGGAGTGCTAGATCGTGGACAGTGTGGATTTCTACTTTCCCACTGCCCGATCCTATTTGTGCCCCTGGGCACACTCTCGCCATTAACATCTCCATTTTCTCCCCAGAAGGTCTACTACCTATCATGATTGGCACTGGGCCTCTGCGCGACAATCCGGTTATGAAATAAACATCAAAGACTTCAAGTGCTAGTACTTGGTCTCGGAGCTTGAACACTTCTTCATTATTGTCCCATATGCTAACCAAATATTGAAATAGCTCAGGTTGAGCTCTCAAAAATGGCGTGAGGAAAAAATTCTTGAGACCACAGTCCCGGAGGGCGTTCATGCAAGCTTCATTTTGCATGGCCATTTTGTCCTCTTTCCCATTTTACCTCTCCTTCCACTCAATCACCATTGTGGCTGGATATCTGCACCAACATGGTCAAAAATACCTTATTAGATCACTGCAACACTTAAAAATTCATTTGAGTGGCTTACATTTTGGTAAATTAACGTGGAAATTTGAGTTGCGCCATTGGCGCAACCCCTTTTCAAAGAAGAGCCAATTGATGCGGGTCCGTGCCCGATACCCGCGCCAATTGGCTGAGCCCTAAATTTGCAAAAACGACTCCCCAGAGGTGCAATACACAATGGAAATTTACAAAAAACGAATCAAAACAAAGCTAAGGGGAGCACCTCTTACCTGGAACGAACGAGAATCTGGATGATGTACTGGATTGGTCGCAATCACCGTCGCAAGTTCGCACACCAAAAGCTCACTGTTGCTCTCCAAATGAGGTAAAAAGTAAAAGTGAATATGTTTTACTATTTTTGGCATATTTATAAATTTTCAAAGCCAAATTAGGTTTTTAAAGTCATCTTTCCCAATATTTTAATGTATTTTGTTGAAAAATGGATTTTACACTTTCTTTTATGTGCAGCGACAGGTTTTTAAGCAACTTGGACAGTGATACGAGTTGTATTTTATACTTTTTCGGACTCGGTAAAAACACGAAAAAGTCCTTTGTGGAGTCATCTTTCAGCTCTTTTGTGACTCTCTAAACATGAAAATATTGCCTATTCCCTTGTCGTTTCGATCTCGTTAAAGTGGTTGTGAAACGACATCTACCCAGTATACGTTTACCCCTTTTTCAGGATGGGATAGATTATTTACGAAAAAGGAATACCCTAGCTTATCACGACTAGGAGGTTTTCTCAGACATAGTTTTCTACCTTTTCGGATCTGAGGAACTATTTATGAAAAGGGACTGCTGGAGTTTAATTTTCTACTGTCTTTTCAAACTCTCTAAATATGAAAAGACGCCGATTTCTCCCTTTGTCAGACTCGTTAAACCCTGATGACATCGGATTCAGTCGTAATGACGATATTCTAGTTTCTCCTTCCTAGGGCTCGTTAAATGTACTAGGATGGATTCGTCCAAAGGATGAACTTATATTACAAGCATATGCTATCCCCTTCAAGCTTGTTCTCAAAAATAATTGGGGTACTTGCCAGAAATGGTGGGGAAAAAATGGAACTAGTATCGTCGTCGTGTCGGCAGTATGTCACTCTTGAACATGGCACTTGTCTGCATTCGTGTCGGGTTGGGGACATCTCATCTCATTCTCTGTTTTCCTCTTTGGGTTTGGGTAATCCTTTTTGACCTCTCATTTGCTCTTTTCCTCGTCATCATGACCTCTGATCTTTTGATGTTGAATACTGCCAAATCCATTGTTGTGCCACCGATATGTTCAAGAGAAGTTGACCTCTACAAGTTTCAACCTTCCTCTGATTCTCATCTAATCCTGATTCACAAACATTATTTTCCTTTGTCTCGCATCGATGATGTGGGAAAAATTATGTCCCACCTTTGATCAAGGTCACTTCCTGTCGACTTCAACTCATTATCCAGGAAGTTGATCTAGAGACTCCCTTCTGGTACCTTGGAGCTTGCATGCCTCAATGGTAGGTTCTTCGCATTTGACGCAAGGTTTTCATCATTGACCTTTGATCGAATGATTCTATGGGTGTTCGACGCCAACTCACTGTTCACACTCCATGGATTGTACCTATAGTACCTTGAGGGCCATTTTCATTATTGGTGGTTCCTCTCGCGTCTGTTAATAGATTTCATCATTAGCTGGTAATCAGACGATGTTCTTGCATGTTTGACTTCAGCTCACTTATTCACATGCTTGAAATTGTACTTTGTCCGGGTCGGGATGGAGCAAAAGACCCTGGATTTTGTCTGTTAGAATCCAGGCTACGATTTTGTGGATTATTATGATTGGTTACATGAATAATTGATTGGATGGATGTGACCATACCTGAGTTTATTTATCGATCCTTACTGGATGGCTGCATTCATTCCTTGGATCTTGATTATTGTATACTCTGTTACAAATGGTTGTGCCCATCTAGATATATATCATGTATTTGAGATATCAGTTTTACTTGTCTACACAGGTTTTACGACGACAGTGTTTTCAGTTGGGCGCGTTCTCGTAAAGCATTTCACCCCTCTCTCTCTTTCGGGCCTCATGCTTTAGGGGGCATCTATTACATAGTAATTTGTCACCGTCAGTGTAATTCCCCATCCCGCACATTGGAGGGCTTATTCCATGACCTGTGAGCAGTGACATGACCTGAAACCACTTTCATGGCATCCCCCTTGACAAGGAAAATCATTCCCCTGAAGACAATTTCCTGTGAAAAGCCCTAAAAATAGCGTTTTTAGCCTTGGCGCGACTAGCCAGTTCAGCCCTCGCATCAATGGGGGAAATCCACCAAAGAGGGCGCGCCAACTGGCGCTTCGTCCTAGTGTATCACTCGTGCCAGGATTAATAAGGAGTGCTTTTTAAAAATAAATGGCAGAAGTTTGATTCCAACCAACTCTTAACGAGTCTCTAAAATGAGTTGGGAGGTTTGGCTCCGGATCTCCATGTAGGGGAAGTGGTTTTCCACCTATCATGGAAGCTTCCTTGAGAATAGGGCCAATCCCACCATTGTAGGGATCCCAACTCCCCTTCCACCATCTATATAAGCCTGTCATTTTACCTTTGCAAGCTAGCTTGAATAGAGCTGAATCAATTATAAGGAGATTATCGTCAGACAACCGAAGAGAGAGAGACTTGTCTTTTTCCCGACGAGCTTTACCGAGACGTACTCCTCTGTCGACCTGCCAAAGGAAGATCCAGTTTCAGAGCTCAGGTTGTATCTTTCTTTGTTCTTATTAATAATAAACGACTTCGATTATGGTTCCACTCAGATGTTCATTTTTTATGTTATGAGTTGTATCTTCTCTGACTGATACATAATTGCATGTATTAGGTTTTACGCTTGTTTGTTTGTTGTTTCTTATTGTACGTTCAGGTGGTCGATCGCATCGAGCAAGAGGATTGTGATCTGCCAAAGAAAGGGATGGAAGTGCTATCTTCTCCACAAACGGCGGCTACGTAGGAATTAAGGTAGGCCCTTGTCGCATCTTTGTCTTTTTGCAATTAGGAACTTGTGTTTTAGCGTGACTCGGTTATTGCTAGACCCGATCTAGGCTAGTAGGGATCGTCTCTATCTGCAGAGGAGATTTACCTCTCCAAAAACCATCATCATCATATGGAAAACCTTCGACATCTTAATTCATTTAAAATTATTTTCCCAGTAAAAAAATTTAATAAACTGTAATAATAATAATAAAAATAAATATAAAATAATAAAATAATAATAATAATAATAAAATATAATACAAGCATTATTTTTTTCTTTAAGAATATATATAATGTTTAGAAATAACCAATCTTGTACATATTTATTTAAATATATAAAACATTAATGTGATGAATTTAGTATCACCTTGCTGTGCTGGAAGGGTGAAGTACCCTTGTACAATATACAAAGGAAAAGGAAAAACTCAAAAGGTTAAGTACCTTTTTACAATATAAAAAAGAAGAGGAAGAAGAAAAACCTGAAGAGTTAAGTACTCTTGTACAATGTACAAAGGAAGAGACCTTGCTGCACCTCAAAAAGTGAAGTAGAAAGAGAAAGAAGAAGAGGAAGAAGCCGAAGTATTGGTTGGCGATATCTTTGCCATTATCTACGTGATTTGGCATATTATAGTAGTGATTTCGATAACCGCTCGATTGATTCAATTGCGTCATTTCGATTGTAGCTCTTTCATTAATATTAATAAACAATTTTCAAATCTCTTAAATTATGGTGAATTCTACGCTATGTTCAAAAATTGTAGTTTGTAGTACATTGCACTTTACAATTTGTTCTTTGAGTTTTTATATGGGTAGTCTACTATGTGGTAAAAAAATTTATAGAGAAGGAAATAATTTCGATTCAATAATTAAGTGGATGAGAACTTAAAATAAATTATTTATTTGTATTATTGGCTTAACAAAATATGCAAAAATAAGTGATAATTGACAAATTTATGGTTTTGAATGTTGAAGGTGATTCTTTCTTGTTATGTATAAGATATGTATATTAAAGCATAAAATTATTTTAAATATTTATTAGAGATATATAAATATAGCACTGTGTATATTTATTATATTATAAAATTAATTTTAAATTTAAACATCTAGTGAATTTTAGATTTATCAAAGTTTAATTTACAATTATCTTGGTTCATTATGTTCTATCTGTTTCTTGTAGGCAGTTCTTGGCTGTAAAATTTACGTCGAAAAAAAATCAACCAGTATTTAGGTTCAAGTTGGCCCTTGGCTTTGTTTAACGTTGTTCACTGTCACTAGACAACAACCTATGAAACAAAATGAGCAGATTTATGGTTTAATTTGGGTGGTTGTTGATGATTACCAATATCTATTCATGAATAAATACCCCTCTTACCGAGTCCATAGTCAATAGGCTAGCATTCCAACCTAACAAAATGACATGATGCTTTTTAAAAGAATTTGACAAAAGAATATAATGGAATTCCTGATAATTAAGCAGTCAGAGATAATACTTAATTAACCAGGAAAATTTGGATGCGTGTCGAAGACTTCTACAACCAAACATAACACATTTATGAGGATGATAAGAGGCAACAATTAAAATATGTAGAGGAGTTATCTTAGACAAACAGTCCAATAAACCAATCTCTTTAAATGATTATAACTTTGCACAGGATTTTAGAGAGATTGAAACTCAATCTAGTCTTACCTAGAATCTCCTCATCAAACCTTGAACATGTGTAGAAATAGAGTATGAAAGTACTGGAAAAACATACAGGAAACACAAATTCTGCGAAAATATGGAGCTTGAAATCCTTCAATTAGGAATTCTGAAGAAATTTTTTACAAAACTGAAAGGTTTTGGCATCAAAAGTCGACCTCTTTTTATTAAAAATGAGATAATATATAAAATAAAACTCTCCTAAAGTGTTACAATATTTCCTGAATAAAATCTTGAATAATAACTAAAAATAAAATAATATCTCCAATTTATTTGTTGGAAATATTGAATTGTTTGCAAGTACCATGCATTGAAATCTAGAATTGGTTCACTAATTGCTGGAAATATACAAAATGATCCTCAATCCATTGATCTTCTACACATCTTCTACTACTAGGTGTCTTATGAATGTTGATATCTCCATGCCCTTGAATTCTATAGCTGTTGATTATGCCATTTGTCTTTCAACTGATAATTTTGTGTCTTAAAATTTGGGGTTTATGAAGTTGTGCCTACAGATCTATCAATTGCTTCAATTGACTAATGATTTATGTCACTTTTTGACAATGCTTCACCATTTATAAAGTATTTTGGAAGGAAATTTTTGGTAAATTTTTTTTTCAATTATTTTGTAAACGAATTTTATATTTTTCTTTTTTTTCATGAATTTCTTAAATGAAATTCTCAAAATATCTCCCTAAAAAATTGCATCCTGTAAATCCATCCATTATTTGAAATGATGTCTTGTTTTTCCTTCTCATGGATTTTCAAAACTATGTGTTTTTTTTTCTTCCCATGGATTTCCAAAACCTTGTGTTGTTTTCCTTCCCATGGATTTTCAAAACCATGTGTTTTTGTTTTTACTTTTCCTTTTACCCCTCTAAATTATTTGGGTAATTTTGTTTCCTCCTTATCTCTGTAAAAGTGTTAGTGGTTTTTCTCCTATTGTTTTGATTTCAAAAATAATGAAAATTATTTTAAGAGTTGTAATTCTCCTCTTTACATTTACTTGTAACCTCATTTCACACCTGTAAGTCTCCTTTTTATCTCAGTCATATTTTACTTAGATTCCCGACCATAAACTTTATTTCATAAACATTTGAAATCTCCTTCCTGCCACATTCTATAAAATTAAATTAATACGGAGTATGGTTTTAGGTGGGGCTGGGTAGTAAATGGTTTTTAGGAGGGGGTTGTTGCATGAAGCAGGAGTTGACAGTTGTAAAGGGTAGTAAATTTGAAAACAACATTTCAGGTCCTCCCTTGGTTAAATGTCGGAGGGGCTAGGGGTTCGTAATTAATCAATAATCATTGATTTGATTTTGCACATATTAGGGAGCTTAATAATTAAGTGTGAGGTGGGTCATCTGCTTTGAATTTTTGACTTGGTTTAACACTGGCTTTGTGATTAGGCTTGACCCAAATAATATTTTATAACCTTCTTTTCTTTAGTGCGACTTTTTGGAGTTTGCTGGAATTCGGAGAAAATTTTTGAGGTAAAATCTTGATTTTTGTTATTTAAATTGGTTTTTTGAATCTATATATGGATTCAACACCCTCGAAAACCTCTAGGGAATTTTGACTGTGCAAGGTTAGTAATCAAATTTCTCTTTCCAATAAATTCCTACCGGATTTTAGAAAAATTACACCGGAAAAAGCCACCGTAAAAGCCTTAAAAATCTCACGCTAAAGACTACTCGATTAAGTGAGCGGTGGGTCATAGGCTTTGAATTTTTGAATTGGTTGAATGTTGGCTTTGTGATTAGGCTTGACCCAAATAATATTTTATAACATAACTTTTAACTTTAAATATATATTTCTATAAAATTATACAATGATATTTTTATAAAAATACGAATATTTTAAAATTAAAATTATTACTATAAAAAGGAATTAATAATTCATTAAAAAGCATAAATAAGAATATGTTTGAGCATTTATCAAAGAATAAAATTGGAAATTTCTTAAAAATAATTTGTAGCCTTCTTTGGTGAAAGAAAATGCTACAACATTGGCTCCAACTAGGGACTTCCTGCCCTGTGGGACGTAGAGAAATAGTAGACTAGTTGCCTTAAGTGTTGGGCATGGAGTCATACCATAAAATTGTGACCTGAAGCTTCAATACGATATAACCAAACTAATCCTCCCAACTAAAATACTACAATCCTTAACTATAACTTCAACTTACAATATGACCACTGTAACCTGATACCTGTATGCATCCTCTGTCAATTTCTGACTATTCGCGGTAGAAAGAATATAAATCTTAAAAAAATTAGGAAAACATCATGAAGAAATATAGCACCATTGCTTGAAAATAATTCTTTATTCATACGTACCAGCTGCTTAAAATGAAACAATCATTATGTTGAATTTCTTTTTCATTTGAAATCAACTCTACTCGTCATCAAGAAAACAACACACAACCAACAACTATAAGTGAGAAAAGCACAAAAATGCCTATTCCATTGGGCTATGGAGTCAACAAGAATTATAATATAAAATATGAAAGCCCCAACTTGTGCTTGACGTGTCTCTCAAACAAATGATGATCTCTATAGAACAAATAGACATGTTCTAATTGACATTCTTATGCATCCATGCTATTCCCATGAATATTGCAAATTGTGATCAGTGTTATGTTCAAACTAGAAATTTGATATAATTCAAACTTCCATTGAAGAATAAGAACTCCATATTAAATGAAATGAGCAAAAATGTATAATTCTTTGGGTTGTGGGGTCATTGAAACCAAATTAAAATGAAAACATGTTGTTCTACAAACTATGCAAATATGAAACTGTATTTCTTGAAGTATTTCAGAGATTGACTGATGTTGAAGCTACAACTAAAACGAAACTAAAAACTGTTGAAGAATATTTAAAAAAAATTGATCTATTATATAGAAACATTGTTGAAATCACCCCATTCATAAACTGAAAAATCACTGATCTACTGCACACACTCATACTTTACTGAACTGAAAATTTAAACTATTAGATGTAATCTGCTTTCCAATGTAACCAAGTGAGGAGTGGATTTACTGACAGAACACTTTGCCAGCAACTGGAAACTTGAAACATATTTACAATATAAAACTCAAACTCCATAGGTAATAGATACTTACATGTGAACTTTGTAAATTGCATCCTTGTTTGATGTTTGAAATTTATGGTCATCATAAAAAAGAAGGAAGATATGATATTGAATGAAACTGAAATTTTGAGCTAGGGGAATTGGTAACCCAATGGAATTTTCATATGAAAAAGTGGAGCCATCAGGTGAACGCAATCAACTTTCTAGTCTTTTTTCACTAGCAAAGAGTAGATCTAATCGTGATCGTGATCCAGGGAAAAATTTCTTCGTCACTTCCCTATCAGCAACAGTGCCAGATGTTGTATCTATTTCTCATAGGTAGTTCCTCGCTACAAAAACTACGTTGAGAAACCAACTCGACCAGTATTTAGGTTCAAGCTAGCCCTTGAACCAGAGGAGGCTCCCTCAATTGTTACGAGGCTTTGTTTAACATTGTTCACTATCACTGAACAACAACTTATGAAGCACAATGGCTAGATTTATGATTTAATGGGTGGTTGCTTATGATTAACAATATATGTTCATGAATAAATACCCCTATTACAGAGTCCTTAACCAAAGAATCAACATCCAGCTTGACATAATGACATGATATTTTTAAAAATAATTTGACATAACAATATAATGGAAATCCTGATAATTAAGCAGTTAGACATAATACTTAATTAACCGGGAAACTTTGGATGCATGTAGAAAATTTCTACAACCAAACATAACACATTTAGGAGGATGATAGTATGAAACAATCAAAATATGTAGAGGATCTATCTTAGACAATCAATCAGATAAACTAATCTCTTTAAATGATTATAACTTTGCAGGGTATTTTAGAGAGATTTGCATTCAATCTATTCTTACCCAGAATCTCCTCATCCAACCTTTAACATGTGCAGATATAGAGTATGAAAGTACTGGAAAAACATACAGGAAACACAAACTATGCCAAAAGTTGGAGCTTGAAATCATTCAATTAGGAATTCTGAAAAAAAGTTTTACGAAAATGAAAGGTTTTGGCATCAAAATCCAACCTCTTTTATTACAAATGAAACAATATATAGGATAAAAACTCTCCTAAACTGTTACAATAATTATGGAATAAAATATTGAGTAATAACGAGAAATAAAATAATATCTCCAATTTATCTGCTGGAAATATTGAATGTTTGCAAGTATCGTGCATTGAGATCTAGAATTGGTTCACTGGCTATTGGAAATCTACAAAATGATCCTAAATCAACTGATATTTCTCTGCTAAGTTTCTTATGAATGTTGATATCTCCACGCCCTTGAAATCTATAGCTGCTGATTATACCATATTTCTTTCAACTGATAATATTTTTCCTTAAAATCTGAGGTTTGTGAAGTTGTCCCTAAAGATTTGTCAATTGCTTCAATTGAATAATGATTTATGTCACTTTTTGACAATGTTTCACCATTTATAGAAAACTTTGGAAGGAAATATTTGATAAATGTTTTTCTCAAATATTTTGTAAATGAATTTCATATTTTTCTTTTTTCATGAATTTATTAAGGGTCAAAATGTGAAGTTGGGTTACACTTTTGTGAGAATCGGGGGTGGAAAACTTTTTTTCTTAATAGTTTGGGCGAACTTTCTAAATTAGTTCAACTGAACTCGTTCTATCGTTTACATTGACGGCTTACTAACGGCGTGGGCAAACAGATTTTTGGCCGGAGATGGGAAAAATGACAGCAATAGTTAGGTCGAACTGTTAGTTCGACCGGACTATTGGTTCGATCGATCTTTTAAAATAGTTCGGCCGAACTCGTATTTTATAAATATATCACCCGTGAAATTTTGTAGGTTTCACATCTATCTCGCGCATCTGATCTCTGTTCATTTCTTTTTTTATTCTCTGTGACTTTTGTTGTTCTGTTGCACTCTGTTGCTGCTATGTTGTGCTTTGGTGAGCTCTGTTGTGCTCTATTTCCGCTCTGTTGCGCTTTTGGTGATTTGGAGTTGCACCGCAACGACTTTCTGTGAAATTTCAGGTAAGTATCTGCATATCTATACAACAAAGCTGAAAATTTTGTAAATTTCAAAGGAGAATTAAATTCAATGTTTTGAAAATTCAAAATGTGCAATGTGATTTGGCCTAAAAAATTGATGTACAACTGTTATATTTTAAATTGTGGTGGATGAATCTTAATATTACATGTGTTTAAAAAATTATGGTCATTATAAACTAAATAATTAATTAGCAGGTAGACCTTCATAATAGCACCACACTACTACCCATGAAACCATAATAGGTGCTATTTCCCAATAGTTTAAATGAACCTATTATCCCTGAAAATATTTTATACATAATTAGGACACACAACAATGAGGTCATAGCATCGGATGCCTCCATGATGAACAATCTTCGGCCAAAACTAAGTTTTCATATTCTCTTCACTCGCCAATCAATCCACAGAGACATTAAAGAAGTCTTATGAATACGATCTGTGTTCTATTCCCATATATGAAGTTGATTACTTATTTGATATGGATGTCTCTGCTTAGTCTATAAGTTATTTTTTTTTCAGCAAGAAAAATACTGTCTGGTTTATATAATGTACCAGGGCATATCACTTATAGAAATCTAAGAATTTAGAAAATTTTCACTTGCATTTTCACCTATTACATTGATATCAAAATACTGTTTCAAAAATAGAGTTCTTAATCATTACATTTAGAAGTCTGTGAAGACACTCTCATTTTTATTTTCCAAATTGGATCTTAAAAAAAAACACTACCTGAAAAATACATTTCATATCCTGTCTGTTTACAGTCCTTTTCATTGTGTTTTTCGCTAGCTTAGTCTATACGTTCTATTCATACTCTATCACCTTTGCGTTCATAAGCATGGGTAATACCTTGGATAATGTATATCATGATTTACTATATACTAGGGCATATCACTTATAGAAATCTAAGAATTTACAAAATTTTCACTTGCATTTTCACCTATTACATTGCTATCAAAATACAATTTCAAAAACAAATTTCTTAATCATTACATTTAGAAGTCTGTGAAGACACTCTCATTTTTCTTTTCCAAATTGGATCTTAAAAAAAACACAGCCTGAAAAATACATTCCATATCCTGTCTATTTACAGTCCTTTTCATTGTGTTTTCCGCTGGCTTAGTCTATACGTTCTATTCAGACTCTATCACCTTTGTGTTCATAAGCATGGGTACTATCTTGGATAATGCATATCATGATTTATTATATACCTGGGCATATCAATTATAAAAATCTAAGCATTTACAAAAGTTTCACTTGCATTTTCACCTATTACATTGATATCAAAATTTTGTTTCAAAAATAGATTTCTTAATCATTACATTTAGAAGTTTGTGAAGACACTCTAATTTTTCTTTTCCAAATTGGATCTTAAAAAAAATACTGCTTGAAAAATACATTTCATATCCTGTCCGTTCACAGTCATTTTCATTATGTTTTCTGCTGGCTTAGTCTATACTTTCTATTTAGACTCTATCACCTTTGTGTTCATAAGCATGGATACTATCTTGGATAATGCATATCATGATTAGGTAAATGAGGCATATCACATTCCCTATTTATCAGCGCTATAACGATTAGTTATGTTCAAAGCTTTAATGGGTTTACTTATTGTATCAAGCTCAGCAAGTACAATGATCGTATATGAAGAAGCTTATGTGCAATTGTTACTCCTTGTTAGATAGGGTTGTATAGAGCTTATTGAAACATACCAATACTCCTTGTCCGTTTATTTAATAATACTGTGCATTTTGAGTATAAAAAATGTCAAACTGCAGCATTAGACAATCTCTCAAAATCTATTATTTCAATCTAAATGGCATGTTATTCCATGCTGATGGATTATAACAGTTTATGGAACAGTAAAGTATAAATGAATTTTTTTTTATGTTATTACCTCTCTCTCAAATTTGATCCTCTCTGTGATTAAAGTATCAGTCACTCCAAGAGTCTGAGTCTTGAGTCTGTAAGAAAGTTCTTATATAATGCAAGTGTTGAATTTTGATGTATAATTGTGAGTCTGTGAGCTTGAGTTGATATGAAACAGTAGCAGTGAAAATTAAGTGCTTAGTTTATTAAGCTTTTTGATATGAAACAATAGGAGTGAAAATTATTTTATTAAGCCTTTTAATATGAAATAGTAGCACTGGTGTCTGAGCTTGAGTTGATATGAAACAGTAGCAGTGAAAATTAAGTGCTTAGTTTATTAAGATTTTTGATATGAAACAGTAGCAGTGAAAATTAGTTTATTAAGCCTTTTAATATGAAACAGTAGCACTGGTGTCTATTTTCTTAGATACCATACTTTCATTCCTTAGAATCAGAATCTAATGCTCTTTCCCTTCCTAGCTGGGCTAGGAGAATTTATGCATCTATATCTTTAAACTACTCGACTATTTTATTACACCATAGGAATCATTTCTATATATCTCCCATTTTAATGGGGTCTATCACATTTCTAGAAAGACATTAGGCCTTCGAGAGAAAGACACATTAGCCATAAAATTTTCCCATTGAAACCAAAAGTGATTTGATACAAAACATAGGTTTTAACCTTATATAGTTAATTGTTTCAAATAGATTCTTAATAAAATGAAAAATATTCAATGTAAAACACATGCATTAACATATAATTGTGATATTTTCCCTTATTTCCAACTTAGTGGACATCCTTCTAGAAAAATATCTTTTAATGAAGCATATATATCCATAGTGATCCATTGATATTTGTTTACCAAAAACTATTGAATTTTGGACTTGTATATCTCAAAACTATGCTCATTGAATTTATGCATCTATATCTTTAAACTACTTAACTGGTTTATTCAAACATAGGAATAATTTCGATATATCTCCCATTTTAATGGGGTCTATCACATTTCGAGAAAAAAAAATTAGCCATAAAAGTTTCCCATTGAAACAAAAAGTTATTTGATACAAACATCTAGGTTTTAACCTTATATTTTTAATTGTTTCAAATAGATTCTTAATAAGATGACAAATATTCAATGTAAAACACATGCACATTAACACATAATTGTGATATTTTCCCTTCTTTCCAACTTAGTCCATCATTCTAGAAAAATCCCTTTTAGAAAAATCCCTTTTAATGCCTCTACAGTCAATCTCTGGAATAGATCTAAATATAAGTTCTTCATTTTAATATCCATAAAACACAACCACTTTAAGGCAAACTGTGTACATGTGTCATTTCTCCCATAAATTCTTAGGCATAGTTTTTAAAGCATACATGTCATGTTGGATTTCTCCCATTAACTTTAAAGCATGCTTTTTGTAAGTGCATAAAATGATTTTGCAAACCATGTAAATGTCATTTCTCTCAAGCTTTAAGGCCTAAAAATTGAACCTAAAGTCGCTGAACTCTCATAGAATTTTGAACTTCCATAGGATTTTAGTCTGTCTGTTGAGGATTAACTTCTACCAGTTCTAAATGCAGAGTCTGTAAAGGGCCAGGTAGCCTCTGGATCTCATATTTTCTCAAAGGTGACATATCCAGTAAATACCCCTACATTCAATCTCTGTAACAAATCTAAATAGAAGTTCTTCATTTTAATATCCATTAACCTCAACCACTTTAAGGCAAACTGTGTACATGCATAATTTCTCCCATAAATTTTTAGGCAAAGTTTTTGAAGCATACATTTCATGTTGGCTTTATCCAATTAAATTTAAATCATGTGTTTTTGTAAGTGCATAAAATAATTTTGCAAACCATGTAAATGTCATTTCTCTCAAAATTTAAGGCCTAAAAGGCTGAACTTTCATATGATTTTGAACTTCCATAGGATTTTAGTCTGTCTATTGAGTGTTAACTTCTACAAGTTCTAAAATTAAGTGCTTAGTTTATTAAGCTTTTTGATATGAAGCAGTAGCAGTGAAAATTAGTTTATTAATCATTTTAATATGAAACAGTAGCACTAGTGTCTGAGCTTGAGTTGATATGAAACAGTAGCAGTGAAAATTAAGTGCTTAGTTTATTAAGCTTTTTGATATGAAACAGTAGTAGTGAAAATTAGTTTATTAAGCCTTTTAATATGAAACAATAGCACTAGTGTCTATTTGTTTAGATACCATACTTTCATTCCTTAGAATCAGAATCTAATGCTCTTTCCCTTCCTAGCTGAGATGGAAGAATTTATGCATATATATCTTTAAACTACTCAACTATTTTATTACACCATAGGAATCATTTCTATATATCTCCCATTTTAATGGGGTATATCACATTTCTAGAAAGACACATTAGCCATAAAAGTTTCCCATTGAAACCAAAAGTGATTTGATACAAAACATAGGTTTTAACCTTATATGTTAATTGTTTCAAATAGAATCTTAATAAAATGAAAAATATTCAATGTAAAACACATGTATTAACATATAATTGAGATATTTTCCCTTCTTTCCAACTTAGTGGACATCCTTCTAGAAAAATATCTTTTAATGAAGCATATATATCCATAGTGATCCATTGATATTTGTTCACCAACAACTATTTCATTTTGGACTTGTATATCTCAAAACTATGCTCATTGAATTTATGCATCTATATCTTTAAACTACTCAACTGTTTTATTAAACCATAAGAATCATTTCGATATATCTCCCATTTTAATGGGGTCTATCACATTTCGAGAAAAACACATTAGCCATAAAAGTTTCCCATTGAAAAAAAAAGTAATTTGATACAAAACATCTAGGTTTTAACCTTATATAGTTAATTGTTTCGAACAAATTCCTAATAAAATGAAAAATATTCAATGTAAAACACATGCACATTAACATATAATTGTGATATTTTCCCTTCTTTCCAACTTAGTCCATCCTTTTAGAAAAATCCCTTTTAATGCCCCTACAGTTAATCTCTAGAATAGATCTAAATAGAAGTTCTTCATTTTAATATCCATCAAACACAACCATTTTAAGGAAAAATGTGTACAAGTGTCATTTCTCCCATAAATTTAGGCATAGATTTAAAGCATACACGTCATGTTGGCTTTCTCCCATTAACTTTAAAGAATTTTTTTTGTAAGTTCATAAAATAATTTTGCAAACCATGTAAATGTCGTTTCTCTCAAACTTTAAGGCCTAAAAATTGAACCTAAAGTGGCTGAACTCTCATAGGATTTTGAACTTCCATAGGATTTTAGTCCGTCTGTTGAGGGTTAACTTCTACAAGTTCTAAAGGCAGAGTTTGTAAAGGGACCGGTGGCCTATGGATCTCATCTTTTCTCAAAGGTGACATATCCAGTAAATGCCCCTACAGTCAATCTCTGTAACAAAACTGTGTAGATGTGTCATTTCTCCCACAAACTAAGTGCATAAAATTCATTTCTCCCACTAACTAAAGGCTTCCTCCCATTAGTTCTAGATGTGAATTCTACCATAAAATTTTTAAGCCAAACTTTAAGATAAACCATGCACATGTCATTTATCTCATGCACATGTGTCATTTCTCACACGCATTTGCAATAAATTTCAATTTAACATATATTTTTATTGAAATTTTTTTTTTCAGGGATTAAAAACCACTAAATATGGTTGAAAAATGGAAATTATGCATAGATGTTTCTTGCTATCCCAATCCAGGGAAAGAAATGATTACACATGCGCTTTCCAATATTGCGACTAGTAAAGTCATCGAAGGGAAAATGAATATACTAGGAAGAAAAACAAACGACGAGGCATATTATATTAGATTGATGGAAGGCTTGGGAACAGATATGGAGTAGGGATCAAATGGAAATGTAGTTTTCACCAATTCTGAACTTGTGTGCAACCAGATGAATGACGTGTACCAAGTTAAGAAGGAGAGGCTAAAAGAACTGCATGGAATAGCAAACAATATTGTTAGCCAATTTCAATTTTTTAGTATAAGACATTGTAAAAATGTGAATAAGGTGTCATCTGATCTATTGCGTGGGGCAATGCCAATTCAGGATTCATCTATCAAAGATGAATTAATAGATGAATTAGAATTATATGAGGCAATGCCAATGCAAGATTCATCTCTCAAAGATGAATTAGTTTTGAGATAGTCTTCTTAAAAAATTCAAGATTCATCTCTCAAAGATAAATTAGTTTTGAGACGGTCTTCTTCAAAAATTCAAGATTCATCTCTCAAAGATGAATTAGTTTTGAGACGCTCTTCTTCAAAAATTGAAGATTCATCTCTCAAAGATGAAATAGTGTTGAGACGCTCTCCTTCAAAATTTATTGATGGAAATTGTAACATATCTTGGATATGTGTGTGTTTTGTACTTATAAATGCGTCTTTTTTAATGACCATGTGCTTTTTTCAATTATATACCAAGTTTTCTCCCACCACACCATGTAAAGTGCAACTTGGTGAACTTCACATTTGCGACAAGTGGTGAAATTCACTTTTTTATAAAATTAAAATGTGGGGACTTCAACGAATTTTTGTTTAAATGGAGTTTCATTTTCTTTTTAATGATAATTTATTTTTTTCAATTTTATACCAAGTGTGCTCCCACCATGTAAAGCGCAATTTGGTGAAACTAACATTTTCATAATTTTTTTTTCTTAAATTGAGTTTCACACATCAATTAGTGCTTTGAAAGTTTTTTTTTACATAATTTGTGTGTACACTAAACTACATTAATTTTCTGAAATTTATTTTGAATTTATTTTAAATTAGTCATTTAAAAAAACAATTTTAAATGTCCACTGTAGATATATATATCATGGAGGATGAACGATGAAGATAAACATAATCCCATATCTCTACGAGAGAGGGGTATCAGGGATCGAGGGATGTTCATGGTATTTAAATATAATCTTAAATCTCCATACATATATATATACATGTGTGTACATGTGGAATTGATTTTTTATCAACTTTGTGAGTTAAATTAGTTGTTAATAAGTTTTGTTTTTCTATTTTTAAGGAGCTAAGAGGAGAATTGTCTCTAATCCATAAATGGAGCATGCCCATGGTTCACCCAGTCATGGTATGGTTCACGCAATATAATGAATGAATATGTACGTGTATTTATATGTACGAATGTTTTTTTCAATTGATTATAAATTCATATTTGTTTATGAATTTTCTCTCTCGTCTCGAGAGGTTGGTGGTGGTTCAAATCCCCTTAAATGGCCATCAATAAGTTCTAGCAGGTTGCATGAAGGTGGTGATATTTATTCCCCCGGAGGCCAATCAACGGATGGTCGTGTTGGTTCTCAGCAAGGTCATTTTGGTTCTCAACAGTTTTAGGGTGGGCAAGATGCAAGCCAACCAAATCGAGGTTGCCATCAATTTGAATATTTTTTTCATTCAATTTGTACAAATTTGCTTACATGTGTTTTTTCTAATATAAATTTTTTTATATATTGATGCAGAGGCTGAAAATGCTCCAAATTTTGGTAAAAAAAGACGTAGGGAAGAACGCTTCATTCAAGAAGAAGGTTGTCCACCCACCACAACTGATCCGGCCGACATTTTTGATATACTCCGGGAAAGAAACAGTAGCAATGCACCTTAGAAAGATGTCAACATATTCATGAAAAATTTCAGAGAGAACTCGTGTCTTTGACTCTACCTGCTGAGAGTCGAAAAATATTGATAATAGTTACACATTATTTAGGCCAACTAGTAGATGTGTACCAAAATCTTGGGCCAACCACAGATACTTTTGTGGATGTCATGAGAAAAATAAAGGAAACAGTGATGGGTACCGATAAATGGGAGGTTGTTAAAGAAAGAGTTACAACAACAATGGAAAATTCTATGTTTAATTTCAAGGAAGGGCCAAAAAGAAATATGTTGAAGGTACAATATTTCAAGCACCCTGATATAGCTCACTATTTGTGTGATAGACACCTTGCGGCTAATGGAAGACTCCCATGGAATGACAAGGTTCCGCTTTATTTTGCAAAATTGTTTTTGCAAATGAAACCCAATTACAATGACATTCCCTTTGAATTTTTTGGTCTTGGGAAAGGTCGATTGTGTGACTGTAGGGGTGCTAGGTGTGACATTCAGTTGCCTCGTCCTGAGCCACCATTGGTTAGTCGACCTGTTTGTGTCGAAACTTTGCGGTCAGATATGGAAGCCACTTCTCAAATTAGTCGAGAAGCAAGGGATGCCATCATCAACAATGTTCAAAGTGGATTGGGTGGAGTCGATGTTTTTCTGAATCAACAAAGAGAATGTGAGAATGCATGTGCCAAATTTGTGTATTATATAGATGAAGAGATTTTAAACATGAGTGTTTAAGATTTCAAAACATATGCAAAGAATTGTCACAATGGTTGGCATGACATAATTGTTCATGAGGAAGAGGGCATGTGAACTATATGTGTTAATGGTTAGGGTTCAATTATTTTAACACATGTACAATTTGTAATAAATATATATATGTACATACATTTATTTGTATACATTAATCTAACAAAAATGTATCATTATATATGTTAACACCATTTGCAGTTGTCATGCTTGATGAATGACAAAAATGTTAATATCACGTTTAGAGCCTCTGGTTCAAACAATCGAGATGGGTCTCACCATCAAGATATGTTGGCAAATGTTAGTGTTTTTTAAGTGATATTTTTAAAATAAATAATTGTGCACATATGTACATATACATATATATAATAAAATGTTTTAACAGATTCCGATTTTGTCTGATGTTTTTGGGATGGAGATACCTTCTTCTTCCCTAGGAGATGTACCTTCTACTTCCTTAGGAGATGTGCTAGATCCACAACAACAAGTATGGACAATTTTTCACTTTTAAAATTTATGTTTTTAAGTTATATATTCCACCTCAAAAAGTTCCATTAAAAAATGAGATATATCTATATCTTGAGTTATTTTTTTTTTTTGAATTTTAGGTTTTTGGAGATTTTCTTTCTGAACCACTCTTAGGAGATGTGTCAAATCTGACAGCACAAGTATTCAAATTTTCACTTATATATATATATATATATATATATATATGTTTTTAAATTACAATTTATAAATTGAAGCTTAAAAGTTTTATTATAAATTGAGATCTAGAGATTTTGAGTTATTTTAAAAGTTTTGAATTTTAGGTTTTTGGATATTTTCTT
The DNA here is from genome assembly GCA_034641835.2 of Pinus albicaulis. Lineage (NCBI taxonomy): Eukaryota > Viridiplantae > Streptophyta > Pinopsida > Pinales > Pinaceae > Pinus > Pinus albicaulis. Next base: position 40,578,468 of record CM076570.1, on the reverse strand, counting down.
TTGGAGCCTCTCTTAGGAGATGTGCCAAATCCACCTGCAGAAGTATACAAATTTTCACGTAAATATATATGTTTTTAAGTTAAAATTTATAAATTGAAGTTTAAAAGTTTTATTATAAATTGAGATCTTGATCTTGAGTTATTTTATACTTTTAATTTTTTTTTGAATTTAAAGTTTCTATAGAGGATTTTTTTCTTCACGGATTCTAGCAGTGGAGATGTGAATATCCACACCATTTCAACCATTTGAACAAGTTGTCTAACTTTTTTTTAATATTATTGAACATAAGTTTATATATACATGAATTTTCATTTGAAATTTTTTAATATATATATATATATATATATATATATATATATATATATATATGTACATGTATATTGTACAGTTTACTGTTGGAGATGTTCCCATGGGGGAAGTTGTAGCAGACGAGCAACAAATGGAGAGGGAACCTCATGAGGTATTGCGTGATTTTTTTTATATTTTGTTTTTTACATGAAGTTTTATATATTCTCAGTCAATTTTAAAACATCATATTTTAATGTTTGTACACATTATGTACAAGTTCCCCATGCTTCGCAGGACAAATCGCGGATTGAAAAATTGCTGGGAAAGACACTACATCCATCTGTATTTGATGGATGATGGACATGCACATGTGTAAAATTATATTTTCGATAGATTTCTAGTCTTAAATTTACTTATATATATATATATATATATATATATATATATATATATATATATATATATATATATATATATATATATCTAGATGAGTCATATATAACTTGATACTTGATATTTATGAGATCTACAAATTTTGGACATATTTTATGTGAACTACATTTGGTACATGTGAATGTGATATATAATGTTTTTAGAACTTAAGTTTTGGATGGTTGAACTACAGTGGGCATTGAAGTAATGTAAAGTGTTATATATAAATTTTTTTGTTTTTAAAACTTAAGTTTTGGATGGTTGAACTACATTTGGCGTGTGATGTGAAGTAATGTTGTGTTAAAAATAATTTGTTTTGTTTTTAAAGTGTTATGGTTGAACTACATTTGGCATGTGAAGGAATGTTACTTGACACTTGATACTTGTGATCTATAATGTTTTGTTTTTAAAACTCAAGTTTTGATACTGGTGATCTATAATGTTTTGTTTTTTTTTTATAACTCAAGTTTTGTATAGTTGAACTACATTTGGCATGTAAGTAATTTTTGTGTTATAATTTGTTTTGTTTTTTTAAAACTTAAGTTTTGGATGGTGAAAGGCTTGTTTGGCAGGTGATATAATTTTTTGTTTTTATTGGATAGTTGAACTACAATTGGCATGGCATGTGACTTAATGTTATGATATAATGTGTTTTTTTTTTAAACTCAAGTTTTGGATGGTTGAACTACATTTGGCATGTGATTATGATATTATGTTTTGTTTTTAAAATTCAAGTTATCGGTTTCCAAACAAAAAAAAATCACATGAATATATGTACACGTAGAAATTATTTTACACATGTTTGAATATATATGTTAAAACGATTGAAGTACAATACACACACACACACACACACACACACACACACACACACACACATATATATATATATATAAACAATCATAAGATTCTAGGTCTTCTTAGATGTGTTGAAAACAATCATAAAATTTTAAAAATGCAATCTATATTGTATATATATCCAGTACGTGCAACATTTTTCATCAATGCACATAGAAAAACTAATTTTAGTTAATTGCATTCTAGAACATATATATTCAGTATGTGAAACATTTTTCATCAATGGACATAGTAAAACTACTTGAACAGTTAATTGCATTCTAGAACATATATATATATATATATATATATATATATATATATATATATATATCCAATACATGCAATGTTTTTCATCAATGCATGTATAGAAAAGCTACTTTCAGTTGATACTAGTGTGCATGTACCAAAAAAACTTGTACATGTGCTATCACTTGCACAGATAACATAACAAGGCAGCTCAATTTTTAGTTGAGTTCTGCAAGTTCTAAAACATGAATCCAAAGAGTAGAAATTGTTGGGTAGTTCAATCAATAAAACTCCAATGGAATGCCATCTTCAATGATCCGTTCATGATCGGATTTTGACATTTTCCATTTCTTAATTTTCGTTTTTTTCTTTGATTGAACCTCTATCAAATTTATGCGTGACGCACACACCAAGTGACTATATTGACAACTTATGACATCAGGTTCATAGTCTTCAAAGTAAACAAAATCCCCACTTTGATTAGTTTGTCTGAAAAAATAACCTTTCAGTATAATATATCCTCTTTCATATGGAAACCCGTGATCATTATATTTTTCTAATAATTTCATTTTTCATTTAGTGCAATGCATCAAATAATACTTCACATTTTCATCATTGTCAGTAGGTGAAATTACAACAAAAACAACTCTTGCACAATGAAACAAAATTATGTATTTAAATTTATTTCTATATCTTTATCATTTGAAAGAAATTCAAATGTTACCTTCTCTAACAAGATCAAAAACTCAATCACCATCAGATGATATTGTAGTCTCCTTTGATTGCATTTCTTCAAATATTGCAACAGACATTTGCCCTTTGTATTTAGCTCTGTATGTTTCCAATCTTTTACATACATTTTGTTTTCACAAACGTCATTGGATTCTGTGTTGTCTATGAAAACATGAAAAAAAAATAATATTTTCTTTTATCCAATGTAAACACATTTTTGGACAACTTTGTTTTAATTGAATGAAATTTTCGAGTCCCTTTCATTGTTTCAACATCATTTCCAATTGATCTATTTACATCTTCGATCCCAATATGCTAAAAAAACCTTTATATGGAAAATTCAAATAAGAATGTAAGTATGATATCAAAATACCATCAAAGATAATCATTGTGATAAATTTACACAATTTAAAATTAGATATCCAATAAAAATTAAATTTAATGTACCTTCGCACTTCCCTTGATCGGTTAGTCTCATGGCTTAGAGTAGCGATGCACCATTGAACAAATTCTTTAGTGTCCACAAGCTGGATTGCAGAGGGGTTCATTTGATATCTTTGAAGTGCCCATTTTATGCATGCCCCTGCAACGTCATGTTCTCCTTTTCCATGTCCAGTCTCATAGTAATTCCAACAATGTTTAATGCAGGTTTTCTTATGAAGACAACACAACCAAAAGAATGATCGTGCATATTTGAATTGACGTGCGCATCCATCTGACCATATCCAATTTTCATTAAATGTTATTCCACGACTTTTCAAGGAGTCATAAATCTTTCCAAAACAGTGTTGTACAAAATATGTATCATGTTTATGATCGTCACTGATATAAAAGTGATATTCTTTAATAACATGTCGATTTTCACTGGTGCTTTCTATATGATCAACGTTTTGTTCAGCATGTCTATATAGGATATAGATGAGCATGGATACTTGGTCAGAATGATAGTATTCATTATGAATTTCTTTTTGTGGAACAAATGTGTAGCTCTCTGCAAAATAGATTACTGACAAAATGGCCCATGGTGGAAAAACTTCACGGGATTTTTTGAATTGCAAGTCTTGCCATCGAGCTCTATGGGAATGCTTGGTGTATTTATAAATTTTTGCCTCAAAATTTCTCAAAACGTCTATCACAAAAATTTCTTCTTCTTGTAATTCAAGTATTTTAGCACTATTGCACCTTGAATCGATGTATGGATATATTCATATCTCTTCCATTTCACGTTCATGTTGGACAATGATTGATCATTTATATCAGTGCGATATTTGTTTTGAAATTTAGTCAAATTTCCACAATCATCACGTTTTTTACCACCAACACATTTCTTTTCATAAAATAGTTCATCGCTTTGTCTTTCACACAGAATTTGAGATATGAAATCACAGATAGTAGAAGGAGGAGGTGAATCCTTCCAAAATGTTCTACCAAAATTAAGGAATGTGTCATAATATAACTCAAATTCCACTTGATAGACAACAACAAGTGTCGCGTATGATGATAGGTTCTACATACCATGGTTTTTGTTGAACAAAAGCACTGATTGAGACATGAATTTCATGAATTTCTTCTTTGAACTTATTGAAAAAATCTATATGAGTGGTTTCCAAGAAATGTTTTTCATGTTCTTCGTACTGATTTCGTGCTATTCTTCTTTGCATCACATGCTTTATAGTTGGAGAAACACGCAAATTTTTCTTCCAATATTCATATATTATTTTTTTAACATTTTCTCCAAGTCTATCTTTGTATGGTTACCTAAAAATAACTCTCGAACAAGCGAGTTCATCATTTACATCTATTTGCAACCGAAATTTCCAATGTTTGTGAAAATTTTTTAGTGAGGTTCCTAATGCTCGTGCCATAGATTTTACCAAGAGATTCTCTTTAGTACTTGATGAAACCACTGCCATATGTATTGCTCTACGTACAACTAATTTTTTTTTTGTCTAGATATTCTAATTGAATTTATAGCACTATTTATATTTTGTATCACATTTTCCTTCATTTTTTTTTATCTTTGGTTGATTTTCGAATACCCAATAAAGTCGTAGCTTCTTTTAATTTCCTTAATGATAGGATACCTTTCAACATTTGGGCTTGAACTGTCACATTTTCCTTTATAAAGTACGTATCAAAAATGTGGTTAACACGATATCGTATAATATGGTCAACTCTTTTGTCTCCATATGTGTGAGTGTCAACATTTTCTAACTGCTCATCATCGACATTGATTTCATCTGTACATATTCAAATGTATAGTACATAATAAGTTTACATATTCAATAAATAACTAAATCAATAAATATGTATAATTTCAATAATACGTGCATGTGTTCAACACACACACACACACATACACACACACATATATATACCTTGTGATTCAATTTATTCACTTGAATTTCTTTCAACATTTTCGCCATATTCAATCATTGGTTCAATTTCTCTTTCACTTTCTCTTTCAAAATTTTGTATCTCATCATCAATGTTTTGAGGAATATCTCTCTTTTTTTACATTGCAAAATATTTTTCAAATTAGTTCATCAAATAAAAATTAAGCTTCACATTTTACACTAGGAAAATTTTAAATATATCAAATTCATAATATTTACATTTACATACCTGCTTCAACTTCTAGTTGAGGTTGATTTTTCCCTTCAATATTTAAGAGTGCTTCTATCTTTATTTTGCTAGATTGTCCCGTCTCTTCTCTACGTTCCTCAGGGTCTCTTTTTCGATCATATTTTCTCGTACAATTCCTTCGATTTCCCATGATAATAGAGTATGAAGTTCAAAAAATTTCCTTCAAAAATTTAGACAAAAACTCAATTAAAAAAAACATCACAAAAGATTTAATTTAAAAAAAAAAACTCATTTTAAAAATTTTGCAAAAAATACATACTTCAATCCAAAACACTTACTTTAAAAAATCCGAGAAAAAAATGTCCTATAAAAATGAAACGAAGCTCAAAATATTTCCTTTCAAGTCCTACAAAATAATTTCATTTAAAAAGTTACACAAAAACTCATTTTAAAAAATCATTATAAAATATTTACTTCAACCCAAAACACGTATTCTAAGAAAATTTCACTTCAAAAAATAACTCCAAAAAATGTCCATTGAAAATTAATTCCAACTTCTTAAAAAATGCCACTTTAAAAAATACTTCAAAAAAGTCTCTGAAAAAATATCACTTTAAAAAATATTTCCAAAAAATGTCCAAAAAATGTCCTTTAAATATTAAGCCTAAAAATAGTCCTTTGAAAATTAAGTCCAAATCCATACCTTCAAAAACAATGAAAATTAAGCACAAATCCATACCTTAAAAAAAATGAAGCCCAAAAAACATCCAAAAATGTATCACATACCTCCAAGAAATGTCCTTTGAATATACCTCCAAGAAAAGTCCTTAAACCCAAAACAATCCTTTGCAAAAATGTCCTTTGAATGTACCTCCAAGAAAAGTCCTTAAACCCAAAGCATTTCTTTGCAAAATTAGACCAAGACCTTTGTAAAATCAAACCAAATGTGCGAAAATATGCGAAAATAATGAATGCTTTCGTGGCAATTTATATTGCCGGGAAATGTTTTTTTGGAGGGGCTTCGTGGTATTTTTCGACTGACGGAAAATTGGCTAGAAGGCCGGTCGAACTTTTATGTTGTTAGACTTGACGGGTCGTCGATGCAAAAAAACAATTCGGCTGAACTTTTTTTAAGTGTTTTGCTGAACTAACACGTCAGAAATTACATAGAGCCAAGATTTGAATACATATCTTCAACCTTGGACTGATTAAACTCCATGAAACATTCTGAATTAAGTGTCAGAACCAAGACAAGCATTTTCAGAATTCAATCTACTTTCAGGAAATATAACTTTTATGGAATTTCATAAATATTTACTAATTTTAATTAATTTTGAAATAAAACGGGTGCAAACAATTTCTGAAGGTCATTATGATTAAGTGAAATCATAATTTTGTATCTTCCAAAATACATTGTAAAAAAATTTGAAAAAATTATGGTGCATTACATTGGCCCGTCGTCTCTAATGGGTAGTTTATAGATTTTTAGTTTATAACTTATATGTTAAGAAATTTCTTGTGTCGTGAAACATATTCAAAATATGAAATTTTTTCATATTGGACCAGTTCAAAAAATTCTAGTAATTATGATATGCATCCGTTGGCTTTGTAAATATGACGAAACCAAAATAGACTCTGTCTAGATTATTGTAACACATTTTGTTTCTCAAAAACACAAAGTTTCAAAGAATACAACATTGCGTATTAACATGACTTCTTATGAATCCTTTGATTGATAAAAAACACACATTCAAAGAAACACTAAGTTGACATATCAAATGTGCATAAACAAATTCCAAAAAATAAGTAATAGAAAGGTAATAAAATTTCTGTCAAATTTTATTTTTATCGCAAAATTAAATTCTAAACAGAAAATTGTTTTGGCTTGTAGAAAGTTGAAGAACAGAAAAAAATGAATATATGAAATATTCAGTTTTCCCTTTGATTTTTTCTTTGAGGCCCATAGTTAATCAATAACTATTGATTTGATTTTTCACATATCTCGAGGCATGAAAAATTAGAGAGGTTTAATAATTAAGTGCCGGGTAGGTCATAGGCTTTGATTTTTTGACTTGGTTGAACATTGGATTTGTGATTAGGCTCGACCCAAATAATATTTTAACACAACTTTTAACTTTAAATAGATATTTCCATAAAAATATACAATTATATTTTTATAAAATTGCAATTATTTTAAAATTAAAATTATTATTATAAAAAAAGAATTAATAATTCGTTCAAAAGCATAAAAAAGCATATGTTTGAGCATTTATTAAAAAAAGAAAGTTTCAATTTCTTAAAAATAATTTGTAGCTTTATTTGGTGAAAGAAATTGCTACAACACACTTTAACCAAATCAATAAAGTTGTGCAACTGCATTTAGATTTATAAGATAATTATGCATACTATACAAATATTTTAAATTTATTTCATGTTAAAGGAGACGAAAATAATCTATATAATATCAATTATCCAACTTAATGAAACATAAACTAGGGAATTATGAACTACTTCAATTTGTTAGTTGTACAAGATTCTTCTTAATATATATTAACTTAATAATGTCAATATTCACAAACGTTATGTAATTGTATTAATATACATATGAATAACATTAAAATTTCACAATCTTTACTTATTAAGTGCTCTAATGAATAGGTACAACTTAGATACATTTTATAGAAAAAAATAGCTATTATTTATTTATGAGATATGTTGAAACACAATTCATTATTAAATCGATACCTTACGTTCAAGATATTTGTAAATTTTTCCCACAGTTGATTTTTACCCTCCCCCATTTGGTCTAATTCTCTTCCTTGCTCCTTTTTATTCCTAATGGTTATGCTTCCTTGATATTCTAGAAACATCAATTAATAATCCTACTAGGCTGGTAGGATGACCAATGTTTATGCCATTGTACTAAAATTTTATTTAATCTATTAGATATCAAGGGGCTATTAGCTCCAAATTTTTGAATTTAGGGAATACCTCTAAATAACTATGTGAACTTTAATAAATGTACAATCATCACAGAATAAATTCAGAAAAAGGAACTGCAAGTTCAACATTATTCTATGAATGTAAACCTTTGGGGTAATTTTACAAGAATTATTGAGGTGAAACCTGGTATAAATGCTTTAATAAATCTTCCCAAGATCATTGTGATAACTTGATCCTTTCACAAAAAAGTGCAATCATCTTCATTAAGCAAGTATGGCCTAGTAGTTTTCCCTATGGCTAGTGTGGAATAGGATATACAATAATGTTAAGTCAACCACGTGTTTTTCTTCATACATCAGCCCAGAAGTCTAAAGAATCATCCAAGTAATTTGACTCAGCCATCTATGATTCAGCTTAACTCAATTCTAAACCTTGTTCATCCTTTTTCTTTATTGGATTTTGTGGAGATGAAGCTTGATTTAGATGGTGGAATCAACCCTTGTAGGTATAATGGAAAGTGAATCATAAGACAATGATTAGCCCTGTAGATTCTACTTTGCTTATCCAATGGCAAGTGGCCCCTATAAAAAAAATCAATATCATCCCTCACACAGGTCACAACGTTTCCTACTAGCATCTAGATAATTCGGCTATTGACAACGTCAATCTTGGTCCTCACAGATGTTGGATTCGACCCTTACATAGTCTATAATATTGAACTTGACCTTATAATTGGAGAGTGTGGCATCAATCTCAGCCCTCACATGATAATGAGATTGACACTCCTTCTATCCTCTATGCATCGAGTAGCCAGTCGATCCAACCAAATCATGGGTACTCAACTTGACTGTTAATCGATATTGGCCTCGAGAATATATAGAAGTGGCATTGAAACAATAATTGATATGCAAGTGGCCACCTCTTTGATCAATATTAATGTTATCTATACTCGGTCTTTACAAGTATTGGGGCTTGGCCTAAGAATAAAAATCACCCTTACTCTTTTATTCATTTCATGAGGAGATAATTTGATGTAACCAATTATATGTTGCTTGTTTCTAGAAATCAAAAGCACTACCCAAAAATTGTTTAATTGTGATCAACCTACATCCCTAGAAATGGTGGTATATAGCTTTTGGTTTCACAAATTTAATGTGGCCTAAGAACTCGGCCCTAATTTTTTTCCAATAATGAATTGGCCCCAATGATAATAGATAATATTAGCACACTAATTGAAATAAGCTCAAGATATATCATTCTAGAGTCTCAATGTTGAATTAATTTAATTTGACCCCTAGTCATAATAATGCAACCCTCCTGGGTCAACAAGATTTACCTCCTACAAACTCAAATTTGGATTATGTTGTAATGACTCCTCCCATATTTACCCAATTTCTCTTGTTTTCCAAACTAAATATGAGCCGAGGGTCACTATGATAAGACTCAACCTCCTAGGTGACCTTAAGGAAATGGAGCTGACAAATTAAGACCTTACTAACATACCTCAGGTACTACAAGACCTCCAAGAGTAACACAACCCCTCAAGTTGTCCAACCCCTGAGACAAATCACTTTTTCCCTAACCTAGAGCCCTAATCAATACCTTGCTAAGGCCTCCATGTTACTATGGGTTTCCAGATGCACTCATAAGCCTACCTCCATGTGACTATGGATTTTTTTTCTCAATTCTATGCCAACGACTCTGAATTTTATGCCACTTTTTTAGGGCCATGACACAAGTATTTGCCCATAACTTAGTGAAAATTCCAGAGAAGATAAAAAAAAAAAAAATTCTTGTAAACCAAAAAATGAAACCAGGACTTGACGTGACCATCCCCATCTGCGACTGAAATGATGTTAAACACTTGGTGTATATGCAACCTACATGTCATGAATGCAAGTCTGAACATGAGGGACTAAAAATATATCTGAGGCTTAACAAGAAGGGTCATTGCCTTCTCACATTAGTTGTCATACACGAATTAGGTTTTGCATTCATTATTCATTTAGTTACAAGTAAAAACATGAAGAGATCCATGACTAAGATCTATCATAAAACCATGCTTATAACCAACATATAAATAGATAAATAAAAATAATATAGCAACCATTAAATCCACATAATATCTAATACATTTCCGCATCAAAATCAATATAAAAATAACTTTTATTTGATGTAGGAAAATATTGACTGGGTTTGGGACTTCCAGGTTTCACCTGACCATAGATTGGTTGAACCAATTATTTCTTTTAGCTAGTCACCCCTGTGTCATATTCCAAGCATGAATGTGGGATCTCATGGGATAAACCAATCCAAAGACAACTATGGGAATCCATAGGTTAAACCACCTCCACCCTCTCCATATTGTGATCTCACCCAAATTGGTGTCGAGATCACAAAACTGAACCAAACTTAGATGCCTCATAATTTCTTCACCAATACCTTGAGGAATTTTCCCATTTCCACCCTTAGGATTTACTAAGTATCCCTCCCTTACCGGTCAAGGGATTCCTAGGCCTTTGGGAATTTTCCTGAGACCACCTCACCTATATCCAAAATCTTCTGGTGATTCAAAGCTCAAAACTGAGAAAAATCCCATCACACCATGGCTATCCAAAAATGGCTAGGTTAGGCTAAAGTTTGCTGTTGAAACTCGAAAAAGTCCATTCTAATGACAACGAAAGAACCAAATACCAAAATGAACATACCATGAATGTCATAAACCTATAGGAAATCATACATGCAACTTGTCACATGAAAGTATTCTCCTTGAAGCTTCTTGATCCTTGCCTTCCTTTGCTTTCCTTGTCCTTATTTTCTTTTCTTTTCCTTTCCTCACTTGCTTTCTTTCTACTCCTGGTGCTTTCTGCTCTCTGAGACTAATTCTAAAATTGAACTAACAAAAGGCTACCAATTGACACTTTGATTCTTTTTATTGATGAGGCCTCTAATTTATTCAATTTTCCATTATTTCCCTTCATTTTCATCCTCACACGCAACCTATTACCTTCCACCTTCCTTCTCTCCTAATTTCCTTTATTTTTTATAAATAATGTGCCAAAAATACTATTTTTCCTTTCTAAAGCCTTAGCCATTTCCTTTTCCAATTCCCCTTAGCCATAAACACAACAAGTGATGGCCAGTAGGATATTTTTCGCAACATTCAACTTGGAATAATTGTCCCTTTCCCGTGGTCTTGTTTTACCATTATTAACCTTCATTACATGAAATTTTAACCCATGGCTGTTACAGACCCCTCCCCCTTAGAGGAACATTGTACTTGGTGTTAAGCCACACCTATACCTAGAAAAAACGTTGAAAATAAAAAGCATACTTCCTATGGAGATTTGTAACCCAACTCATTGCAGTATTTACAATAACATCCTGCTCAAAAGAAAAACCATCATGACAAACATGACAACCATATCACTTATTTGAGCTTTATAACTTAGCTTATTGTGGTATTTACAATAGCAACCATACATAGATATGTAAAAATACTAAATCTCATTTTACTTCACCAAAAAACAATGAAGGATACAGAGCTTGCATCTGGTCATCCATCTCCCATGTAGCTTCTTCGGGCCCAAAGTGCTTCCATTGCACTTTAACCTTCTCGAGTGCTATATTCTGGAGCACGAGATGTTTTTGCTGCAATATGAAACAGGGGTCTACTTGGAATTTTCATTCTTGCTACACTTGAAATACAGAATAATCAATAACATGATAAGCATCATTTACATATCTTTTAAGCAATGAAACATGAAAACAATCATGTAATTTCATTGTCATAGGTAGTGCAAGTCTATACACCACTGGTCCAATCCTCTCAAGGATCTAAAAAATCCCACAATACCATGGTGCCAACTTGGAACATGATATGATCCTCAAGGAGCTCTTCTTGGGCTTGATGCACAAATACACATGCTCTCCAACCTGAAACTCCTTAAATTCCCTCTTCTAGTCTACATAAATTTTCTGCTTGTCCTATGTTTCCTTTACATTCTTATTTATAACATTAATTTCATGTTCCATGTATGCTAACATGTCTTGTCCAATAAGTACCCTATTCACTGGATCACTATAGTTGATGGGAGTGTTACAACTCTTCCCATATAATGTATCAAATGGACTCATCCCCAGTGACTCCTGATAATCGTTATTGTACGAAAACTCAACCAATGGAAGGTACTCCTCCCATATCCTTTGTTGTGCATGACATACATCCTCAACATATCCTCCAATATTTTTTTGACCCTCTTTGTCTGTCCATCTATCTGTGGATGATAAGTTGTGTTGAATGCCAACTTTGTCCCCAAACCTTAAAGCTACTCCTTCCAAAACTTGGAAGTGAACTTAGCATCAATTTCTGACACAATCTTATTTGGAACGCCATGCAATATCATATCTCCTTGATGAATACTTGTGCTACCTCACTGGCCGAGTAAGTAGTCCTCAATGGAATGAAGTGATCAACCTTGCTCATCATGTCTACCCCAAACATGATATAATCATGATGCCTTGATTTCCTCTAAAGACTTGTAATGAAATCCATGTTAATGACCTCCAATTTCCATTATAAAATTATAATAGGTTGAATAAATCCACCTAGATGCTTACACTTCTCTTTAACCCATTACAATCGAAACATCTCCCCAATAAATCTACTGCTTCCTTCTTCATATTTGGCCAGTAGTATATATTTTTTACTACTATCAACGTATTTTGATATCCTGGGTGACCTGAATATGGTTTTACATGAAACTCCCTCACTTGATAAGCTTCTTGAGTTCACTGTCACCCAGAACATAGATATTGTCACTAAATGTCACCAATCCATCTGTTATAAGATAATAATACACATCCTGATCACTTGTAGCCTATTGTAAACTGTGCATAAGCTCCATCTACTTGTCATTATGTTGTCCTTCTTGTAAGATCTGATCTTATAAATCTATCCCATCTAAGCTTACTGCTGCAACATGGTTGAACTGTACTTTCCTACTGAGAGCATCCCCAACCTTGTTCTCATTTCCCTTAATGTACTTGATCTCAAAGTTAAACTCACTAAGGGTAGTCAACCATCTAGCTTTCCTGGCATTCAAATTTGGTTGGTCAAACCTATTTCTTAACCCACTGTGATTTCTCATCAATACAAACATCCTGCAAAGAAGATAATATCTCCACATATTTAAAGCATGAATAATAGCTACAAACTCAAGATCATGAGTCACGTAATTCTTCTTGTGTTTATTCAATTTTATGGACTCATAGCATATCATGTGTCCTCTTGGATAAGGACTCCACCAATTCCTCTCTTGCAAGAATTTGTACCCACTACTAATTCTTTATCCGTATTTGCAACCTTTAACACTGGAGCATTGGTCAACAACTGTTTCAACTGCTCAAAACTAGTTGCACACTCCTATGTCCATTCAAACTTCTTACCTTTCCTTTGCACAAATGTAATAGGATAATCAATGTGCGAGAATTTCTTGATGACCCTCCTGTAGTAACCTGATAACCCAATGAATGATCTCGATTCCTCCACATTTCTAAGAGATACCCAATCCATGATGGATTTTATATTTTCTAGATCTACTGTTATTCCTGCATTGGAAACAAAATTTCCCAAGTAATGTAAGTATGTCTGAAAGAAAATTCACTTGCTAATATTAGCATACAACTAATGCTCTCTTAGCAATCTCAACACTGTTGTTGAATGCTCAACATCATATTCCTCATTCTTAGAATATACCAAGATGTCATTAATGAATCCAATAACAAACTTGTCCAGATAAGGATGAAACACACTATTCGTCAAACACATAAAAGTAGCTGGAGCATTACTCAAACTAAAAAAAATTGCAACAAACTCATAATTCCCATACCTGGTCTTGAAGGCAGTGTTGTAGATGTCCTCTTATTTTATGTGTACCTGATGGTATCCTGATTGCAAATTGATATTTGATAACACTATTTTTCCATTCAACTGATCAAACAAGTTGCTGTACCTAGTTTTAATTTTCCTTTGTTGAAGATGTCTATGATATATTATTAAAAAAAATAAAATAAAGGAAAACAAGAAAAAAGAGAGTAAAGCTTGAATGCGCTTGCAATTACTTTATTTGATAAAATTTGTTTAAGGGTTATGATTTTAATTAATGTACTAATCATCGTTAGTAGAGAATTAGTACTCTTGGTGGTACCTAAAACACATTTCCAATAATATTAAAGGTTTCACATGTTCAGAGGTGGAGATGGGTTATTTTTCGGGGCCCACAAGATGGGGGAAACTAGACAACACTAACCACTCAACATATAATAGTGGAGGTGCCTCCGTAATGAACTTTCAATGTAGCCATGATCTCAATATCTACAACTCAAATTGTTTGTGAAATAATTTCCCCGACTGCAAAGCGTACCAAAGGCTGCTTCTGCAGTGACGTCAGCAAGCGAGCCCGATGGCATCAACAAGCGAGCACGCCCCCATAATACATTCTGCCATGTCATTTCTCCCTCCACCACCTATCAGTCTTGCATGTCATTTCCAATATTAAATTCTCTCTATCAAATTTCGTTGAATTCCCTACGAAAGCATTAAATTCATCGTTTCCCCCCTCCTTTGCATAATTAGCCTATAAACGTCCGTTTTTACCCATTTTATCATACTTCTCCTGTCTGCTCGTGTTTTTATTGTCTTCGAAATTTTCAGCGAAAGATCCTAGTAAGCATTCCTTGTCACTAGCATGTATTTATCATAGTCACCTATTATATCAATTTTCCAATATGTCCAACAAAGTTGTCTGAGCAGATTCGTCATCTCACATTCCATTAATGGACACTGAGGTAGACATTTTCGATATTGTTTGTGATTTGAATAAAAATAAAATGTATCAGCATATTCTTCTAAATAATTCCAATTTTTCATATTATGTTTTCTCAATCAGATCTAGGTTTTGTTGGCTCGAGAAGTCCTGACCCAGGTTTGGAGTGCAAGGTTTGCCAGAAAACCCCTATACTACTGGCCCTTTTAGCAATGACCTACTTGCGCAGGTCAAAGTCTCACCCGAAGTAGTATGGGTGGGTGTTGGAGCTAGGTTTCCGCACCCTGATAAAAGATGGGGAAGGCAAGCGAAGCTGTGCTAGACCCCGTGATTCCCATATTACCTTGTTCTGCGCAAGGTCAATCAGGTCTATATTCACATCCACATGCGATATATCTATAATCATATGTTTTTATAACAGTAGTGTAGTATTTCACAACCAGGACAGAACATATCCAAATACAGGAAACGCACTTACACAGATCTTCGTAGCTTAAATACAGAAAATTCAGAATGCAGTAATCACCAACAATTCACACGAAAAGTACTCACAATTTTAGTTCTCTATCAACCTTTCTTATTCATTCATTCATCAATTCTTCCTTACAATTCCCTTCCCAGCCCACGCACATAACAGCAGGGTCCGCACACAGCTGGACCTGGATCTCCACGCACAAATTCAATAGGATTCCTTTTGCCAAAACCAAAATAGATATCTTAAATCACAATTCGCATCAATTTCTCTTCATTTTCTACCTTACAATACAAAAATGTTCCTCTATTTATAATAATCTAGCCTAGACTTTCCTATGGTCCGCAAACCATGGTTTTCAGACCCCTAGTTTACCCTTTTACCCATTACAACGCTTTCAGGGCTTTGACGTGCCCCAAAACCCCTCCGCTAGATTAAATATAATCAAAATTATTCAAAATGGACCAGTTTCGCAGCTTGTGGGAGACCCTGTTCCAACAGTCTCCCAACACAATCTTGTGACTTGTCCCGAGTCACCACAGTGGTGCAGCCTTGATCTATGCATGCAAGGTATCAAGAGCACTGCTGAGCCGAGGGAGTACGTCCTGAATTTGGGCCACAACATTATATGCAAGATAAACCAGCTATTGGGAGGGTGGTCCTTCAGTGGCTGAGGTAATGCTTTCAAGAAGCTGATTAAGTCACTTGATTGTGCCATCAATGTCTTGTGATAATTGGAGGGATGTGGCAGTCCAAGGCTTCAGACATTCTGCCATAATGTGCTATTTATGCTAGAGTTTCTCAATATCGTCTAGAGATCATTTCTGGTTTTTAACCATGCCAAACACTAGACAGGAACCAAAGTAGGCAGCATAGCATTGATCTATTCAAAGACTTATTCCTTTTGTCATAATTCCTAATTGATTTGTTGGAGGACTGGATCACGCTATACCCTAGTCCAGAGTTGGATGGCTGACTCCAGCAGCTTGGCACCTTGAGCAATTTTCCCCCAAATAATAGTGGTCGTGTCGGTGACTAGGGCAGTATGCTGGGTGCGGGCTTCTGGGGGTGTTTCAAGCTATAGTTTGGCCTGCAAGTCAGAGATATGTTGCTCCAACCATGCCTTTATGGTGTGTGTTTCCATCCAAGATGCTTTCAGAGCAACAATCAGTTTTTCCACCTTATCCCGAGGTGTATCTGCAGCCGGGATCTCATCGGTAACCTCCATGCAAAGTTGATGGATCACAATTTCAAGCTTCGCCTATCATGATATAGCCAGGCACAAATCAGCAGCCTGTTGTGCAATGGTGTGCTTAGCTGTACTAAATTTTTGGTGTACTTGCTGATCACGGGTGCGAAAATCCTGGAAGACAGCATGATGAAGGCCATGTAAGGCTGCGTGGGGCAGCTTAGTGAGGTCCAACTGAGTTTCTGTGGCTTCAGGGGGCTGCATCCCTACCAAGGCACCGTTAGGGATATCCCAAAGATGATTTTCCTCCCCGTGTGGTAATTAGGACATGGTGCATGGTAATTTGGAATGCAACAACATTTTTGTATTTGTCATATATTGTTGGGGATAACCAGGGTCGGGAGTTTATGGTGGCTATGACATTGCTCTGGAAGAGGATCCAAAACACTTTGCTATCCTTGATGCGCTGCTTATCCTTAGAGTCCCATAAGTGAGCATACCGAGTGCCTTCACACATCCCATCAGGGAGCTCAGGAAGGACCAACTCCTCGAGTTTTTCGTAGGCGACTAGTGCTATTAGGAATAATAACCATGAATATAAGAAAGATGTCCTTTTCTCCTGGGATTTGCGGACATTAGATAGAAATTCTTCACACAAGTATTGAGCCCAATTGAAAAAAACACCCTTCGCGCACTGTTCAGCTAGCTGGATTAGATAGGTGAGGATAGTTGCAACTTGGAACTTCCTCATTAGCTTGCAGGCTAAGATCCGGGTACCCATTTGCATGGCAGGGTTATTGATAGTCTGGATTACAAACCCACACTGATTTCGTTGTACCCCGTAGGTCTCTCGGACAAACGCAGAGGTAGTGGCTTCATACTTCTTTCCGACCTGTGCTAGCGGGTGTGGCCCTTGCATCAGGAGGCTTGTAATCTTGTGGATCAAGGCAGCATCAATAGGGACCCTGTCATGAATCTATAATCAACCATCGTGAATGAGGGCGATTAACTAGTGAGCCAACCGATCTGTGATGTTGTAATGGCCAAAGTGGGGCATTCAGAGCAGATTCAGAAGTGAAAATTCAGCCAAGACACATACCCAGCGCTGAGGTACTATCGTGACTCCATCATCCTTATGGATGGTATCAAAGTATAATGCGGGGGCCAATTCCGGGAGGGTGTCATAGTCTACCAAATTGTGATCATCAAACTTGACCTCATGGAGGTGTCCGCAGGGATCACTGAGGATGGGGACCTATCCTGGGGTTAGGGGTGTTTGTAGGTAGGTGACCAAGCCATCCAATTTTTTTGGCATTCGTGTAGATGGCCTTCGTGGCCAAACAAAGGAGGGTAACCAATTGATTGGGTTAGCCGGCAGAGCACCTTCTTGTTCATCTTGTTCTGAGGGTGGGGGCTTGGCATGTATTGGGGAGCTTCGAGGCCTCCTTGCTACTTTCGGGGTTTTCCCAAAGCTTTGTGCTTTTTCCTTGCCTTTCCTTCTGACCATAATGGGGGGAACTTATTCTAATTCAGACTCAACCTCCAGGACTTCTTCAACATCAGGCTCTGTCGGGGCTGAGGGTTTGGCAGGGGTAGTAGCCGGCATCCTTGCGAAAAATGAATCCTAGCTCTGGGTGACTACTATCAGATGGAGGAGGTTGAATAGACATGAGAGGGACACTGTGGTTATGAAGAAGCTTGTTGCTCAAATGCTTCCACGAGACGCTTGAGGCAAGCTAGTTGTATAAATGAGACAATACCTCTAACTGGACTATCCTGCCCCTTTTTAAGCACTTCCAAGCATGTGATGGAGAGGGAAAATTTACTCGGGGTGGCTTTCCCAAGGAACGGTAAAATTTTCCCATAACTCGTCCTATTAAATGCTCGGGGGCCACTTCTTTCAATGGTAACTTTTGCTTTTTACCGGTAGGTACTGCTCCAATGGCTAGTTTTCACGTCCCCAGTGATCTTGCGTACTTGTCACGCTAGGGTTACCTATTTCTGACAACTGCATGTACTCCCCCAACACAGTCTTGCTTCCTAGGCAACTCATGAACCATGACCAAGATAATTGTATCATCTGTCCTACTAAGGCCCCAAGGGGGGCTGTTGTCGGAACATACCGCCTGACCCTTAGCAGCTTCATCACTGTAGATGTGGCCCAATGGATGGGGCCGCTATCTGCTAAGCCTACAACTATTGTAGGAAGCCTGTTGCTTGTTCGTGGGTTAGCCTGACCCTTTCCTAGGGTGGGTTTGCAGTAGTTGATCAAGCATGGCTCTATATAGCTCCTTTCCTCTGGGACCCTAGAGAGGAAGTCCTTTGTGATGCAAAGACAACACAACATAGAGGCTTCACCTAACCGGTTATGCTAGATTTCTAGTTCCTCACTGGGATCATACAAACCCTCAATATCCCCCTCGTAGCACAGTATTGCATCCTTGGTTGGGTTGTCCTTGTTTCGCGTCGTCAAATTATATATATAATCCACATCGTCCCCCTTGGGTTTCTTGAAGAGGTAAATCCCCTCTACGGATAGAGGCGATCCCACTAGCCCAGACCGGGTCTAGAAAAAATCAAGTCATACAATGACATTGGTTCCTAGTTACAGAAAGACAAGGATTGCGATAAGTAGCCTACCTCAAATCCCACGCAGTTGTCATTGAAGAAAATATTACGTTTCCCGTCCCTCGCTTGACATATCACGATCCTTCCGTTCAACACATCCGAACACCTGTACACGTGCAAGGAGACAACAGCATACAACATAAAATCTAAAGCATTTAACCATATATCAGTCAAAGAGGATATAATTCATTGAATTACATAAAGAAATGAAAACATGAATGGAACCAAAATCAGAGTCGCTTATATTATAAATGAAAAAAGGGATATTACAACCAAATGATCTGATGCTATGATCTTCCTTTGGCAGAGCTGGCAGTGGAGCGTGTCTCAACAAAGCCTATCGGGAATCTGGATGAAGCTCTCTCTCTTTGGCTTGGCTATCAAAGGTTTCCCAGCTATAGTTTCCTTCCTACAAGTTCAGCTAGAACATGTTCAAACCTTCAGCCATTCAGCTATAACCTGTTCAACCAGCACATCAATGGAAGATGGCTATATTTATAGAGGAGAGGAGGAGGTTGGGATCCCTACAATAGTGGAAGAGAGGCCTTATCCCTTGGGAGGTTTCCCGTAAGGTGGAAACAAGAGGCCAAAGGAGGAAGGCCATGGTTATTCAGTCGAACCACTCCCTATGTCTCATCCATGAAGTTGTTGTGATCAAAACTTCGTCTTTTTTTTTTAAATTTCCATAAAAAGATTGGTGTAGGTGCTTAACTAAGACAAAGAACCAACTAGTGCGGGTTCAGTGTTAATTTTCCTCATTGGCGCGAGGGCATAACAGGCTACCAGCGCCAAGGCAAAAACATGTGTTTTTAGTGGTCTTCTCAGGAAATGGTCATCAGAAGGAATGTTGTCCTCATGGCAAGGGATGCAATGATGGTATTTGCAAGGCATGACACTGCTTATTGGTCACAGAGATGACCCTCCAATGGGAAATATGGGGATTGCAAGGATGGTGACAAATTACTGTGTAACAGATGCCCCCTAAAGCATGAGGTCCAAGAGAGGGGGAGGGGTGAAATGATTTATGAGAACGCGCCCAACTGAAAACACTGTCGTCAAAAAACCTGTGAAGAAAAATACAACTGATATCTCAAATACATGATATGTGGTATCAGCGCAGCCATCCATAATAGAGTATACAATAATCGGGATCCAAGGTATGGACGCAACCATCCAGTAAAGAAGGATCAACAAGTAGACTCAGGTATGGTTGCAGCCATCCAATCAAATGAGTCATGTAACCAATCATGATAATCCACAAAGAATCTGTAGCCTAGATTTCATCAGATAAAATCTAGGGTCTTGCGCTCCATCTTGACCCGAACAGAGTACAAGTCCAAGCATATGAATAAGTGAGCTGAAGTTGAACATGCAAGAGCATCGCCTGATTACCAGCCAATAATAAAAGTTGTTAACAGACAAGAGAGGAACTACAAATTATGAGGATATCCCTCAGGGTACTATAGGTACAATCCACAAAATGTGAACAGTGAGCTGGCATGGAACACCCGTAGAATCATCCGATCAAAGGTCAATAATGAAAACCTTGCATCAAATGCGAAGAACCTGCCATTGAGTCATGCGGGCTCCAAGGTACTTTAAGGGAGTCTCTAGATCAACTTCCTGGATAATGGGCTGAAGTCGACAAGAAGTGACCTTGATCGAAGGTGGGCCATAGTGTTTCCCACATCGTCAACACGAGACAGAGGGACATAATGTTTGTGAATCAAGATCAACAAAGAATCAGAGGGAGGTTGAAAACTGTAGAGGCCAACTTCTCTTGAAAATATCAGCGGCACGACATTGGATTTGGCAGTATTTTACATCAAAGGATCTGAGGTCATGATGACCTGGTAAAGAGCAGATGAGCAGTCAAAAGAGATTACCCAAACCCATGGAGGCAACCAGATAACGAGATGAGATGTCCCCAACCCGAAAAAAATGCAGACAAGTGCCATGTTCAAGAGCGACATACTGCTGACATGACGGTGATACTGGTTCCATTTCCCCCCCACCATTTCTGGCGAGTACCTCTTTATTTTTACACAAGCTTGAAGAGGATAGCATATGCTTTTCATATAAGTTTTTCCTTCGGACAAATCCAACCTAGTACATTTAACGAGCCCTAGGAAGGAGGAACTCGAGTAATGTCATTATGACGGAGTCTGATGTCATCAAATTTAATGAGTCTGACAAAGGAAGAACTCGACATCTTTTCATGTTTAGAGAGTTTGAAAAGAAGGCAAAAAAGAAAACTCTAATAGTCCCTTTTCGTAAATAGTCTCTTAGATCCGAAAAGGTGGAAAAATGTGTCCAAGAGAACCTCCTAGTCGCGATAGGTTAGGGTATTCCTTTTTCTTAAATAATCTATCCCAACCCAAAAAAGGGGTAGACATATACTGGGTAGATATCGCTTCACAACCATTTAACAAGTTCAAAACGACAAGCGTCTCAGCAATATTTTCAATTTTTAAGAGTCAGAAAAGAGCTCAAAGTTGACTCCTCCTGGAGGAACGAGTGGTATAAAGGGTATCTACTGGTTCTGGTAATGTTGGAACTACTGAAAACAAGATAAAGGTCAAGAGGCTGGCTAACAAGACCACTCATCACAACAGTTCCTAAAGAATTGGTAAAACAACCAAGTGAAGGCATATGATCTACCAAGAAGATAGTGACGATGGAGTGAGAAAACCAAGGCTCATCTGGCAAAACAGGCTGATAAAATGGCAATCACATGAGGGAAAATGGTAAAGGTTTCATTTTTAGACAAGATTGAAATCAGGAAACTTTGCTTGAAGTTGGTTTCATTTTTATACAAGCTTGAAACAGAAACAAACTATGCTTGAAATGTTTAAGCATGCTCCCAGCATGGTGACTCAATTCGAGGCACATACCCCCCAAGCTTCAATCCATATGAAAGGTAGATGGAGTGAAGGTTAAAATTACGAGATCAAAAGGAAGACTCGACTGGGATTTTACGAGATCTAATCAAAGACTCGAATTGAACAGGAAAGTGTTTCATTATTTTAACGAGGTTGACACATTAAAAGAACTATCCCCAGCAGAGTAGCCAATTTTTTGAAGAGGTAAATCCCCTCTACGGATAGAGGCGATCCCACTAGCCCAGATCAGGACTAGCAACAATCAAGTCATTCAATGACGTTGGTTCCTAGTTACATAAAGACAAGGATTGTGATAAGTATCCTACCTCAAATCCCACACAGTTGTCATTGAAGAAAAGATGATGTTTCCTGTCCCTCACTTGACAGATCACGATCCTTCCGTTCGAGACATCCAAACACCTGTACACATGCAAGGAGAAAACAACATACAACGTAAAATCTAAGTCATGCAACCATATATCAGTCAAAGAGGATATAATTCATTGCTTTACATAAAGAAATGAACACATGAATGGAACCAAAATCAGAGTCACTTATATTATAAATGACAAAAGGGAGATTACAATCAAATTCTCTGATGCTATGATCTTCCTTCGGTGGAGCTAACAGTGGAGCATGTCTCAAAAAAGCATATCGGGAATCTGGACAAAGATCTCTCTCTTCAACTTGGCTCTCAAAGGTTGCCCGGCTATAGTTTCCTTCCTACAAGTTCAGCTAGAACATGTTCAAACATTCAGCCATTCAGCTATAACCTGTTCAACCAGCACATCAATGGAATATGGCTATATTTATAGAGGATAGGAGGAGGTTGGGATCCCTACAATAGTGGAAGGGAGGCCTTATCCCTTGGGAGGTTTCCCCATAAGGTGGAAACAAGAGGCCAAAGGAGGAAGGTTGTGGTTATTCAGTCGAACCACTCCCTATGACTCATCCACGAAGTTGTTGTGATCGAAACTTCGTCTCTTTTTAAAAAAAAAATTCCATAAAAATATTGGTTGGGTGCTTAATTGAGACAGAGCACCAACTGGCGTAGGATCAATGTTAATTTTCCTCATTGGCGCGAGGGCATAATGGGCTACCAGCGCCAAGGAAAAAACACGTGTTTTTAGTGATCTGCTCAGGAAATGGTCATTAGAAGGAATGTTGTCCTCATGGCAAGGGATGCAATGATGGTATTTGCAAGGCATGACACTGCTTATTGGTCACAGAGATGATCGTCCAATGGGAGAGATGGGGATTGCAGGGGCGGTGACAAATTACTGTGTAACAGGTATGGGTTTTGTATAACTTTTACCTTCTGCAGGGTCTAATGGCACAACTACCCTTGTGCCATTATTTCAAATACCATGCTTCATTTTTTTAAGTTAATGATACTGCCAATGTCGATGTCCCAATCCAATCCTAGTAGTGCAGGGTAGGGGTCTGCATCCCCGATGATCTGAATGACTTCGAAGTCATCCCGGACTCTTACCCCTTCGACATCCACAATAATCCCAGAGAGCCTCCCCAGAGGTACTATTTTTTGGTGATTGGCCATTCGAAGCTGGATGGTGGACCTTTCCAGCTTTGGTTCCCCCATGCGTTGCCAAGTTTTCTTAGGCAATATATTGGCGCCCGATCTGAGGTATAAGATAACCCGATCCATCTCATAGTTTCTGATCTGGACTATTAGCCACATCTCCCTACCAGTGCATCTTTGATACTTGTATAACTTATGCAGATCGTTAATGTCAAGTGATAGGGCAGTGTGTGTTGCGCAGCTCTCTAGTAAAGCCTACAAATTCTGTACTGCCTGGGGGTTGTGTAGCAGTCTCATACATGTTTGTAGGAAAGGTTTAACCTCCTTAGTTACCTTCAAATCCCCAGGGCATGAAGACGCAGAGGCTTTAGTCTCGATGAAGTCCTTCCAAGCTTCCACAAATGTTTCCCTTGCTTTGTCCAGGTCCAACCTTTCTTGGTTGCTAACTGCTCTGCGGATCAATGTTTCAGTTTCCTCTTTCTCCGCAACTCCCCTAGTCTCCAATCCACTCCGCGTTACCACATTTACCTTCGCTTCCTTACCCCTTAGCTCAGTCTGGACCCTTCACACCTTCTGCATAGATGGGAGCTACTTTTCCTATATCTTTGCTTTCAGGGCTGGACAATCTTTCAGCGTATGGTCCAACTGTCTAAAATACCTGTAGGACTGTCATGTGGGGTCAGGGAAATCCCTCGCAAAATTCCCCATGCCTCCACAGTTATAGCAGATCAACTGGCCCCAACCCTGACCTGTTCTTCCGCTTCGGCTCCCATCCCTTCTTTCAGAGGGGGAGTCATCCCTGCTCGTGGGAGTTTTTGGTGAGGCAGGGTCTAACTGTACTTCCGACAACTTTTTCCAGTCTATTGCTAAATTATGGATTCGGCAATCCTGCTCCTCATGGCCAACTGACTGGCGAAACCGGCACCAACGATGCTTTGGTTCTATGTGGCCATCCCTGCACTAGAATGTAGATCCACTTGAGCTTCGTTGTTCTGGGCTAGGCCCCCCTGATCCTGGGTGCCTTGGCGTTTGCCATAGTTCTGTGAAAGCTTCTCTTCCTTTGTCCCCTTGTAGGTCTTGAATCTCCCGGTGCATAGCCCCAAGATGCGCCTGGATCTGCTATACCTTCAACGCAACATCTTTCCTCGGCATAGCTTCTAGTTTCATGGAAACTTCCAAAGCTTTATCTTGTGAGTCAAAATTTTGGTGACCCATAGGTATGCGTAGGTGAGGGATTAGCATGGCGATGAACCATTCCGTAAGATGTCTGTCATCATACTGAAACTCTCCCTCTCTGATAAATTTTTTTAGGTGCTGATCCACTTCCCACACGGAATTAGTTTCTCCCTGCTTGAAATATTTTACATCTGCTACAACCTGAGAGTAGGATTTAGGTTTTCAAAACTGCTATTTCAGGGCATCCTTAATATTTTGAATAGATGCGGCCCCATTTTGAGATACGTACCCCATATACCAGTCCAAATCTCTTTCTTCGAAGGCTAGGGATAGCTGCACTTTTTTCACAGTATCGCTCACCACTCCCTGCGCAGCCCATATCGAGTCTTCCAAAAACCAGAATTGATCCATATCTTCATCGGCCACGCCTTTAAAGGTAGGTAATTTCAAGTGCATCGACATGCCTCCTTCTTGATAGGTTCCCCGTATTCGCTTTTTAGTACCCAACCCATTTCTAAAAAAGCTCAGGTCCCGACAATGGAACCATTTGTTGGCTTGAGGGGTCCTAACCTAGGTTCGGAGTGCAAGGTTTACCAACAAACCCCTATACTACTGGCCCTTTCGGAAATTGCCTACTTGCGTAGGTCAAAGTCTTACCCGAAGTAGTATGGGTGGGTGCTGGAACTAGGTTTCCGCACACTAATAAAGGATAGGGAAGGCAAGCGGGGCTATGCTAGACCCTGTGATTCCCAGATTACCTTGTTCTGTTCAAGGTCAATCAGGTCTCTATTCGCATCCATGTGCGATAGATCTATAATTATATGTTTTTATAACAGTAGCGGAGTATTGTATAACTAGGACATAACAGATCTAGATACATGAAATGCAATTACACAGATCTTCCTAGCTTAAATACAGAAAATGCATAATGCAGTCATCACCAACAATTCACACAAAGAGTACTCACAGTTTCAGTTCTCTATCAACCTTTCTTATTCATTCATTCATCAATTCTTCCTTACAATTCCCTTCCTACCCTGCGCACGCAACAGCAGGGTCGTACACAGCTGGACCTGGATCTCCGCGCACACAACCAGCAAGATTCCTTTTCCCAAAACCCAAAAAGATAGCTTAAATCACAATTCGCATCAATTGCTCTTCATTTTCTACCTTACAATACAAAAATGTTCCTCTATTTATAATAATCTAGCCTAGACTTTCCTATGGTCTGAAAATCATGGTTTTCGAACGCCTAGTTTACCCTTTTACCCATTACAATGCTTTCAGGGCTTTGACCCACCCCAAAATCCCTCTGCTAGATTAAATATATCAAAAGTATTCAAAATGGACCAGTTTCGCAGCTTGTGGGTGATCTTGTTCCAACATGTTTTTTTCAGCCTTTGTCACCAAGAATCACCTTTTTCCCGAGTTTATCAGCTGGCTAGTGTCCGCTATGTATCCTAAAAAATGTCTCGTGATGGATAAGTTAGGAGAAAGTATCTTTCAGGTGTATTCTACTCTAATCCAGCAAGCACTCTATTTCCCATCCTCAAATTCATATATTCCCTTCTCTGAAGAAACCATGCTAGTTTATTTTGAGAATTTAACAGGTCAAGAGTATCTTGAAACTGTGTTTTATTTGATGCTCAGTGGGAAGCCATTGTCTTTAGAATCAAATAAACTTCCCTTGGATAATTTTTCTGAAGAGGTTCAACCCATTCTTCAAATTTTAAATAAAATTATGGGGAAAGATAATTCATCAATTATTTACAAAGTAACCCTGGGTATTTTTAGTTTGATGATGAAACCTAAGGTTGTCTTCGATATTCCATATTTCTGGGAGGGGTTAGTTAATGCCCAGTTTATGAACTTCCCAGCCACAGGTTGTTTTAGGTTCCCTTCTTTGATTACATATTTTTTCTTATATACTCATGTCAAGAAGTTTATTCACTTAGGGTTAAATATTATTGATGTCAATAAGAACAAACCATTAGTGCTATTTTCGACTAATGTAGTGAGGTGTAGCCCAAAGAATCAAGGCTTGGTGAATTTTGTTGCTTAATTTCTTTCTGTAGTCTATTCAACCATTAATAACTCTCTTGCATCTTCTTTACTGCCAAAAGCTCATTCTGTTCTTCAGTTGAGAAAATATATGAAAGTGGGAGTCTGGTATTCATTTGAGGATTATGCAGAGCTCAGATTGTATGGAGCAGACATTGAACCCTACAAGTTACCAAATATTGTTCCTATGAGGTTTTTTTATTTATATTTCATAATAAAAGTTTAAATGTGGACCAGATTCATTGTGTTCCAGCCAAAAAGGGTATTTTATTCATATTACCAAGGACTGTAGGTCCTTTCCTTGTTAATACTAGGAAAGCTGCAAAGGAAGCTTAGAGAATTCTTGAGAGAATGGATTTATTATTAGGAGATAAATGGGGTTATGATCCCTTTAATATCATCTCAAATAGAAGAGTAGAAAATGTATATGCTCCATTTTTACATGAAGCTAGACCTGAAATTGGGAAGCTTGCAAATGGAGGAAAATCACCTTTAATGAGGGGAATAGAGGTTGAAACCCTTGTGCATAGTGAAAAAAATATCAATAGAGGTAGGGAATAAATCATGGACTTAGATAAATATGTATATGGACTAGCAGAAAGGACCAAGCTATCTAATGATGATGACACAACATTAATTCTTGGTTTTCAATTGAAATTGGGAGAGACAGTATGTACACCCTCTTCTCCACATCCTGATGAGGCTACTCTGGGCTCAATACCAGTCATTAAACAAGTATTTTCATAGATTAAAGGTAATAATAAGAAGATCAAAGAAAACATGGAAGCTCAACTAGAAGCTCAATTATCTTATGATTATCAAACGATATTGTCATTAGCTATGGATTTAGAAAGGAATCAAATAAATATTTCCTTTTCTTATCCTTTTGCATTATCTATTTCCTCTTTGAAATGTTTTAGAACTATGAATTTAACTGTATATGCCAAAAAAAATCCTTTTCCTAATAAAATTAATCTCCATATGCAAACTAGAGAATTAATTTACAATGATTTAAATAAAACATTCTCAGCTACCAGCAAAGCTAAAAAATGTTGGATAAGGTTGTTGGATAGTTGAAGTATGTAAAGGAAAATTCAAGGGATTCATCAACTCAAAATGAAGAGTTGAAGAAACTATTAATCAAGGTTGGATTAAATCCTGAAGATGAAAGTGCAATTCAAAAGTTGTTGCAAGGTGTGGAAGCAAAAATTAATGTACTTAGAAAGAAGTTAAAACTACATTTTGGAGAGCATCCAATGACTTTAGAAGTAGCCCAAGTTGAAAAAGAAAAGGAAATTTTAACTAATGAGTTATTTCAGAGAAATGAGGAGGTAGCTAAGTTGAAAGGAAAGAATGTTGCTATACATCAATAGATCGACTCACATGTTTGCACCATTCTAGTAGAGATAGACTCAAAAGACCCAACTTCTAAACTAACTCAAGGTATGACTGAGTTAAAGTTTGTTAGGAATGATATGAAGAAAATCTAGAGTGATTTTGATAAATCAATGAAGGTAATTAAAGTTACTGAGAAGGAATTGTCTGTGACAAAATAGATTGCTCAAAAGTATAGAAAGGATTGCCAGCTTGCATACCAGGAGGTCAAGGAGTTGAAAGAAAAGGTGAAGGGGAATATGTCCCTTATCCAAGAAAGAGAGATCGTATGGAATGATATTATAACTACTATTAAAAAAATTTGAGATTTTTTAATGATTATCGAGGAGGAGAAAACAATTGTCAGAGATCTAGAGGGTGAAATCATGGCCCCTAAACATAAGTTACAACAAAGAGCCCAATTTGTGAAAAATATGGTTGAATTTCTAAATTCTAAGTCCGCACAGCAATTAAAGGAAGCTAGGATTGAGAACATGATTGAGTACATGATTTAAATCAACAAGATGGTAGTGAAGAATTTGCGCAAACAATTGGCTAATAATATATTAAAGTAGGTGAAGGAATATGTAGTATAATTTAATACTTCATTTGATAAGAGAAACGGGTCAGGCTTGCCATCTTGCTAGGATTAGCATGGAAATATATTACCTTGGGAGACCTTTGAAACAATGCTAGTAGAAGCCAAAAGAAAAATTGACACAACTTATGAAAAGACACCAGTATTGAAAGGGGCTACTATTGTTAATTATCTACAAAGAGACTTCCAACTTCTTTGGATGATGAGAACTCTATTTATTTAAAATCAAACCTATAATAAGATCACTGAATTTAGAATGGCTCATGTAAATTTTATTAAAATCCAAAATGAAAATATAGATATCTGGAAGACGTGCAAAAAATGGATGTATCCTCAAGTATCTGATGCGGGAACTAGGCTTGTTACACCATTTTTTGGTCATCTAACCTCTTATCATTAGATGGACCCAAGTACACCATGTAAGACCAATTTTACCCTAAGTAAAATTTCTTTCACTATGTAAAATAACTTAATAAACCACATTTATTAGGTTGTTTATGGTCTAAACAGGAAACCCCAAAAGAAAATATTAAACAAACCTATTTTGTTTGATTTTCCTCATGGAATAATTAATTAAACCATAATTTAATTATTATTCCTAGTCATGTTTAACCCAAAACAAAGAAATTAATTAGATAAACCTTTATCTTATTATTTTCTAGGAATAATTATTTAAATCTTATTTAGATAATATTCCTTGTTAAATATGACCAAATCACCCACAAATAATTAAATAAATCATTATTTATTTAATTATCCTTCAACCACTTCCTTAAAAAGATAAATAAATCATTTATTTATTTATTATTAATAAATAAAGGGATTTGACCCAAGTCAAATACTTTTTCCCTCCAACAAATATAATAAAATATTCCATAAAAGGTGGATCTAGATTTGGTTAACATTATTTTAATCATGCACCAAGATCTAGAATGACCCAATATTTTGTTATAAATAGGAGGTTTTTTCCTACCATTCACCACCTTTTGTTGCCTATTAGATCACTCTGGATCTATACACTTGGTCACATTTTTCTACATTATTTGTTGTGTGAGCTCCCTCTGAGTTCTATCTTTGTCTGGGTTTTCTACACCAACAAGAGAGAGAGATTCTAGATCTGAAGTGCTGAGGACTTCCAAGAACCCATCCCATTGAGGAGAATTGGAAACATCTTCCTGTTTTCCTCCCAGGTGCCCTTAATACAAAAAATTCTTTCAAAAATTGTTCTTGTCTTGTCTATTGGATATATGGAGCAAACCCTTCTTTTTACTGCTTAATGTCTTTCTATGCATAGATCTGGTTTTTTGCAGCTCTTGTCTTGATCAACTAACTGCAGATCTGAAGATATTGGCAGCCACTTTTGATGATAGGGCTATTAGTTATGCGTAGCTAAAGTGGTATTTTTTCGTACACTTCGACAAAGGATTCATACTAACAAATGGCGACTCCACATGGGTTTTAAATTACGACCGCTGTCGTTTTTCATATTCCTGCATATCCAGCTACTTCAGACCCTAGGGTTTCTTTTCAGCTTTTTGTTTTTCCTATTTTTATGTCTTTTTTCTCACATAAAACCCTAAAACATTACAATTTCTAACTTCCGCGTGTTTCTGGCCCTATTGCGCAGATAACCGACATCAGCCGCAACTGAGACGGCAACTTTTTTGAAAATCTGCCGCCGAGACACCTGGAGCTTCAGGTCGCACTTTTCAGCCCATAAACTGCAACCTGGACCTCCAGGTCACACTTTTCAGCCAATTTTCTGCGACCTACACTGAAAAAAGGTCAAAACCTACGACCTGCCAATTTTTCAGCTGTTTTTCTGCAATTTTTCTGGGTTTTGCTGAAGCTTCTGTCAGGGTTTTCCAACCTCTGTCTCCACCTGTTTAGACCTGTTTTTGATCTGTTTTGCTCATCTAAGTGGAAACCTAGCCCCCTAGGGCTCCAGTACCCTCCACTTTTTGTGGAAGAGTTTTTAGTTGTTTCAGCTGTCTGTTTTTTTTAGAGTTTCAGCCTTCCCTTTTTCAGATCTGATACCTCATTCTCAGATCCCTTTAAATCAACTCTTCTTCCTTTCAAATTACCTCTTGTAGTTTTTTTTGGACCTCCCTTTAGGACCTCCTCCCTGTCCTTTACGCTTTTTTCTGTTTTCCTCCTTTTTTCCAGCCACCTTGCCTCTGCCTCTTGGCTGTGATCTGCACCTCTTTTCAGCAGCTTTCTCCTTTAGATCCCTGTCCCTTTTGACCCTAGATCTATTGGCCTCTTTTAGTGTGTTTTGACTAGATTTTTTCCCTCTTTTAGATTAGTTTTGAGAGACCCGCCTTTTTGGGTTAAATCGATGCAATAGTAGCTGTTAATTTTCTGTTATTTCAGCATTATATATTGTTCTCTACAGATTTATTTTCAGTTACGCATCACACTTTTTCTCTTTCTATAAAAATGAAAAGGGTTTAAAAATTAAAATTAATGCACGCCACACACTCACCCTAAAAGAAGAAGAGCCTGGTTTACACCGCCAGGAAAAGACTTTAAAATCAATTGACACTGCACCTATCTGCCCTTGTTTCGACATTGTAACCACTTGATTCTACGCCTCCTTGCCCTTGTGGTCATTCTTCTTCCCCTTGTGCCATGTTTGTGTTGTCATCATTGCGCCCCCAAGGCGCACTTCCCGGAGACTTCTTGGCCTTCACCCTTAGTTTTCGGTTGATCGACCTGCTCCGTCCCGCCGTCGTCGAGCCAGTCCTCCTTCGAGTCCGCACTCCGACTTCTCTTCTGATTCATTGGGTTCTCCTTTTCTTTCTAGTTCTCCCCCTGTCACCTTCACTATGTCTGGTCCAGGGCCTAACACTAGTGGAGCTCCCGGCCCTAATGCCAGAACTACTACTAGCGGAACCGTCACAGGAACTACCTCAGCCGCACCCTTGCTGCCGTACATCGCAGGCCTCAGCCTCCCCGATTTTAATCAGTTGATCAATGACCCTATCCACCACGATGTTGGTTGGCCTGCTATGCCAACCAAGCTCCCCTCCGACATCTCTAAGTTAGAAGGCCTTGCTGGAGAAGATCCAACCAACCATGTCTGATCTTTCCACATGTGGTGTTCCTCCAATTCCATCACCGATGATTCCATCCATCTTCAGTTGTTCCAACGCACGCTTACCGGTGCAACTTCTAAATGGTATGTTGACCAAGCCACCTCTTCCCATACCACCTTTGTGACCATTTCCCAAGCCTTTTTATATTACTTCCAGTTCCCTCTCCGATACGATACTGGTACGGAGCTTTTGACCTCTTTCAAGCAAACCTCTTCGACCCGCCTTTCCACTCATGTCCAGGAATGGCGACGAAGACGAAGCTTATGCCGAGCTCCCCCTTTCAAAGATCGGGTCTATATGGACTGGTTCCTTCACTCTCTCTTAGCTCCCATTGGCAAAGATGTCGCCTCCCATTTCCCTCAAACCGAAGAAGCCGCCCTCCAAATAGCTTTGAAATATGACCTGATCTATGCTCAGTCTGGTTATGTTTATACCGTCCTCCCTGACCTCCCCTGGCCCGGTGGCGCTAACACCCCGGGGGCATCTCATTCCGCTGACGGTATCGTTGGAGCCCTTTCTCATCCGTATGCTCAACCTCCTATGGGCTATGGTCTCCCTCAGGGAGGGGCCAGCACCTTTAGCACTCTTCCCCCTCTCGGTAGCATGTATCCAGGATACAACATGCCTCCTCCTTTTGCCCAACCTCCTGCTTACCTCAATGTTGCCCAACCTCACCATTACCTTTATCTATAGCCTGGTGCGCCAGCTCCTCCAGCATATGCGCTTCCATCTCCCTTGCCTCCTCCAAACCCGCAACAACACCTATAGCCCCCTCCAGGGCAAGTATTTGCACAGCAGGGCACGACTAATCCCCCTTCTTCTCAAAGAAGGTGGAGAGGCAATCCAAATCAGTCTGCCCTTGGTACTCAGGGACCCAATCCTCAAGGTATTGACCCTAACACTGCTAACCAGCAACAGGGCACTCAGCCCAAGCCGGACAGGCCCCTTCGCACAAATAAGCCTTGTTCGTGTTGCGGTGTTTATGGGAATTACACCCACGATTGTCCCCTCTTACCACATATGCGGCAGATGTGGGAGTCTCAAGCCATGTTGCACAGAAAACATGCCTCCCCTCATGCTCCCCCTAATGTGGCCACTACTCAACCAACTGTGTTTACTGATCCTTTCCCTTAGCAAGGATTCATGGCTACCCAACCGCCTGACAGCCAGGTCACCACTCAACCTTCCCCTTTTGGTTCCTCCGATTACCAGATCCTTATGATGAACTCTGATCCTTCCCCAACCGTCGACCTTCACCTTCAAACTCAGTCTCGCCAGTACCCCAAGCCTCCCGCTCAGTCTGCCATTGAGCCTCCTTCTTCAGGTTCTACAGAGCCTCTTTCGACATCCAGTGGCCCCTTACATATCCCTCAACCCAAAGTTGAGGTTCATACCAAGATTCCTAAGGGACCATTACGTCGAAATGTTGCTTCTGGTCGAGCTGCTCATTCATATAGCATAGTAGATGATTTGGCGCAATCTCCTGCTGCCATTTCCACATTGGAACTCCTCCAGTCGTGCCCTTCCCAAAAGAAGGCTCTGCTATCTGCCGTGGGCGCTGTAGATCCTGCTGATGACCAAATGATTTTTTTTGACGCCCATCAATCAGAACATCCTCCTCTTCCTGCTTCCGTCGCCTTCCAAATCCCAGTCAAAATCTGGAATGCCAACGTTTCTCGGTGTATAATTGATGAGGGGGCATCCACCTGTGTGATGTCCGCTTCGGTTTGGAAGCAACTTGGATCTCCTGACTTGGCCCCTTCCACGATCACCCTTCGAGCGTGGGACGGCCACGCCTCCCAGCCCATCGGCCTTTTCCGTAATTGTCCTATCACCCTTTCCGGTAAGACTGTTTGCGTTGACGTCGAAGTCATCAACACCCCTCTAGATTACAAAATTCTATTGGGGCGAAGCTACACCTATGCCATGTCTGTTTCCCCCTCTGCGGTTTTTCGCAAGATTTCTTTTCCTCACAATGGAAAGATAGTCACCATCGACCAGTTGACTTATCATGAGCCAAAGTCTCAGACCTCCCCTGAGACGACCATCTCTTCTGTAGCCAATAAGAAAATCGTCAATTCCTTGACAAGTGTCTCCCCCGGCGTCTACAAAGATTCCTCCCTGCTTGGAACTTTTCTTGGTCTCCCCCCTCCTCACATCTCTGATCCCAGCTTATTGAATGTTTGCATGATGCAATCGTCTCAGGCTACCCTTAAGCAACCTGCTTCGGCTAGTCAGCAACCTCAGACTCAACCTCGCCCACCGCAACCCGCTCCTAGCCCTTCATCTCCACCAGCCCACCCTCCTCCTTCTGGCCCTTCTCCTATAGCTGGTATCCCTGAACCCCTTTATCCCCCTGGATCGGTTCCCCTAGGCCTTAACCTTCTCGGAGTTGTCCCTCCTGGTCATTATCCCGCTGGTCAGATACCATTCCTAGCTCCCCCTCTCGGAGTCTATTCGGTCCCCGTCATGGCCACCCTATCTCTCCCTAACTTGACCCTGGGTATACCCGTCTGGTACCTTGACCCTCCAGCCGCTACCCCTTCTGGTCACCCCAAACCCTATCTTGCTTTGACACCGGTTCAACCAGTCCCCCTTGCTTCCTCTGTTGCTACCATGCTCCCTGCACCTCCCCAGGACCATACCCCTGTGGTGACAGCTCCAGGAAAGAAAGGAAAAGCTCGCAAGGGGGCATCCAAAGACAAGGCCACCCCGACTGACCCTGCTCCTCCCCCGCCCGCAAAGCCTTGTGCCTTGTGTGATGTCGTCGGTCACGCCACCCATACTTGTCCTGAGTTGCCCCACATTCAACCCATGGTTAAAGTCGCGTTCCCTAAGTCTACGGTCTCCGACCCTTCTCTTCCGTCCTCGTTCGTAACCAAGAACCCAAAAACTATTCGCACTAGCAAACCCTGTGCTTTGTGCGGTATCCATGGCCATTACTCCCACCATTGTCCTCACCTGACGCATTACCGCGCCTCTTTAGAAGTAGTCCGAGAGTATGAGGTTGAACAAAATCAATCCAACTCTCCCATACTCACGCAGTATGCTTCGGGCAAGCTTGAGGATGCCCCCGCTCCCATCGACATTCCCCCCCCTGATGTTCAGATGACAGAGTCTACTACGACCATTCTTTACCTATCCTCCTCTGTGAGACCTTTGGAACCCAGTCCCCTTGCATCCTCCCCTGTTGTTTCACCTGACCCCCCTTCAGCGACCACCCTTGACCCCCTATTTTCTACCCATACACGAGATCACTCCACCCGTATCTCTGTTGACCTCCACAGCCCGAGTCCCCGCCATACCTCCTATAGCCCTCATATACCACCCTCTAGTTTGTATATGAGTCATAGCCATCCTGCTCATTGCACTCCCTCCTGCAGTTGCCGCTCGATGTCTTCTGTACACTCACGCTACCGTCATTGTATCTCCTCCCCCCATTTGTTGTCTTGTAACACCATTCCGCAGGACCTCCCATCCCCACCCTTTATCGGGTACGCCGATGGTGCAAGTCGTTACTCCCAGAATCTAGCCTCGGCAGGTTGGGCCATTTTCACCCCCTTGCATGCCCTTGTTCTCTCAAAAAGGGTCTGCATTGGTACTGCCACCAACAATCAGGCCGAATATGATGCAGTGCGTGGTCTCTTAGCCGATGCCCTCTTTCATCGCATCCTCCATCTGCATGTTCGTTTGGATTCCCTACTTCTTTTCATGCAACTAAATGGTGTTTATCGTGTGCATAACCCTGTGCTGTTTAGACGATATTTACGAGTGAAACTCTTGATACGTGAATTTGAAACCATAACTTTCAACCATGTACCTCGAGAACAAAATCACTATGTAGATAGTATTGCAAACCATGTTCTAGATTGGCATTTATCACATGCATTTCATACAAGACAATAACATTCATAATCATTAAAAACGATGCATATCCATAATATGTGTCGCAAAACATGTGTTTAGAGTCGATCTACTCTGATACATATGACATGCCCATAGCATGTTACAAAAACTCAAAACTGGGGGCACCACATGCCCCTACATACACACTCGGGGGGCACCACATGCCCCACACCTACTCACTATCTGGCGGATCCCGAGCCAATGGCTCTGCTCTTGCATCTCGTAGATCACGTATGCCTTGACCGGCCATCGCCATGCACCGCATGACACCTCGCCATTCCGAGGGTAGACCAATGCATGGCTCCACGTACTGGTCGTCTAAGTCTTGCCACCCGCACTCTGAAACTCCGGTCAACAACCTCTCGCATCTACGGTGGATGTCCTCCAGAAGGGCGGGTGAATCCTCATTGTGCACTGCTCTCGACCCACTCGGCCCTGCAGCTCCAGAGGCTGCCGGGCGTCCCATATATTCGGCCGGTTTTACCGGAGCTATATCTGCATACCAAAAGTACATGAATCAGTACCATATCTACTATTCAATAACTTTAACATGCCCATACAAGAATAGTAGTCTGTCACTTACCATCGGGCCCCCATACTCGACCAGGCAGAAGTGGCAGGTCCGGATCTCCATAATAACTCATCCCACTATAGGGATAGTCGTCAATGTATAACAGCATCTGATCCCAATGGGCAAAGAACTCAGGTCGAAACACTCGTCTGACCGCCCCTCCTCCTCCTCTACACAGTAGCCACCCCCACCGATGCATCCTGGGCTCTCTCGAGCCCCCATCTGAGAGCTGTATACGAGGTCGTAAGGTCGGGATCTTCTCAAAGAAGAAGGTGCACAATAAAGTCCCATACGAGAAATCGTGGTTCACTTGCCGCTTGCAGAGCAACAACTGTCGTTTTAGCGACACCACCATCATTTGGGCCCACCCATAGTAGGTCCCACTCAACACACTCTCCACAATCATCATCTGCCCCCCAGTGATGTGATGGAGCGCCTAGTTTCCCAGGATACGCAGGATCGCTGCGGCCACTGCACGGGTCTCTAATCTCTCTAGATCCCCGATCGGTATCCGAGTCCCCTTGACTTGGAGACCCGGTCGACAATGTCACTCCACAAACTCCATGATATGCCGCCCCTGCGGTAATACTGGCTGCGTGTTTCCCACCATCCCCGGTGGCGGGAGACCCGTCAGGAAATACACATCCTGGACTGTCAGTTCGATCCTGTGCCCCTGCACTACAAAGACCTCATGCTCTAGATCCCAGTAACTGATAATCCGGGCCAACAAAGGCTCTCCCGCCCTCATCAAAGGGTTCTCCAAAAACTTTAAAACCCCAAACCTGGCCAACACACGATGGACACCTTGATCTGCCTGGATCTCTGCCCGTAATGTACCAAGGTCTCTCTCTCTCTCCAGTTAACCCGTATATCTACCATATCTGCACAAAAACATCATCTTTGTCAGCATACAGATAGGAAATACCATAACCAAAAAAAAAAACCCAACTCTCAGCCATAAAACAGCACTAAAACCCCCTCATCTTCCAGGTCGCGCACCACGCCCCAGTGCAGGGTGCAGTTTTCCTAAAACCTACTTCCCGGAATTACTTTTTGGCCCAAAAGTGCGACCCAGCCCGTAGAGATGAGAGGAGGGTGCGTTGCGAGATTTTGGGCCCCTAGTGAACTTTCAATCCATCAAAATGAAAGAGTAAGGTTAGGCCTCTTACCTGCAACTGACGGATCTCGATTCCAACAGTCGGTTTGTCTGCTACGCTCGCCGCAAGATTTAGGGCCTTCTCTCCTCTCTACATTCACCACAACAACACTAGCAAATGAGTGAATTTGGAGGGAAAACTGCCTTATTAAAAGAGAACCCTTGTTCCTTCTTTTGCCTGCTGCGACCATACCGTAGTCCCGTTTGACAAACCGCATGCACCGTTGGAAAGCTCTCACCGAGCCCTCAAATGGGTATCTATTAGTTTTTTATGATTTGATACTTCACTTGGACACATTTTGTCCAAGAAGGGTCACCTCACCTCCCCTTAAAATCGCATTTCTTCACTTACGACACTTGTACTTGGGGCACCATTTTGCCTCCTTACTTTTCTTTGTTCGTGTCGATTTTCGTCATGAGTTACCATCCTGTACTCATTTTTTCATGGTCCCCCATTGGGCCTTTCCTGTGTGGAAGCACCATCGAGTTGCCCTTGTTTAGATCATCCAAGTTGAGTCATCATTGCATTCATGGAGTCTATCCCGAGTCCCTTTGTACCCCACTATAGCCCTCCATCCTTCATTGCTTGGTCTCTCTCTTGTGTCGCACATTATGGCCTTCAGTCCCACTGTCCCCTATCCCTTATGATATTGCATCAGTCGCTGCCATGTCATTCATGCCCTTTATGCTCTAACAAGGGAAGTCGTCCATTCGCTCCTCAGTCCCTTCCATTTCACCATCATCATTGGTGTCAGTCTGTCCGTCACTCTACTATTTTCTCTCGTGCCTTAGTTGAGGATCTCTCATTGCCTCACCTATGGTGGACCTCCTTCTGTCGACATCAGCTCCTTCATTCTAGAAGACAGGTCTAGAGGGCGGTGTACCTTGGTTCCAGCTTCCACTCTTGTTCGGTGCCTCGGATCAGGAAAAGGGATCTCTCATTTCCCTTTGACTTGATTGTTTCTCCACTCCAGCTCCTTTCAGCATGATCGAGATCCGTATACTTGATGGTTCAGTGATGCAGCAGCAGCTCTTGGTGATTCTCGGGTGTGTGTGAGATGTCTCAACCCTCATGAGGGGGTGGCCCTGCAGGTATCCCCCCACATGCCCGGATGACCTCTTCATTGCAGCCTTCGATGCAGCTCCATATATTTGATGATGTCGGCCTTAGCCGCTTGCAGCGCCTCTTTGATTTGCATGTATCAGTCAGATTTTGTGAAGCCCTTCCCCGCTTATAGGGGGCATTTGGGTTGTATTTGTATCTCATGTACTCAGATATTATTGTATAATTCCTGGCTGTTATCCCAGGCACAGCATGTATGTGGGATTCCTCATTGTATTCTTATCTGGCTCATGTTTATGCCGGTTGTACTTTATGGTTCGGTCCCTTGTTTACTAGACACACTATTCTTTTGTACTTTGTCTCGGCGGGCATAGGTATGCCTTCCCCGCCGCCTTTAGCACAGGTACCCTCTCATAAAAAGAGACTTGTTGCACCTGTAAGTCTCGTCTCCTCAGGGTCTAGTTCTTCAGCACCTTAGTCTACCTCACATTTCTCTCTCTGACTTCCCTCTTGATGTCTGGTGATTGAGTTCTTACAACGTACTTCGGTCATACGATTTTCTCCTAACATTCGCACGCTGGGGGGCAATCTGTTACACCATTTTTTGGTCATCTAACCTATTATCATTAGATGGACCCAAGTACACCATGTAAGACCAATTTTACCCTAAGTAAAATTTCTTTCACTATGTAAAATAACTTAATAAACCACATTTATTAGGTTGTTTATGGTCTAAACAGGAAACCCCAAAAGGAAATATTAAACAAACCTATTTTGTTTGATTTTCATCATGGAATAATTAATTAAACCATAATTTAATTATTATTCCTAGTCATGTTTAACCCAAAACAAATAAATTAATTAGATAAACCTTTATCTTATTATTTTCTAGGAATAATTATTTAAATCTTATTTAGATAATATTCCTTGTTAAATATGACCAAATCACCCACAAATAATTAAATAAATCATTATTTATTTAATTATCCTTCAACCACTTCCTTAAAAAGATAAACAAATCCTTTATTTATTTATTATTAACAAATAAAGGGATTTGACCCAAGTCAAATACTTTTTCCCTCCAACAAATATAATAAAATATTCCATAAAAGGTGGATCTAGATTTGGTTAACATTATTTTAATCATGCACCAAGATCTAGAATGACCCAATATTTTGTTATAAATAGGAGGGTTTTTCCTATCATTATTCACCTTTTGTTGCCTATTAGATCACTCTGGATCTATACACTTGGTCACATTCTACATTATTTGCTGTGTGAGCTCCCTTTGAGTTCTATCTTTGGCTGGGTTTTCTACACCAACAAGAGAGAGAGATTCTAGATCTGAAGTGCTGAGGACTTCCAAGAACCCATCCCATTGAGGAGAATTGGAAACATCTTCCTATTTTCCTCTCAGGTGCCCTTAATACAAAAAATTCTTTCAAAAATTGTTCTTGTCTTGTCTATTGGATATATGGAGAAAACCCTTCTTTTTACTACTTAATGTCTTTCTATGCATAGATCTGGTTTTTTGTAGCTCTTGTCTTGATCAACTAACTGCAGATATGAAGATATTGGAAGCCACTTTTGATGTTAAGGCTATTAGTTATGCGTAGCTAAAGTGGTATTTTTTCGTACACTTCGACAAAGGATTCATACTAACAAGGCTTTCCACTGTTCCTGAAGTACAAATCATTCAATGAGAGATACTATTCCAGTGTGGAATTTAATTTTTACTTTCATAATGTTTGGTAGAAGAAATATTTTCTATGTAATTTCATTTTCCAAATTTAATATGTTGAGGATAGTTAGTTCCAAGCTAGTTTAGGGAGTTCATAGTTTAACTGTCTTTTGAAATTTTGTATAAAAAACACTTTCAAAGAAGGAGTGAGGTTTTAGATTTTTGGACCTCAGAGGCACTACAATTTTGTAATTTACTTTCATATGCTCATGAATAAATATTTCACATAGTTACTAGAATTTTTTTGGTATGATTAGTTTTTCTTGTTTCATCTTTTTTTAATGTTTTTCTCTCATAATTGAGTAATGAAGTTGTTGGTCTCTAATGTTACAGTTTTTGTGATTTAGAGTTAAAATCCTTAATGTTGCACTCCTCTATTCTATATTTCATTTCATGCTAGCCATTTTTCTTCTAAAGTTAACGATAGCAGATTCTTTGTAAGACAACTTATTATCTGAAACTTTCCATTATCATTTCTTTCTGCCTTTTATGTCATTTATATTCAGCATCAGTCAAAATTTGTGGAAACATTGTTATTATATGAAAATTTAGATGGTTTTAAATCATATTTCTAGGGTTATATAAAATTAGTGGACAAATATTTAATTATTTTCAAGTTTTACATGAATGTCTTGGGCACATATTTCTCCTCAGCCAGGAATTGTCTCACAAGGTACAACATTTTTTGGCGCCGTTTCTGGGGAACGTATATATGAAGTTATTTTTCCCTGAGATTTTAGTCTTGAATAATTTATTTGGTTGGTGAGAAAATAAAGTGAATAGGTTGAGTCTCTCACCAAGATAACAATCCTGGCTCCAAGAATACCACACACAAGGTATGATACCTCGTAGTAGAAGACACCTACCCTCTCTGACCCTGAGAAGTTAGTCTCTCGAAGGGTGTGGGAAGATAAACCACTGGTAACCCAAAATCCTCCTCTGTTTGCTCCTAGTACCAACTATTATCAACAACTTTCTGGGTTTTGTTCAGAAGAGATTATTAAAATCTTGATTTTTTCCAAGAGTCTATTATCCCCTCAAACTCTTTTTCCTGAACCAACCCTAGAAGATAAATATTTTGAGGCAGTTTCAATATCTTTTCCAAAGTTTCAATAAGTTTAGGCAGTTGATATTTTAGCCTCAAAATAATACGTTTCTTCCATTAATCAACTAGTTCCCATTTCATTTTAGCCTCCTCATTCCTTTGTGTTTCAAGCAGGAGGTTCTTCTATAATTAACCCAATTGTAAACATGGTTGTACCTACATTTATTATGAACAGATATTCTCCTATAAATCTCCCTCACCCGATGAATTATCTTCCATAGGCCTATCTCAAGTTTCTCCCTAGGTTTATAAGTGAAGATGAAATGACCGCTTAAAAAAATATTGCTATATTTTGTGCTTTTGCTGAAAATATGAATGTTGAACATTCAGATGTGGTGATGAAATTATTTTTTCAGTCACTTGATGGAGAAGCAAGGAAGTGGTTCAAAACCCTTCGTGAAAATTCTATTAATACTTGGGAGGAGTTAGAAAATGCATTTATACATATATGGGGAGAGAAAATATATCACATATATTTTCTAACAAAATTCAATGTTATTAAAAGAAAATTAGAAGAATATGTAAATTAATTTATTAAAAGGTTTAATAAATTATATAACAGTTTTCTAGCTGAGATTAATCCTACACCTACTAGAGAAAAGGTGGTATTTATAGATGCTTTTGAATATGATTTTAGATTGAAACTGAGGGAAAGGAGATTCCCTACCTTGGATCAGATCCAAAGCGACACACTGGAAATCGAGGCAAACCTGTCTACTACTAGAAATATCAAGTCAAAGCATCAGGTTGATTAAAAAGGAAGGGGAAAAGAAGAATTAAAGGTTGTGAACCTGCCCAAAGATGCACATGAAAATAAATTGGAAGAAATGACCAAAGTCATTAGGTATCTATCAAATAAACTTGTAAAGTTGGAAATTGAAAAGAAAAACCCCCCTAGAAAAATTTAGCAAGGCCAAAAAAAAATTTTAATCCTCATTTTAGTAGGCAGCATCAACTGCAAATAATGCAGCGGGAGAGAAAATATCAAGATTAGATCCAACCTCGTTTGTATATTGAAGATGAACTAGAAGAGGCAGTGGAAGAGAATACTAAATAACATGATAACCAAATTTCTATTTTGTATGGGCAAGAGGAAGATATGTTCAGAAGTGAAGAACTGAGTTTGGAATTTCAGGACTCTTTAAATGAGGAGGACATTGAATATTATTGTAAGAAATTCACATATTTTATGCAGGCAAAGCTACCTAGGAAGTATGACCTTCGATCAATAAAAATTTCAAGAGTACAAGATGGTGAAGAAGCACAGAAAGATCAAATACCTCATCAAATGGCGAATCCACAACAACCCCCAAAACAACTTGATAAAGGAAAACAAGAAGTTAATTTGACCCCAAAGGTTAAATTTTAGCAAGGATAAAGTTCAAAGGAGAAGTTAAGTATAGTAGCGTTGAATAAGACTGTTCAAAAACCTATTGAAAACTCTCAGGAAGTCCCAAAACAAAAACTGAATGAATAAGAATAGGAGAAGGTGATAAAACAAAGTCATTCGTTTAACTTGGTAAAGGAGTTAGAAAATATCAAATTCCCAGTTCCTTTGACTGAGTTTATTAAAACTCCAACATATAAGAAGCAAGACTTTGATTTTATAAATATTTCACAAGATAACCATGCAACAGACACAGTGAATTCTCAGAAGGATAAACCAGTGGTAATTTTCGATCCTCATGTGGAGGAAGTGGATTCCTCTACTCCTCCTTTTATATTTTTTGGCTGGTACATACGTTTATTCTACATAATTCAATGTTGGATTCTGGAGCTTCCCATTACTTGATGCCTCTTTCAGTTATGAATCATTTGAATTTATAGGTTACTAAACCTTACAAATATTTATATTCATTTGATTATAGTAAGGTAAAGTGTGTGGGGTTGTTCAAATACTTGGTGGTTTCTCTAGCTCAAATTCTAGCTAGAAGCATTGTGATGAACGTAGTAGTTTCTAATATCCCAACATGATTTGGAATGCTTCTATTTATGTCTTGGGGAGCCAAACTAGGAGGAGTGTTGAAGTTGGATTTTACATATGCCATCATCCCTATTTTTGGTGGTGAAGAAAGGAGGTTGCACAAGGAGATCGGGTTTTTTGAGACAGTTACATAGGAATGTTCTAGTAATTCTCCTGTATATAGTCAGGAAAGGAATGACATGTCATGTTTTATGTTACAAGAGGCAGAAGAGATCATTGAAGACACTAATATGCAACTCCCTTCAGCAATAGAGGATACGTATAAAATAGTAAGCGTAGTTTGGAAACTATATTTTGATGGTGCCTATTCAAAGGATGGCAATGGAGCAGGAGTACTTTTGATTTCTCCAAAAGTTTAGTTTATGAATTTTTATTATAATTTAGAATCTAAATCCACAAATAAAATTACAGAGTATGAATATTTAATTCTTGGTCTACAAATTCCTAAGAACTTAGGAATTCAATGTATCTATGTTTTCGGAGATTCAGAATTGGTAGTTAAACAGATCAAGAATACTGTCAAGAAAGGCATCCAAAATTGAAAACTTACAGAAATGAATTTTTGGATATGATAGAAATTTTCTTTGCTACTTTTAACATGCATTTTTTTCCTAGAGAAGGAAACACGCTTATTGATTCTCTAGATGTTGCAGTGAGTACCTTTAAACCTCCTTTTAATCCCTGACTGAAGTAAGAAGTTTAGATTAGACACATGCCATCTATTCCAGATAATATTAAACATTAGCAAGTGTTTGATGATG
The DNA here is from genome assembly GCA_034641835.2 of Pinus albicaulis. Classification (NCBI taxonomy): domain Eukaryota; kingdom Viridiplantae; phylum Streptophyta; class Pinopsida; order Pinales; family Pinaceae; genus Pinus; species Pinus albicaulis. The sequence continues at coordinate 40,534,269 of CM076570.1, read as the reverse complement.
AAGAGAAAATTAAATATTTTCTAGAAATGATTGGTGAGTTTGTTGATTTGGAAATTTATTAGGAGGGATAAACTGAAGAAAATCAGAAAGGAGGGTTATCTTTTAAAGTCTCTATAGGAAATCATAAAATATTATAGTTGTAAGGACAATGTCATACCAAAAGGCTTAGTACCTTTGGAATGATTTTTCAATTAAAATGATGTTGTAGTCAATCCAAAAAAGAAAGAATTAGAAGAAGACCTTCAATATTGTAATCTGGGAACACAACAACAACCAAAGATGGTGAGGTTAGATAAAGATGTCCCATAGAATTTTAAACAGAGGTATGTAAATATTTTTAAGAAGTTTTTTTCATGTTTTTTCTTGGTCATATGAATATCTGAAAACATATGACACTAGTAGTATTCAAAAAAAGGTTCCTTTAAAGCCAAGGGTAAAATATTATAAACATAAATTGAGATAGATTAACCCTTTGTTGTTTCCATCTATAGAAAATGAAGTAAAAAAATTGTTGCAAGAAAAAATAATTGTCCCACTAAGGTACTCTGATTGCACAGAAAATATTGTTCCCATGAGAAATAAAAATGGAGAAATAAGGTTGTGTATTGATTTCTACAATATGGATAAATCATATTTGAAGGGAAACTACTTGCTTTCAAAAATGGATCACATCCTACAGAAGGTGACAAGGTCATACAGGTTATCAATCATTGATGGCTTTTCTAGTGATAGACATATTTTAGTTGAGAAAGAAGATCAAAAGAAGACAACATTTATAATTGCTAGGGGCACCTTTATGTATGCTAATATTCCCTTTGGTATAATGAATGTTGGTGCCACTTTTCAAAGGGCTATGGTTATAGGCTTTGTAAGATAAAAATACAGGTTCGTAGTAATTTACTTGAATGACATAACAATTTTCTCTAGATCGGATGACGAGCATATGGAGCATTTGGAACAGATTTTTCAAAAGTGTAGAAAGTATTGCCTTTATTTAAATCCCAAGAAGTCACATTTTTATTTGAAATAAGGTAATTTTTTTGGCCACATTGTATCAAAATATGGAGTAAAAATAGATCCAAAAAGAGTGGAAGCAATCAAAAAATACCTTTTCCCAAGGGTAAAAGGGAGATCCAGAGCTTCCTAGGAAAAAAAAATTTCCTCAAAAGATTTGTTCCTAATTATGCAGATATTGTTAAATAAATAAATGATATGTTGAGAGAAGGTGTGGAGGTTAGATGGAAAGAAACCACCAGGGTTTTATTTTCAAGGATCAAGGAGGACCTTCTGGAAGATCCTGTGTTGGTAAGTCCTAATTATACAAATCCTTTTTCAAATAATTTCATTTTCTTCTTCCACTACCATTGCAGCAATTACTTTACAGATAAATGAAGAGAATAAAGAAAAACCTGTGGTATTATTTAGAAAAGTGTTAATGGATTCCAAATTAAAATATAATATCTTGGAAAATCAAGCTTACACTCAGGTTAAATCATTGAATGCTTTCAGGGTCTATGTTCTTCAATCATAAATTATTGCTTATGTCCCAAATGTTGTTGTAAATGATGTGTTAACTCAGGGTGATGTTGAAGGAAAGAGAGGAAAATGGATAGAAAGAATTTGGTAATATGACATGGATATAAAGCCAACCAAGCTAGTAAAAGGATAGGGTTTGGAAAAAAATTTAAAAGAAACAAATTTTCAGGTTATGGGGATTAATTTGTTGGCTAAAGTTGATGAGAATAAAGCCACAACAGAAGGAGGTAAGGATATCGAACCTGATAACAAAATTCAGCATAAATACCTATGTTCTGAATGGCATAGATATATTGTGCATTATTTATGTTTTATCTATTGTCCTCCTTCTTAAAATAGATAAAAATATAAGTCTTGGAGAGTAAAGGCTCAGAAATATGTGATAGTAAATGGGCAGCTGTATTGGAAAGATCTGATTGGTATTATTTTAATTTGTTTAACATAGGGAGAAATAATTGATATAGTAAATGAATATCATGGTTGTCTTTGTGGTGTCCACTATGGATGGAAGGTAACAACTCACAAAATTTTAAAAGAAGGTTTATTTTGGCCTTCTCAATTTTCAGATGTTTATAGATTGGTAAGGGGTTGTCAAAAATGTCAATTTTTTGCTGAAAATAAAAGACTGGCACCATTTCCTCTAATTCCATTTTTTAGTGGAGGAACCTTTTAGGAAGTGGGGATTGGGTTTCATAGGGGAGATAAAACCATCATCTAGTGGATAGTATAAGTGGATTTTGATAGGCACATATTATTTTACTAAGTGGGTGGAAGTTATCCTAGCAAGAAGAGAAAATGACGTAGTAGTGATTAAGTTCTTGGAGGAGAATATTTTCAGCAGGTTTCGTTGTCCCAAGAGGTTAGTAATAGACAATGCACAATTTTTGAAATCTACAAATTTAATTGATTTTTTTCAAAAGTATAATGTAATTTTGTCTCAATATACTACCTATCACACTTAGGGGAAAGGGTTAGTAGAGTCTTCTAACAAAACTTTGGCGAAGATACTCAAGATGACTATTGCATAAAATAAAAATAATTGGGATACTAAATTAAAGTTTTTTGTGGGAAAGTAGACTAACTCCAAGGAGGTCTACTGGAAAATCTCCTTTTGAGCTTGTGTATGGGAAAATTGCTCTATTTCCTAGCCAATTGGTAAATCCCATTGTAGCATTTTTCCAAGATATTCAGGATGAATCAAGTCCCCTAATTCAAAGAATGAACCAGTTGATTGAGATATGTGAAGACAGAGAAACATTCATGGATAATTTAATTAGTTATTAGGAGAAGATGAAGATAGTGTTTAACAAAAAATCCAAATATATTCTTTTTTAGCCTTGAGATTTAGTGCTTAGATGGGATGCAAGAAGGGAAGCCAAAGGTAAACATGGTAATCTTGATCTTTTGTGGTTTGGTCCCTTCAAGATAGCAGAATCCAGGGCAAACAATACTTTTGCTCTTGAATATCTGGAGGGTGAGCTCATACAACTGCCAGTGAATGCGATGTACCTCAAACATTATTTCCAACAATGATTTGAAGTTTGTTTCCATCATTGTACATACTAGTGTGAAATTATTAATATCCTCATGATTTATCCATTGTAATTTCCAAGTTGCAATTTTGACTCATGCCCGAGGTGAAGGCACTAATCTGCGGTTCATAGTGTTTTGATTTCTGAAAAAACACTATCCCTAGGTGGAGCGAGATGTTGTAACTAGTTTTAATTTTCATTTGTTGAAGATGTTTATGACAGAGTATATATATATATATATATATATATATATATATATATATATATATATATCAAGGAAAACAAAAAAAAAGAGAGTAAAGATTGAATGCTCTTGGGATTACTTTATTTGATAAAAATTTTTGGGTTATGATTTGAATTAACGTACTAATCAATGTTAGTGCAACATTAGTACTATTGGTGGGGCCTGAAATTCATTGTAAAAAACATTAAAGGCCACACATGTTCGGAGGCAGAGATGGGTTATGTGTTGGGGCCCAGGAGATGGGGCAAACATGAAAACAATAACTGCTTGACATATAATAGTGGAGGTGCCTCCACAATGACTTTTAAATGCGTCCATGATATTAGGATCTACAACTCATATTTTCTATGGGGGAATTTCTCGGACTGTGAACTGTACGAAACACTGCTTCCACAATGACGTCAGCAAGCGATCCCAATGACATCAACAATCAAGATCGACCTCACCACAAATTTTTCCATGTCACTTCTCCCTCTGCCACCTGTTAGTCATGTATATCATTTCCACTATTAAATTCCCTATGTCAACTTTCATTTAATCCCCTACGGAAGAATTAAATTCACCATTTTCCCCCTCCTTTACTAAATAGACTATAAGCACCTGTTTACCCATTTTATTGTACTTCTCCAGTCTTCTGGTGCTTTCATTGTCTTTCGAATTGTCAGCGACAAATTCCAATCAACATTCCCTGTCACTGTGTAATATTCCCAATTAGCCATGAGCTAGTTGGAATATTAAATTTTATTTTTCTACTTTGTTTTATGAATAAGAGGAAAACAGAGGTCCATAAGTCTCCTTAATAATGAATAAATCAATGCCAATGTGAAATTAAAACATCTTGGAAGCTTAATTAAGCACCCCTATGTGTGAAAAGGGGCTGAAACATCTTAACTGGGTCAACCTTGACCAAATCAACAGCGTTGTCATGGAGGAGTGGCAATCAATGGGGGAAAACGCAGTTTTAGATGGAGACATCTTGCATGGAAGTAGGGTCATAAATGAATGGGGATTAGGGTTTGGAAGCTCATATATTATAAAAGGAAGTGGATGGCAGCCATATCAGGTATGTTGATGTATTTGATATTTTGATATATGGTTTGTTTAGACACATAGATTTCTTTGGCTGTTTAGCTGAGATTGAAAGTGTTGTTTAGCACCAAGTGTTCCTGATCGGGAATCCCACCTCTTGCATTGAGAAGCTCTTGGAGGAGTCTTGTACTTCACTTCCACTATCAGGCATTTGGCCAAAGTTTCATCTTACATCTACAGCGCAGATCCGTTGAGGGTTGAGTTGTTTTGCAGGTTGTAGCAGTGGAGACCATATTTGGGTCACCTCATTACTTATTTTCAGTGGAGAAGGGTTCCTTTCCATTGGGAGGACAGTAAGGAAGGCCCTTGTGCATATTTACAGATCTTGGCATCAGGCCACTTATTTATTTTCCCCTACAACGTAGTTTCTTTCCAAATCTGCGTTATTTTGAGGGAGGAGTTGCAGGGTGATTTTGGCACACCATTTGGAGAGGATATTTTCTAGTGAAGGGGATCTTAATTTCATCTAGGAGATCTATTGGAGGAGGCTGCATTATTTCCTATATCATATCAGCCACACTTTCTAGATCTATGTGTTGCAGTGGATCATCAGCCCTAGGGCTTAGATTCCCATCTTGTACATGGTGTTTTGTTGAAAACCCTTTGGGGGTTCTTCATTGGTGTTTGTATAGTGCTAAAATCTATATTTGATCTATCTTTTGAGGCACATATCAACCCATGATATTTTTTATATTCATTTGTTGTATTAGTTCCTTTAAAATTATGTTGTAGTAGTGTTCCGACATTTTTGATATATAGTAGCAGCACCTCTTTTGATGGTTTTGTCCATTGGAGGCTTGTTATATCTTATTGTACATCTTATGGCCCATTTATTATGCATATTATGCTTTTTTTATTATGACTAGAAGGTATTCATATTGGTATCCTATTTTGATGTAATGTTTTACACTACTATTCCTTGGTTTTGCACTATATTCATGCTTTTCCCATTTGGGAATATTACAGTGGTATCAGAGCATAATCTTGGCACAACCTGTGCATCTTGAAAAGCAAATATGTCATCTGAAGAAGGATATCCTCTTACTGATAGAGAGAAGAGTTATCAAAGAATAAGACACCAGAATTTTGACCATAAAAATGACAAAGAAGACAAGGGTAAAACCCCTTTATTTGGAGGAGAAGATGAAGAGAAAGAGTTTCCTAAGATTCTTCTCAAAGCTATGCAATACATTGCTAGAGAAATAAAGGAGATGAGGATGGATAGATACAAGGAATCCCCTAAAGGATTTCAATATGGTGAAGTCTCCGAAATTTCTCATCACTAGAGTGATCAACCAGTGCAACAACCTTAAGTTTCCTAACACTCTACAATGCCTAAATTATTAGCAGTGGGAAACGAAGGGTCTCAAGAAAAAGAATCCCTTGAAGACTATTTTATGGAGTATGAGTCTCAATCTTATAGATTCAAGGAAAACTTGAGTTTTCAATAATTTTTTCAAATCAAGGACAATAGGAGACCCAGGCATCACAATAGAGGTGGAGGATTCATTCAAAATCATGATCTACACTGCACTATGGGTAGATTTTTCTTACCCAACTTTGATGGGTCATCTAAATGTACTGCCAAATCATGGGTAGAGAAGCTTGACATCTACTTCCAGTTGAAAAAATTCCAGAAATGGAGGCCATTAAGATAGCAACACTGTACCTTGAGGGTGAAGCACATGATTGATGGTTCCATGGCTTGTCTACATTGGGTCATGCCAATGTGACTGCATATTCAGAGTTCACATGGAGGTTGGTGGAGAGGTTTAATAGAAGATATCCTGAAGCACCATTCATGGGGCTTGCAAAGCTTAAACAATCAGGTAATCTAGAAACTTATATTTTTGAGTTTCTGAAACTTTCTATTATGGTTCCTGATTGATCTAAAACAAGAAGGGTCTATATGTTCATTGATGGATTAGATGAAACTCTTCATGGGTTGTTTAAGTTTACCAAGCCCACTACCCTTCAAGATGCCATTGAAAGGGTTAGAGATATTCAAGATGCCTTGCCAAAAGCAAAGGCAACATTTCAGCATAAGCCCTCCTTTCCATCAAAGGGAAAATAAGAGGAGGCTCCTTTCTCAAAGGAGAGCCAAAAAAAAAAACCTCTTGATGATGATGTCCGAAGAGACTTGAGGAGGAGGAAGCTTTACTTCACATGCCAAGAATCTTGGGCACCCAGACATAGATGTGCAACATGAAAGGTACACTACATAGAGGTCTTCTTAGATTATGAGGAGGAAGAAGAAGATGAACAAAGAAGAGGTCACAACATTGACACAACAGGATATGAACTGACATCATCAGGAGATGGGAATGGGGAATTTTCTCCAATTGGAGGGGCTCTTGCATCATTGAGAGGAGTACCTAAGTACTTGAACTTGAGGGTTCTAGGTTCCATCCTAGATTAGAGGGTTTGTTTTTTGATTGACAGTGGGGCTACCCACAATTTTATTGATGCCCAAATAGTGCAGAGGGGGGCAATATCCACTGATGATTTCGATGGATTTTCTGTTTTGGTCCTAGGAGATAGAAATATGCAATGCATGCACTATGTTCCATCCTTATCAGTCACCATGGGGACATATACATTGACTAATCACTTCTTTGTGGTTGACATACTTGACACCAATGTGATATTGGGTGTGTAGTGGTTGATTACTTTGAGGAAGGTCACCACAGATTGGGAGATTTTGCAGATGGAATAGGTGGATAGAAAGAGTGGTAAAACTCAGACGATTAAAAGCATGCACACATATCCCTCACATACCACTTCCACCTAGAAATCAGAGATGGATTTGTGCAGTGGAAGCAAGGACCTAATAGTCCCATATATTATGCACATGACTTTGGCACATGGAACATTATTATTTTGTGGCAAATCACCTGGGAGGCCACCTGATCCAGATTTTGTGAGACATGTCTCACATCATGATGCACCATTCATATATCCAGAAGGAATGGGAGCATTAGAAGGCCATGATATAGTGCTAAGAGTCTTGGGTAGACTCAAGGAGGAGGGAGACATTCTCCCAACATCATCATTACCCACTCTCATCTCAGATTTCGCGTTGTGGGAGGAGAAGAATGGGAAGGATAGCAACCTTCCAACATATACCTTTGGCATGGAATATGTCTAGGAGAAGGGTAGCCATATGACATATATTCTTTGCGATAAATCATCAGCACTGTCACTATGGAAGATTGATCAATATTTGAAATCCCAGCCATTAGTGGATTATTCCAAGGATATTTTTACATGCATGATACTTGATGACCAGCTGCATGAAGAGGGATATTCATTCCAAGATGAAGTCATCTATTATCATGGTAGGATATTCTTATCTAGAGCCTCCAAGCTCAAGGAGAATTTTTTACAAAGGGCACTTGAAGAAATCATTTTCAACCATACATATTCCATGTGAGCCTACAACACTATCATGGAGAGATACACTTGGGAAGGCTTTGAAGAGGAACTATATCAGAATTTCCAAAGATGCATGAACTATGTGGAGATGGGAGAGATACATGACTCAATGAAGGACTTATCATAGCCACCTCTTTCCTCTTTTGGAATGAGAGGGGATCTATCTATGGACCACTCCAATTGTATGAGAGGAAATTTGGTGAGGAAGATGCTTATGTACATAATTTTTTATTTGATGAATATTTACATTCCTTTACCATGTATATGCAAGCCATAGCTCCAAGGAGGAGCATTATTCCATATAAAATTCATGGCCAACTTTGGGCCATAAACATTTCTGAACATGGCCACTCCCTTGGAGGATATAGGGAGATGTTGTATCATTGTGGGTGCACTCCAAAGGCACCAAACATATCTCACATTTTGAACCATTGTGAGAATACTTGGGAAGCAAGTAAGTGGTGGGGAAACCACTTACCATACCATTATATAATGTAGTCAGGAGATTTACTGTGCTGGTTCCACATGTGGGACTATGATCCACCTCCATTTATACAAATTATTGTTTGTATGTACTTGGTATTGATCCCATACATTGATGATGTACTTACTATTTTTATGGGAATGATTGGAGGGATGATGGGAGGAATGTACATGCCTTATGGGAGGGATATTATCCATGTTAATTATGCTATATGTTTCAGGGAGAACATTGGGCAAACCATGTTTGTTTCACTGGATCTATTTCTTCCTTATGGGATGAAGTACTTGCATCTCATGAAAAATTTGGAGGGGCATTTCATGGAGGGATGGATTGGTAGAAACTTAGCTTATGAGGGAATCTTATCGCATGATGGTGTCACCAATGGTAGATGAGAAGATTTGCAGCACTCACCTTTTCAGTTTCATGAGGACAAGCAACAATTGGGAAGGAAAGAATGTAATATTCCCAATTAGCCATGAGCTAGTTGCAATATTAAATTTTGTTTTGCTTCTTTGTTTTATGAATAAGAGGAAAATGGAGGTACATAAATCTCCTTAGTAATGAATAAATCAATTCCAATGTGAAAGGAAAACATCTTGGTAGCTTAATTAAGCACCCCTAGGTGTGAAAAAGGGCTGGAACATCTTGACTGGGTCAAACTTGACCAAATCAACAACGCTGTCATGGAGGAGTGGCAACCAATGAGGGACAACACAGTTTTAGATGGAGACACCTTGCATGGAAGTAGGGTCATAAATGAACTGGGATTAGGGTTTTGAAGCTCATATATTATAAAAGGAAGAGGATGGCAGCCATATTAGGTATGTTGATGTATTTGATATTCTGATATATGGTTTGTTTAAACATATAGCTTTCTTTGGCTGTTTAGCTGAGATTGCAAGTTTTATTTAGCACATGGTATTCCTAATTAGGAATCCCACCTCTTCCATTGAGAAGCACTTGGATGAGTCTTGTACTTCACTTCCACTATCAGGCATTTGGCCAATGCTTCATCTTACATCTACAGCGTAGATCTTGTTGAGGGTTGAGTTGTTTTGCAGGTTGCAGCAGTGGAGACCATATTTGGGTCACCCCATTACTTATTTTTAGTGGATAAGGTTTCCTTCCATTGGGAGGATATTAAGGAAGGCCCTTGTGCATATTTTCAGATCTTGGCATCAGGCCACTTATTTATTTCCCCCTATAGCACAATTTCTTTCCAGATCTGCGTTATTTTGAGGGAGGAGTTGCAGGGTGGTTTTGGCACAGCATTTGGAGAGGGGATTTGATAGTGAAGGGGATTTTCCTTTCATATACGAGATCTATTGGAGGAGGCTGCATTGTTTCTTATATTAGATCAGCCACACTTTCCAGATCTTTATGTTGCACTGGATCTTCAGCCTTAGGGCTTAGATTCCCATCTTGTAGATGGTGTTTTTCTGAAAACCATTTGGGGGTTATTCTTGGGAGGTTTTATAGTGCTCAGATCTATATTTTGAGACACATATAAGCCCATGATACTTTTTATGTTCATTTTCCGTAGCAATTCCTTTAAAACTGCACTGTAGTAGTGTTCCGATATTTTTGATATATAGTAGCGACACCTCTTTTGAGGGTTTTTTTCCATTGGAGGCTTGTTATATATTATTGTACATATTATGGACCATTTATTATGCATATTTTTTTGCTATTATTATGATTATAATTTCTCCATATTGGTGTAATGTTCCCAATCTTGACTGCTCAGCAAAACAGGCCTGAAAAACGAATTTTTCATGGATGTGTGCTACTGAAACCAATACCAGCCTTCGGATCCCTTAGATAAGATTATATAAGACCTAAATCCAAGAGGAGGCTCAAAATAAATCACTCTAGGTGGGTTAAACAAATCTTCCACACCTAGTTGCCTTAAGAAAATTTCCCAATGAGGGGTTGCAGCAGTATAACAACAAAGTACTAGAGTATCAGCAAGTTAATAACTATGAAATGTGTTTAGAAACACCTCAAAAGCAATTTTATGTACAAAATAAAGAAGAGAGATTAATTCCATTGACAAAGGATGGGGGAAAGGGGTGATTTTTTCCCTAAAATGAGTGTATACAGAAATTCGTGTAAAAATAAGGGAAATGGTGATAATTTATTTTATATTAGGATGTGATGGACTCCCATACCGAGTTTCAGGTTAAAAAAATCATTCTATCTAAGTTAAAAAATTCCTCTACTCCCGAAAGGGCTTAGAAAGGCTGATTTCCCATGACCTTGAGTATGCAAAAATTACTGAAGCTTGAGCAGCGTCATTTTCTGGATATAATAGATGCAAATAAGTATGAATATAGGTAAATAATATCTAGGGAAATAATTATGCATTCACAAGATGAAAACAGGGATTTTGCATGAATAAACCCTCAATTTCAGGTGCTCCAACACATGAGATTAACCAGAAAAATCTTCAGCGTAATTTTTAGGGGGATGAAGCTTCATTCTATTATAAATCAGATATATAACAGATCCTTGCATGAAAAAAGAGATATACAACAGATATGGAAGCCAAAGAGGCTCTTTATTACACTCCCATTTGGGATCTCAGCAAATGATGGACAACAGTGAGTAGATCTGAGATCTATGTCACAGTTATGTAGTAGTATTCAGAAATTCTGTAGTAAATACAAAATTAATATATCAGATCTTAATGTTACATGGATTGGTTGGCCAATCCATGGATCACAATAGTGAAAGGTAGGAATCCTTTCCACTAGAGATCTCTCCTCCAGGAGAACTCCAAACCACCTGCAACTCTTCTCTTCAGAAATTACATAGATCAGGGAGAGAAGCTACGTTTTTTGCTTCAGTACTTAATAGGCCTGATGCCTAGATCTGAAAATGAAGCACCAATGATCCAATACACTCTTCCAGGAGGTTAAAAGACACACTCACTGAGAAGAGGCACTAGATTTTCTTAGATCTGAATAGATCTAGATTCCACTTGCTGTAGCTCACTTAGACAATGAAAACCTCATTGGATTTATGCTGCCAAAGATATATGGATCTTGGCCATATGCCAGATAGTGGAGAAGAAGCACAAAATCCTCCAAGAGCTACTCAACGGAAGGATGGAGAACCCCCAACAGGAGATCCTTACTAGTCTCTTGCTAAACAACCCAGAGAACTAGAATTTGTCTAAGCAGACAAATTATCCAAGATCATAATACATTCAAAAACCTTTCTCTTGAGCCTTATCCTTCCTTTTATAAGATGAGGATGTGCAAAACCCTAAACCAACTTGAATCACTTAACCCCTTTCACATGAGGTCTTCCTTCTAGAACCGTGCTGTCCCTTTATGAGATACCATGAATCTAGACAACGTTGTAGATTTGGTCAAGGTTGACCCAGTCTCACAGCTTAACCCCTTTCACACCTACAAGTTTATTTTATGTAAATGGCTCAGATATAGTTTTGTTTACATTGAGCATTGATTTATTCATTGATCTAAGGAGTTTTACATGTCCTCCATTAGTCATTTATTCATAAACATGGAAAACAAAACAAAGCAAAAAAAAATTGAATATCTCCCCTTAGCCTGGGCTAAGTGGGAATATTATAGTCCTCCCCTCCAAAATGTTGCTTGTCCTCAAGCAACTCACAAGGAATTTTGCAAAATCTCCAATGGAAATGTCTCCTCCCAAGAATATAAGTATGCTTTTGGTGAATAACCCAAATAGCTGTCACTATGAAAAAGTGGGAGATACATAGAAAGAATTATGTGTTGTCCATTGGTCTTCTCAAGGCGTGGAATATGCTGAATAGTGGGTGCTTCAACCCTCATGAGAAACTTCAATCTCCATGCTATCATCCAAACAAAGTGAGCCATCATTGGTAGCTCAAATAAATAGTCACCAATCCCCACCATATGCAATGTGTAGGGGGCCCATGGCTCGAAATGAGAGATCAGAATGCTCAACTCATTTTGTATCTCCCTCCAATTATGATAAATATGGAGCTGATGATCATGGGATGCATTAGTATAGTCCTCATGAAGTCAAAAGAGACTTGGAACTTCATGATTCCCTTCATGGATTCTACTGAGCCTCCTTGCCCAATCTTCCATGCATATAGTGACTAGAGGATCTTCACCATGTGTGCTCCAAAAGAAACATGGAATAAGTGTCATATGACATATTGGATGGTGACAATAGTCCTTCCCTTGAGACCAACGTTGTCCTTCATATTTCTTCCTCAAATCATAGTACAATAAGTGGCCATCCCACCACCTTCTTGCTGCAAAAAACTTCTTCAAAGCTTGGAAATAGTAGAGGATTATAGGTGTTGGCTGAATATGATTCAAGTAACACATGTCTTGCTGTAAATTCTCCCAAGTGAGAGACTCCTTCCAATGACATAAGCCCAACATATGGCTCCTTGCATAAGAAAACAAGGGATATGTAGCAGCCATACAATGTGCTATCCTCCTCTTGAAGCATGAAAGAATATGGGGGATTTCATTCCCAAAAGACACACTCAACCAATGTGTCATCCCTCCTCTCATGTTCCCAACAAAGATCAAAGCATGATCATCATCACCATAAGATAAAAAATCTCCCTTATTCCATCCCATGAGAGAGTTACAATTTCTCCCAAACCCAAGTACATACATGATCATGAGATACATTCCAAAAAGAAATACATGTACATACATGAGACTCATCCCAATCACAAGCAAATATATGGACATGAAATTAGACATGGGATGTCCAAAATCTCTTCTTGTCAACCAAAGTAACCATGCCTTTTTATTCTTGTGCATCCTCTCATTGAGATATAAGGCATGAGACAAGAAAATATCAAACCTTGGGTAGTACCCATACTCACCCAATAGCAACCAGCGTAGGACATCTCCTATTTGCATGAAATTTAGATGTGGTAAGTGGTTTCTCCACCACCTACTTTCTGCCCATAACATATCTTCATTGCTGAAAGTGGAAGATATATTTGGTGCCTTAGGAAAGCACCCATCATGCTGCAAAATTTCCCTTAGTCCATCAAGGGAGTGGCCATGTTCAGAAATAGTTTTGGCCCAAAGTTGGCCATGAAGTTTATAAGATATGACACTCCTCCTTGGAGTCATGGCCTGCATATATAATGTAAAAGAATGCATACAATTAGAAAATATAACATGCTTTGCATAAGTATTCTCTTCACCAATAGTCCTCCTCCAACAAGTGGAGAGGTGCACAGATCTATCTCTTTCCTCAAGAGGAGAAAGAGAAGGTTGAACTAACTATTTCATAGAGTTATATTGCTACTCCATCTTCATGTGATACATGCATCTTTGATAATGCTGATCTTGTGCAAGACAAAATTTAAGAATAGGAAGATCAATCTTCTTTGGAAAGATATCTCTCTTCCAAAATTTCCATAGTTTAGCCCATGCACACAAGAGTGTTCGTACCCTCTTGCCTTCTTCAAAAATATTTTTTGTATGGAGGGATATCCTTTGCTGCCCCAAATATATGGAGTGGCCTTTTGACATCCTGCTAATGTCATCATAAATCTATGACTTCTTCTTTATCAACAAAAATAGATGAGTGAGGAATAGCAAAATAAATTTTAGGAAATTGTTCAGCTCTCCTTGAAATATATCAATAGATCTTAGTGTTGTGGTAGCTCCCCTCAAGGCTCCCTCCTTAGCCAAATTTATCATTGATGCACAAAGTTTAGAGAAAACTTTATTCTTCTTCTCATTAGGGGGTCTCCCTGGTGGAATGCCTCCATGTTCTTCTTCCTCATCAATATTTGAGAACACCTCACTATCAACAAGAGACCTTGGATCTTGGTCTTCTTTTGAAAGAGGAATCTCCATGACTTCTTTTTGAGAAGAAATCTCTTAATGAAATGGGGATCTTGCCCTTTTAAAGGTATCACACAAGTTTTCATCCCCTCCAACAGAAATTTGAAGTGGATTTTTCATAGTAGGTCTTTCCAAATCATGTAAGGGTTTTGCATGCTCATGATTTTCTAGCTCTTTTATAGATGTTTTAGCTTGCCTCTCATCAAATATCTTCACCATTATCCTAATGAACTTAGCATAAGTGGAAATATTTTCATTCTTCAAAGAAAAATTTTCAAATAGCCACCAATCATAAGCTTTACCTTTAATATGCAGCGCTGCTACCTTAAGGGCTTCTTCTTCTGAAACTCGATGTAGATCCAGATATGAGTCTAGCTAATCTATCCATTCTTCAGCTGTGCATGTGGGGGTTCCATCAAAGTTAGGCAGAAAGAATCTACCTCTTCTTCTTCTATTGCTGGCTCTTCTCTCCTCCTTGAGCTGGCAAAAATATTGGAAGCTCAAGTGCTCCTTGATTTCCCAAGATGTATATTCATACTCTTGAAGATATTCACTCAAAGTCTCCTCCTTTGGTGCATCTTTCTCCTTCATCTTCCTTGCAGTCTTCTTGACCTCCTTGGAGAGGTTCTCTCTGGATCTAAATTCTGATGAGATTAATCTCATATTATCATCATTCTGATCTCTTGGGCTTAGAATCACAGGCTGAGCCAAGACTATGCTCTGATACCACTGTAATGGTCCCAATCTTGACTGCTTAGAAAAAAAGGCCTGAAAAACACATTTTTCAGGGATGTGTGCTACTGAAACAAATAACAGCCCTTGGATCCTTTATTTCAGAGTATCTAATACCTAAATCCAAGAGTAGGCTCAAAATAAATCACTCTAGGTTGGTTAAACAGATCTCCCACACCTAGTTGCCTTCAGAAAATTCCCAATGAAGGGCTGTAGCAGTATAAAAAAAAAAGTACTGGAGTATGAGCGAGCTAATAACTCTAAAATGTGTTTATAAACACCTCATTAGAAATTTTATGTACAACAGAAAGAAGAGAGATTAATTCCATTGACAAAGGATGGGGGAAAGGGGTGATTGTTGCCCTAAAATGAGTGTATACAGATATCCGTGTAAAAATAAGGGAAATGCAAAGATTTTATTTTATATTAGGTCGTGAGGGAATCCCATACCGAATTTCAGGTTAAAAAAATCATTCTATCTATGTTAAACAGTTCCTCCACTCCCAAAAGGGCTTAGAAAGGCTGATTTCCCATGACCTTGAGTATGCAGAAATTACTAAATCTTGAGTAGCATGATTTTCTGAATCTAATAGATGAAAATAAGTATTAATATCAGTAAATTATATCTAGGTCAATACTTATGCATTTACAAGATGAAAACAGGGATTTTGCATGAATAAACACTCAGTTTGAGGTGCTCCAAAACATGAGATTAACCAGAAAACTCTTCAGTGTAATTTTCAGGGGGGTGAAGCTTAATTTTATTATAAATCATATCTACAACATATCCTTGCATGAAAACAGAGATCTACAACATATCTAGAAGGAAAAGAGTCTCTTTATTACACTCCCCTTCGGGATCTCAACAAATGATGGACAACAGTGAGTAGATTTGAGATCTAAGTCATAGTTATGTAGTATTATTCAAAAATTATGTAGTAAATACAACAGTAATAGATCATATTTTAGGGTTATGTGGATTGGTTTTCCAATCCATGGATCACCATAGTGAAAGGTAGGAATCCTTTCCACTAGAGATCTCTCTCCCAGGAGAACTCCAAAACACCTGCAACTCTGCTCTTCAGAAATTACGCAGATCAAGGAGAGAAACTACACTGTTTTCTTCAGTACTGAATAGGCCTGATGCCTAGATATAAAAATGCAACACGAATGGTCCAATACACTCTTCCAAGAGGTTAAAAGACACACTCACTGAGAAGAGGCACTAGATTTGCCTAGAATTGAATAGATATAGCTTCCACTTATTGCAACTCACTTAGAAAATGAAAACCTCACTGGATTTAGGCTGCCAAAGAGAGATGGAGCTTGGCCATATGCCAAATAGTGGAGAAAAAGCACAAAACCCTCCAAGAGCTACTCAATGGAAGGATAGAGAACCCCCAACAGGAGATCCTCACTAGTCTCTTGCTAAACAGCCCAGAGAAATAGAATTTGTCTAAGCAGAAAAATTCGCCAAGATCATAATACATTCAACAACCTTTCTCTTGAGCCTTCTCCTTCCTTTTATAAGATGGGGATGTAAAAAACCCTAAACCACCTTAAATCACTTAATCCCTTTCACATGAGGTCCTCCTTCTAGAATTGTGTTGTCTCTTTATGAGATACCATGATTCTAGACAGCGCTGTAGATTTGGTCAAGGTTGACCCAGTCTCACAGGTTAACCCCTTTCACACCTGCAAGTGTATTTTATTTAAATGGCTGAAATATGGCTTTGTTTACATTGAGCATTGATTTATTCATTGATTTAATGAGTTTTACATGTCCTCCATTAGTCATTTATTCATAAACATGAAAAAAAAAGCAAATCAAAATTGAATATCTCCCCATAGCTTGGGCTAAGTGGGAATATTACAATTGGTCTCCTATTTTGATGTAATGTTTTACACTACTATTCCATGGTTTTGCACTATATTCCCGATTTTCCCATTTGGGAATATTACACACTGTCAGGTATTTATCACTGTCACCTATTACCTCAATTGTACAAAATTTCCAAGAAAGTTGTCTTAGCAGGTTCGTCATCTCACATTCCATTAATGGACACTAAAGAAGAAATTTTTGATTTTTTTTTTACTTTGAATCACACTGAAATGTATCAGCATATCCTTGTGAATAAGTCCAATTTCTCATGTTACGATGCTATAGTCAGGTCTGGGGTTTGTCATCCTTTATCGCTGAGACTCACCTTTTTCCAAGTTTATAAGATGGCTAGTGTCTGCTATGTATCCCCAAAAAATTTTCGTGATGGATAAGTCAGGAGAAATTAACTTTTAGTTTTCTTCTACTCTAATCCAGCAAGCACTCTATTTCCCATCCTCAATTTCATATGCTTCCTTCTTTGAAGAAACCCTACTAATTTATTTTGAGAATTTAATAGGTCAAGAGTATGACCAAAATATGTTTTATTTGATGCCCAGTGGGAATCCATTGTATTTAGAATCAAACCATATTCCCTTGGATACTTTTGCTAAATAATTTCAACCCATTCTTCAAATTTTACATAAAAATTTGGGGAAAGATAATTCATCAATTATTGAAAAATTCACTCTAGGTATTTTTAGTTTGATGATGAAAGCTGAGGTTGGAGGTTGTCCTAGATATTCCATCTTTCTGGGAGAGGTTAGTTAATGCCCAATTTATGAAATTCCCACTCACAAGTTGTTTTAGGTTCCCTTTTTTTATTGCATATTTGTTCTTATATACTCATGTGGAGAATTTTATGCACTTGGGGTTAAATATTATGGATGTAAACAAGAACAAAAAGCCAGTGCTCTTTTCGACTGATGTAGTGAGGGCTAGCTCAAAGAATGAAGTCTTGGTGGATTTTGTTGCTTCATTTATTTTCGTAGTCTATTCAATCATTAATATTTCTCCTACACCTTCTTCACTTCCAAAAGCTTAGTCCTTTCTTCACTTTAGAAAATATATGAAAGTGGGAGACTAGTATTCATTTGAGGATTATTCAGAGATCAGATTGTATGGAGTTGACATTAAACCTTACAGGTTGCCAAATTTTGTTCCTATGAGGTTTTTTTCATTAGATTTCATAACACAAACTTTAAATGTGGATCAGATTCATTTTTTTCCAGCCAAAGCGGACCTTTTATTTAGATTACCAAGGAATGTAGGTCCTGTCATTGTTAATACCAGGCAAGCTCCAGAGGAATTTCAGATAATTCTTGAGAGAATGGATTTATTATTAGGAGAGAAATTGGCTTATGATCCCTATCATAACATTTAAAATAGAATAGTAGAAAATGGATATGCTCCATCTTTAGATGAAGCTTGACCTGAAATTGAGAATCTTGCAAATGGAGGAAAATTGGCTTCAATGAGGGGAGTACATATTGAAACCCATATGAAGAGTAAAAATAATATCAATAGAGGTAGGTAATAAATCATGGACTTAGATAAATATGCAGATGGAGCAGCAAAAAGGACCAAGATATCTGATGAGGGTGACACGACATTAATTCCTGGTTTTCAATTGCAGTTGGGAGAGGCAATATGTACACCCTCTTCTCCAAATCATAATGAGGCTACTCTGTACTTAGTACCAATAATTAAACAAATATTTGCACAAATTGAAGATAAGAATAATAAGATCAAAGAAAATATGGAAGT
This sequence comes from Pinus albicaulis, assembly GCA_034641835.2. Lineage (NCBI taxonomy): Eukaryota > Viridiplantae > Streptophyta > Pinopsida > Pinales > Pinaceae > Pinus > Pinus albicaulis. Next base: position 40,515,725 of record CM076570.1, on the reverse strand, counting down.
TCAGTTCGAAGCTCAATTGTCTTCTGATTATCAAACTAGATTGCTGTCAGCTATGGATTTAGAAAGGAATCATATCAAAATTTCCTTTTATAATCCTTCTGCATTATTTTTTTCCTCTTCAATAGGTTTTAGAATTGTAGATGCCAAAAATATTCCTCTACCTGATAAGATTAATCTACACAGGAAAACTTGAGAATTACTTTAAAATGATTTAAATGAAAAATTATCAGCTAACAACAAAGCTGAAAAAATGTTGGAGAAGGTTGTTGGAAAATTCAAGTATGAAAAGGAAAATTCAAGGGCTCTGTCAAATCATAATGAAGAGTGAAGAAACTGGTAATCAAGTTGGGAGTAAATCTTGAAGACAAAAGTGCAATTCAAAAGTTGTTGCAAGGTGCCGAAGAAAAAATTCAAGTACATAGAATGAAGTTAAAACTACCTTCAGAGAGCATCGAATGACTTCAAAAGTAGCCCAAGTTGAAAAAGAAAAGGAAATTTTAACTAATGAGTTATTGCATAGAAATGAGGAGGTATCTAAGTTGAAAGAAAAGAATGTTTCTTTATAGTTTGAAATTGACTCACATGTTTGAACAATTCTAGTAGAGATAGATTCAGAGTACTCGTCTGCTAAACTAACTCAAGTTAAGACTGAGTTAAAGCTTGATGAGAACGATATGAATAAAAGAAAATGTGATTTTGATAAAGCAATGAAGGTCATTAAATTTACTGATCAGGAATTGTCTATGAAAAAGGATACTGCTCAAAAGTATATAAAGGATTGCCAACTTGCATATCAAGAGGTCAAGGAGTTGAAAGAAAAGGTGAAAGGCAATATGTCACTTATCCCAGCAAGAGAGATCTTATGGAATGATATTATAGCTAACGTTAAAAACATCTAGGATTTTTTACTGATTATGGAGGAGGAGAAAACAATTGTCAGAGATCTGGAGGGTGGAATCATTGCCCCTAAAAATAAGTTACAAGAAAGAGCCCAATTTGTGGAAAAGATGATTGAATTTATGAATTCCAAGTTTGCACATCAATTAAAGGAATTTGGGATTGAGAACAAGACTGAGTATGTGATTGAAATCAACAAGATGATATTGAAGAATTTGCACAGAAAATTGGCTGAGAATATATTAAGGAGGTGAAGGAATCTATAGTAAATTTTAATACTGCTTTTGATAAGAGAAACAAGGCAGGATTTCCATCTTGATGGGATCAACATGGAAATCTATTACCTTGGGAGACTTTTGAAACAATTCTAGTAGAAGCCAAAAGAAAAATTGGCACAACTTATGAAAATACACCGGTATTGAAAGGGGATACTATTGTTAATTATCTACAAAGAGACTTCAAACTACTTTGTATGATGAGAACTATATTTATTGAAAAGCTAACCTATATCAAGATCACTGAATTTAGAATGGTTCATGTCAAGTTCATTAAAATCCCAAATGAAAATGCGGATATGTGGAAGAGGTGCAGAGAATGGATGTCTCCTCAAGTAATTGATGCAAGAGCCACGACTTCCACTGTTACTGAAGTACAAATCATTCAATGATAGAGACTATTCCAGCGTGGAGTTTAATTTTTACTTTCATAATTTTTGATAGAAAAACTTTATTTTTTATGTAATTTCATTTTCCGAATGTAATATGTTGAGCACAGTTAGTTCGAAGATAGTTTAGGGAGTTGACAGTTTCATAACTGTCTTTTGAAATTTTGTATAAAACATGCTTTGAAAGAAGAAGTGAGGTTCTGGATTTTGGGACCTTAGAGGCACTACATTTTTGTACTTTCTTTCATATGATCGTGAATAAATTTTTCACAGAGTTTCCATAATTTTTTGGGTATGATTAGTTTTTCTTGTTTCATCTTTTTTTAATGTTCTTCTCTCATAATTGAGTAATGAATTTGTTGGTTTCTAATGTTACAATTTTGTGAGTTAGAGTTAAAATCCTCAATGATGCGCACCTCTATTTTGTATTTCATTTCATGCTAGCCATTTTTCTTCTAAAGTTAAGGATAGCAGATTTTGTGTAAGAGAGCCTATTATCTGAAACTTCCACTATCATTTATTTCGGCTAGAAGGAATTTGTGGAAAAAATATTCTCATATGAAAATTTAAAAGGTTTTAAATCATATTTCTTTGGTTTTATAAAATTAATGGACAAACAATTAATTCTTTTCAAGTTTTACATGAATGTGTTGGGTACTAATCTCTCCTCAGCTAGGAATTTTCTCCCAAGGCACAATATTTTTTGGCACCATTGCCAGGGAACGAAGATACAAAGTTATTTTTCTCTAGGCATTTAGTCTTGTATCGTTTCTTTGGTTGGTGATAAAATAAAGTGAATAGGTTGAGTCTGTCACCAACATAACATTCATGGCTCTAAGAATACCACACATGAGGTATCATACCTTGAAACAGAAGACTCATGCTCTCTCTGACCCTGAGAAGTTATTCTATTGGAGGGTGTGGAAAGAGAAAATAATGGTAACCCCAAATCCTACTATGGCTGCTCTTGGTACCAGCTCTGATCAATATCTGCCTAGTTTTTTTAGAAGAGATTATTAAAAAATCTTGATTTTTTCCAAGAAAGTCTATTATCCCCTCAAACTCTTTTTCTTGAACCAAACCTAGAAGATAAATATTTTGAGTCAATTTCATTCTCTTTTCCAGATTCTCAAGAAGTTTAGGGATTTGATATTTCATCCTCAAAACAATATGCTTCTTATATTAATCAACCTGTTCCCATTTTAGTTCAGCCTCCTCAATCCTTTGTGTTTAAAGCAGGATGTTATTCTGTAATTAACCCAGTATTAAACATGTTTGTACTTGAATTTATTATGAAATATTTTCTCCTTTAAATCTCCCTTATCCGATGAATTCTCTTCCATAGGACTATCTCAAGTTGTTGCCTAGGTTTACAGGTGAAGATGAAATGACAACTGAAAAACATATTGCTACATTTTATGCTTTTGCTGAAAATATCAATGTTGAACATTTAGATGTGGCGATGAGACTATTTTTTAGTCACTTAATGGATAAGTGAGGAAGTGGTTCAAAACCCTTCCTGCAAATTATATTAATACTTCGGAGGAGTTAGAAAATTCATTTACACAGAGATGGGGAGAGAAAAAAGATCACAATTATTTTCTAACAGAATTCAATGCTATTAAAATAAAATCAGAAGAAGACATAAATGAAGTTATTAAAATTTTTAATAAATTATATAATCATTTTCCAACTGAGATAAATCCTCCACCTACTGGAGAAAAAGTGGTATTTGCAGGTGCTTTTGAATGTGATTTTGGAATCACACTAAGGGAAATGATATCCCCTACCTTGGATCAAATCCAAACTGACACATTGGAAATCGAGGAAAACCTATCTGCTACTGGAAAGATCAAGTAAATGTAGGAGGTTGATGAAAAAGGAAATGGAAAATATGAAGTAAAGGCTGTGAACTAGCCAAAATATGAACATAAACATAAATTGGAGGAAGTGACCAAATTCATTAGGAATCTGTCAAATAATTGTAAATTTGGAACTTGAAAATTAAAATCCCCCTAGACAGATTCAGCAAGGCCAAAACATAAATTTTAATCCTCAATTTAGGAGGCAGCAGCTAGTAAAAATAATGTAGAGGGATAGAAAATATCAAGATAATATCTAGCCTCCTCTGTATATTGAAGATCAATCAGAAGAGGTAGTGGAAGAGAATCCTAAGGAAAGGGATACACAAGTTTATATTTTTTTATGGGGAAGAGGAAGACATGATCAAAAGTAAAGAATTGAGTTCAAAATTTCAGGTCTCTTTAGATGAAGAGAAGATTTAATATTATTGTAAAAAATTCATAGATTTTATGCAAGCATAGCTATACAGGAAGTATGACCTTCGATCAAGAAAAAGGTCAACAATACAGGATGATGGAGAATAACAGAAGTATCAAATACCTCAACAAATGGCGACTCCACAACAACCCCCAAAAAAACTTGATAAAGAAAAATAAGAAGTTAATTCAACCCCAAAGGTTAAATTGCAGTAAGGAGAAAGTTCAAAGGAGAATTTAAGTACAAGAGTATTGAATAAGACTATTCAATAGCCTATTGAAAGCTCTCAGGAGGTTCCAAAACAAAAATTGAATGAATACGAAAATGAGAAGGTGATCTAACAAAATCATTCCTTTAACTTGGTAAAGTAGTTGGAAAAGATCAAAGTACGAGTTCCTTTGACCAAGTTGATTAAAAATCCACCATATAAGAAGCAGGTCTCTGATTTTATAAATATTTCATAAGATAACCATGCAACAGACAGTGAATTTGTAGGAGGATAACCCAGTGGTAATATTCAGTCCTCATTTGGAGGAAGTGGATTCCTATACTCCTCACTTTTATATTTCGTTGTTGGTACATACATTTATTCTGCATAATTAAAAGTTAGATGCTAGAGCCTCCCATAAATTTTGAGGAGGTAAATCCCATCTGCGGACAGAGGCGATCCCACTAGCCCTAGATTGGGTCTAGCAACAATCGAATCACGCAATGACGTTGGTTCCTAGTTATAAGAAAGACAAAGATCGCGATAAGTGGCCTACCTTGAATCCCATGATGCTGTTGTTGATGAAGAAGTGGTGCTCCTCATCCCTAGCTTGACAGATCACAATCCTTCCGTTCGTCACATCCAGAAACTTGTAAACACGTAGAGAAACGACGACATACAACATGATACTTAAAGCATGTAACTATATATCAGTCAGAGAAGATATAATTCATTGCATCACATAAAATATTAAACACAAGAATGGAACCAAAATCAGAGTCTCTTATATTATAAATGAAAAAAAGGAGATTACAACCAAATGCTCTAATGCCATGATCTCCCTTCGGCGGGGCTTATAGCAGAGCGTGTCTTAACAAAGCCTGTCGGGAATTTAGAAAAATCTCTCTCTCTTACAAGGTTCTCTTCGGCTCAACGCTCAATAGTTTCCTAGCTATAGTTTCCTTCCTACCAGTTCAGCTAGCTAGAAAATGGAGAGGGAAAGATTTTATAGATGGAGGAAGGGAAGTTGGAATCCCTATAATCATGGGATATGTCCTATCTCTTAGGAAGGTTCCATGAGAGGTGGAAAACCACTTCCTATACATGGAGATCTAGAGCCAAATCACTCAACTTCTTTTGATGATTCATTCTGGAGTTTGTTACAATCAAACTTACGCCATTTATTTTTAAAAAAAATCCCTTACTAAGCTTGGCGTGAGTGAAACACAGGGACAGATCACTACCTGGCTTGCCCTCTACTGTGGATTTCTGCCACTGGCACGAGGGATGAACTGGCTAGTCGCGCCAAGGCTAAAACATCTGTTTTTAGGGTTTTTCAGAGGAAATGTTCTTCAGGAGAATTTTTTTCCTTATGCAGGAGGATGCCATGAAGGTGTTTTCAGGATATTTTACTGTTCACAGGTCACGATAATATTTCTCCAATGTACGGGACGAGGGATTGCAGGGACGGTGACAAAATGCTGTGTAACAGATGCCCCATAATGCATGAGGTCCGAGAGAGAGGGAGGGGTAAAATGCTTTATGAGAATGTGCCCAACTGAAAACACTGTCATCGGAAGACCTACAAATACAAATACAACTGATATCTTTGATACATGATATGTGGTATGGGCGCAGCCATCCAAAAAAGAAGGATCAACAAGTAGACTCAGGTATGGTCGTAGCCATCCAATTAAATGAGTCATGTAATAAATCATGATAATCCACAAAGAATTCGCAGCTTGGATTTTATCAGACAAGATCCAAGATCTTGTACTCCCTCTCGACCCAAACAGAGTACAAGTCCAAGCATGCGAATAAGTGAGCTGAAGTTGAACATGCAAGAACATCGTCTAATTACCATCCAATAATGAAAGTCATTAATAGACGCGAGAGAAACCACCAATAATGAGGATGACTCTCAAGGTAATATAGGTACAATCCATGGAATGTGAATAGTGAGCTGGTGTCGAACACCCATGAAATCATGCGATCAAAGGCCAATAATGAAAACCTTGCGTTGAATGCGAAGAACCTGCCATTGACGCATGCAGGCTCCAAGGTACTTGAAGGGATTCTCTAGATCAGTTTCCTGGATAATGAGTTGAAGTCGACAGGAAGTGACCTTGATCGAAGGTGGGCCATAGTTTTTCCCACATCATCGATAGAGGAACATGTTTTTTGTGAATCAAGATCAAATAGAGAATCAGAGGGAGGTTAAAAACTGCAGAGGCCAACTTCTCTTGAAAATATCAGCGGCACGACACTAGATTTGGTATTATTTGACATCAAAGGATCTGAGGTCATGATGACATGGCAAAGAGAAGATGAGCAGTCAAAAGAGATTACCCAAACCCACGGAAGCAAGCATATAACGAGATGAGATTTCCCCAACCCGACACGAATGCAGACAAGTGCCATGTTCAAGAGCGACATACTGTCGACACGATGATGATACTGGTTCCTTTTTCCCCCACCATTTCTGGCGAGTACCCCAATTATTTTTGGAAACAAGATTGAAGGGGATAGCATATGCTTGCGATATAAGTTTGTCCTTCGGACAAATCTGACCTAGTACATTTAACGAGCCCTAGGAAGGAGGAACTCGAGTAATGTCACTATGATGGAGTCCGATTTCATCAGTTTTTAACGAGTCTAACAAAGGAAGAACTCGATGTCTTTTTATGTTTAGAGAGTTTGAAAAGACAATGGAAAAAAAACTCCAGCAGTCCCTTTTCATAGATAGTCCCTCAGATCCGAAAAGGTAGAAAACTATGTATGAGAGAACCTCCTAGTCAAAATAGGCTAGGGTATTCCTTTTTTGTAAGTAATCTATCCCAGCCCGAAAAAGGGGTAAACGTATACTGGGTAGATGTCGTTTCATAGCCAATTTAACGAGCTCAAAAAGACAAGTGACTCGGCGATATTTTCAGTTTTAGAGAGTCAGAAAAGAGCTGAAATATGACTCCAGTAGTGACTTTTTCATGTTTTTACTGAGTCCAAAAAAGTATAAAATACAGCTCGTGTCGTCATCCTAATCGCATGAAATCCTGTCGCTGCACAAAAAGCGAGTGTAAAACCCATTTTTCAACAAAATCTGATAAAATATCAGAAAAGTAAGTCCCAAAACCTAATTTTGATTTCGAAAATTTATAAATATTATCAATAGTAAAAACATATTTACTTTTTACCTCTTTACCTCTTGCAGAGCTATAGTGAGCCATTTTCTTTGTGATATTGCGGTGAAGATTGTGGACAATCCAATGCACTATTCCAGATCCCGTCTTTTCCCAGTAAGAGCCACTTCCATTAGCCATTTTTTAAGCCATATATTATAGCTTTTCATTGTCATTTGGCATCCCTGAGGGGAGGATTTGCAAAAATAGGGCTTCCACGTTTGGCGCTAGTATCAGGCACGGACCCGCGCCAATCGACCTATTTTTGCAAAGGGGCTGTGCCAGGTGGTGCGACTATCATCAAAATAGTCACGCCAACCGTGCAACCCAATATTTTTTTTAATTTTGACAAAAATACAACCAATAAATTGTTGGTTTAAGTACCCAAGAGATCTTATAATGTGCTTATGACCAATTTGAGGCAGGTATAAAGAAAAAATGGTGTTTCAATGGAAAGAAAGGGAGCATAGTGAAGAAGATGAGTTAGCAATGGAAAATGAGAAATGCATGAATGCTCTTCAAAATTTTGAGTTAAAGAAATTCTTCTTAACACCATGTCTCAGGGCTCATCCCGAATTACTACAATATTTGACAAGTATTTGGGATGAGGACGAAGAGAATTTTAAACTTCGAGATCAAGTACTTGAACTCAAAGTGTCCAATGTCTACTTCATCACTGGACTATCACGCAGAGGTCCAGTTTCGATTATGACAAGCACCAGGATTTTTGGTGAAAAAATGTCAATGGTCATGGAGAGGGTGTGCCTGGGGGAACAAACGGGATCAGGTAGTGGCAAATTAGACATCCATATTTTTCCTGACCTAGCACTTAGAGTGGTGCTACATACCATTATGCAGGCTGCAGGGTCACAGGCATCGCACAAGGCTACCAAAACATAGCTCCTCCTGGCATCAGAGTGCATGAATCCCACAATGTTCTACTGGGCCACAAATGTGACTATGAACATCAAACTAAAATTGACCAAATGAAAAAAGGTCAAACTGAAGAAGTTTGGGTGTGGGTCAATCTTGGTATCGTTCTTCCTAGAACGACTGCCTATATTCTAGGGCTAGGGGGCGATAGTACCAGATCCACCATTGAGAGAGCCACAGATGGATCGATGGGCATCATTAATGCCCAGGGCAGGGGGCAACCAGTAGATGTCATGGTGGCTTGAGTTCTTTGGATGGCTCCAACGACAGTTGATCATCATAGAGGACTGGCCCTATGCGGGCACTGATTTCACTGGAGACCCAAACCTTCCGCTCCTGGAAGGAGAGGACTGGGATGAGGAGCTAGGTAAGACTCTTTTTCATTTTTATGGATTTTATGATTTTTTGGTATACATGCATGTCCTAACAATTGATCCTATATGTATGCAGATGTTGGCCCAGAGAGGCCTGCTAGGATTGTTGAGCCCCAAAGATGTCCTTTCCCTTCACCAAATTTCACTTCATTTACTTTGTCCCTTATCAATTACAGTATTAAATGGTCAATAGGATTGGTTAAAGACACTTTAGGAATGTATACAATGACTAGCTTGCTATATTTTCATGGTTTTGTTGTTGTAGTATTTTTTGACTAGACTCAGCTACAAAATGTAGCCATTCTGTAGCTAGTTGCCTATTCCGCAACTATCTTCATGTTATCATATGTTACAGGTGTCACTTCAGAGAAAAATGCATATGGTTGAATTCCACAATGATCCCACATCATTATTGCTCTCTACGAAGTCTGAGCAAGAATCTACAGGTGGTTATGCACGTGGAAGAGATCAAAGCTAAGAAGAAGATTCCTACCAGGACAGGGACTCTACAGATGTCTCCAGCAAAGTACAAGGCTTCCATAAGAGTTATAATTTGATTTTGATTGAAAAAGACACTTGTTCCTATTTATTCTCAAGGGTAGTTATGTATTTGTTATATAAGAATGACTCGGGAGACCGAGGGACAGTTAGCTAGATTGATGTTTTGTTGCTAGATCTAAAAAGACCGTAATACTTTGTTTTTGAAATAATTTTCCTTTAATGAAAGAAGCACCTATTTATTGCAAGATCTGAGGCAATATTGAGGAGATTTGTATGCTAATCTGGTGGTAGAGGGCCCCTACTTCCTGAGAATTTTTGTGCACATTGTTTAGATAAGTAACTTTAGCCTTGTTGCATTCCTAGTTTAAGTAATTTTCTGAACTTTGTGTTTTATACTCACTTGCATTGGATGCTACAGTCTAGTCTTGTTCTTACGAATTATTCCAAAATATCACTAATATTGAATGAGATATTACTGTAGTATTTTAGGAATTAGTTGCCTTTTTCTGAACTTTACGTTTTTGTGCTCAATTACATCAATTGTTACAGCTAGACTTTTTCTTCCAAATTGTTCCAAAATATCACTAATACTGAACAAGATAGGGCTGTAATATTGCAGAGATTAGTTGCATTATAGTGTATTTGTAATACTCCGGAGATTAATGGCACGCTAGTTCAGTTTCTATTCACTGTATTTCAAGTTAGATTAATGGCACTCTAGTTCAGTTTCTGTTCACTGTATTTCAAGTTAGATTAATGGCACTCTAATTCAGTTTTTGTTCACTGTATTTCAAGTTAGGATAATGGCATTCTAGTACAGTTGTGGTCACTGTATTTCAAGTTTGAATGATTGCATTTTAGTTCAGCTTTATCTATTGTATTTTTAGTTTTATTAGTCAGTTGTATGCTAGTTTTGTTCCATTAGACTTCAAGGCCTTCATTATTTACAAACTACTCTTGTTATTAATCTCTTCCAACACATCATCATATGGACAGGAATTAGTGATATTAGTTCAAGGCCTTGACTGTTCTGCAATCTCTTATAATTTTACAAAATAGCCTTTTCCAAAACTATTCCAAAAGATTTCTAACTTTCGAATGAGGCTTAGTAGTGACAATTTGAGTTGCAGAATGGATTAATTTCAGTGTCATAGGTTAATTTAGAGTATATTTCCTTACTATGCTACAAATAATATTTTCCAATTGTGTTCCAATAAATTTATAACCATGGATGATATTTTTGTGATATTGTAAGTCATTGTTTACTTAGAAGAACCTCATTGCATTAAAATTATCCTTTTCTGAAGATATTCCAACATATTTATAATGAATGAACGGGACTGAGTTCATTTTATGAGTTATTGATTTCATGTTATGAGTTATTGAGTTCATGATATGAGTTATTTAGTTCTTGCTATGAGTTATTTTTCTTGTTAAAGTATTGCATTTTATGTTCTCAAGTGCCATACATAATTTAGAATAAGTTTTGCTCTGTTTTAGTGTGACCAACAACTTCTCTTTGCAAAAAATTGGTTCTTTTCCTCTTAGAATAAAAACACAAAACCAAAAACATTGGAAAAATACTAAACACAATGTAGTGAGAAACAAATACCTAGGCACATATAGTGCACTTCACTTCAACAATTTACTAGCCCTGGTTGACAATTTATGACCTCAATTTAGGAACACTAAGTTGAGCAGACATTTTGGCGCCGTTGCCGGGGAAGTGTAACTAGGTAGCCTTGTTTCTTACCTCCAAAAAACAATGATATGCGTAGATAAAGAGACTCAAGGGGTAGAAGCTTGATTTCTAGAACACCACTTGTTTCACCAAGACCAAGAGCCAACACACCTTCAACTCAAACCTACATTCCATCCTTTACTGATCCTAGACTTCCATAGGACTTAAGATCAGATATTCCATTAGAAAGACCTTCCACTTTATCCACTGAACCTATCTTAGAAGAAGATTCTGAGACCCCTGCTGGGGACATAAATTTTTCAACTTCTACAGAAGAATCAACTATGGCAGAAGAAGGGGGAGGAGGAGTTTTTAATGGAGAACACACACTATTTGGAGGGGGTAGAGGTAGAGGTAGAGGAGAAGGAGGTAGAGGTGCAGAAGGAGAAGGATGCAGAGGAAGAGGTAGAAGAGAAATGGGAAGCTCTTTTGGGTTTCTTATAGTAGATGAATAAACCAACGCAACTATGAAAAACATTTCACCCTATGTCCTTCCAAACTTTTATGGACTTAAAACTGAAGATTCTGAAACCTTCCTATTTGAATTTGAAGTCCTATTTAGAACCTATGACTACTTACAAGATGCTCAAAACTTAAACTATTCCCTTAAACATTGAAAGGAGCAGCATTAAAATGGTTTATGAGTTTGATCAACAGTTCTATTAGGACATGGGAAGACATGAAACAAGAATTTATAGAGAGGTATTTGGATTACTGTATGCCATTCAACCATAAGGAGGAAGTGTTTAAAATGTTACAAAAAGAGGATGAAAATTTGGAAGATTTGTTGGAGAGGTTTAACTATAACATCAAGAGGGAAAAAATGGAAAACTTAGATCAAGACACTTTGAAAGCTCTCTTATTGAAGAAAATTAGGGATGAATGGTTAGATATCCTTAACATGATGGGAAAAGGGGATATATATCAGCTCACATTACCTGAAATAGCTGAATTATGTATCAACCTTTCAAGAGGGAAATCTAAAACTATAAAAGGACCAAGAGACCCTGCTCTTGCAAGGGCAAGTAAATCTACTTCTGGGACAGTAAGTAGGGCAGAAATAGGACATATGCTTGATGAATTCAAATCTGATATATTGGGGAGTCTTAGTGAACTAATAGACACCCTTAAGTTACAAAACAAGCAGAAAACTAAATCTGATGCCTTAGCAATCTTTTGTCCCAAATGTAGAAAGAAGCATGCCTTGAGAGAGTGCCCTTTGGATGCAAAAGTAGTAGAGACCTGTGCAATTTGTTCAGAAAAACATGAGATCAAGAGCTGTCCTTCACTTCCTGGTCTTAAAGCTGTCTTTCAGGAAGAAACTCCTACAAATTCCACAGAATCTCTCAATTTTGTCTCTAGGAGACCTTGGCAAGGACCTCAAACACAAGGATTCCATGATCAACTATATAATCAACCCCTACCAAATTGGAATTCCTGGCAACAACCTTGGCCCCAATTTCAAAATCAATCTCAAAATTGGGCACAAGGAGCACAAAATCCCTATGGAAGATACTCTCAGTACTATCAGTATCCACCACCCTATCCACCATATTCACATTTCCCTCCTCAACAAAAATTTCAACAAAATCCTCAAAATCCAGAACATCACAATCAACCACTTCCATTACCATTTCCTCAGAAAACAAATCAGTTGCCTGCCCAACCTATATCAAACCCCAACAATAAAAATCCTCAGAACACATACATGATAGAAGGCCAACAGTTTCCAACTTATTTGATCACTCCTTTAGACCTTAGTGATGTTCAACTTAGGTCTGGAAGAATACTTGAAAAGAGGAAACCTTCTGTAATCATACAAGAGCAAGAAAATTCAAAGGAAGATTATCTGAGGATAAATAAAAGTCTTGAAGAGAACACATCTTTCCAAGACCCAAACATTGAAAAATCAAAACAAAAAGAACCAATAATTTCAACTCGTATATTAGAGCAGCCATCAACATCCACATCTACACCTCCCTTTCCAGAAAGATTACAAATTGATAGGGGTGTAGAAAAACAAATTATGGTGCCTAATTATGATTTCTTGGATGAGATGAGAAATGTTTGTATTAAGATCCCATTATTGCAAGCTATCAAGGAAATTCCAATCTTAGCAAAGACAATAAAGGAGTTGAGCATGAAGAAAATATGAAAAATAATAAGAGAGATAAATAAAATTCAACTGGCAGGAAAAATAGCAGATGTCATGATGGGTAAGATTGCTATTCCAAAGTATCTAGACCCAGGAAATCTAGTTGTTAAAATACACATCAATGGAACTGAAATTCAAAACACACTTATTGATTTAGGAGCAGCAATCAATATCATGAGTAGACAAATCATGGATAAAATAGAACTTCCTAATATTATTTTTACACCCACATTATTACAATTAGTAGAGAGATCTATGATCAAACCTGATGGGGTAATAAAAGACATTCCAGTGTCCCTAGATTCTTGGGAGTATCTTGTGGATTTTATGATCCTAACTCCTAAGAAGAATCTAGGAGGGCATCCTATTATATTAGGAAGACCTTGGTTAGCTATAGCTGATGCTTTCATTAGTTGTAGATCCAGTGATATGTACATCTCTGATGGTAGTTCAACCAAGAAATTTACCTTGTATCCTCTAGCAAAAAAAATTACAGAATTGGATGACACTCAATGGATAGAGGATGAAGAAGACTTACAACCTCTCTTCACAATTTCAAAAATTAGTGAAGATAGCCAGATTCTGAATACCTTAGAAAAATTTGAATCCTCTTCAGAATACAAGCATGAAAAATTTCAAGAAGAATCCAAAATTGAGTTTTTATCATCAAGACAGATGTCTCTTTATTCCATGGATAAATTTGGCAGCTCTACAATTGAGATATTTCCAGGAAAAAATTTAAACATAAACAAGAACCTAGAGAAATCTCAACAAGCAGAGCTAGTCAAGATATTACAGAGACATTATTTTGCATATGCATGGGAGTACACTGATATGAAAGGAAGCCCCAAGACTTGCACTCATCACATCTATATAGAGGAAAATTGTAAACCAATCAGACAACCTCAAAGACGGATGAATCCAAATCTTAGGGAAATTGTCAAAGAAGAATTGCAGAAATTGTTAAATGTTAACTTTATCTATCCCATTTCAGATAGTTAGTGGGTTTCTCCTTTGGTAATTGTGCCAAAGAAAAATGGTAAATGGAGGGTATGTATTGACTACTAAGAATTAAACAAAGCTACTCTTAAAGATCATTTTCCCCTACATTTCATAGATCAGGTATTAGATACATTAGCTGGCAAAAAGTACTTCTCATTTTTAGATGGGTTTAGTGGTTATAATCAAATCCAAGTGTCACTTGAAGATCAAGACAAAACCACATTTACCTATCCTTGGAGTACCTATGCTTATCAAGTATTTCCATTTGGATTATGCAATGCACCTGCAACATTTCAAAGAGCAGTACTAGGAATTTTTTCAGATCTAATACATGATTGTGTAGAGGTATATATGGATGATTTCACTGTTTATGGAAACACATTTGAAGAAGCTTTAGCAAACTTGGAATTTTTTTTAAAGAGATGTAAAGAAGAAAATCTTTCACTAAGTCATGAGAAGTGTTTTATGATGTTTACTGACGGAATTGTTTTCGGACATCACATTTCAGGGCATGGGATTAGAGTTGATGAGTCAAAATTTGAAGTCATCTCTAACTTATCTATTCCAAGTTGTCAAAAAGATGTTCGGAGTTTTCTCGGATTTACAAGATATTATCAAAGGTTTATAGAAAAATTCACCAAGATAGCATCTCCACTTTTAAAATTACTTACCAAGGACTGTGAATTCAAGTGGAATCCTGATTGCCAGTTAGCCTTTGAGACCCTGAAAACAAAAATATCTGAAGCACCTATTTTAAGGGGCCCTAACTGGAAGTTACCTTTTCATATTTCAAAATATGCCTCAAATACAGCTCTAGGAGAAGTATTGGGACAAAAAATCCTGGTTCCTTATGCCATTTATTATACAAGTAAAAATTTGACTCCTTCAGAGTTAAATTATACTGTAAATGAAAAAGAGTTTTTAGCTGTTGTTCATGCCATAAACAAATTGAGACACTATATAACAGGCTATGAAACTTTTGTTCACACAGATCACTCTGCAATTAGATATCTAATGAATAAATCAATTACTAATGGAAGAGTCATAAGATGGTTATTGCTTTTACAAGAATTCAAAATTACCATTCTAGATAGGCCTGGAAAACAAAACACAGTAGCTGATTTCCTATCTAGACTCCAAAATATCAAAGACAATACCCCAGTTGAAGATCAATTCTCTCATGAATATCTTTTTGCAATTTCTACTCAAACTCCTTGGTTTGCTGACATTGCTAATTATTTAGTTTCAGGGAAATTTCCTTCGATAATGAATGCAAGAGACAAAAGAAAGATCATTTATGACAGTGCAAAATATTCATGGGTTGCTAATGAGTTATACAAAATAGGTCTAGATTTTATCATTAGGAGATGTGTTCGGGAAGATGAGATGCCTGATATCCTCAAGAAATGTCATGATGAACCTTGTGGTGGACACTTTGCTGATAAAAGGACATCTTATAAGATCCTTCATTTAGGATATTATTGGCCATCCCTTTTTAAAGATGCTAAAGAGTATGTCAAAAGGTGTGACAGTTGCCAAAGGGTAGGGAAACCTTCTCCTTCAGGTGAGATGCCATTGCAGCCTCAGGCACATATTGACCCTTTTGAAAAATGGGCTTTAGATTTTGTAGAACCTATTAGTCCTCCATCAAGAAAAAATAAATATATATTAGTTTGCACTAATTATGTTACCAAATGGGTAGAGGCCAAGCCATTACTTTCTTCTACTGAAGCATTTGTAGTTAATTTTCCTTTTGAGGATATTTTTACTCGTTTTGGTGTCCCAAGGGAAATTTTTACAGATCAAGGAGCTCAATTTACATCAAAGCTAGTGGAACAAATGATGGAGAGGTACAAAATCAGACACAGAAAATATACTCCCTATCATCCACAAGCAAATGGTCAAGTGGAATCTACCACCAACTTAAATGAAGGGATCCTAACAAAGACCGGCCCATTTACATAGAAGAGATTGGGCGAATGTGCTCTCGCTTTGTGGGCCTATAGAAATACATGGAGAAGGCTAAAATGCCATACTTTTGATGAACTTGCTATATGGAAAATGTTTTTGTTTCCCAGATCTTCGCATTCAAACTTTGTGCCTATACCAAATTTAGGACTTGATTCAATGGTGAGGTACAAAAAGCATGATTGGGGCAACATTAATGAAATGACGGAGACTTGACAAGACAAGTTCGAAACAAGTGTCCAACAGCAAAGGACTAGATTGCATGATAAGTACATCAAGGAAAAGAAGTTCAAAGAAGGTGACTGGGCTCTCTTGTTTGATTCAAAGTTCAAATATTTTCAAGGTAAATTCCAAACAAATTGGCTTGGACCATATGAAATTATGAGAATTTTTGACAATGGAGCAATAAAAATTAGGACAATAGATAAAGAGAAGGTCACTTTTCTTGTAAATGGTCATAGATTGAAGTTGTATCATAAGCCACTTTCAAGAGAAGAATTTGTCAAGAGATTCCAGGAAAACAGTGATGTGAAGTTAATGAAGAAGAAATTTTCTTCTTCATCAACTTAGTTGAATTTTCTAAATTCAAAAAAATAAAAAATAAAAACGAAAATAAAAATAAAAAATAATAATAAAGTATAAACATGAAAACTAATCACTGATTAGCATGTTTATACAGAAAAGATAAAGTGAAAATCAGAATCCTTTTGACACTTTAGCTTTTCAAATTTGTTTTTTTCTGCAAGCAGTCATTACAAAATCATAAGTTTCACTCCATTATGTCTCACTTCATTCATATTTCATTCGCTCCATTCATTCATATTTCATTCATTCCATTCATCCATACTTCATTCACTCCATTCCATGGTCCATTTCATTTCCATCTCAGATTTCTAAATTTGATCTCTTTCTGCAGATTGAGTGTTACAAATCATGAGTTGCGGACCACTTTTTATGTTTCATTCCATTTCACAATTGTGATTCATTTCATTCCATTACATTTCACTTCACTCCTGATCCATTTCACTATATTTCATGATCCATTTCATACAACATTCCATTCCATGTTTCAAAGTTTCTACAAGTACATTCTGCAGCCAGTCAGACATTCTGCAGCCAGCTAGACATTCTGCAGCCAGATGTCCAGAAGGCAACTATCCAGTAATCATTTGATCAGCAGCAAATTGATCCTGCACACCTATGACAACAAAAAAAATCAGAGTTATGAAGACTGAAGAATCAATGATTTTCAAAGGAGGACAAAGCATATCAAAACCACAAAAAATTAAAGGAAAGGCAAAGGTAAAGTTGTAAAATTATTATGATGACAGAATATGAAAGTTATAGTATAGTTAGGTCATGTATGATTCAAAAAGTTGTTTTAATTATTCGTGTTGATCATGCCTATTAAACCTATCATAAAAACTTTGGACAAAATCCCTTCCACTTCGCCATTTCAAATCATCATTTAAAACTTAACGGTCAAAGTACTGAAGTGACCTATTCGGTCACGTCACCAGCCGAAGTATTCAGTGATGATTTTGAATTTCTCACGAAATGTTTCCGCGGTCTTTTCTCCCATGATGGCTCTCAAACTCATTAATTCGTGTAAATCACCCTCACCACATTTCACTCATTCTATAACCTCTTCATATCATCCTTCCGTAGCTAATTCCTACTGCATAAACAGAGAAAGCACCTTTGGGGTAAAAACAACTCTTTAACAGTCATTTTCACCGTGGATAGAAGAGCAGTAAATTGAAGGTTGAGAAGAGAAGCCATGGGTCTCATAGTAAGATCCGAACCAGTTGGAACCAAGTACTTAGAGGGTTACCCACAAATTAGAGAAATGCTACAGCAGGCTGGGTGGTTACAAGTTTTGGAAAAATTCAATGGTTTTCATAAAGAGGTAACTAAAAAATTTTCACAGTCCTTCAATGGAGCAGAAGTCGAAATAGGAGATGTTAAATTCACTATTACAGAATTTTTTATTGCAGAAGCAACGGAATTACCTAGGCAAGGAGATCGGTGGTTCAAAAATAGGGAATTTCATAATGAGGCATGGAGGCAAATGCTCAAAACACCAGGTATGGATGTTTCCATTTTTAAGAAGGGCATTCCTAGCTCAGCTCTGAAGAATAAATGGAAGAATATGTTGCTCATTTTGCAGAAGTTTATAACTTGTGAGGGAAGGTTTGGTACCCTCTATGTTTATCATATTCGGTTAATGATGCATTTCTTATATGAAGAAATAAATTTACCCTTTTTCCTACTTCATAGTCTAAAGATAATGGCCTCTAATGTACAAAAGAGGGTTCAACTCCTGGAAACCACTTCGTACCATCACAGCCTAGTTAAAATCCTAATTGAACATCATTTGAGAAAAGTGGGAGACAATTGGGATGAGTTTCTAGTGAGGAATCACTTTGAAGAACCCAAGGAACCTCCATCTGAAGGCAAGCTTACAAGAAGAAGCAGGAGAAGGAAAATTTCCGAAGCTGTTGAAACTAAAACTGGTAAGTCTATACAAGAGGACAGTGAGGAGATAATTTCTGAGAAATTGACTGAAATTAGGAAACAACTTAAAAAGGAGAAGATGATAAGAAGGTATGCTAAGGAGAGAGGTGAAGGACCATCTCAACCAAGACGAAGCCACAGACTTGGAGGTATATTGAAGAAAACAGGGATTAGACAAACGAGAATCATAAACATTGAGGATGAAGAGACACCAACTACTAAATCAACTGAGTACCAATATGAAGAGGATCTTGATGAAGAAACTCCGGAGATAGACCCAACTCAACAACAAATTTATAATTATATTGAGACATTAGAGAAGAAAGCCTCAGAAAGTAGAGACAAAACTCCTAGCCCACGAAAATCTGCAATTGATGTACTAAGAAGAGACAAATATGAGTTAGAAGTACTCAATAGGCATATCAAGAATGAGAATGACATTTTAAGGGAGCAGGTTAAGCTAAAAAGTGATATGAATACAGCTCTCTCTCTGCAAATGGAAAATTTGTACAAGGCTAGTGAGAAATTGAAGAAGAAAAACAAAAAGTTGAGCAGTGCACTTATAAATTTGAGATTCAATTTGGTCATAAAGAAGCCTAGGAGGCCATTAAATATCAGGAAAAGCAGAAGAAGGAGCCCAGATTTCCTAGTAGAAGTCTCAGAATATATGAGTTGATTACATGAGGACATGCAAAAACTTTGCAGTGGGGGTATGTTGAGCCCCAAAGATGTCCTTTCCCTTCACCAAATTTTACTTCATTTCCTTTGTACCTTATCAATTACAGGCATAAATGGTCAATAGGATTGGTTAAAGACACTTTAGGAATGTATACAATGACTGACTTGCTATATTTTCATGGTTTTGTTGTTGTAGTAATTTTTGACTAGACTCAGCTACAGAATGCAACCATTCTGTAGCTAGTCGCCTATTCCGCAACTATCTTCATGTTCTCATAGGTTACAGGTGTCACTTCAGAGAAAAATGCATATGGTTGAATTCCACAATGCTCCCACATCATTTATTTCTCTCTACGAAGTCTGAGCAAGAATCTACAAGTGGTTATGCACGTGGAAGAGATCAAATCTAAGAAGAAGATTCCTACCAGGACAGGGACTCTACAGATGTCTCCAGCAAAGTATGAGGCTTCCATAAGAGTTATAATTTGATTTTGATTGAAAAATACACTTGTTCCTGTTTATTATCAAGGGTATTTATGTATTTCTTATATAAGAATGACTCGGTAGACCGAGGGACAGTTAGCTAGATTGATGTTTTGTTGCTAGATCTCAAAAGACCATAATACTTTGTTTTTGAAATAATTTTTCTTTAATGAAAGAAGCACCGATTTATTGCAAGATCTGAGGCAATATTGAGGAGATTTGTATCCTAATCTGGTGGTAGAGGGCCCCTACTGCCTGAGAAGCTTTGTGCACATTGTTTAGATAAGTAACTTTAGCCTTGTTGCATTCCTAGTTTAAGCAATTTTTCTGAACTTTGTGTTTTATACTCACTTGCATTGGATGCTACAGTCTAGTCTTGTTCTTACGAATTATTCCAAAATATCACTAATATTGAATGAGATATAACTGTATTATTTTAGGAATTAGTTGTCTTTTTCTGAACTTTACGTTTTTGTGCTCAATTACATCAATTGTTACAGCTAGACTTGTTCTTCCGAATTGTTCCAAAATATCACTAATACTGAACGAGATAGGGCTGTAATATTGCAGAGATTAGTTGCATTATAGTGTAGTTGTAATACTCCGAAGAATAATGGCGCGCTAGTTCAGTTTCTGTTCAATGTATTTCAAGTTAGATTAATGGCACTCTAGTTCAGTTTCTGTTCACTGTATTTCAAGTTAGATTAATGGCACTCTAATTCAGTTTATTTTCACTATATTTCAAGTTAGGATAATGGCATTCTAGTACAGTTGTGGTCACTGTATTTCAATTTTGAATGATTGCATTTTAGTTCAGCTTTATCTATTGTATTTTTAGTTTTATTAGTCAGTTGTATGCTAGTTTTGTTCCAGTAGACTTCAAGGCCTTCATTATTTACAAACTACTCTTGTTATTAATCTCTTCCAACACATCATCATATGGACAGGAATTAGTGATATCAGTTCAAGGCCTTGACTGTTCTGCAATATCTTATAATTTTACAAAATAGCCTTTTTCAAAACTATTACAAAAGATTTCTAACTTTCGAATGAGGCTTAGTAGTGACAATTTGAGTTGCAGAATGGATTAATTTCAGTGTCATAGGTTAATTTAGAGTAGAGTTCCTTACTATGCTACAAATAATATTTTCCAATTGTGTTCCAATAAATTTCTAACCATGGATGAGATTTTTGTGATATTGTAAGTCATTTTTTACTTAGAAGAACCTCATTGCATTAAACTTATCCTTTTCTCAAGATATTCCAACATATTTATAATGAATGAATGGGACTGAGTTCATTTTATGAGTTATTGATTTCATGTTATGAGTTATTGAGTTCATGCTATGAGTTATTTAGTTCTTGCTATGAGTTATTTTTCTTATTAAAGTATTGCATTTTCTGTTCTCAAGTGCCATACATAATTTAGAATAGGTTTTGCTCTGTTTTAGTGTGACCAACAACTTCTCTTTGCCAAAACGTAGTTATTTTCCTCTTAGAATAAAAACACAAAACCAAAAACATTGGAAAAACACTAAACACAACGTAGTGAGAAACAAATACCTAGGCACATTTAGTGCACTTCACTTCAACATTTTACTAGCCCTGGTTGACAATTTATGACCTCAATTTAGGAACACTAAGTTGAGCAGACAGGGATGTCACCAGTAGGGAGGAGGACTCCACTCGCTTACGACCCTCAAGGTGAGGGGGGTGAGGGTGACGCACTGGTACATAACCTCGAGGGGATTGCTCATGGGGTTCCGGACTATGCTTGCTTAGCTGATGTCCCTATGGCTTACCAGAGGCACACCGTAGGGGTGCCGAGTTGCCTCCATCACTTACTGAGGTAGTTGGTGTGGGAAGTGACATGCTACCATGAGCAACATGTCGATTAGTCGCGTAGGCTTTTATTTGCACATTTTTGAGAGACATGTCATCTCCGGATGTAATTAAAACAAACATGTATATCTTTGGATTTTATATGATGCACACGTTGCGAACATTTGACATATATATATACATATATTTTCTACATGGATCTTGTTTACATATGATGATGTTTTTATATATTATGAAAATGTATAATACAATTTCATCTAAAGTATCAGCTAAATAATCTGCATAAATAATGACCCAATGGAAAAGTTAAAGGTTCGCAAAATGAATCACACCAACATATTTTATATTTTCACAAGCTTAAAAGAACAAACACAAACTATGCTTGAAATGAGAAGGGAAACTGGGCATGCCCCCAGCATGGTAACTCAATTCGAGGTGTACATGCCCCCCAAGCTTCAGTCCATAGAAAATGGAGTGAAGGTTCAAAACACGAGAGTAAGAGAGACTCAACTTTAATTTTACGAAATCTTACAAAAACTCGAATTGAATGGGATCGTGTTTCATTATTTTAACGAGGTTGACACACTTAAAAGAACTTTCCTCAAGGTAGCTTGTTTCATTGTTTAAGGAGCTTGACACAAGAAAAGGAACTATGCTCTGACAAGTTCAAAGGAGCAGCCTGAGATGAAAAATGCTTGAGACAAGTAGACATTGTCCCCAGGCTAGGCATGAACGAGGAATGATGATGTCCATCGCTCCACGATAGATCTTCGAGAGACATAGTCTCCACGATAGCTTCATCAGATGGAAAAAATTATCTCCAGGGATCAAGAAAATATGCATCGCCGAGCCAAGGGGATTGAGAATAAACATCAAGAGCCATGCTCAAAGGAGCATTATCAGCAGGAGGAGGATCCAATGCAGCAATGATCTCATAATAATTGATTTCAACTAGGGTCAGAGGCATCGATTCTCCAAAAGAGGCAACCTGTTTAGGAGAAGGGACGATCCACAAGTCATCTGACCTGGAGATAATATTGACTTGAACAGTGTTCGGTGGTGGAATGGGAAAAATAACCATGAGAACGAGGTCCTTGAAAATACCAGGTCCTATACTTTTGGGGGGATTAGGAATTTGATCCACGTATGGCACGTTGTTTTCGAAGGATGAGGTAAATAAAGACAATTGGTCTATAGTAACAATATTGCCCTCATGCGAAAATTTCAAAAGTCGAAAGAGGGTGGATGGAACGCACAACATGGTGTGGGTCCAACTGTGACCGAGTAGAATATTGTAGTTGAGTTTGGCATCAAAAAATTCTACTTCGGCATTGACTATCTTACCTTGCAATGTGATCGGTAGACTCGTGAGAACACCCAAGGGTTTTGATTTCCTTCCATCGAATGCCTCACGGGCATTGGGAGATGAAGTGAGGGATGGAGAGCCAATCGCCTTCTAGCAAGAAGATGACATAACGCAGGTAGAGGCACCTTTTTCCACAATGGATCTGTGATTATTGAGGTCGTTAATGCCGACTTGTATAACAAGGGAAATCTGGTGTGGAAGTTGAGGGATGAAATCCTCTAGATCGAAGGTGAGAAGGCTAGAATCGGCAGGGTCGATTCCACTAATTGTAGATAAAAAATATTTCCATTGAGATGGGAAAATATGAAGCACTTCCAATGCAGACATTGTGGAAGGGGCCTGTGCCAAATACTCAACAATGTTATAATGCTGAGTAGCACGGGTGTTTGGATTATAGGAAGACTTGCAGAGAACACCTTTGGAAGGTGGTCATACAACGGGTTCAGCACTGGGCTTCTCAATCTCAAGAGGACCAGAGGCAGGTAGGGGAGGCGGACCATCAACAACTTCCTTCCCAGCTGCCTGGCGTGATCCGGCATAATCCTTCAACCGAGTGGCAATAGAAATAGGTGCAACACCATTCATCATGAAAACCTGAGACCCAAACAGTGTAGATGGCAAAGGTTGCTCACCCATCTGGGTCTGCTGAGATGGAAAAGGTTCCTTAAGAACTGCCGAAGTTCCCTTAGAGCCCTTAAGAAGTTGACTAACCTTGGATCGTCTGGGACAATCTTTGGTGTATTGATCTTCATCACAGATCAGGCAAGGGTACTTCGAATTTCGTTGTGAACCATCATCAACATGTGGTTTGGAGGATTTTGGTTTTGGGGCATCAGATTTGGCTTTTCCTTTGCCCTTATTCTTCCCTTTGGAAGTCTTGTCTGCAAGATTGGCCTGGACGGCATTGACCTCCACGGTCTTACCAGAATCTGGAGTAGCTGGAGGAGCATAATTGTTGGAAGAATATGATTTCCGCTTCCCATTAGAAGACTTATGAGAATTCTGAGAAACAGAACCAATAAGACCATCTACCAATGGAGTAGACAGTGCCTTAGAGGTCCCTGGCTGCGGGGCATCAGTCAAGATGTCATATAACGTGTCGGACTAGGAGTACACTAAATCTAGGTACTGTGCATGAGAAATGGCTTGTTCCTCGGTTACACATGCCCCCATAGCAATGTCTTGTGCAATCTTGTTGACAAAGGAGGTAGTGAACCAGTGGGTTAGAAGCTGATAAAAAATGTCAAACTTGATCAGACGACGATGACATCTCCATTCATGAATATGATCTAAAATATGAGTGGCTTTATCTTGTTTCAAAAATGTCAAGAGATGCGTCCCAACTTCATAATGAACCAGTAAATGGAAATGCGTCAGGAATTCCATAGCTAGAGTATTAAAATATTGAAAAATACCATGGGGTAGTTCTATGTACCATTTGCAGCAGCGACGGTGAGAGTGCGCTGGAAAATACGTAGACGAATCGAGTAATCTATCCAAGAGTTTGAAGAACACCACAAATGGTATGTCATGACATGTGCTTGGGGGTCTTCTCCAGATTTACCCTCGAATTTAGGACAATCACCAGGCACCTGCATCGGAATAGGAGGCCAATATGGATTATGAAGAATCAGATCATTGGTCAATTTGGACATGTCCGGCAATTCCAACATGGCGAGAAAAGGAAATTGAGGGTTAAAAGGCATGACAGGTCCCTGATAAGGACCTATACCTGTACTCCAACCTGGTTGAGCATAATTTTTCCCCCACTAGTTCTGTCCCAGAGGATTCTGACCATAGGGGGTATAAGTTATATAATTGGGTTGATATGGCGGCTGAAAACCAAGATACAAGGGTTGATAACCAGGGTAGTGATTCTGATTATAGATGGGCCCCGATTGAACAATGTATGGATTTGACTGCAGAGTATAAGTATAGCTTGGTTGTTGAAGGTAATAACCAGAACCTTGGGGCGGGTTGTAAACCGGTCGAGACTGACCTTGAAGGTAATAGCCACCCTGGGGTCGAACAGGCTGCTGGTAAGTGGGACCCTGCTGAGTTTGATAGTTCGGGTGCATAGGTGGATTTGGTTGTGGCATGGAATAGATTAGCTACTAAGCAGGGTTAACAGGTTGTATAGGTTGTCCTGATTGAACAGGTTGACCTGGTTGTGCACGTTGCCCTAGTTGAACAGGTTGACTTGGCTGAAAAGGTTGTCTTGGTTGAACAGGTTGACACGATTGATGATGGACACTAGGCTGCCCTGGCTGATCAGGTTGGCCTGATGGCGGGAGAGGGCCAGGTTGTTCCTGATAACTAGGTTGACCTATGACAGGACCATAAGATGGCCCTAGTTGTGCAACATTTTGACCAATTGGAAAATGAGGTTGTTGAGGTTGCACCAACAGTTGAGAAGGATGGGTTTGCCCCACAGGACCGTACAATGGTCCAGGTTGATACCCCAGTTTCCCTTCCGGTCCTTGAGGTTGCCCTCATTGGACCACAGGGTGAGGCTACAGAGGTTGACCTTGAGGATTGTAAGACTGCCCTTGTGGACCGTAAAACAATCCCTGCTGGACCGAAGGTTGTCCCTGTAAGGGTTGTCCTTGTGGGTCGTACGCGTAACCTGGTTGGGCCAAAAGATTTACCTGGAAGGGTTGTCCTTGTGGTCCAGAAGCATATCCTTGCTGAAACAAAGGCTGTCCCTAAAGGTTTTTCCCTTGTTGATTAGAAGGTTGCCCAGGTTGGGTAGATAGAAAGCCGTTAATATATTGATAAGCCTCAGGAGCAGGGAAACGAAGGGGATTTCCTTGCTCATCATATTGATATGGAAATACACAAATCAGGGCACCATCTGCTCCATAATGGGAAAAGTAAGGATGGTTAAGATCTTGAGAGGATTGACCAACCTCGGAGATTGACAGCTGTAAAGACAGTCGATACTCCTTGGGAGAAATATTATCCACAATAGTAGAAGCTATATAAAAATATTCAGGAACTGATGAGGTCCTAGCTGACTGAGTAGTGACAACAAGCATATATGTAGCCACTCAGAAAATAGGTCTAACAACTGCCGATGTAACAAAAGGATATGCCGTGAGAGGTGTCGACGACGGCATCCCCAACGTGGGAATGGTCGGCCTCGTGGACGGAGTCGATACTCCGATAGAGGTAATAGTAGCTATGACTTGACTTAAATACCTATATCCAGCTGGGAGTGAAGGACCAGGTGAAGACATAATAGAAGGTTCAGGGATTTCTTCAGGAAAAAGCTGGTAATCTTCACCCAAAGTAGGAATTCCCTCACTAGGAGACGGACTGGACAAGTCCATATCTGACCCTGCCGTAAGATCTTCAAAAAGACGACGGGGACTAGGAGGTATGATAGCAGCCAAAAAGGGTGATCCTGAAGTAAGAGAAGGGAAGTTTTCCCCTACTCCAAATCCAAAACAAGCGTTGAACAAGGGTCAATTGAAGTCAACTGGTCCTCCAAAGGGAAGTTCAGATATAACTGATCCTTCGTCGGGAAACTTGGATACAATGGGCTGCTGATACTCAAAAGAGTACTGGGAGACCTCTGATGAATCGTCTGTGTAAGGACTACTAGTAGACAAAACTTATGGTTCTGCCACTGTGACTATAACGAAAAGACGAAGAGATCAAAACAAAGACACATGGGAGAAAACCAAGGCAAACAACAACAGGCCAAAAAATCAATCTCTAAATGGGCGTGTGATCATAGGTGATTAATTTTACCACATTGAAACTATAAATCTCACTGTTTCATGTTCTAAGAGTCTAGAAATGAGTAAAAGGTGACTCTATCACTTTTAGTTTGGAAACAAGCATGAAAGGAAAAGCGCTTGATGATCTTTTCAAATTTAGTGAGTCAGTTGTTGGCTATATGATGTAATGTGTTGTCGTTGATGGAAACCTACTTGATGAAGTTGTCCTTGATGGAAACTGACTTGATGAGCTGTATTTGGATAAGCAACCTATTTTTTAATAATGTAAATCTCATGTATCTACAGAGCAGTTCAGAAGTAACAAAGAAAGAATTTCCAGTAGGTTCCAGAGTAATGATGAATTAGATATGTCACAAAGCATACGTGGGTTTGTAAAGGCAAAGTATTGTATGTACGCGGAAAAGTACGTACCAAGTAGCATATGCCTATTTGCGCTCTAAATTTATAAAACCATGGGACATTACCATGGTATTGGCCCACTATATTGAGCGCTCCCATCCAGGAATACCATCAGCAGTTGAGTGGTTTTGACTCATGGTATTGACAAAGGCTAAATCTATATAAGGAGAAGAAGATCATAGTGCAATAGTGTGCATGTGCAAGGGTTGTTAATAAATAATTCTCTTTAAGAGATATCTTCATGGTTGAAATCTGATAGATCTGAATCTATGATGCACCTATGGATATGATGAAGGTTCAAGATCTCTAGATCTAGAAATGATGAATCTCTAGGATGATCTGCAAAAGAAATGATGAAGATCTGGTGCAATTCTGATGAAGAAATTGAAGAAATATGGGTAAGTTTATAGATCTGGTCTGTTCTGCAAAGTTTATCTTTTTCAGATCTATACGCTAGTTTGTCTTGTTAAAAGCGCGTATATACGCGAGTTCGCTTAATGAAAAGTGCATATGGAAGTTAGGGTTTTTGAGGAATAAAATACACAGAAGTATACGCGGGTTTATGTGAAAGAAAGCGCGTATGTACACGGCTTTAGTAAAGCAAAGGAGCGTATGATATTTGACTCAATGTCTGTTCAGAGTTGAATTTGTATCTGTATATCTATTCTGAAGTCTGGGTTTTAATGAATCCTTCACTTGGAAGTATTTCTACATGGAATGGGTAACAGTTTATTGATTGATCTGAATTAATAATATACCTATGAATAAAATGATGAAGAGGGATCACTAGATCTGAAATGACTATGTATTTTCTAGATCTATTATCTGACGAATCTTTGCTGAAGTAAAGGGTGAAATCTGAGTTATCTGTTCTGAAGAGCTGCATAGTTTTGAAAAGTTACAGATCTATATGCATGTTAATCTCATCAAAAGCACGTATATATGTAGGTTAGTTTTAGCAAAAGCGCATATACGCAGGTTTGTCTCTGTGAAAGCGCGTATATACGCAGGTTCAGTGAAGTAATAGTGCGTATGGAATCTAGGGTTTTGCTGAAGTATGTGGAATGAAATGTCTGATATGATTTGTTGTTTTACTGCTATCTATCAATAATGTATTCATACAGATCTAGGTTGGTTGAATGTTGAATATACTGCTGATTATGTTGATTGCAGATCAGGTTGTTGGTTGATTGGTTGATGATTAAATGAATGAATTGATGGAGTTATAAGTTTCAGTTTGATGTATGGAGTGGGTCCAGTTTGAAAATCTGATGAAAAGTGGCCTACAAGGTATGGTGTGTGGAATTTGTTGGGTCCAGTATGAAAATTGATGAAACGTGGTTCATGGTGGTGTTGAGGGTCGAAGCCTTCAGTGAGGGGGTTGGAGCTCCCTTCCAGTAGTGGCTGGAGAATGAGCGAAGGTTGCAGCCTTCTGCAGGTGGGTGCCTGCGTGCTGGTATGAGTCTACACCAGTACAAAATTGTAAGAAGTTTTATTTATAATAAATATTGAAGACAGAGACGACAGCAGCGGTGGTTTTCTCCCAAATTGGGTTTCCACCTTAAATACTGGTGTTCATGTGTGTTGCTTATGTGTGATGGTTTATTCTGTTATTACTGCACATTCTTACTGCTTAATAAACATCTGATGAATGAATGATGCAATGATCTAAGTAAAGAATTAAATGCATAACAAGATCTGTGGACATACGCAAGTTTTCTTAAGGATATTAACGTGTATACGTGAGTTGGGTTCAGTAAAGTAGCGTATGGTTTTAAGAGAAAGAAAAAAGTAAAAAAAATTTAGTCAGCTCTAAATACTGATTCACCCCCCCCCCCCCCCTCTCAGTATTTTTCCCAACAATTGGTATCAGAGCAGGTCCTTCTGAAAAAGCTTAGCTGCTAGAAGGAAGATCAAATAAGATGAGCAATCAAGATGGAGCAGCATCTATCAGGCCTCTGCTCTTCAACGGAAACAATTTAATATTCTGGAAAACAAGGATGAGATCCTATCTTCAGTCTCTGGGAGAAGATGTATGGGCTATTGTTGAAGGAGGATATCAATATCCAGCCGCAGTGCCAACAGATCCAACGGAAAGAAAGAATTATGAAACAAATGCAAAGGCGGTCAATGCTCTATTAGGAAGTCTAACTGAATTAGAATTTGTCAAATTCATGCAGCTGGATACAACAAAGGCAATATGGGACAAAATCATTCTAAGTTATGAAGGTGATGCAAAGGTAAAAAGTTCTAAACTCCAAACTCTCAGAATTCAATATGAGAATCTAAAAATGCATAATGAGGAGATCATCAATTTATTTTTACGTCTTGATGATATTGTAAATCGTATGAGAAATCTGGGAGAAACAATAACCGAATCTACTTTGGTTGAGAAAGTTTTAAGATCACTAACGAAAAAATTTGAGTCAAAAGCTTCTGCTCTTGAAGAAAAGCAGGATCTTCAAAATCTTACTATGGTGCAACTTCATGGCATACTAACTGCATGTGAAATGAGAAGAGGAGGACCATCTGAAGTCAAAGAAGCCATTTTTAGGGCTTCTAAAAAAGGGAAAGAAGTACAAGAGACAGAAGGATCAGGGTATATCTCAGAAGAATATGAGGTAAATTTTGTAAAGAAACTTCAACTTGGCACAGGACAGTTCAGAGGTAAGCTTCCTTTCAAATGTTTTTCTTGTGGAAGAGTTGGTCATTATGATGCTAAGTTTCCTCATAAAGAAACACATGAAAAAGGGAAGGAAGTAGCAAGAAGGAATAAGAATCGATTTAGCACTAGAAAAATTTACTATACTCATGAAGACAGTGACAGGTTATCAGATAGTGAGGAAGAATGTGAACAAGATCTTAGACTTCTCATGGCATTTGAAAAAGAGTCTAGAGAAGAAAATGATACTTTTGTGGATGCTTTAGAAGACAATTATTTTCTTGATGAAATCAATCAACTCAAAATATGCTTAGAAGAAAGTAAAATATCCATAGAAGCTCTAAAAAAATAGCTTGAAGAAAAGGAGAAACATAATGAGAAATTAGAATGTGAAATAGTAAGTCTAAGAAAAGAAATTTAGAAAGTAAAGAATTTGAATCTTAGATTTGCTAAAGGATTTGAAACCTTAGATGAGATTATCAATGTACAACGTTCTCCTCTTATAAAGGGAGGTCTTGGATATATCGGAGAATCTTCTCCGGCTTCAACACCAAATTATCTAAAAGCAGCTACAACCAGTATGCAACATTCTGCCACTCAGCAAGGGAATAAAGAATCTTTTCAGGTAAAGCATGACCATCTCAATTCAAAGAACACTAACAAGAATACCTTTCAAAGAAACACCAATCAACAGGTAAATTCAAGTAGAAGATTTCATGATCGCAGAAATTTCTTCTTCAATGGGCAATGTTTCTCATGTCACAATTTTGGTCATAAAGCTATTCAATGTGTTGCATATAAAACCATCATGACAAGAGAAGAAAGAAAGAAAAGGATTGATATTGGAACAAATAAGAATACATATAACAACTTTTCTCCTCTTCAAAATGAAGTTGAATGTGCTTATTGCAATAACTTTGGTCATGAAGAATCTGAATGCAGGAGCAAAGTTCACCCAAAAGAGCATTTTCCTTCAAACTCCAAAGTGTGGAAAAAGAAGGAATTACAGGTTGAAAATTGTGGCATAGCTTTATTTGCAGAAGGTGAAGAAAATAAATGGTACATTGATAGTGGATGCTCAAAACACATGACAGGTGACAAAAACAAACTTCTTGCATATAGTGCTCTAGAAAAAGAAAAGAATGTTACATTTGGAAATGATACTCTTGCTGTCATTAAGGGAAAAGGGTCTGTTTTTCTAAAAGAAAAGGTGAAAGCTAATAATGTCATGTATGTGGATGGATTAAAGCATAACCTGTTAAGTGTAAGTCAAATGTGTGATCAAGGAACTGAAGTTGTCTTTAGTTCAAAAGAATGTGTGGTACATGATCTTGATACAGGTAAAACAATCATAAAAGGAAAAAGAACTCTAAGAAACCTGTATGTATTGAAGAACTCTGAAGAACAATGTTATTTGAGAAAATATTCAGAAAACTGGCTATGGCATAAAAGGTTGGGGCATCTGAGCTTCTCTCAAATCAACAAATCTAGCAGACTTAAAGCTGTTCTTGATCTTCCCAATATTACTCTACTTGAAAGTATCATATGAAAATCTTGCCAATTCGGTAAGAAAACCAGAGTACAATTTAATGCCAAGGAAGGAACATCAAGTAAGCCTCTTGAACTCATTCATACTAACATATGTGGACCTGTGAGGAAAAATTCACCACGTGGTGAACAATACTATATCTTATTTATTGATGATTTCTCTAGAATGTGTTGGATTGGGTTGATTAAACGCAAAGATGAAGCATTTGAGAAATTTCAGATCTTCAAAGCATTGGTTGAAAATGAATTAGATCTAAAAATCAAGTGTCTTAGATCTAATCGAGGAGGAGAATATACATCAGATGAATTCCTTGAATTTTGTGAACAACATGGCATAAAAAGATATTTTACTGTAGTTGGCACTCCACAACAAAATGGCGTAGCAGAAAGAATGAATAGAACAATTCAACAAATGGCTAGAGCTATGCTTGATGATTCCGGAACACCTGACACATTTTGGGGAGAAGCAACACATACAACAGTAAATATTCTTAACAAGGCACATGTCTCTGTAAATAGTGATAAAACTCCATATGAACTCTGGTATGGTAATCCTGCCACTATGAAGCATTTTAGAGTTTTTGGAAGCAAATGCTTTATCAAAAATAATGATGAAAAACTTGGCAAGTTTGAACCCAGAGCAGATGAAGGAATACTTCTTGGTTACTCCTCTAGGAGTAGAGCATATAAATGTTACAATAAAAGACTTCAGAAGATTGTTGAAAGTATTGATGTTGTTATTGATGAGTCTCCTGCAGCTCCAAAAGAAGAAAAACAAACAACAGATGAAGACGATGGTGACATATATCCTTCTACATCAAATAGAAATGATATAGACAGTGAACCCAATGAAGAACATGAAGATGATTTATCTGAAAAATCTCCATCCAGATATGTTCAAAAGAATCATCCAGAATCTCAAATTTTGGGAGAAAAGGGATCAAGTGTACAAACAAGAAGGACTCTTGTGGGATCTTCTAGATATCTGGCATTTCTATCCACTATTGAACCACACAATGTCAATCAAGCTAGCAAAGATGAATGTTGGATTCAAGCCATGAATGAAGAGCTTGATCAAATTGAAAAGAATCACACTTGGGAATTAGTACCAAGACCTCATGACAAAATGTCATTGGAACTAAATGGATATTCAAAAACAAGTTAAATGAGAATGGGGATGTTATAAGAAATAAAGCTAGACTTGTTTGCAAGGGGTATGCTCAACAAGAAGGTATAGACTTTGAAGAAACCTTTTCTCATGTAGCTAGACTTGAAGCCATAAGAATGTTTCTTTCTTTTTCAAGCTTCCAACAAATCAAAGTTTATCAAATGGATGTTAAATCTGCTTTCCTCAATGGTGATCTAGAAGAAGAAGTTTATATAGAACAACCAGAAGGATTCATTTTGGGAAATGATGAAAAACTTGTTTGTAGACTTAAAAAGGCCCTATATGGTCTCAAACAAGCTCCAAGGGCATGGTATTATCGTCTTGACAAATATCTTCATCAACAAGGATTTTCAAAGGGGTCTGCTGATAGCAACTTATACACAAAGGTTGAAAATGATAAACTATTGATTCTGGTTGTATATGTTGATGACATCATTTTTGGGAGTAATGAAGAATCTATGAGTAAGAAATTTGCTTCTGTCATGCAGCAAGAATTTGAAATGTCCTTACTTGGAGAACTAACATTCTTTCTTGGGTTGCAAGTGCATCAAACTACAGATGGAATATTCTTATCACAAGAAAAATATCTTAAGAAAATTTTGAAGAAGTATGGCATGGAAGAATGCAAACCTGTAAGTACACCAATGATAACCAGATGTAATCTCAGTTCTCATGATGATTCTCCCACGGTGAATCAACCAGAATACAGATCTATGATAGGAAGTCTACTCTATCTCACTGGGACTAGACCAGATATTATGCATGCAGTTGGGATTGTTGGACGATTCCAAGCTAATCCAAAAGAGTCTCATTTTTAGGCTATCAAAAGAATATTCAAATATCTACAAGGAACTCAAGACTTTGGACTATGGTATCCAAAGAATGCTGATCTCACTCTTCATGCTTACACTGATGCAGATTGGGCTGGAAATGTTGATGATCGGAAAAGCACTAGTGGAGGTGCATTCTATATTGGGGCCCCGGTTAGTATCTTGGTTCAACAAGAAGCAAAGCTCTATTGCCTTATCTACAGCAGAAGCAGAATATGTGGCTGACGCATCATGTTGCACTCAACTTCTTTGGATGATGCAAACCTTACAAGACATTCAAATCAAATGTTCACCTCCTATCTCCATTATGTGTGATAATACAATTGCCATCAGTATCTCAAAGAATCCTGTTATGCATTCCAAGACCAAGCACATTCGCATCAAGTATCACTTCTTACGTGAACAAGTGCTTGAACAAAAGGTGAAGTTGGAGTATTTTCCCTCCAAAGAACAAGTCGCTGATATATTTACCAAACGTTTACCCAGGGAAGCGTTCGAATATCTCAGACAAAAGCTGGGAGTAGTCTCTGCCATGCAGAAGATCAGATCTACTTAAATACAGAAGATTAAATTGGATACGTAGATTTCCTTAAGGACAATCGCGTATATACACGAGTTTATACACAGAAAACTATGTATGGGTATTTTCTGACAAAATTTTTTCTGGGTCAGCATTCTTCAGCACAGCTGCGGTGTTGTTGGGTATCTCTGGTGATGTTCCAGCTCTCATATTTTTGTTTCATTCTCTAATTCTTCTGATGAAGATGCCTTGATGATTTTTTATTGAAAGTGTTCAGGATGCACAAGCTAAGGGGGAGCTTTGGTCATGTGGAAAGGATGCATTGTTGGCATTCTAACTATTTGTTGTAGTCTGATCCCATGCTTAAGAATCTTTGATCTTGATTGTATAATTCATTTCTGTAATTTGATGAAAAAGGTCATGTTGAGACCCATGATGTAAAAATGGATATATTCAGTCATGTAAGGACTTCTTCAAATTTTTAAACCCTCTTGGTTGGGTAGTTGAGTCAAAATGTGTAAACCCACTTGGTTGGGTACTTGAGTCACATATGTAAATCCACTTGGTTGTATCATTGATGTAAGTATGATTCATTGGTGATAGGAAAGGTCATAGACTCATGTACTTCATTGAAAAATATGTTTGAAGATTCAGCGTGAACTCAGGGGGAGCATGGTAACTTCAGTGCACATCATATCTACAGAGCTCTTATTTCTACAAGAGAAGAAAAACCTTTTTTTGGTTTTGATCCGCCCTTTGCCCTTGATGTCAGAGGGGGAGATTATCATGGTGTTTGAATAATGGTTATAATCAGTGTATCTATTTGTTGCGGTGATCAAACACCATCATGGTTGCCATCAAGTCCAAAGGGGGAGATTGTTGGCTATATGATGCAATGTGTTGTCCTTGATGGCAACCTACTTGATGAAGTTGTCCTTGATGGAAACTGACTTGATGAGCCGTATTTGGATAAGCAACCTATTTGTTAATAATGTAAATCTGATGTATCTACAGAGTAGTTCAGAATTAACAAAGAAAGAAATTCCAGTAGGTGCCAGAGTAATGATGAATTAGATATGTCACAAAGCATACGCGGGTTTGTAAAGGCAAAGTAGCATATGTACGCGGAAAAGTACGTACCAAGTAGCATATGCCTATTTGCGCTCTAAATTTATAAAACCAGGGGACATTACCATGGTATTGGCCAACTGTATTGAGTGCTGGATTATCTATTTGATCCCATCCAGAAATACCATCAGCAGTTGAGTGGTTTTGACTCATGGTATTGACAAAGGCTAAATCTATATAAGGAGAAGAAGATCATAGTGCAATAGTGTGCATGTGCAAGGGTTGTTAATAAATAAATCTCTTTAAGAGATATCTGCATGGTTGAACTCTGATAGATCTGAATCTATGATGCACCTATGGATATGATGAAGGTTCAAGATCTCTAGATCTAGAAATGATGAATCTCTAGGATGATCTGCAAAAGAAATGATAAAGATCTGGCGCATGTCTGATGAAGAAATTAAAGAAATCTGGGTAAGTTTATAGATCTGGTATGTTCTGCAAAGTTTATCTTTTTCAGATCTATATGCTAGTTTGTCTCGGTAAAAGCGCGTATATATGCAGGTTCACTTAATGAAAAGCGCATATGGCAGTTAGGGTTTTTGAAGAATAAAATACACAGAAGTATACACGGGTTGATGTGCAGGAAAGCGCGTATGTACGCGACGTCAATAAAGAGAAGTAGCGTATGATATTTGAATCAATGTCTGTTCAGGGTTGAATTTGTATCTGTATATCTATTCTGAAGTCTGGGTTTTAATGAATCCTTCACTCTGAAGTATTTCTGCATGGAATGGGTAACAGTTTATTGATTGATCTGAATTAATAATATACCTATGAAAAAAATGATGAAGAGGGATCACTAGATCTGAAATGACTATGTATTTTCTAGATCTGTGATCTGACGAATCTTTGCTGAAGTAAAGGATGAAATATGAGTTATCTGTTCTGAAGAGCTGCATAGTTCTGAAAAGTTACAGATCTATACGCATGTTAATCTCAGAAAAGTGCGTATATACGTAGATTAGTTTCAGCAAAAGAGTGTATATGCAGGTTTGTCTCTGTGAAAGCGCGTATATACGCAGGTTCAGTGAAGTAATAGTGCGTATGGAATCTAGGGTTTTGCTGAAGTATGTGGAATGAAATGTCTGATATGATTTGTTGTTTTACTACTATCTGTCAATAATGTATTCATACAGATCTGGGTTGGTTGAATGTTGAATATACTGTTGATTATGTTTATTGAAGATCAAGTTGTTGGTTGATTGGTTGATGATTCAATGAATGAATTGATGGAGTTATAAGTTTCAGTTTGTTGTATGGAGTGGGTCCAGTCTGAAAATATGATGAAAAGTTTCCTACAAGGTATGGTGTGTGGAAGCTGTTGGATCCAGTATGAAAATGATGAAACGTGGTCCATGGTGGTGCTGAGGGTCGAAGCCTTGAGTGAGGGGATTGGAGCTCCCTTCCAGTAGTGGCTGGAGAACAAGAGAAGGTTGTAGCCTTCTGCAAGTGGGTGCCTGCGTGCTGGTATGAGTCTGCACCAGTATAAAATTGTAAGAAGTTTTCTTTATAATAAATATTAAAGACAAAGACGACAACAACAGTGTTTTTCTCCCAAATTGGGTTTCCACCTTAAATACTGGTGTTCATGTGTGTTGCTTATGTGTGGTGGTTTATTCTGTTATTACTACACATGCTTACTGCTTACTAAACATCTGATGAATGAATGATGCAATGATCTAAGTAAAGAATTAAATGCATAACAAGATATGTGGACATACGCAAGTTTTCTTAAGGGTATCCACGTGTATACGTGAGTTGGTTTCAGTAAAGTAGCGTATGGTTTTAAGAGAAATAAAAAAGTAAAAAAATTTCAGTCAGCTCTAAATACTGATTCACCCCCCCCCCCCCCCTTTCAGTATTTTTCCCAACATCAGTAAAGATCAAAATGATTTCTCTAGTAATCTAGGTAAATGGGTGTACCAGATATCCGTGAACTATCATAAACACCTTGGTAAAAATGAAAGAGAAATCAACCAAGGACTTAACATACATGCAGGTAATCTCCCCAAATGCTATGTCCAGTGTATCACGGGTAAAATGCGGCAGAATCGTCTTCCTACAGATAAAGGATTGCAACCTAATGGGGTCTCCCTTTATATATGCGACGGTATGGGGAGCACAAGTTTGTACTAGCGCTATCTGTAGCCAGATGGAGAGCGACATCTGCTAGGCTTAAAGACGCTGGAACATGTCTCTACCATAGACTACTATATGTTTTGTTAATGTTTCAATGTTGCCTTAGGTTAATTCAGTAAATTTTAAAGTTGATCTTCAATTTAAGTTTCAATTTCAAGGCCCTATCGAATTTTGGATCTCATAAAACCTCTAAGTGCAAATTGCATGCCACTATATATCATTTTGTTCAATGAAGAGCTATCTACGGGAGAGTTGAGAGCTTTCAAATGACAAAAAAACGAAAACACGAAAACATCCACTACTGTTTCCAATGCAAACTAATGAAATTAGAAAACTTCTCTCTAGAGTTATATAACACTAGTAATGTGAAAGAGCTTTCATTTTTCACTAGGCTAATCAAAATGTGAAAGATTTTGTTTTTGTATTTTTCACTATAATAGAGAAAAATGCACTAAATGAATGAAAACACCAATTCTAGAAATGACCAAGAGAGAGCTAAAACAAAAAATTTCACTCAATTCAAATGCACACAATCAAGACTCAAACTGATGACGAAATTCCTCAAAATGAAGAATAATCTCGAAAGAGACTCAAACAAACTGTGTAATATGGGCTTGGAGTAACACAAAGCGAAATCGAACGAAAGAAAGGACAATCACTCAATTAATGCAATGATTCAATGGGATTGAAAAAGATGAATGCAAAGAAGCAAAAACAAAATTGACTGAGCAAGCAAGGACCCAAAACTCCCACAGGAGGCTCAACACACTGAAGCACCTAGAAGCCCTATGGCTAAAATGAAAAACTGACAGTAAAGGGAAAACAACTGGAGGACAGGGGTGAAGCACAAGAAAAAATGAATTCAAGGCACTCAATCAATCATAAAAATTACACCAAGACCAAAACTCAAGCTCAGAGAGCCCAAAAGCAAGAAAACCCTAACACCAAGTAGAGTTGGCGCGCCTATTTGGCTGTAATCTGTGCCAAAAAGGCATTGGCGTGGGGGCCTAACTAGCAAAAATCACCAACTGGCGCGAATTTCAGGGGAAAAACCGCGCCAATCAAGTTTACCTAAGAAAAATGATGAAATGGACAAACAGAGATTGGATCTGGTCTTCTGGGGGATGAACAGGGGTTTAACACCAAGGAAGGTGAACCAGAAGAGAAAATAAATCAATCGAAAGAAAAAAAAACCCCAAAGGAGGAAGGACTAACTCCCACTGATTCCCCAGTGGAGTCGCCAAATTATTGAGGAGATAAATCCCCTCTATGGACAGAAGCGATCCCACTAGCCCTAGATTGGGTCTAGCAACAATCGAATCATGCAATGGCATTGGTTCCTGGTTACAAGAAAGACAAAGATCGCAATAAGTAGCCTACCTAGAATCCTAGGATGCTATTGTCGATGAAGAAGTGGTGCTCCTCGTCCCTAGCTTGACAAATCACAATCCTTTTGTTTGTCATGTCTGGACACCTGTACACACGCAAAGAAAAGATGACATACAACGTAATACTTAAAGCATGTAACTATATATCATTCAGAGAAGATATAATTCGTAGCATCACATAAAGAGTAAACAAAAGAATGGAACCAAAATCAGAGTCGCTTATATTATAAATGATGAAAGGGAGATTACAACCAAATGCTCTGACGTTATGATATTCCTTCGGTGGGGCTTACAGCGAAGCGTGTCTCAACAAATCATGTCGGGAATCTGGATGAAGCTCTCTCTCTTACTGGGTTCTCTTCGGCTCAACTATCAATAGTTTCCCAACCATAGTTTCCTTCCTACTAGTTTAGCTAGCTAGAAAATGGAGAGGGCAAGCTTTTATAGATGGAGGAAGGGAATTTGGGATCCCTATAATCATGGGATAGGTCTTATCTCTTAGGAAGGTTCCATGAGAGGTGGAAAACCACTTCCTATACATGGAGATCTGGAGCCAAACCACTCAACTTATTTTGATGATTCATTCTGGAGTTTGTTAGAACAAACTTTTGCCATTTATTTAAAAAAAAAATCCCTTAATAATCTTGGCGTGAGTGAACACAGGGACAGAGCACCAGCTGGCGCACCCTCTAGTGTGGATTTCCCCCATTGGCGCAAGGGATGAACTATCTAGTCGCCCAAGGCTAAAACATATATTTTTAGGGTTTTTCAGAGGAAATGTTCTTCAGGAGAATGTTTTTCCTTATGCAGGAGGATATCATGAAGGTGTTTTCAGGACATTTTACTATTCACAGGTCACGGGAATAGTCCTCCAATGTATGGGATGGGGGATTGTAGGGACAGTGACAAAATGCTGTGTAAAAATAAGTTGATTCCTGTTTCAGTTATGAGGGATTTGAACTTACATATTACTAAACCTTACAAAGATTTGTATTCATTTGACTCTAATAAGGTAAAGTGTTTGGGGTTGACCAAATAATTGCTGGTTTCTTTGGCTCAAATTCCATCTAGAAGAAATTTGACGGACATAGTAGTTGCTAATATCACAACACGCTTTGGAATGCTCCTATCTAGGTCTTGGGGAGAAAAAATAAGGAGTGTTGAAGTTGTATTTGACATATGCTAGCATCCATGTTTTTGTTGGTGAGTAAAGGAGGTTGGACAGGGAGACCAAGTTTGTTAAGATGGTTACACAGGAAGTGTGGTAGTGTATTCGGCTCATGGGTGGATGAAATACACTTTTCTTAGTAGGGAGGTTGCTTACCTACATAAGAGTCACAGGTCAAAATGGTTTGTCAAATTTTAGTGGAAGAAGTTCAACTTGTAATAAGATAAGTTAGAAATGAGACATAGCATGCTACATAAACAATGAAACAATAACAAAAAAGCATGCACACGATACATGTTCAATAGAGAAAAAACACTAATAACTCAACAATGGAGAGTTGATCCCTTTATTAGGTGCTGGTAGTAATAGAAGATAGAACGCTAAATCTCTTGTATTGTATCCTTTGAGCTACTTTGCTACAATATCCAAGACAAGGGGGTATCTTCCCCTCAACTTTTTAGGAAGCCTCTCTTCCCTCTCAAAGGATGGTACATAAACAAACATGTGCTGAACTCCTCTCTCTTGGAATGAGATGTTGGGTGGCCAAAAAATGATTCCTTCCAATCTTTTTGTTGTTGGAAAACACAAGCTGGTTTTATATGGAGCAATTTGGCTAGCATAACAATGTGTCTCCTCTTTTATTTCACACTTAAAAATGATTTAAGGACTAAGCCCGCGCCCCTGTGTCTATGAATGCCCTGCTGCACCTCCTTCGGCCTTGGCCCTTGGGCTCTCCATCCCCTGCTGGTTGCCCCACAGCTTTCTGCATGGCCAATTTGGAGTCCTCGCTAGAGATGGCCGCCTCCCTGATCCAGGCCCGTGATTTTTCTGATGTCATTAACTCTTTGGCTCCTTCGAGACCTAGACCGCCAATTTCAAAATTTGTAAAAAATATAGAAGATTTATAGGAAGTTATTATCCCTCCCTCTCTCCCTTGTATGGCTGCTCTTTCCTTGGTATATAAGGGATTAATAGGTCAGTTTATGGAGCTCTGGCCCTCCCCAAAGATGGTTCAGAGATGGATTGAATGAAACTGGGCAGAAAATATCAATGGAAAAATCTCCATCAGATTCTGCGGAAGGGGATATTTCACCTTCCACTTTGAAACAAAAGAAGACAAATACTTGATATTTAGAAATAGACCCTATTGCATGGATACCAGGGGCCTATACTTCAATAAATGGAAACCAAATTTCGACCCCGAACTTGATGTGCCAAATGTTGTTCCTGTTTGGGTGCGCCTCCCGCACCTCCCTGTGCATTGTTGTGGGGATGATTTTGTTAGAGCCATTAGAAACGCAATTGGAAAATTCATTGACCGAAGTGAACCAAGGATAACATGCAAGCCTATTTCAGGATCTGTGTTGAAGTGGATTTGGGAAAAGGTCTCCCAGAATCCATCAAATTAAAATTTGACAAATGGACACACATTCAGTAGATTGACTATGAGCAGATCCCATTCAAATGTAAGG
Source organism: Pinus albicaulis (assembly GCA_034641835.2). Classification (NCBI taxonomy): domain Eukaryota; kingdom Viridiplantae; phylum Streptophyta; class Pinopsida; order Pinales; family Pinaceae; genus Pinus; species Pinus albicaulis. Next base: position 40,474,769 of record CM076570.1, on the reverse strand, counting down.
TATGTCATGAATATGGTCACTTTGCTAATCACTGTTCAAAAATTATTGATGTTGAAAGTCTGAAAACGTATTGACAATGGGAAAGAGTTAAGAAAAAAAAAACTAATCCAAACCCCAAGAAAACTTTCAATCTATCCCCCCTCCTAAGTCAAATCCCTTGTCGTCCTCTTCCCTCAAGATTTTGGATCCTAGCAATTTACCCTCTACTTCCTCCTCTCCCACCTCCAATTCACTGGATCTTTCCAATCCTTTCTTAGCCATCTCCCCCCATGATTATGATCCCCCCCTCCCCCCTCCTCTCTCCCATCAGGGCTCCCCCCAAATCTCTCCTTCCATCCCTGACCTTCCCATTTCTTCCCAAGAACCTGCCTCTACTAGAATCACCAGAAAATCATTTAAGGAACATGGAGCAAATCTTGAATCACAAAATAATCAGTGCCCTAGAAGAAGAACAATAAAGAAACAACATGATGAAAATGTGCAAAAGGACATAGCACTGGGAACTCAAAACCCCATTGAAAATTACATATTGGGATAGAACAGTAAAGACACAACGAAAAAGGAACAGGGAGGGAAAGAAACTCTCCGAACAACCTTTATGCAATGATGAAAGTTTTCTCATGGAATAGTAGGGGGTTAGGGAAACCCTCCAAAATAGCAGCCCTAAGAGATCTTATAAATCAAGAGAAACCTGAAATTATTCTCCTACAAGAAACAAAACAAGGAGATTTAGAAATAAAGACAATAATAAGCAAAGAAAATCATTATGATGGCACATTGTCTGAGTCAAGGGGAGCTTCTGGGAAGGCCAGGGATACAAGGAGAGATTTGGGGGTAGCCCTGATGATCAAAAAAATATCATTGTATATAATGTATATAGCCCAAACCATTCTAGGGACAAAGAGTTATGTTGTAGCTCCATAAAGGAAGACATGAACAATGAGGAAAACATTAGCATTATAATGGGAGGATATTTGAACCCTATCCTACATGCAAATGAGAAAAGAGGAGGTTGCTTCAGTCATGATCCTTTTAAAAATCATCTTGAAGACATTATGAAAGATCATGAGTTGGTGGATATAACACCAAAGAACCGTAGGTACACTTGGAGCAATAGAAGAATAGGCAAAGGCAATATTATGGAAAGGCTTGACAGAATCTTGGTTGCAGTCACGCTCCTTTCTCATTATTCTATAGCTGCTGCTAGTGTGCTCACCTTTTCAGCCTCAGATGATTATCCGATTACTCTCACTTTTGGCGACCAATTCGCTCTTGGGCCCATTCCCTTCAAATAAAACCCTCTCTGGAACGACATGCTGGACGCAAACCAGTTGGTGCAGGGTGTGTGGATTCAACATGTTGAAGGCTCACCAATCTATATATGGGAGACCAAACTGAAAAAAAAACAAAATTGGATTTAAAGGAATGGGCTAAAACCCATTATAAAGAACCCGATAAGGTCAAAAATGAAATTAAATCCAAATTGGATGAAGTTCATGACAATATTGAAACTCATCCTCAATCAAGATATCCTCAACCAGGAAAAGGATCTGTATTGGTAGCTCTATTGTGTCAATAGAAAAGAGGAGGAGAAATGGTGTATCAAATCAAGAAATTTATGGCTCCAAGTTGGTGATAAGAACACAACTTTTTTCATAAGCAAACCATAGTCCGCAAAGCTAAAAACAACATCGCATCCATCATTGACGAAGCTGGACATATTCAAACAGACCAAGAAGAAATTAGAAGTGCTGCTACAATGCATTTTAAAGATCTCCTCATTGAGAATATAATTCCAGAAGATTACTCGGACTTGCTACAACACCTCCCATCCTCGATCACCGAAGAGATAAATCAATCCCTCAATAGATAAATTGGAGAAGAAGAGGTCAAAAATGCAATCTGGTCTTTGCATCTGGATAAAGCTCTAGGACCAGATGGTTTTTTGATCTCCTTCAATAGAAACTACTGGGAAATTATAAAAAAGGATCTTATGAAAATGATACAGTGGACCCATCCAAAAAAAAAAAATTTAGAGGGTACACTAACTCTACATTCCTTGCCCTCATCCCCAAATAAAATTTCCCTTCCTCCTTTTCTAGATTTAGGACCATCTCCCTTTTTAACTCCTCCTACAAGCTCATCAAAAAAATCCTGGCCACTCGTATTAAGCCCCATCTTCATAATCCCATCTCAAAAAATCAAGGAGGATTCATATCACAAAGACAAATTATTGATTCTATCCTCCTTGTTCAAGAAGGCATCCATTCCAACATATCTCGCAATGAAAAAGGCTTTGTTCTTAAGCTTGATCTTTCCAATGCATTTGATAGGGTTAGGCACTCTTTTCTCCTTGCTGTGCTTCAAAAAATGGGCTTTGATCAAAGGTCCCTTTCCTTTATCAAATCCTGCATCTCTGGACCCTGGATATCTCCTCTCATCAATGGTAGACCAAATCCTTTTTTCCAATCCACTAGAGGATTACGAAAGGGATGCCCTCTCTCCCCCTATCTCTTCATTCTTATGGCGGAATCCTTCAACAGAGCTTTGGATCATATGAGACGGGTGGGTCTCATCACTGGCATCAAATATGACAGTGGAGTTAAAAATATGAGTCATTCCCTATTCGTAGATGATACTCTGCTAATGGGAGGAGCATCCAACATTATCGCTCAACGCTTCAAAAATATCTTGGAAAAATTCATGCTCTACTCTGGCAACCTGATCAACAACCATAAAAGTTGCATCTATGGCTGGAATGCACCCAATCAAACCTTTCATAGTATTTCCAATATCCTTGGTGTTCCTTGCAAACTGAATTGGGATCATTTCACTTATTTAGGCATGCCTGTAAGTATCAGCTCTTTGAAGGCTGAAGTATGGAATGTAACTATTGATAAAATGAAGAGGAAAGTTAATCAATGGGGCTCATCATGGCTCAACCCCACAGACCACCTCATCCTTCTCAAATATGGGCTCTCCTCCATTCCTCTTTATCACTTTACCCTCCTTCATGCCCTGACCAGCATTCATATCAAAATAGAAGTTATCATAAGGAATTTCCTATGGCAAGGAGGAAAGAATGACAAAAGAAAATACAACCTCATCAATTGGAGGCAAGTAATTCAAGATCAGGAGCATGGAGTTATTGGTGTTCGCTCACCCAAACTCCTAAATAGAACCTTTGGAGGAAAGATTGTTTGGAGGCTTATTAATGGGAACCAGGCTTGGTGGAAAAAAGTCCTAGAAGTAAAGTATCTTAACTCCACTCGGCACCAGCTCCTTTATCAAGATATCCCTAATAGACCTTGCTCAAAATTCTGGTCCTTATGAAAAAAATCCATCCCCTTCCTTGCTCAAAATCTCTCTAATGTTCCCATGGGAGGTAACACCATCAATATTGGAACTGACCAGATTATGGGACAAATACCCATTATGGATAGGTCGGGTACATAGAGCATTCTCCTCTTCTTCAGAAACATGGGCCTTAACCTCCCGAGCCAATTTTCCAAATGGGATGCTCAAACCAAAATATGGACTAGATGGAACTTTCCTAAATTCCCCTTTCACCTTGAAGATGATCTCAAAAATTTCCAATCCTACCTACATGGCACAACACCTATAAAAAAAGGTAGTATTGATGGTTTTCGTTGGGACCCCTCTGGTACTTATTTTACCATCAAAACGGGCTATCGGCATCTTTGTAAAGAACACTATACACTGCCAATTTGGCCATTATTTAAGATGGTTTGGAAGTCAGAAGCAATCCCCAAGATCAAGTTTTTTATATGGCTTCTCTTAAAAGACAAAATTTTAACCTTAGAAAATCTCAAAAAAAGAGGTGTTATAGGACCATCTATGTGCCCAAAATTTCAAAATGAAGAAGTGGCGATCCCTCATCTCTTCATATTGTGCCCCTTTGCTTCATGTTGCTGGGTTGAGCTCACCTATTTTTTTCAACCCTGCTGGATGTAATATCACTCGGTTGCTAAGGTTCTAAAATCTTGGAAAAACAACTTTCCATGGGGGAAAAGGAAGAACAAAATCTCAAAGAGGGTATGGGATACCCTTCCTTATGTTATTTTGTGGAATATTTGGCTATCCAAGAACAATGAAATCTTCAGAGACAAAGAGCCTTCCTTTATAAAAGTGTGCAGTAAAAGTTGGAGCCTCACCCTTGAAGAAATATTCGCCAAAGGAAACTATAAGATCGAGCTCAACGAACTTTGTGCGGAGGAAAAGATTTTCCTTGGAGATATACTGAAAAAAAACAATAATAGTAATCACTCTCCAAATAAACACTACAGATCTTATGCAAGATGGAAAATCTGATTTAAAGAGAATGACTTCGCTAATTGGATAAAAATCAGTTCCAGACCCTCTCTTTTCTTTTACAGGGCTTCAAAATCCAATCCGGGTGTAGCAGGAGTGGGTGGCATCATAAGAAGTGAAAATGGAAGCACTCTTACCACTTTTAAATGGGGCCTTGGCACCCTATCCAACAACATGGTAAAGGCTTTAGCCATTCTCCAAGGTTTACATCAACTGAAAAAGCTCCAAATAAAAAATGCCATGATTTTTGGAGACTCATCAATTATTATCAATATAATGGTCCACAATAGTCCTGTTGCTAACATAGCTCTTCATCAAATCATCAACATATGTCATAATCTATTGCAAGATACGAAAGAGTTCTCCTTCTTCCATGTCCTCCAAAATCACAATAAGGAAGCAAATCTTTTGGAAAACAAAGCCCACCCTCATATCCCAAGACAACTGCTCTGTAATGATGCCTTAAATATTATCCCTCTGCCATGATTATGACTCCGGGTTCTCTCATATCTTATTCGATCCTCCCCTCTAGCCTCTCATAATTCATGTGCATCTTTGGTACCTTTATTCCCTCCTTGCACATGACCCTATCTCCTTGGTTATCCCCCTGTGCTACTTTGCGCTCTCTGCACTCTTCTATTTATTCTTTCGTTCTGCTTTCTTTGGCTCATCCCCCTTTCTTCTCCTTGAGTTTTGCTTACCTCCCTTTATTGATGTTTCCCTTTTCTCCTTTAGGATCCTACTTCATAAATCCTCTGTAGAGCTCAGCGCCTTCCGTACCTTCGCCCTATGACCCTTAGTCTCCTCTCCACTTTGCAGCTCCCATTTACCATCCCTTGTTAAAGCATCAACGATTTCTCTATGCGGTTCTCCCTCCCCTGACCTCCTTAGAAAATCTGTTGGCATCTTCTTCAGTCCCATTGTACGGCTTGGTGTAGTAACTCGAATTTCTTGCAGAATCTATGCTTTCATCAATACTATGTCTCGCAGTGAAGACTATCTCCACCATGCAAATATGTAGTGGGAGCTTGAGAAAATCAGAGCTCATCAAAAGATCCTTGATGCAAAGCTAAAAAATGAGGTAAAAATCTTGGATGAAAAGCATGAAGTAGATGTTAGGGTCTTCCTTGCAAGGATCTCCTCTCTCCAATCTCAATTTGAAAATCTCTCAAATCGATGCTCACATGGTGAAGAATCGGTGCAAATTTTGAAATACATGCTAGAGAAGCACTTAGCTCCTACCTCCAGCTCCAACATCTCAAGGAACGCGGGAAACAATGAAAACCCAGAGGATTCTACTGCGCGCCACATCAGCCACATCAAATTGACTAACCTGCTCCCCTATTCAGCATGTATTTCAAATATGATATGCTTATTTCTCAATTTGTTTTTATATATGCACTTTCAGTATTTCAGTTCTATTCGAATACTAGAAACAAAGGAAATGTAACGTTTTACTGCAACCATTTCCTTCATTGCTCCACAAGAAATATAGCATGTAATCATGAAGCCCCTACTCCTCTTTATTTTTAGAATACAAAATAGCAACCTATTGTGTTAAAAAAAAATAATGTGTCTCCTCTTTCTATTCCCAAGGCTGGATTTTATAGACCATTTTCAAAATTTCCCTCCTTCTTTTGGCCCAAGATGGATGGTGACACAAGAGTGGGGGTATGATTCCTTTGTGTGTTGCACTAAAGCCTCAAGGTGGCTCAAAGGCTATTGTACTTGGTTAGGTTGAGTGAAAATATTTTTTTACCAAGTGTGCCAAATGTTCTCATATGGTGACATTTCATCATCCCCGGGACCGCACAGCTGTTGAAGATATATTCACGTAGCGCATGTCTATCAAAGAAAAAGCTGCGATGTGCACCAAGAGCCAGTGTTGCCTATGCGCGGTCCATAAATTTTGTCCTTTGACCTTAGGAAAAATTTAATTTTTGGCTCCTAATATATTTCTTCCCTAGAAACATTTATCTATACTTTATGCTTGACATTTTTAATGTCTTTTTCCCGTACTATTTTCCAGTGTTAACAGTTTCCCCCTAATGTATGAGGTCTAGGAATAACTGTATAGCCGAAATACATTATAGTTTCATTTTTATGTGATCCTTTTGAGAGAGAGAGAGAGAGAGAGAGAGAGAGAGTAAATTTATTTGGAACTGAGTTGAGAGATCCCTTTCCTTGAGTAAAAAGACATCGTTCTCTGTTGGAAACCTGCAAGAGATAGAATGAATAAAATATTTCTACAAGGCGGGCATGTCCCTTGCTCATGATGTTTTGACTAGTTAATCTTATTTGACAGATAGTGGTTTTGTTTATGCCACTTTTGGTAGTGACCTACTTCTGGTTGATGATGATGGTTTCTGACGCCCTCAGGAGATTTTTTATCTGAAAGAAGTTTGAATGTGGTTCCCACATGCATACTATTGGTATGGAACTTTTGTTTAGAATGAGTGCTCATTGTATGCATGGGTCTTTGACTGTTGGGTACATTCCCGTGTAAGCATTTCTGAAATAGATGCTTACCAAGTCACAGGTCTTCGACGAATTATGATGGAGTGCAACGATTATGAAGTATGATACCACCTTGACATGAAAGCTTATCTTGAAGTCAAATGTCAATAGGATTAATGACATCAATGGGAAATTATGATTCCCATAGTTCCATACAGGGATGCCCCTATTGAGGTGAGGAGTCATCCAAGGTACTACCTCCTTCTTGGAAAAATTTTGTTGTAGTCGATAAGAAGAAAGCATCAGCAGACCGAAATGAATACTGATCCAAGGGACCATAGTTTCTGATGTAGCAGGGCATGGTGTGATGTTTTAACTATGCATGATGATGAGAAATGATGATAATTGAGGATGGCATTTAAGTGGCCTTAGTTGGAGCTGTAAATTCAAGTGGAAGCAGTCATAAAAATTTTGAGTTAGACATCCTTGGGGTCGGTAGGACGTCCATGGTGGGTGTATGGTTGTTATGAATTTCATGGTTGGGTGTGGTAAAAGAATGCGTAGCTCCGACCAAGGGTGAATAAGGATTGCTTCCATGTGAGAAATGTGAATGGATGGGTGGGAGTTCTCTCCTAAAACATATTTGTACACTTTCCAAAAGAATATAGAATGGGTTTGGATGTACAAGCATGGAGACGGGTGCCCCGATAAACATGAAATAATCCATCACTATGGTGCGATGAGTTTGTTTTGCTGAGGGTGGGGGCCCCATTGATTGGTATCTGTGCAGGCGTGATGAAGAGGATGAAAAATTTCGTAGATGGGATATGCTGATGGGGGTGTGATAGGCCAAGTGTGAGACGCAGTGGTGCATTTTTTTATATTCTTGTGAAAATGGTAGCCCGGGAAAGGGTTTTTAACATGGCGTGGGTAAAACTTGACTTGATTTATGATGGATGAATGAACCTGAAGTGCTTCCCAGAATTTCATTTTTATGGCCATGACTCCAGACCTTTGGTGTATGGTCTACATGAGTGATGAATGCCATGGAGATTAAGGCTCTACCGACTTGCAAGGGTGCTTATCACATGCAAGGTGGGGTGATGATAAATATGGCTGCGTGAATGAGACATATGGTTGATTTATTTGGATAATTGGTGTCAAGATATGCAAATATTTTTTGGGGATCCTATCATGCTAGGGGTAGAATGATACATTCTCTTGTAACTTTGTTGGCTGGGACATATGGTGATTCAGCATGTTTGTAATACCTGCAACCAACACCCCAAGTAAAATAATATTTTTCATACAAACATGTTCGAAATAATTTGAATGTAAATCAATAAGAGAGGGCATACTTGCTGTGACTGAAAATCATTTTTCCAGAGGTATGGATTTATGGGGGCTAGTTTGAACATGATGAAACTTTGATAATTGTGTTTCTCATGGTTTTGCGATCGGGTACTCTGAGCTCTAGTTATGGTATGTCGAATGATTAAAAAAGGGCGATATATGGACCAATGTGTCACATTTCAACTCATTTGTCTCTTTTGAGGGTCTGAGGTCAGAGCTAAGCCCGTGTTCTTGAGCATTTCTTTCCATTGCGCTCAGCCTGAGTACCTAGGATTCATCTTCTCAGTGTCAGGTAGTACCTTAAACACCCTTCTTTTCATTTTTTTCATTTTATTGCATGGGGGATTTGTAAAAATATGGATTTTTATGTACTTTATACCCATTTATAGGCCCGACTGTGCAGGAGATTAAGGATGACCCACGCGGTCCTCGTGCAGAAGGTAACTTTTGCGCAAGGCCTTTGTACCCAGGAAAATTTGTGCATGGTGGATCGAACGTCTGTATCTGATACAGGCGCACGGTCATCACACCTAAGCTTTGCAGAGGTGCAACGAAGTCCATTTTTTGAAAAAAAACATTTTGATTTAAAAAACTTATTTTTGATATTTTTTCTTGTGATAGGATATTGTGGCGAGAGAGATACTGGCCTGATCTCTGTGTAACTGTGGCCCAATACCAAGGTTCTCAGGGGGTTTTGGCTCAGTATGGATTACTCAAGTTTTTAGAGAACAACCTATTGAGATCGCAGGATGGCTTACTATGATACCTGGTCTGTTGCTAGAGTAGGAGATGACGTGTTATGGGCTCAGGATCATTGTGGTCCTAATACGATCACTAAGGGATGCATTTGTGTAAGCTTTATGATAGACTTGGTTTAGAGGGCTACCCTGGTAATGATAGTTCTCCTATCAGGGTCAATAGCGCCTAATCGAGCATTAGGCCCACATATTTTGGTTTTGCGTCGGCTTCGGGCCGTCACTTATTTGACTGGGCTCGTTATGTCTACCTAGTTTTTTTGGAGGTAAATCCCCTCTGTAGACAAAGGCAATCCCACTAGCCCTAGAGTGGGTCTAGCAACAATCGAAACACGCAAAGCTATTGGTTCCTAGTTACAAAGAGTAGAATCGTGATAGATCGCTTACCGTGATTCCTTCGCTACTATTGTCGAAGAAGAGGTGGCGCTTTCGTTCCTAGCTGGATAGGTCACGATCCGTGAGCTTGTCGCATCTAGATACCTATACACATGCAAAGAAGAGATACAACATCCAACGCAATATTTCACACTTTATAACTATCGATCAGTCAGAAAGGAACAAATGAAATTGCATTATATCATGGACAAACACAATCATGGAACCAATAGCAAAGTCATGTATATTAAGATACGAGAGAATGATTACAACTGATGCTATGACATCGTGATATTCCTTCGATAGGATTCTAGCGGGACGTGTCTAAAAAATCTTGTCAAGGATTTGATAGAACTCTCTCTCTCACAGGGTTCTCCTTAGCTCTGTTCTTGATTGTCACTTAGCTATAATTTCCTTCCCAAAAGTTCTGGTAGCTAGCAAATGGAGTGGGCAGGCTTTTATACAGGGAGAAGGAGAGGTTAGGCTCCTTATAATCATGGGGGAGAGTCCTATCTCTTAGGAAGGTTCCATGAGAGGTGGAAAACCACTTCCTAATCAGGGAGATCCGGAGGCAAAAAACCCAACCCCTTTTGATGATCTATTATGAAGTTGTTAGAATCAAACTTCCACCTTAAATTGTTAAAAAAAATTCTTTAATAGGCTCGATGTGGCCACAACACAGGGACAGAGTGCCAGCTGGCGTGCCCACTAGTGTGTATTTTCCCCATTGGCGCGAGGGATGAACTGGCTACCCATGCCAATGCCAAAACATGGGTTTTTAGGGTTTTTCAGAGGAAATGTTCTTGAGGATAATTCCCTCCCTTATGCAGAAGGATACTATCAAGGTGTTTTCAGGACATTTTACTGTTCACGGGTCATGAGTATATTCCTCCAATGTATGAGATGAGGGATTGCAGGGATGGTGACAAAATTCTATGTAACAGATACACCCTAAAGCATGAGGTCCAAGAGGGGAGGGGTGAAATGATTTATGAGAACGCGTCCAACTGAAAACACTACCGTTGGAAAACCTTTGAATACAAATACAATTGATGTCTCTGATACATGATATGTGGTATGGGAAAAACCATCCATAATAGAGTGTATGAAACCGGGATCCAAGGTATGGACGCAACCATCCAGTAAACTAAGGATCAACAAGTAGACTCAGGTATGGTCGCAGCCATCCAATCAAAAGAGTCATGTAATAAATCGTAATAATCCACAAAGAACCCACAGCCTGTATTTTCATCAGACAAAATTTGGGGTCTTTTGCTCCATCTCGACCCAAACAGAGTACAAGTTCAAGCATGCAAATATGTGGGCTGAAGTCAAACATGCAACAACATCGTCTGATTACCAGCCAATAATGAAAGTCGTTAACAGATGCGAGAGAAACCACCAATAATGACGATGGCCCTCAAGGTACAAGAGGTCTAATCCATGGAGTGTGAACAATTATCTAGCAGCGAACACCTGCAAAATCATCCGGTCACAAGCCGATAATGAAAACCTTGCATCGAATGTGAAGAACCTGCCATTGAGGCATGCAGGCTCCAATGCACCTGGAGGGAGTCTCTAGATCAGCTTCCTAGAGAATGAGCTGAAGTCGAAAAGAAGTGACCTTGATCGAAGGTGGGCCATAATTTTTCCCACATCATCGACACGAGATAGAGGAACATGATTTTTGTGAATCAAGACCAATAGAGAATCAGATGGAGGTTGAAAACTGCAGAGGCCAAATTCTCTTGAACATATCAGCGGCACGACATTGGATTTGGAAGTATTTGACATCAAAGGATCTGAGGTCATGATGACGTGGCAAAGAGAAGATGAGTGGTCAAAAGAGATTACCCAAACCCATGAAGGCAAGCAGATAACGAGATGAGATGTCGCTAACCCGACACGAATGTAGACAAGTGCCATGTTCAAGAATGACATACTGCTGACATGACTACGGTACTGGTTCTATTTTCCCCCACCATTTCTTGCGAGTACACCAATTATTTTTATGGAAAAAAGCTTGAAGGGGATAGCATGTTCTTGTGATATAAGTTTGTCCTTCAAACAAATCCAACCTAGTACATTTAACGAGCCCTAGGAAGGAGGAACTCGAGTAACGCCATTACGACGGAGTTCGATGTCATCAGTTTTTAACGAGTCTGACAAAGGGATAACTCGACATCTTTTAATGTTTAGAGAGTTTGAAAAGATAGCAAAAAATAAAACTCCAGCAAGTCCCTTTTCATGAATAGTCCCTCAGATCCGAAAATATAGAAAAAAATATCCGAGAGAACCTCCTAGTCGCGATAGGCTAGGGTATTCATTTTTCGTAAATAATCTATCCTAGCCCGAAAAAGGGGTAAACTTATACTGGGTAGATGTCGTTTCACAGCTAATTTAATGAGCTCAAAATGATAAGCGACTCGGCAATATTTTCATTTTTAGAGAGTTAGAAAAGAGTTGAAAGGTGACTCTAGTAGTGACTTTTTCGTGTTTTTACCGAATCCGAAAAAGTATAAAATACAACTTGTGTCTTTGTCCTAATCACGTGAAAACCTGTAGCTGCACAAAAAGCAAGTGTAAAACCCATTTTTCGACAAAAATATAATAAAATATCAGAAAAAACAAGTCTTAAAACCTAATTTCGATTTGAAAAGTTATAAATATTACAAATAGTAAAAACTTATTCACTTTTCACCTTTTTACCTCTTTGCAGAGAGATAGTGAGCCATTTACTTTGCGATCTTGAGGCGATGATTGTGAACAATCCAGTGGAATAATCCAGATTCCATCTTCTTCACGTAAGAGCTTCTTCCATTAGCCATTTTTAAGTCATATTTCATAGCTTTTAATTGTCATTGGGCATCCCTAAGGGGAGGAATTGCAAAATTAGGGCCTCCGCAGTTGCCACGAGTTTTAGGCATGGACCTGTGCCAGCCGACCCTTTTTCACACAAGGGCCGCGCTAGGTGGCGCGACTGTTATCAAAATAGCCACGCCAACTGTGCAACCCAACATTTCATTTAAATTTAACAAAAATACAACCAATAAATTTTTGTTTTAAGTACCCAAGGGATCTTACAATGCGTTTATGACCAAATCGATGCAGGTACAAATAAAAAATGGTAATTGAATGGAAGGAAAGGGAGCATAGTGAAGAAGATGAGTAGGCAATGGGGAATGAACAATGTATGAGTGCTCTTAAGAATGGGCTCAAGAAATTATTTATGACACCGTGTCTCCAGGCCCAGCCCGAATTACTACAATATCTTATCAGTATCTGGGACGAGGATCAGAAGAAGTTCAAACTTCGAGATCAAGAACTTGAAATAGAAGTGTCAAATGTATATTTCATCATCGGACTGTCACGTTGAGGTGTAGTCCCTATTTTGACAGGTACACGACCTTCTGGAGATAACATGACAATGGTCATGAACAAGGTGTGCCCAGGGGCACGAAAGGGAATAGGGAGTGGCAAGGTAGACATTCAGACTATCCCCAATCTAGCACTCAGAGTAGTGCTACACACCATTACACAGGCTGCGAAGTCACAGGCACTGCACGAAGCCACCAAGACGCAAATGATGCTTGCTTCGGAGTGCATGAGCCCCACCATTTTCAACTGGGCGGAGGCTGTAACAATGAATGTCAAGAAAAAACTCAAAAAATGCAAACAGACCAAACTAAAATAGTTTGGATATGGATCAATTTTGGTGTCGTTCTTCCTGGAATGACTACCTATATTCTAGCTCCAGGAGGCCATAGTCCCAGATCCACCACTGAGGGAGCCATGGATGGCTATATGGGCAGCACTGATACTGAGGGCAGGGGGCGGCCAACAGATTTCTTGGAGGCCTTAGTTCTTTGGGTGGCCCCAATGAAAACTCATCGTTGTGGAGGACTGGCCCTATGACGGCACAGATTTTATTGGAGACTCTGACCTCCCACTCTTGGAGGGAGAGGATTGGGACAAGGAGCTTGGTAAGAATATTTTTAATTTTATGATTTTTATGATTTTTTGGTATACATGCATGTTCTAACAGCTAATCTAATATGTATGCAGATGTTGGCCCAGAGAGGCCCACTGGAATGTTACCAATAGCGAGGAGGACCCCTCTAGCTTATGACCCTCATGGTGAGGGGGGCGAGGGGGAAGATCTTGTATAGTACCTAAAGGGGATCACTCGCGGAGTTCCAGATTATGCTCTTTTAGCTAATGTTCCCATAGCTTATTAGAGTCACACCGTAGGGGTGCCGAGTCATCTCCACCACTTGCTAAGGCAGTTGGTGCAGGAAATGATGTGCTACCATGAGAACCATGTCGATTAGTCACCTAGGATTTTTATTTGCATATTTTGAGAGGCATGTCGTCTCCAAATGTAACTGAAACAAACACGTATATTTTTTTGGTTTTATATGATGCAGACATTGCAAACACTCGACATATATATATATACATCTATTCTCTACATGGATCTTACTTACATATGATGATGTTTTTACAAATTACGTAAATGTCTATCTAATACCATGTTATCTAATTTATCAGCTAAATAATCTGCATAAGTAATGACCCAATGGAAAATTTAAAATTTCGCAAAATGCGTCAAACCAAAATATTTTATTTTTACACAAGCTTAAAAGCACAAATGGAAACTATTCTTGAAAATGAGTTTTATGTTTTATGCAAGCTTAAAACACAAATGTAAACTATGCTTGAATATGGGTTTCATTTTTACACAAGCTCAAAACATAAAGTAAAGTATGCTTGAAATGAGTTTTCATTTTTAAGAAAGCTTGAAAATACCAAATAAATTATGCTTGAAATGACAAGGAAAACCAGGCATGCCCCCTAGCATGGTGACTCAATTCGAGCTATACATGCCTCCCAAGCTTCAGTCCATAGAAAATGGAGTGAAAGTTCAAAACACAAGAGTAAGAGAGACTTCACTTGAATTTAACAAAATATAATCAAAGACTTGAATTGAACAGGGAATTTGTTTCATTATTTTAACGAGGTTGACACACGTAAAAGAACTGTCCTCAAACTAGCTTGTTTCATTGTTTAGGGAGCTTGACACAAGAAAAGGAACTATTGTCTGACGAGCTCAAAGAAGTAGCTTCAGGAGGGGGAGAAATACATGAAAAATGCTCGAGACAAGTAGATAGTGCCCCTAGGCCGAGCATAAATGAGGAATGATGATGCCCATCACTTCACGATAGATCTTTGAGAGACATAGCCTCCACGATAGCTTCGTTAGATGGAAAAGCTTCTCTCAAAGGATAGGGCGAATCTGCATCGCCGAGCCAAGGTGATTGAGAATAAACATCAAGAGCCATGCTCAAAGGAGAATTATTAGTAGGAGGAGGATCCAATGCGGTGATTATCTCACAATAATTGATTTCAACTAGGGTTAGAGGCATCGATTCTCCAATAGAGGCAACCTATTCAGGAGAAGGGATGATCCATGGGTCATCTAACCTAGAGATCATATTGATTTGAATGGTATTTAGTGGTGGAATGGGGAAAATACCCATGAGAACAGGGTTTGTGAAAATACCTAGTCCTACACTGTCGGGGGGATTAGGAATTTGATCCATGTACGACACGTTGTTCTCGAAAGATGAGGTAAAGAAAGACAATTGATCGACAGTAATAATATTTCCCTCATGTGAAAACTTCAAAAGTTGAAAGAGGGTGGACGGAATGCACAACATGGCGTGGGTCCAACTGCGACCGAGTAGGAGATTATAGTTGAGTTTTGCATCAATGACTTCCACTTCAACATTGACAGTCTTTCCTTGCAATGTAATCGGTAGACTCATGAGAACACCCAAGGGTTCTGATTCCCTTCAATCGAATGCCTCAAGGGCATTGGGAGATGAAGTGAGTCCTGGAGAGCTGATGGCCTTCCAGCAAGAAGATGAAATAACACAGGTAGATGCACCTTCTTCCACAACGGCTCTGTGAATATTGAGGCTGTTAATGCCGACTTGTATAACAAGCGCAATCTGGTGTGGAAGTCGGGGGGAAAAATTCTCTAGATTGAAGGTGAGAAGGCTAGAATCGGCATAGTCAATTCTTCTGATTGCAGATAACAAAGCTTTCCATTGAGATGGACAACTCTAGAGTAATTCCAACATGGAAATCGTAGAAGGCACATGTGCCAAATCCTCAACAATGCTGTAATGCTGAGCAGCATGGGCATTCGGATTATAGGAAGACTTTCGGAGAACACATTTGGAAGGTGGCTGTACAACGGGTTCAGCACTAGGCCTTTCAATCTTAAGAGGATCAAAGGCAGGCAAGGGAGGAGGGCCATCAATGACTTCCTTCCCAACTGCCTAGTGTGATCCGTCATAATCCTTCAACCGAGTGGCTATAGAAATAGGTGCAACACCATTCATCATGAAAACCTGAGACCCTAACGGTGCAGATGGCAAAGGCTAATCAACCATTTGGGTCTGTTGAGATGGAAAAGGTTCCTTAAGAACTGCCAGAGTTCCCGTAGAGCCCTTAAGAAGTTGACTAACCTCGAGTCATCTAGGACAATCTTTGGTGTAGTGGTCTTCATCACAAATCAGGTAAGGGTACTTCGTTTTTCATTGTGAACCATCATCAGCATGTGGTTTGGATGATTCTAGTTTTGGGGCATCGGATTTGGCTTTTCCTTTTCCCTTCTTTTTCCCTTTGGAAGTCTTGTCCACAGGATTGGCCTTGATGGCGTTGACCACTGTAGTCTTAACAGAATCTGGAGTAGGTTGAGGAGTAGAATTGTTGGAAGAATTTTATTTCTGCTTCCCATTGGAAGACTTGCGAGAAGTTTGAGAGATGGAACCAATAACACCGTCAACCGATGGGGTAGCTGGTGCTTTAGAGGTCCCTAGTTGAGGGGCATCTGTCAAGATGTCGTATAACATGCCGGACTGAGAGTACACTAAATCGAGGTACTGGGCACGAGCAATGGATTGTTCCTCGATTACACAAGCCCCCAGAGCAATGTCTTGTGCAATCTTATTGCCAAAAGAGGTAGTGAACCAGTGAGTTAGAAGCTCATCAAGAATGTGAAACTTGATCAGATAACGATGATGTCTCCATTCATGTGTAGGTTTTAACCCTGAACATAAATTATCTACACACGAATCTTATCACAGAAAATAAACAATAGTGAGAGCATAGAACATAATACAGATAAACATATATATTTTCCCCTGGATCCCAAATTGGGATGACCAGCTTGATTTTTCATTATATTCCTTTTAGTGTTATTTCCCTTGACCGGATCTACAAAATACCAGGGGCTGAAAACCATCGTACCCCAAAACCATGTGCAAAATCATGCACAAAACATGGGTGGGTCCTCCTATGACTGGGTCCGCACACCAAAAATATTTTTTCCGGGGCACTGCTCTGGACACCGACAGGGGGGGCTGCTGCCCCCCCTGTGACCCCCCTGCTGCCCCCGACGTAACGTACAACGCGTGAAACTAGTCATGGAAAGAATATAACACATACCCAACATTCTCCCACTTGTTGTTTTCTTTCCATAGGGGGGCATAGGAGAGCTTAGTCATTGGGCCAATTCTTCAACACCCATTGTTTCTCTACACGAAGAGAACTTTTGAGTGCTCACAGACTTCGTCAATGCATCTGCAACATTCTTCAAAGTGTCCACCTTTACCAGCAACACCCTTTTAGCCTCAACCATATCTCTAACAAAGTGATATTGAACATCAATGTGCTTTGTCTTTGAATGATAAGCAGGGTTCTTAGCCAAGAAAATTGCACTTTGGCTATCACAGTCTATCCTTATAGCTTGCTGTACCAACCCCATACTTGAACACAATATTTGCAACCAAACTACTTCCTTGCTTGCATGAGTGGCTGCTATGTATTCTGCCTCTGTAGTTGAAAGAGCCACTACAGACTGTCTTTTACTCATCCAACTGACTGCGCCTCCAAATAGGCTAAACACATACCCACTTGCAGATCTTCTTTGGTCTAGATCTCCAGCCCAGTCTGCATCAACAAAACCACGAATGTCCAACATTCTTTCCAATCCTGGCCTTCCCTGGTAGCACAAGCCATAATCACTAGTGCCACGTAAATGTCTGAAAACCCGCTTCACTGCTGTCCAATGCTCCTTCCCTGGGTTTGACATAAACCTGCTCAATACTCCCACTGCATGTGCAATGTCTGGTCTAGTACAGACCATTGCATACATCAAGCTACCCACTGCACTTTCATATGGAACACGGGACATATACTCCTCTTCTTCTTGTGTCTTGGGACACTGTTCAGCAGACAGCTTTACACCTACAGGAATAGGAACATTCACCGGTTTACTATCCTGCATATTGAACCTCTGCAATATAGTCTCGACATACTTCCTCTGGTTTAACCAGAGCTTCCTCTTTGCCCGATCTCTCTTAATTTCCATGCCCAAGATATAGTTTGCAGCACCAAGATCCTTCATGTCGAATTTGGAGAACAGCTGGGTCTTCAAATCTTGGATAATTTCTTTGTCATTTCCAATCAACAACATATCATCCACATAAAAGACCAAATAAATAACATGGTCACCAATTAATTTAAAATAAACACAGTGATCCTCCTTGCTTCTAGTGAAGCCAAGTCCCCGTATATAGGTATCAAATTTCTGATACCACATCCTTGGTGACTGTTTTAACCCATACAAAGACTTCTTCAACCTGCATACCAGTTCTTTCTTACCTTCACCATAAAACCTTAAGGTTGCTTCATGTAGATCTCCTCTTCTAGATCCCCATGAAGAAATTTTGTCTTCACATCCATCTGTTCTATCTCAAAATCAAATGCAGTAGCAACAGATAAAAGTAATCTAATAGAAGTAACTTTGGCAACATGAGAAAAAATATCACCAAAATCAATTCCCAGCACCTGGGAATAACCTTTTGCTACCAACCGAGCTTTGTATTTCTCCACCTTGCCTTCTACATTCATCTTCTTCTTAAACACCCATTTGCTCCCAATGGGATTCCTTCCAGCCGGCAACTCCACCAGATCCCATGCCTCATTTTTGTGCAAGGATACCATTTCATCAACCATGGCCTCCTTCCAGAGTTTTCCATCCTCTGAATCTACTGCCTCCCTGACAGTTCTGGGATCATCATCAGTTATAGTTAAGGAAAAACCTAAACTGAAAGTAGATGGACTATACCTTTCTGGTTGCCTTCTTTCCCGAACTGATCTTCTCAAAGCTAGGGTTTGTGGCTCTTCCTCTTCTGAATCTTCTTCTGTTGTAGAGTCTGATTCATCCTCCTTTAGCTCAAACTCTATCTTCTCAGGTTCCTTTGGTATGATTTCATGTTTAACAACATCTTTCACCTCTCTAAACACCACATCTCGGCTTTACACAACCTTCCTTGTTTCCGGGTTCCAAAGCTTGTAACCTTTTAAACCATCCTTATACCCAATAAAGATGCACCTTTCAGATTTATTATCCAACTTGGTCCTTTTCTCCTTTGGAACATGTACATATGCATCACATCCAAATACCTTTAGATGTGAAATAAAGGGTTTCTTACTGGTCCATACCTCATGTGGAGTCTTATCCTCCAATGATGATGAAGGTGATCTGTTAACTAAGTAACATGCAGTCTCCACTGTGTCTGCCCAGAATTCTTGTCCTAACCCGGTACCACTGAGCATGCTTCTTTCCCTTTCCATCAACATTATGTTCATTCTTTCTGCAACTCCATTTTGCTGAGGTGTGTATGGAGTAGTCTTTTGTCGTGCTATGCCACACTTCTTACAGAACTCTTCAAATTCCTTCTTGCATAACTCTCCACCATTATCTGTCCTCAGTGCCTTTATCTTCTTCTCTGTATGGTTTTCCACCAGAGCCTTAAATTCTTTAAATCTATCAAAGACTTCAAATTTATTCCTCAAGAAATATATCCATGTATTCCTTGAGAAGTCATCTATGAATGAAACATAGTACACAGACTTTCCCAGTGATGAAACTGACATAGGTCCAAACACATCATTGTGCACAAGTTCTAATATCTTGTTCACCCTCTTAGCACCAGAAGGAAAACTCACCCGATTTTTCTTCCCATATACACAATGTTCACAGAAATCTAAATCCAGAGAGCAATTAGACATACCTTCTACCATACCATTACTATGCAATATACGAAGGCCCTTCTCTCTAATATGTCCAAGCCTTTGATGCCATAGCATGGTCTTTTCTCCAGAGACAGCTAGGATTTTCACTCCACTTTCAGGAACCATAGAACGGTTACAATCATCAATAACAGTGATATGTTGTAGCTTGTATAGAGTTCCAGTTTGACCTCCCTGCATTAATACCAGTGCTCCCAAAACCATCTTGCAGACATCTTTCTCGAACGCTGTTTTTACACCTGCATCATCCATATTTCTTACAGAAATCAGGTTTCTGGCCAATGCAGGAATATGTAGAACACCAAGAAGTGTTCTAATCCTTCCACCTTGTATCTTCAGCTTGAAATTTCCACGTTAGATGATTCTAGCCTTCCTATCATCCCCTAGGAATACATCAACACCATCATATTTCTCATACTCACAGAACCACTCCCTATGGGGAGTGAAGTGAAAGGATGCACCTGAGTCAATCAACCATGACTCATGATCTACATGTGTATTTGAAGAAGAAGCCAAATACACATCCCCACCTTCATTTGAGGTGGTTTTTTCCTCCGCAGAAGTAGCATCATCAGATCCCTTTCCTTTCTCAGGAGCTTTAGATTTGCACTCCCTTTTGTAGTGCCCTTCCTTTCCGCATTTCCAGCATACCTTTACAAAATTTCTAGGAGATTTAGATCTCCCTCTGGATTTGGATCTCCCACTCAAAAACTTATTCTTGTTTCTGTTTTGGGACCTTCCTCGTACAGATAAGGCATCTCCATTCTGGCCCTCCATATTTCTCCGTCTCATTTCCTCCGAAAATAAGGCTGAGACAATGTCATCAAAATTCAAGGTAGTTGTATTGCTACCTATTGCAATAACCAGAATGTCCCACGAGTCTGGTAGATAACACAACAAATCGCTGCACTTATCTTCATCTGAGATTTTAATATCAACAAATAATAGCTGACTTACCACAGTATTGAAGGCATTCAGATGCTCTGTCACCAAGTCTCCATCCTTCATCCTTAGGTTATACAGCTTTTTCCACAGGAACAGATTATTCACCAGAGACTTAGATTGGTACAAAGTCCCAAGTTTTTCCCACAAATTTTTCGTCGTAGCTTCCCCAGATACGTTCAACAATACTGAATCTGAGACACATAACCGTACTGTGCTCTTAGCCTTCCGATCTAGTTTCTTCCAGTCTTCATCTGACATTGCCGTTGGTTTAGTACCTGGATCTACCGTGATCAAATGATCTTTATCCACCAGCAGATCCTCCATCTTGAGCTTCCACAACTCAAAAATCTGAGCATTAAATTTCTCGATCTCTATATTTTTTTCGCTCGCCATCTTCTTTCACCGCAAGAATCAATCCCGCAGATCTCCCACTGAACATGGTCTACCTCAGGCCCAAGAAAAAACCCTCAACAGCAAAGGCATCCCCTTGAAGCCGAAACAACTCTGATACCAAATGTAGGTTTTAATCCTGAACAAAAATTATCTACACACGAATCTTATAACAAAAAATAAACAATAGCAAGAGCATAAAACATAAAATAGATAAACAGAGATATTTTCCCCTAGATCCCAAATCGGGACGACCAGCTTGATTTTTCATTATATTCCTTTTAGTGTTACAACACATATATATACATGTTGAAGCATACATAAACCCCAATCCATTAACCCTGGATTAGAACATAACTGTAGTTCCCTTGACCGGATCTACAAAATAACAGGGGTCGAAAAAAATCGTACCCCAAAACCATGTGCAAACTCATGAGTAGCTTTGTCCTATTTCAGAGATGTCAAGAGATGTGTCCCAGCTTCATAACGAATCGGTAGCTGGAAATGTGTCTAGAATGCCATAGCTAGAGTATTAAAATCTTGAAAAATATGATGGGACAGTTCTATGTACCATTTAGCAGCAACACCGGTGAGAGTGCGCTAGAAAAGACGTAGATGAATCGAGTCATGTACCCAAGAATTCGAAGAACACCACAAATGGTATGTCATGACGTGTGCTTGGGGGTCTTCTCTAGATTTTCCCTCAAACTTAGGACAATCATCAGGCACCTTCATCGGAACCAAATGCCAATATGGATTATGAAGAATTAGATCATTGGTCAATTTGGACACATCCGGTAACTCCAATGTGGTGAGAAAAGGTAATTGAGGGTTAAAAGGCATGCCAATTTCCCAATAAGGACCTGTACCTGTACTCCATCCTGGTTGAGCGTAACTCTACCCCCATTGGTTCTGTCCTGAAGGATTCTGAGTATAAGCTAGATAATTGGGTTGATATAGCTGCTGAAAAATAGGATATGGGGGTTGATAACCAGGGTACTGATTCTGATTATATGTGGGCCCCGATTGAGTAGTGTACGGATTTTTCTGCGGAGTATAAGTATAGCTTGGATGTTGAGGGTAATAACCAGAACCTTGAGGCGGGTTGTAAACCGGTCGAGATTGACCTTGAGGGTAATAATTGCCTTGGGGTCGAATGGGCTACTGGTAAGTGGGACCCTGCTGAGTCAAATAAGTCGGGCGCACAGGTGGATTTGACTATGGCATAGAATAGATCGGTGGCTGAGCAGGGTTAACAGGATGTGCAGGTTGTCCTGGTTGAACAGGTTGACCTGGTTGATGAGGGACACCAGGTTGCCCTGGCTGAGTAGGTTGGCCTGATGGCGGGAGTGGGCCAGGTTGCACCTCATAACCAGGTTGACCTGGGACAGGAACATAGGATGGCCATGGCTATGAAACATTTTGACCAATCAAAAAATGAGGGTGCTAACGTTGCACTAAAGGTTGAGAGGGATGGACCTACCCCGCAGGACCGTATGACGGTTTAGGTTGATACCCTGGTTGTCCTTCCAGTCCTTGAGGTTGCCCTGGTTGGACCATAGGGTGAGGCTATAGAGGTTGACCTTAAGGATTGTAAGACTACCCTTGCGGGCCGTAAAATAATCCCTGCTGGACCGAAGCTTGTCCCTATAAGGGTTGACCTTGCGGGTCGTATACATACCCTGGCTGGGCCGAAGGTTGTCCCTAGAAGGGTTGTCCTTTTGGGCCAACAACATATCATTTCTGAAATAAAGGTTGTCCCTATAAGGGTTGTCCTTGTTGGTTAGAAGGTTGCACAAGCAGGGTAGGTATGAAACCTTTGATATACTGATAAGCCTCAGGAGTAGGGAAATAAATGGGGTTGTCAGGCTCATCATATTGAAATGGATATGAATAGATCGGGGTACCATCCACTCCATAATGAGAAAATTAAGTACAATTAAGATCCTGAGAGGACTGACCAACCTCGGAGATCAGCAGCTGTAAAGACATCCAGTACTCCTTAGGAGAAATGTTCTCGGGAATGGTAGAAGCTATATAAACATCTTCAGGAATATCCGAGTTCCTAGTTGACTGAGTGGTGACAACAAGTGTAGACGCAACTACGCAGATAGTAGGTCTAACAGGTGCCTATGTGACAAAAGGAGATGTTGTGAGCGGTGTCTATGGCGACATCCCTAACGAGGGAATGATCGGTTCTGTGGACAGAGTCGATATCCCCATAGAGGCAATAGCAGCCATGACCTGACTTAAAGACCTATATCCAACTAGGAGCGATGGACTAGGTGAAGAAAAAACATATGGTTTAGGGATGTCTTCAGGAAAAAGTTGGTAGTCTTCACTAGAAGTAGGAATTCCCTCACTAGGAATAGGACTGGATGAGTCCATATCGAACCCTATCGTAAGATCTTCTAAAAGATGATGGGGACTAGGAGGTATGACAGCAACAAAAAATGGTGTTCCCGATGTAAGAGGAGGGAAGTTCTCCCCAACTCCAAATCCAAACCAAGCATTGGACAAGGGCCAATTGAACTCAACTGGTCCTCCAAAGGGAAGTTCAGATATAACCGGTCCCCCGTTGGGAAACTCGGATATAACGAGTTGATGATGCTCAACAGAGGACTAAGAGACCTCTCATGAATCGTCTGTATAAGGACTACTAGTAGACGAAACTGATGGTTCCGCCACTGTGACTATAGAAAAAAGAGGAAGAGATCAAAAATAAAGACACACAATAAAAAACTAAGGAAAATTAAAACAGGCCGAAAAAATCAATCTCTAAATGGGCATGTGATCGTAGATGATTAATTTTACCACATTGAAACTGAAAATTTTACTGTTTCATGTTTTAAAAGTCTAAAAATGAGTAAAATATGACTCTATCACTTTCAGTTTGGAAATTTGAGTGAAAGGACAAGCGCTTGATGATATTTTCAAATTTAGGGAGTCAGTAAAGATCAAAATGACTGCTCTGGTAATCTAGGTAAGTGGGTGTACCAAATATCCGTGAATTGCGATATACACCTTGGTAAAAATGAAAGAGAAATCAACCAAGGACTTAATGTACATGCAGGTAATCTCTCTGAATGTTGTGTCCGGTGTATCACGGGTAAAAGGCGGCAAAATCGACTTCCTATGGATAAAGGATTTGCAACCTAATGGGGCCTCGCTTTATATACACGATGGTACTGGGAGCACAAGTCCATACTAGCGCTGTCTGTAGCCAGATGGCGAGCAACAACTACTAGGTTGAAAGACGTCGGAACACGTCTCTACCTTAGACTACTAGATGGTCTGTTAAGTTTCAATGTTGCCTTAGGTTAATTCAGTAAATTTTAAAGTTGATCTTCAATTTACATTCGATTTCAAGGCCCTATCGAATGTTGGATCTCATAAAACCTCTAGATGCAAACTACATGCCATGAAACATCATTTCGTTCAATGAAGAGATATCTATAGGATAATTGAGAGCTTTCAAATGATAACAAAATGAACATACAAAAACATCCACTACCAATTTCAATGCAAGCTAATGAAACTAGAAAACGTTTCTCTAGAATTATATAATGCTAGTAATGCGAAAGAGTTTTCAATTTTCACTATGCCAATCAAAAAATGCAAAAGATTTTCTTTTTGGTATTTTTCAATATATTAGAGAAAATGCACTAAATAAATGAAAAACTAATGAGAAAATCAACTTGAGAATGATAAAAGAGAGCTGAAATCAAACAAGTTCACTCAACTCAAACAAGCACAATCAAGACCCAAACCAATGATGAAATCTCTCAAAGCGAAGAAGAATCTCGAAAGAGACTCAAACAAACCGTGTGATCTAGGCTTGGAGCAACACAATGCGAAACTAAACGAAAGAGAGGAAAATCACTCAATAAACGCAATGATTCAATGGGATTTAGCAAGAGGAATGAAAATAAGAAAAAATAAAGTTGACCGGGAAAGCAAAGACCCAAAACTCCCACAGGAGGCTCAGCACACTAAAACACCTAGAAGCCCTAGGGCTAAAATGAAAAACTGATAGAAAAGGGAAAACAAATGGAGGAAAACGGCTAAACACAATAAACAATGACGTCAAAGCACTCAAACCATAAAAAAAAAACAACCCAGGACCAAAACTCAAGCTTAGAGAGTCTAGGAACAAGCAAACCCTAAAACCAGGCAAGGCTGGCGCTCCTCTCTGGCTGTAATCTATGCCAAACATGGGATGGCGCGGGTGGCTAACTAGCAACTAGCGCCATTTGGCATGACTGTCAGAGGTATAACCGTGCCAATCAATTTTATCCTAGAAATTAATGAAAATGGACAAACAAAGACTAGATTTGGTCTTCTGGGGGCTGAACAGGGGTTTAACACCAAGGAAGGTGAACCAGAAATGCGGACTAATCAAACGAAAAGCCAAAAAAAAACCCAATGGAGGAAGGACCAACTCCCACTGATCCCTAACGAAGTCACCAAATTTTTGTGGAGGTAAATCCCCTCTATGGACAGAGGCAATCCCACTAGCCCTAGAGTGGGTCTAGCAACAATCGAGACACACAAAGCTGTTGGTTCCTAGTTACAAAGAGTAAAATCGTGATAGATCGCTTATCGTGATTCCTTCGCTACTGTTGTCGAAGAAGAGGTGGCGCTTCCATTCCTAGCTGGACAGGTCACGATCTGTGAGCTTGTCGCATCCAAATACTTGTACACATGCAAATAAGAGAGACAACATGCAACGCAATATTTCGCACTTTATAACTATCGATCAGTCAAAGAGGAATAAATGAAATTGCATTATATCATGGACAAACACAATCATGGAACCAATAGCAGAGTCATGTATATTAACATATGAGAGAACGATTACAACCGATGCTCTGACGTTGTGATCTTCCTTCGACAGGATTCCAGCAGGACGTGTCTCACAAAGTTCGTCAGGGATTTGACAAAACTATCTCTCTCATAGTGTTCTCCTTAGCTCTTCTCTTGATTGTCACTTAGCTACAATTTCCTTCCCAAAAGTTCAGGTAGCTAGAAAATGGAGAGGACAGGCTTTTATAGAGGGAGAAGGAGAGGTTAGGCTCCCTATAATCATGGGGGAGAGTCCTATTTCTTAGGAAGGTTCCATGAGAGGTGGAAAACCACTTCCTAATCAGGGAGATCCAGAGGCATACAACCCAACCCCTTTTGATGATCCGTTCTGAAGTTGTTAGAATCAAAATTTGACCTTCTATTGTTAAAAAAAAATCCTTAATAGGCTTGGCACGGGCACAAAACAGGGATAGAGTGCCAGTTGGCACACCCACTAGTGTGTATTTTCCCCATTGGCGAAAGGGATGAACTGGATACCCGCGTCAATGCCAAAACATGGGTTTTTAGGGTTTTTCAGAGGAAATGTTCTTGAGGAGAATTCTCGCCCTTATGTAGAAGGATACCATTAAGGTGTTTTTAGGAAATTTTACTGTTCACAGGTCATGGGAATAGTCCTCTAATGTACTAGACGATGGATTGCAGGGACGGTGAAAAAATGATGTGTAACACTAGGCATGGTTACATAGCTAGGTGTTGGAGTGAGGTCCCCTCGTGTACACTTTTTGGGTATCTTTTTGTACAATTTTTTCTGTATGCACATTGTGTGAATGATTCAAGGGTCTTTGAGGCAAGTCAAAGTCCCTATTTTGATGTAAAAGGGTTTAAGGGTAAATGGTGGGCCTCAAACCATGGTTTGAGACCATAGTACGTGCGCGCTAGAATGATATAAATAGATAGATCGAGTCTAAGGAAGTAACTTTAGTTAAATATAGTATTATGATCTGAATGTTTATGCGTCTGTAAAACTTGTGTAAGGGTTTGTCTGGGTTGGATAGAAAGGCTCCTACTAGCTATGTGCATAGAGATCTAGTCTTGGCTATGTGCGCGGAAGGGTTATGCATAAGGCTAAATTCTGATTTATTGAATTGACCTGAAGAAAATATAAAGGATAGATTTTGGCAAAAGCATTGAGTTATTGATCTGAGTTATCTATCTATTGTTTATGTCTTTGATCACATTGCTTTGTATTGATTATTTTTATTTGTGCAATTACCTATGTTATTTATGCATGACGTTACATTGGTGAATTAATCTTCTTAAGTGATTATGCATTGTTTAATTTTGGATCTGGTTCTGTTATGTTATATCTGCGCTAAAGTGATCTGCGATTCTGTTTGTAATTTGCTAAGTATTGCACACATCTGTTTATGATCGATATAAGTCTACAATTAGTCTGTGTATGACCACTTCATTATTTTCTTCTTCATGGTGCAAAAGCCTGGTTCCAACACCCCCCCATACTACTTCAGGAGAGACTTTTATATGCGCAAGAAGGTCACTACCAAAAGGGCCAGTGGTTGGAGGGTTTGTTGGTTGCGTAATAAAATCTGAACCTGGGTCAGGACCCCACAAACCAAAAAATGGTTCTGTTGTCAGGACTAGGATCATTTTGAGGGATATTTGATGTTGTGGCACCCTTTACGACATGATTTACAAGATTGGCTGGATAGAAAGATCCCTGAATTCACAATCCAAGAGAATTGAATTACTAAGCTATCTGATGAAAAGTGGGTACAAAAATACATTTATACAGAAGTTCATGAGATGTTATTTTTCTCCTTTGAAAATGAGTCACAGGAGTGGTTATCGTGCTTGCCTGAATTCAATACCTACGTGAAGTATGAAGCATTCACTGAGTGGACTCTTGAATTGATTCAGTAAGTATAAAATTTAGATAATAATATCACCCGTGCAGTAGATCATTGGATCGATCGCCTCTTGGGAGGATTTGTGACTGAATTTTCCATTGATCAATCTGTGTCATGTTTTGAAGTACAGAGAAGGGTTTTCAGAGGTTGTAGAGGTAATTTCTTGTGCTCTTTGAATTTGTTTCTCAAAATTCTATTATGTGAACAGGGCTCTCTTTGCGAACATATTTCTTGAATTCCTCGAAGAGGCCCGACTACATGCAATGGAAAATTTTACCACTAAGATCCATAAAAGTTTATTTATATCCCTCTAAATCCTAGATATGATAGCGAAGGTGAACCATGGTCCATAAGTTAGTAGCTCTAGTGACTCTAAAGACTAATATTCATGACACCAGAAACCCTTGAGTATTTTTCCAACCCCATCCACTCCACTTCTACACTCATATCAGAAAACATCCACTCCAATGTGCAATACATCTCCACCATCACCTCCACCTCCCACATAAGTAGATATGGTTTACCTAATTTCAGAGGCATTGGAAATAAAGATACTGAGCACTTTTGGTTTGCAACTGAGGTCGTATGGAAGGCTCAACATGTTAATAATAATTATATTAAGAAATCACATTATCTACTACTTTAAAATATCGCACATTAGATTGGTACATCAGGTATGATCAAGAAAACCCTAAGGCCACCCTGGACCAAATAAAATATTTCCTAAAAGAGCAGTTTAAGAAGCATAAGTCATACACGCAGCTGGTGATAGAAATGAAAGAGATTCATCATGAGGTTAATGAATCTGTATGGGAGATAGCTGAAGCACTCTTAGATATGGTGGATTTTTCATTGATGATACTCAATATAAGGAATGGTTCATTGCTATGTCTATCCCTTATTTGTGCTAGCCCTTAGGTCAACAAAATATTACCACATAGGTTGAGGCTATGGAGGTTGCAATGAAACTAGTGGCTAATCCAACGCCTGTTGTGTTGGGGACTGAACACATTCAGAATCAATTGGAAGCCATGCATTTAGAGATTCAAAGCCTACGCAAGGACATTGGCAAGGAGGTCTGCGCAGAGGTCTGGTGCATAAAATGTAAGGCTTTTGGGCACCATAAAGGTCAATGTCATGTCTTCAAAAATTATCTAAATGTTGGAGGTCCTAGTTCATTGAAGAGTCTGATATGGTGCACAATGTATCAAATCTTTGGATTGCATGACACATATTCCTGCCCAAGGATCAAAAAGTATTAACCTAAGTTGAAGTAGTTTTTTTGCAGATTTTGTTCGTCATTAGGACATGATGAGAAACATTGTTGCACTTATGATATCATGTTATATAACACTAAAATATATAATATGCGGGACGAGCCTACCTCACCAACATCCAATTTTGGGCATGGTGGATTTCAGGGAAAAGGAAGAGGATGAGGAGGTGGATTAGTCGGTCGAGGAAGAGGGCAAGTTATTTTCTATAACTATGTATATGTTGGTCAATATACGTGTGATTTTCGTAATCCAGCATGACAATCATGCAGGTATTGTATAAAATTTGATCATGTGATAGAATATTGTCCTGTCTTGATTGATAAAATGAAGGAAAAGAAGTTGCGAACTCCAACACAAAAACTTCATATGGTTAGAGCAGAAACCCGTGAAGAAGATCTCGGTGTGAATGTGGTTACTAGAAGCAGTGTAGCCACTAATGAAGATAAGGGAAAGCAACCAGCCACTGATGTATGGATATGTAAGGCACTTCAAAAAAAATAAGGATTTGATCTTTAGCATGCAAAGGAAACTTTTTTTGAAGCGTGGAAATACTTTTCAAAAGGTAGTGCATCAAAATTAGGTAGACCAATGAAGGAAGCAGGAGGAGATGAAGAGATCAAACCATTTCTACAAGTATGTATAAAGTTGTTGTGCAACAAAAAGGTAGTAGAGAATATTTAGGATATGATAGATAATTGCACAGAGAAGGAACAATTGATGGTAGATCAGAGAGCTGCCAATAAAATATACAATAATAAGAAGAGAATAGGTTAGGATATGCATATGACCACGCATATTGGAACTTATGAGATGGAATAGATTATTCTAGATCTTGGATCAGATGCTAATTTTCTACCTAAGAAAACATGGGAGTGCATGGGAGAACCCAAGCTGGAATGGTCTACCATTCAACTGCACATAGCCAATCAGTAGAATATCATTCCATTAGGGAGGCTTCCGCAAGTTGTAGTCAGTATCGAGGGTGTTAAGGTGATGGCAGACTTTGAAGTCACACAAATTTCATATGATACTGATCCTTATGCTCCACTACTAGGATTGGACTAGGCTATTGACATGGATGGTGTTATAAATCTGAAGAAAAGGAGAATGGAATTTGAAAGCAATGGATTCAAGGTCATCATTCTTCTAGACATTGTAGAAGGAAAAAGATGTATGAAGCCTATGCATGTTGATGATGCTATCGATCAAATCTATACACTGACCTTGCAAGAGGAAGATTGGATTAATCCAACAGCAGATGGAAATTTTAATTGGGAGAAGGATAGCTCTTGTTTTTCAGACTCTGATGAGGAATTATGGAACTGGTAGAATCGTTGCATGAGATATCTACGCTATGTTGTAATTGTGTGACCAGATATCTGCTATTTATAACCTCTGAGGTACGTGAATTACCGCACTATGATGGGTTAGCTAATATAAACATGTTTATAGGGGAGCTTTAAAGGACTGTGCCTGAAGGACAAAGATTCCATGCTTTGGATCTTGGATTGCATGCTACTCCAGTAATATGGTGGGAAACTCATAAGGAGAACATGGGAAACTAGGAGGAATGTGCGCACATGATGAGGTTACGATTTGAATATCCAACCATCAAAATGGAAGACATATGCTTTGGAAAATATGATCCACGCATACATTTGGCAAGATGGAATTGGGTATGAGGCATAGAACCAAGACCTGAATGGGTACAGATGTTTATTCATACATTGGGGAAGGTACCTACTAAATGGTATTTGGAGATAGAGTTGCGATGAGGTAATAGTGAATGGTCTGCATGATGAAGAGCTTTATCCTAACATTCAACTTTGAGAGTGGATTTGATAAGATTGGCCAAGCTTTACATAATATTCAAGACATCATCTTCGATACAACAAAGCCTGAAATTGAGTGTGCTTCACCAGCATGGGATGCGCACATGAAATTTGTTGTGAATTGCATAATTCTGATAGTTGTGAAACCTAGGGGACAACGCGCAGTCGTTGGAACCTCGATCTCTCCCCCTACGAATTTCAAACAAGTGCGCTCAATGATTGGCCTCGTTGGATACTATAGGAAGCACATTTAGAGCTATGAGATGATAAATACACCCATGAATAAATTACTTAGAAAGGGTGTGAGATTCTGTTGGGATGACGAATGTCAAAAGAGTTTGATGTTATTGAGGGATGAGACAGGCACTACTCGATATGATTTGAATTACCTGATCAATAAGCCTATGCTGGGGGGGGATCAGCAGATGGCTTTCCTTGGTTCTGGAGTATATGCACAAAAAGGTGCAACGCGTGCATGGTAGCTATGCAAGGAGGTTAATTGGGTCGCTGTTGGTGAGGTGAATCCCCTCTGCAGACAGAGGCAATCCCACTAGCCCTAGGGTGGGTCTAGCCACAAATGAAACAATCTAAAATATTGATTCCTAGTTAACGAATGGACATAGATTCGATAAATGACTTACCGGAGGTCCTATGTTGTTGTTGTCATCGAAAAGGGTTGCTGTCTCTCGCTCCTAGTTTGACAGATCACGATCCGATCGCTTTCACACTCAGACACATGCACACACACAAGAAACAATGACAATATACAACATACTAATTCACATTCGTAACTATTAGTCAGTCGAAGAGGACTAAATCAATTACATTATATGAACAACATAACACAATGATGGAACCAACACCATAGTCGAGTATATTAATAAATGAAAGGAAGAGTACAACCAAGCTTCGACGTTGCAGTCTCCTCCAACAGGGTTCAAGCGGAGCGCGTCTCACAAACACTCTTTGGGAATTCGACCGAGACTCTCTCTACAAAGTTCTCCTTGGTTCTACCTTCTCAATAGAAATTACTCAACTATGATATTCTTCTCCAAGTTCAGCTCCTTGGCTATATGTTCAGCTAGCTTTCATAAAGGGATAAGGCCTATTTTTATAGAGGGAGAGGGAGAGGTTAGGATACCTATAATCATGGAAGGGATTCCTATCTTCAAGGAGTGTCCCATGGGAGGTGGAAACCACTACCTAAAGAGGGATATCCGTGGCTAATCAACTTAACCACTTCCAGTGACTCACCCCTGAGGTGGTTAGAAGGAAACTTCCCCCTCTATTTTTTAAAAAACATTCCTAAAATAGCTTGGCGTGGGCACTACACTAAGATAGAGTGCCAGGTGGCGTAGGCTCTAATGCAAATCTTCCACATCGGGGTGAGGGGTGAACTGGCTACCTGGGCCAAGGCCAAAACATAGGTTTTGTGTGCTTTTTTGAGGAAATTTTCAACAGGAGAAATGATTTCCTTATGCAGAAGGATGCAAAGAAAATGTTTGCAAAGTATGACATTGTTCACAAGTCATGGGAAAGACCCTCCAATATGTAGGGCGAGGGATTGCAGGGACAATGACAAAATTCTATGTAAGAGATGCCCCCTAAAGCATGAGGTCCAAGAAAGAGGGAGGGGTCAAATGCTTTATGAGAACGTGTTTGACCCAAACACTGCTGTTAGGAAACCTGCGAGTACAAATACAACTGATATCTATGATACATGATATGTGGCATGGGTGCAGCCATCCATAATAGAGTATATAAAAAGTGAGATCTGAGGTATGGATGCAACCATCCAGAAATAAGGATCAACAAATAGACTGAGGTATGGTCACAGCCATCCAATCAGAAGAGTCATGTAATAAGTCATAGTAATCCACAAAGAATCCGCAACCTTGATTTCATTAGAAAAAACCCAGGGTCTTGTGCTCCATCTTGACCTGAAAAAAGTACAAATTCGAGCATGCAAATAGATGAGTTGAAGTCGAACATGTGGGAATATCATCTAATTACTAGCCAATGATGAGAGCTGTTAAGAGACGCGAGAGAAACCACCAATAATGACAATGACTCTCAAGGTACAAAAGGTACAATCCATGGAATGTGAAGAGTGATCTGGCATCGAACACCCGCAGAATCATCCAATCAAAGGACGATGATGTGAACCTTGCGTCGGATGCAAAGAACCTGCCATTAAGGCATGAAGGCTCTAAGGTACCTGAAGGGAGTCTCTAGATCAACTTCCTGGAAAATGAGTTGAAGTCAACAGGAAGCGACCTGGTCGAAGGAGGGCCATAATTTTTCCCACATCATCAACATGAGACAGAGGAATATGATGATTTGTGAATCAGGACCAACAGAGAATCAAAAGGAGGTTGAAAATTATAGAGGCAAAAATTCTCTTGAACATATCGGCGGCACGACACTGGATTTGGCAGTATTTGACATCAAGGGATCTGAGGTCATGGTGATGTGGTAAATAGCAGATGAGCAGTCAAAAGAGATTACCCAAACCCATGGAGGCAAAAAAATGATGAAGTGAGATGTCCCCAACCCAACATGAATGTAGACAAGTGCCATGTTCAAGAGTGACATACTACCGACTAAAGTCTGGTTCCATTTTCCCCCACCATTTCTGGCAAGTACCCTAATTATTTTTGTAAACAAGATTGAAGGGGATAGCATATGCTTGCAATGTAAGTTTTTCCTTCGGACAAATCCAACCTAGTACATTTTATGAGCCCTAGGAAGGAGGAACTCGAGTAATGTCATAACGACGGAGTCCGATGTCATCAGTTTTTAATGAGTCTGACAAAGGGAGAACTCAACATCTTTTCCTGTTTAAAGAGTTTGAAAAGAAAGCGGAAAATAAAACTCCAGCAAGGCCCTTTTCATAAATAGTCTCTCAGATCCGAAAATGTAGAAAACAACATCCGAGAGAACCTCTTAGTCACGATAGGCTAAGGTATTCCTTTTTCATAAATAATCTATCCCAGCCCAAAAAAGGGGTAAATGTATACTCGATAGATATCATTTCACAGCCATTTAAGGAGTTCAAAACGACAAGTGTCTCAATAATATTTTTAGTTTTAGAGAGTCAGAAAAGAGCTGAAAGATGACTCTAGTAGTGAATTTTTCGTGTTTTTACCAAGTCCGAAAAAGTATAAAATATAACTCGTTAGTTCAGCATAACCATGTGAAAAACCTGATGTTGCATAAGAGACATGTGTAAAATCCATTTCTCAAAAATAATATGATAAAATAATTGAAAAATATGTTTTAAAACCTATTTTAAGGGTCTAAAAAGTTATAAAATTCCATAAGTGGTAAAAAATATTTACTTTTCACTTTTACCTCTTTGTGGAGCAACAGTGACCCATTATGCTTTGCGATCTTGTGGTGATGATTGCGAGTGATCTAATGAACCAATATTGATTCCATTATTCATAGCAAGAGCCGACACCATTTCTCATCTTTTAAGCTAAATTTCATTACCTATACATGTCATTTTGAGTTCCTAGGAGAAGATTTGTCAAAACTAGGGCATCGCGGTTGGCAAGGGTTTCAGGCACGAAATTTCGCCAATTGCCCATTTTTTACATAGAGGGCGCACCCATTGGCGCGACTGTTCGCGAAACAGTTGTGCCAACCACACAACTTAAAAATCCGCATAATTTTAAGAAAAATGCAGTCACTTGCTTGTAAATTTCAATGCCCAATTAGACTAACAATGCTAATATGAAAAATGTGTGCAGGTATCAAGCAAAAAAAGTGGTGATTGAGTGGAAAGAGAGGGAACACAGTGAGGAAGATGAACTTTCCATGGAGAATGATCGATGCCTGGATGCCATCATAGATTGTGGGATAAGGAAATTATTTCTAACACCGTGCCTTCGGGCTCAGCCGAAATTGCTTCAATATTTGATAAGAATCTGGGATGAAGACCAAGAAAAGTTCATGTTTTGAGATTAGGAACTTGAACTCGAAGTTTCCAATGTCTATTTTATCACAGGATTTTCGCGGAGAGGTGCAGTCCCTATGCTGACCGGTACCCGTCCCTCTAGGGAGAGCATGGGGATGGTGATCAACTGGGTGTGCCGAGGGGCACGAAAAGGAATAGGGAGTGGAAAGGTTGACATCCAAACCATCCCAGATCTGGCACTAAAAGTAGTGTTTCACACTATCACACCGACTACAAGATCACAAGCACTGCATGAGGCCAAAAAAACAAAACTTCTTCTTGTCGTAGAATGCCTGACTCC
Organism: Pinus albicaulis; assembly: GCA_034641835.2. Classification (NCBI taxonomy): domain Eukaryota; kingdom Viridiplantae; phylum Streptophyta; class Pinopsida; order Pinales; family Pinaceae; genus Pinus; species Pinus albicaulis. The sequence continues at coordinate 40,439,887 of CM076570.1, read as the reverse complement.
AACTCTTTACAACTAGGCAGAGGCCATGAATATTAACATTAAGCGGCAACTAACCAAGTGCAAGAATAATAAACTGAATAATTTTGGGTATGGATTAATTTTGGTATGGTTCTTCTTGGAACGACTACCGATATTCTAGCGCCAGGAGGTCATTGTCCCGATGCCACCACCTAGAGAACCATGGATGGCCCAATGGGCTACGCTGATGCCTAGAGCAGGGGGCCACCAACAGATATCCTGGAGGCCAGAATTCTTCGATTGGCTCCACCGACAACTGATTGTCATGGAGGATTGGCCCTACTCGGGTACAGACTTCACCGGTGATCCAGACCTCCCGCTCTCAGAGGGAGAGGATTGGGATGAAGAACTAGGTGAGACTCATTTTTTATTTTTATGAGTTTATGATTTTTGGTATATATGCATGTTCTGATAGTTAATCTTATATTTATGTATATTTTGGCCCAAAGAGACCTAGAGGTATGTCTCCAATAGCGAGTTGAACGCACAATTTCGATCCTCATGGTGAGGGCGACGAGGGGGAGGAGATAGTACAAAATCTGGAGGGGATTGCCCGTGGGATTCTAGACTATGCTCACCTTGATGATGTTCCTCGGGCCTACCAGAGGCATACATTAGGGGTGCCAAGTCGTATCCACCGCTTGCTGAGGCATTTGGTACGGGTGGTGATGTGCTATCATGAGCACCACGCTGATCAAGCGCCTAGGTTTTTATTTCCACTTATTTTGAGAGACATGTTGTCTTGGGATGTAACTAAAACATACATATATATTTTTTGGTTTTTATGGTGCACACACTGCAAAAAATTGATATATATATATATATATATATTCTACATGGGTCTATTTACATATGATTATGTTTTATAAATTGCGCAAATGTCTATCTAACACAATGTTAGCCACTGCATCAGTTAATGTATTCATTTATCTTGGTATATGTTGATATGTGATGAAATAAAAATTTCTTTCAAGCAAACGAATACATAAATACAATCAAAGTGCATGATTTTCAAACCGAATAATGACCGTTAAGTTGAATAACAACAAGCTGTGAATCTTGATTTACAAGCAATGCATGTATGCCGAGGTTAAATGCCTCGGTTAATAGTTCCAAAACAGAACTATATGCAATGAAATTTTTTGTATTTTTTCCTAGACAAATACCTTGTAGGTTAATCAACTCACCAGTAGGATTATAAATTACCCAGGTTGCCGAAGGCAAGTTCCTGGTACTGCGAGAAGCACCATCTGCGAAACCGACATAAGGGGTAATAGACATCTACATAACGAGCAAGACTCAATAAGCAGAAAAAAGCTTAAAAAGCACATCAAACCTAAACATGGACAAAAATGAAAAAATCACCTATGTACACATATCATGCATGAATGAATCAAGCATAATACTTTTTCAGATACAACCCATTTCTCGGCTGTGCTAAGGGATATCCTTCATAATCAATAAGCTCATAAGCCCCATTCTGTAACACACGTTTGACGATGTAGGGCTCATGCAACATGAGTTGGAATTTACTTGCCCCCATATTTTCATGAGCTTGGTCGTACAGGAGGACAAGGTCACCTTTGATAAAAGAACGAGGGGAAACTGTTTGGTCAAAGTGAGATTTGACTCACTTCTTTTATGCTTCGATGACCAAAGTAGCTAAGCGACGAGTTTCATCCAATCTCTCTAAATAGAGGAGACACTCTTCCTGAGGTGAAGTATTAGGCAGTAATTCCACAGCTAATTTGAGTGAAGGAATTTCACATTCAATCGAAAGAGTAGCTTCTAGACCATATACCAACTGAAATGGGGTGAATCTGGTTGCACTCTTAATCGACATTCGGTAAGCCCATAGAGATGAAAACAACATGAGATGCCAATTTGATTTATGGATCCCAATTGTTTGTTGAAGCATCATAATGAGAACTTTGTTTACGGCTTCAACTTGGCCATTAGCTTGAGGGAAATATGGTGTTGAGTTGTCGTGACACAGATCCAACTTAGATGTTAGCTCTGCCATCATATAGTCCCAAAAATGTGAACCATGATCGGTAACGATGGCTTGAGGGACACCAAACCGAGTAATAACATGACTGAATATGAATTGCGCTGTTGTCTTACCGTCTGCAGCTAGTGTAGGCATTGCTTCAGCCCATTTTGTAAAATAATTGACAGTGACGATAATATAGGCATGCCCCCCAGCTGAGTGAGGGTTACATGTCATAAAATCGATGCCCTATTTTGCAAAAGGACCAATGGTAATGACAAGGTGTAAGGGAACAGGTAGCGCACGCATATTGCGTTGATATATCTGGCACGCGTGGCATTTGCATAATGCGACAATGCAATCTTTAAAAATGGACAGCCAAAAATAGCCAGCACGAAGGATCTTCTATGCGGTGGCATAATTGGACATGTGACCACCACAGGCACCACTGTGGCAGTAATTTAAGACTTTATCATCTTCCTCAAGGGTCAAACATCGGCAGAGTATGAAATTGACTCCAACACGATAGAGGGTATCTCCGATAATACGATAAGGTTGCGACTAATGCCGAATGTGGTGTCAAGAATATTTCGTCAACTTAGCCCTAAAATTAGAAGTCTGGAGATACACGATGATATCACCATACCATGGATCGAGGGTACTAATCAAGAAAAGAGTTTCGTCCGAAATATGATCCTCGAAATAAGAAGGAGCAGAGTAGATGAGGAGAGAACAAATCAGATCACCGAAAACGAGTGATTTCTTTGATTTGGCAGCAGTAAATTCCAAATCAAACTCTTGGAGGATAACAATCCACTTCGAGTATTTTTCCCCCAGCAACTATCAAGAGAGAATATAGGTCATGGGGTTATAATCAGAAATCACGGTTACCATCTATAAAAGGATATAATGACAAAAATGTTGGACGGCCTGGACCACAACAAGCGCTAACTTCTCAACATGTGCATAATGCGTTTCACGGTCAAGAAGGTTTCGAGACAAGTAGTAAATAACATGCTCGTTGCCGTCATCATCATCTTGAACCAAAACCATGGTGATCGTACTTAAGGTGGCAGCTATATAGAGGGTGAAATCACGATGATAATTTGGAGGACGTAATAGAGGAGTGTTGACAAGCAACGTCTTAAGCGTATCAAAATATTGCTAAGAAATATCATCCCAACGGAAAGGGACGTCCTGCTTTAAAAGTCATGTGAACCCCTTGGCTACCTCGGCATAGTTCAGAATAAAAAGACGTAAGAAATTTGCTTTCCCTTGTAGACTCTGGATCTGGTGTAATGAGGATGGAGAGGGGAGATTAACAATAGCCTCAACCTTAAGCGGATCAAGGTGAATTCCATCTTTGGATACAATAAACCCTAAAAGTCTACTGGAATCGAAGCAGAAGACACATTTATGTGGATTGAGCCAAATGTTGTAGCATCTACAACGAAGAAAGATCTGGAGGAGATATTCCGGATGGTCTTTTCGCACAGCTAAATGAGCCAGAAGGTCATATAGGTATGGTTGAACAATATGACGAATATCGTGAAAGGCATAAGACATCATGCACTGGAACGTAGCCCTAGCATTCTTCAAGCCAAAAGGGAGCTTCTTATACGTGAATGTTCCCCAAGGATAGATAAAAGTGGTATTTTGTTGATCGGACGGGAGAATGTTTATCTAATTATAGCCAGAAAATCCATCCATGAGGGAAAAAATCTCACTCCCCGCACAATCGTCAATGATCTGATCGATGAAAGGGGTGGGCTAGTTATCCTTAGGGTAGACCCAATTAATATCGTGATAACCAACAAAGACATGAATTGTTCCCTGCTTCTTATGCACATGAACAATATTAGAAACCCACTCTGTCATGGGAATCAGATAAATGAAACCCTCTTTGAGAAGTTTTTCAACTTTAGTTTTTATGGCGGCGGCTTTCCGAGGATGCACTGGACGATGACGCTGACGAACAGGCTTTGCACCGGGGTAGGTAGGAATTTCGTGCACCACAATACTGGGATCAATTCCAGGCATCTCTTCTTAAGACGAGGCAAAAACATCACTGAATTCACAAAAGAGGCTAGTATACACTTGGACTTCATCGGAAGAGTAAGTGACTCCGACATGGACGTTCTCGACAATTCCCGGTTTCACGAAAATGTCGATAGGCATCATCTGGGTGATGTTGCTCAAGCTACCTTCAGTGAAGACTTTGTGAGTCAAGATAGGTGTTTGAAGTGGCAGAGAAGGAACTTGAGACACAAAACACTCAAGACAGTTAGACATTGCCCCGAGGCCAGGAATAAACAAGGAACGATGATGCCCATCGCTCCATGGTAGGTCTTCGAGAGACATGGTTTCCATGATAGCCTCGTCAGATGGAAACACTTCTTTCAAAGGATCAGGTGAATCTGTATCACTGAGCCAGGGGTATTGAGAATAAACGTCGAGATACATGCTCAAAGGAGAAGCTTCAGAAGGGGGAGAATGTGATGCATCTACAAGCACACAATAATTGATTTCAATTGGACTAAGCGACATCGAATCCCCAAATGAAAAAACCTGTTAAGGCAAAGGGAAAATCCATGGGTCATCCGACTGAGAGATTATATTAACTTGAATGGCATTGGGTGGTAGAAGGGGAAAGATATCCATGAGGGTCGGGTCTTTGAAAATACCCGGCCCTACACTGTCAGGGGGAGAAGGAATCTTATCCACGTATGGAACGTTTTTCTTAGAATATGAGGTAAGGAACGACAATTGGTCGGCAGTAATGATTTTTCCCTCGTGTGGAAACTTTAGAAGATCGAAGAGGGTGGACAGAACGCACAGTATAGTGTGAGTCCAACTGCAACCGAGTAAAATATTGTCATTGAGTTTAGTGTCAACTACTTCTACTTTGAAATTGATCGTCTTTCCTTGAAACGTGATCGGTAAGCTGGCGAGAACACCCAAGGGTTTCGATTCCCTTCCATCAAATGCCTCTAGGGAATTGGGTGATGAAGTTAGGGCTGGAGAGCCAACAACTTTCCAGCAAGAAGATGACATGACACAGTGGATGCACCTTCGTCCACAATGGCTCTGTGGATGTTGAGACCGTTAATGCTGACTTGTATGACAAACACAATCTGGTGCGGAATCTGGGGGAAAAAATTCTCTAAGTCAAAAGAGAGAAGGTTAGAATCAGTAGGATCAATCCCACCGATCGCAGATAATAACACTTTCTGTTGAGACAGACAACTATGAAGCACTTTTAATGTCGACATCACAGATGGCGCCTGTGCTAAATCCTCAACAATACTGTAATGCTGAGCAGCACGGCCATTAGGATTATAAGAAGATTTCCGGAGAACACCTTTAGAAGGTGGTCTTACAACGGGTTCAACATTGGGCCTTTCAATCTCAAGAGGACCAAAGGTAGGTGGGGGAGGAGGACCATCACCGATCTCTTTCCTAGCTGCTTGGCGTGACCCAGTATAATATTTTGACTGAGTAGCGATGGAAACGGGTGCAAAACCATCCATCATGAACACTTGAGAGCCAAACAGTATAGATGGAGCAGGTTTCTCGACCATATGTGTTTACTGAGAAGGAAAATGTTCTTTGAAAATAGCCAGAGTTCCCTTAGTGCCTTTGATAAATTTACTAACTTCGGCTTGTCTAGGACAATCCTTAGTGTAGTGTTCCTCATCACAAATCAGACAGGGATATTTCATCTTACGCTGTGAACCATCATCAGCATGAGGTTTAGATGGATCTGGTTTTGGGGCATCGGATTTGGCCTTGCCTTTACCCTTATTTTTCCCATTGGATGTCTTGTCTGCAGGATTGGCCTGAACGGTGTTGACCTCTGAGGTTTTACCAGAATCCGAGGTAGGCTAAGGAGCAGAATCATTGGAAGAATTTGATTTTGCTTCTGAGTGTTATAAGAGGGAGACTTATGTGAAGTCTGAGATGTAGAACCAATAATGCCATCAACGGATGGGGTGTCCAGTGCTTTAGAAGTCCCAAGTTGCGAGGCATGATTCAAGATATCATACAATATGCCCGATTGAGAGTACACTAAATCAAGGTACTTGGCATGAACAATGGCCTATTCCTCAGTGACACATGCCCCCATGGCTATGTCTTTTGCAATCTGATTGAAAAATGAGGTAGTGAACCAATGAGTAAGAAGCTGATCATGAATTTCAAATTTGATCAGGCGACGACGACGTCTCCATTCATGAATGTGGTCCGAGATATGGGTAGCCCGGTCTTGTTTCAAGGATGTTAGGAGATGCGTCTCAGCTTCATAACTAACCGGTAACTGGAAATGAGTAAGGAACACCATAGCGAGAGAGTTGAAATCTTGAAAGATACCATAAGACAGCTCGATGTACCACTTAACAACAGCTCCAGTGAGAGTTCACTGGAAACGACGGAGTCAAATAGAGTCATCCACCCAAGAATTGGAAGAACACCATAAATGGTATGTCATAACGTGTGCTTGGAGGTCTTCTCTAGTCATTTGTTAATTTGGACACATCCGGTAATTCCAACGTGGTGAGAAAATGTAATTGAGAGTTGAAAGGCATAACAGGTCCTCGATAAGGACCCATACCCACATTCCATCCTGGTTGATTGTAACTCTGCCCCCATTGGTTCTCTCCTGAAGGATTTGGACCATAAGGGGTATAAGCCAGATAGTTCAGCTGATATTGCGACTAAGGACCAGGATACAAAGGTTGAGGACCAGGATACTGATTATGAGTATATGGGATTCTCGATTGAGAAGCATAAATTTTTTTCTCCAGAATGTAAGTATGGCCTTTTGATTGAGGGTAATAAGCAGAACCTTGAGGCTCATTGTATATCAATAGATATTGACCTCTAGGGTAATAAGCACCTTGGGGTCGAGCGGGTTGCTGATAAGTAGGGCCCTACTGAGCTGGATAAATCAGGCAGGCAGGTTTACCCAACTGCAGTGTAGAGTAGAGTGGTTGTTGAGCAGGGTGAAATGTCTATGCAGGTTGTCCTTGTTGAGTAGGTTGACCTGACTTCTGAGGGCCACTAGGTTGCCCCTATGAAGCAGGTTAGCCTGATGGCTATGATGGGCTAGGCTATGCCTGATGAGTAGGTTGACCTGGAGCAAGACCATAAGGTGGCCCTGGCTATGATGGGCCAGGTTTTGCCTGATGACTAGGTTGACCTGGAGCAGGACCATAAGAAGGACCTACTTGTGCAACATTTGGACCAATGGGAGGGTATGGCTATTGTGGTTGCACAAAAGGTTGCCCTTGAGATGGATAAATCTGTCCCCCAGGACTGTATGAAGGTCCTGGTTGATATATTGGTTTCCCAGCAGGTCCTTAGGGTTTTCCAGGTTGGATCGCAGGCTGACCTTGTAATGGTTTGCCTTGTGGATCGTAAAAATTTCCTTGTAGGCCGTAAAATAAGCCTTGTTGGACCGAAGGTTGTCCCTAAAAGGGCTGTCCTTGTTGGTTAGAAGGTTGCACAGGCAAGGTAGGTCTAAAACTGGAAAGGAAATGATAGGCTTCAGGAGTAGGAAAGTAGATAGGGTTGCTGTGCTCATCATAATGAAACAGAAGTGAATAAATTGGGTTACCGACCGTGTCATAATGAGAAAGATAAGGATCACTAGAATCCTAAGGGGACTGATAAGTCTGGGAGCTCTGCTGCTGAATAGCCAGCCGATACTCCTCAAAATAAAGGCCGTCAGGGATCGCCATGGAAATTGAAGTCTCTACCGACGGTGAAGCCCCTGACGACTGAGTGGTGACAGCCGGTGTTGATGGAGCCACACAAACAGTAGGTCTAGTCGGGACAGATGTAATAAAAGGTGTTGACGATATAGGTGTCATTGGTGACATCCCTAATGATTGAAGGACTTCCCCCTTGACAGATTTGATGCTGCCAAGGAGGCAATACTGGCCATAATCTGACCCAAAGACCTGTATCCGGCTGGAAATGATATTGATGGTGAAGATTGAGCAGATTATTAAGGGATGTTCTCCAGAAAAAGTTGGTATTATTCATTAGAAACAAGAATTCCCTCACTTCCAATAGGACTATATGAATCCATGTCTAAATCCACCATGAGATCTTGTAAAAGAATACGAGGACTGGGAGGTATGATAGGAGCCAAAAATGGCAATCCTAATGTAAGAGGGAGAAAATGTTCCCCGACCCCAAACCCAAACCAAATGTTTGAAAGAGGCCAAGTGAACTCATCTGGTTCTCCAAAGGGGTACTTGACTGGAGAATAGGCTAATGAAGCTAGAAAGACCTAGAGGACTGAGAAGTTCAGATGAATCATCTGAGAAAGGACTACCACTGACGAAACTGATGGTTTTTCCACTGTGACCGTAGCACACTAGAAAATGAACAGAGATAAAAAATGAATTCTCTTGGATAAAAATGAAGGCAAAAAAATACAGGCCAAGCGATCAAACTTTAATGACCGTGTAATGGTAGGTAGTTTATTTTACCACATTGAAACTAAAATTTCATTGTTTCATGTTTTAAGAGTCAAGAAACAGGAAAAACATGACTCTAGTCACTTTTAGTTTTAAGCGAGCATGAAAGGAAAAGTGCTCAATGATATTTTCAAATTTATGGAGTCATTAAAGATCGAAAATGACTGCTTAGGTAGTCTAGGTAGAAGGGTGTACCAGGTTTCTGTGAACTGCCATATACACCTTGGTAATCAAATGAATGAAGAATTGACCAAGGACTTGACATATGTGCAGGTAGTCTCCCTGAATGCTGTATTCGGTGTATCACGATTACAAGGCGGTAGACTTAGCTTCCTACGGATAAAAATATTGCAACCTAGAGGGGTGTCCCTTTATATACTAGATGGTACAGGGAGCAGAAGTTCGTACTAGTGCTTTCTGAAGCCAGATGGTGAGCGACAGCTGCTAGGTTTAAAGACATCAGAACACGTCTCTAACATAGACCACTAGATTTTTCATTAGGTTTCAATGTTGCCTTAGGTTAATTGAGTAAATTTTAAGTTGATCTTGTATTTACGTTTCAATTTCAAGGTCCTACCGAATGTTGGATCTCAAAAATCTCTAAATGCAAGCTACATGCAAAAAGACACCATTTCATTCGATGAAAAGCTATCTACGAGAAATTTAAGAGTTTTCAAATGATAGAAAACAATAAGAACACACATAAACATCCACTACAGTATCTGTTGCAAGCTAATGAAAATGAGAAATCTTTCCTAGAATTTTCCAATGCTAGATATGCGAAAGACTTTCAATTTCACAACGCAAACAAGAATGTAAACATTTTTTTTTTCAATGTAATAGAGAAAACAGTGCACTAAATGGAATTAAAAACAAACCAAAGCACTATTTCGAGAACGTTAATGCGAGAGTTGAAGCGAAATAATCTCAATCAACCCAAAACAAACACAAAAAAACTGAAACTAACATTGCAATCTCTCAAATTGAAGAAAGATTTCAAAACAGACCCATGCAAGTAGTGTGATCTATGCTTGGAGTGACAAGAAACAAAATTGAATGAAAGAAGAAAGAATCACTCAACTAATGCAATCACTCAAACAGATCAAGGGATCTGAATGCAACCAAACAAGGAATGAAGTTGACTACGAAACAAAAACTCAAACTCCTACATGAGGCTCAGCACACCAAAGCACTTAAAAACCCGAAGGCTACAATTCTAATAGGAAATGGACAAATAACTGAAGGAAAAAAGCTGATCACAATAAAAAAATCCTAAAGCACTCAAGACATATCTAAAAATAACCCAGAAGAAAAATTACTGACCAAAAATCTTCAAAACAGACCAAACCCTAAAACCTATAGGGTTCAGTGTGGCTATTTGGTTGTAATCAGTGCCAAACAGGGGATGGCGCGGGTGCAACACTAGCAACTAGTGACAATCGATGCGACTGTCTGAAAAAAAGTGTGCCAAGCCAGTTCACTCAGGCAAAAGGGAAAAATTTTGCAAGACAGAGGTCAGATCTGATCCTTTGGGGCTGAACAAGGGTCCCAGATTTAGTAGAATAATCAGAAAAATCAAAATAAACAAGAAAAGACCAAAAATAAGACCTAATGGATGAACGACAAAATCTTACTAATCCCCAGTGGAGTCACCAATTTTTTGGTGAGGTAAATCCCCTCTACGGAAAAAGGCGATCCCACTAGCCCTAGGGTGGGTCTAGCGACAAACGAAACAAGCTATAATATTGATTCCTAGTTAACGAATGGATGGAGATTTGATAGATGACTTACCGGATGTCCTATGTTGTTGTTTTCGTTGAAAAGGGTTGCTGCCTCTCACTCTTGGTTTGACATATCACGATCTGCTCGCTTTCATGCTCGGACACCTACACACACAAGAAACAATGACAATATACAACATACTAATTCACATTCTTAACTATTAGTCAGTCGAAGAGGACTAAATCAATTGCATTAGATGAACAACATAACACAGTGATGGAACCAACACCATAGTTGAGTATATTAATAAATGAAAGGAAGAGTACAACCAAGCTTCGACGTTGTGGTCTCCTCCAACATGATTCAAGTGGAGCGCATCTCACAAAGGCTCGTTGAGAATTCGGATGGGACTCTCTTTGCAAAGTTCTCCTTGGTTCTACCTTCTCAATAGAAATTAATTAGCTATAGTATTCTTCTCCAAGTTCAGCTCCTTGGCTATATGTTTAGCTAGATTTCATAAAGGGAGAAGGCCTATTTTTATAGAGGGAGAGGGAGAGGTTAGGATCCCTATAATCATGGAAGGGAGGCCTATCTTCAAGGAGTGTTCCATGGGAGTTGGAAACCACTACCTAAAGAGGGAGATCCATGGTTGATCAACTTAACTACTTCTAGTGACTCACCCCTGAGGTGGTTAGAAGTAACTTCCACCTCTAATTTTTAAAAAAATTCCTAAAATAGCTTGGCACGACACTACACTGAGACAAAATGCCAGGTGGCGCAGGCTCTAATGAAAATCTTCCACATCAACATGAGGGGTGAAATGGCTACCCGCACCAGGGCTAAAACATAGGTTTTGTGCGCTTTTTTGAGGAAATGTTCAACAGGAGAAATGATTTCCTTATGCAGAAGGATGAAAAGAAAATGTTTGCAAAGTATGACACTACTCACAAGTCAAAAGAAAGACCCTCCAATACGCGGGGTGAGGGATTGCAGGGACGGTGACAAAATGTTGTGTAACAGTCGCAGAAGTGTCAAAAACTAACCTTTGGAACAATAAATCTGGAAAAGACAACTTTATTGCCATTTATGGGAGAGTCTAGGTTGCATTTAATGAAGGGATGTTGCCATATTTGGGACAATTTTGTCATTTATGAAGACACATTAATGCAGAAGGAACCGTTGAAGACGAGCCACAAGTATAAATATGTCGTATGGGATCATAATAGTTCCCTTTGTTTTATGAGTGAATTATTTTCTTTGAGCTCTCTAATTTCCACTGCATACTCTCCGTCTATGTCTCATTTTGAAACAGGATTTGAGGAAGAACTATGCCGCGCAAGGTTGGGTTACGTAATTCTAGGTAGTATGACGACCACACGACCTGGAGATGAACTTATTGCACCTGACGTCCCTTTTGATGAGACACCTATGCCCACGAAGTCCAAGAAGGGGCAGTCATCTGGTACATGAAAATCCCTAAGGGCGAAGACTCCAAGTCGCACTCCATTATCGTTGAGCGTCTGTAAAGGCCCATGAAAGAGCTCCCAAAAACCATTATGAAGGAAGAGGAGGATGTGGTCGAAGTGGCCCCATTCTCCTGGTTTCTGACCTATGTCGCACCCCACAAACCAACAATCAGAATTCCAAAAGATATTGACAAAGTGCGCGTGAGCATCCAAATTTTGTTGATCCCAGAAAATGTCTCGATGGAAGGGGACATGTTTGCCAAAGTGTCGAAACTTAGAATGGAGGATTGAGACATTGTAGATCTAGACAAATTTCCTGAACTCATGCCAAAAATTTGCCTTGAAAAATTTAAATATGAAGGGGGAATAGTGCACCTAGAGCCAAAGAGATGATTGTTGGGTCTTCTCAAAGAAGGCCTGTTAAATCTATTGTAGATCCCTCACTTTCGGCACAACCCAATAAAAGTTATTTGCGTCTGGAAATTGCTTGCACTTGTGCATGATGAAGCACTATGGTTGGGAGATCGTATTCCAATAGATGTTACATTGATCCATAGGATCACTAGTTTACCTGATAAAGGCACAGATCCAATTGCGTATTTTGGAGGAAAAGAACAAGAGAAATCTGTTGCCGACCAGATCAAAAATAAGTATCAAGTCTTACGAAAAATCCAAGGATTTGTGGTAAGAAAGATAAATGACCCGGTTGTCCATTTCGGCATGCTCATCTTTGCCTGCAAGATGATGCACAAATGTAGACCGAAGGAGGTGCCTACGCATGTGATTGCTCTCCTAGGATAGTGTGAGAAAGGGGTCATTTAAAATTGGTCTCATTATTTGTGCAAGGAATTTCCGGAAAATTTGCGCGAAGCACATGAAGAAGGCAATATATTTCACTATGCTTGGTTGTTGTTGTTGATCCCATTGATTGGGTGGAAGACGCTTGAGAAAACCTAGTTTCCAAGGATCAAGCCACAAATGTGTGAGGTCGATTGGTACGCGACACTTTGGAATTCTTCAGACCCCACGCGTGCTAAGGAGAATAAGATTTTATGGGTCCTTTATGATGCATTGTTATATCAAGTCATGTAGTCTAAGACGAAGTTGTCTCCAACACTATATGAGAAATACAAGATGATATTTGACTTCAAGGAGATGTTCCACAATATGCACATCCACGTGAAATGTGCTATGGAGGAAGTTTGGTACGAGTTACCATACTTGGTGAACTTCAGTTCCGCGAGGTTGTTGCTCAGAAATTTGCTGAAGATTCCAAGAAGCAGGATGAAGACGCACATCAGAAACAAAAATCCATAGATGTAGCATACCGCGCAGCTGAAGCCCAATGTGCTGCACTCAAAGCAAAAATTCACCAAGCCTATAGCGATGTTCCAAAAGTCCTAGTCACTGCGGCTCCCGAAGAAAAATTGGAAGGACTAGCTACTGCCCTGAAAGCATCATGTGCTAAAGTGTAGACTGTATGTGCCAAGTTGAAAATCAAATCACGGATCTGAAAATGAGGTTACAACCTGAGACTCCCCCGAAATTCCATGCAAAAAGGGCAGCCGGATTCAAAAAATCTACACACAGTATTGCTGCTGCAGTCACCCATTGTGACAATCGGTTGGATGAGGCTATGGGCATATGGACGTCTTTGCTGAATGACCTGGTAGTATAGTAGTTGTGAAACGAGATGCACTAAAAAGAGCAACAATTTTCTGAGATTCAGACAATGGCGTCGACCCTTGTTCTTCCACAGCGCCTCACCCGTCTGCAGGAGGGCTAAATAATCTAGACAGAGATCGAAGATCTATGCCGTAAAGGAAAATTACTGGAGGGACATATGCAACCATGGGCTAAGGAGGCTCTCCAACTTTCATATAATCTGGACACTAAATTGAAGGTGATTCAGCAGATGCGGCGTAGTATAGAGATTACCACTTAAGGGCCCACCATGGATAAGTTAGTTCTGCAAGCATAGGAAGCAGCGACGCAAAGTTTGGAAATGGTGATCCCTCTGAAATATTCTGTCAACGCGCTCCAAGCCAAGCTTAAGGAGAATATGCCTCAGTGACTTGGGACGAGTGACATGTTTGTGTTAGGGGCCTATTGGAGCAGGATCCCCTAGGGTACACTCTTTGGGTATATTTTTGTACAATTTTTGTATATGTGCGCTGCATGAATGAATCAAGGGGATTTGGGTTAGGTCAAAGTCCCAATTTTAATGTAAAAGGGTTTAAGGTTAAAATTTCAAACTCAAACCATGGTTTGAGACCATATTATCTATGTGATAGAATGATATAAATAGATAGATGGAGTCGAAGGAAGTAGCTTAAGTTAAATAGACTATTATGATATGAATGTTTATGCGTCTGTAATACTTGTGTAAGGGTTTTTTTGGGTTGGGTGGAAAGGCTCCTAATGGCTGTGTATGTGGAGACCTAGTCCTGGCTATGTGCAGACTCCACTGGATGTGTGCACGGAAGGGTTATATATAAGGGTAACGTTTGATGTATTGAATTGACCTAAACCTAATATAAAGGATAGGGCGAAAGCATTGATTTATTGATCAGAGTTATCTATCTACTGTTTTTTTCTTTGATCTCATTACTTATGTATTGATTATTTGTATCGACACAATTACCTTTGTTATTTATGCATGAAGTTACATTGGCGAATGAATCTATTTAGGTGATTACACATTGTTTAGGTCTAGATATGGTTATGTTATGTTATATCTGAGCTAAAGCGATCTACGATTCTAACTATAATTCATTAAGTATTGCGCACATTTGTTTATGATCAATATAAGTCTTCAATCAGTCTGCATAGGGCCATTTCATTATTTTCTTCCTCATGGTGCAGAAACCTAGTTCCATCACCCCCCTATACTGCTTCAGGTGAGACTTTGATCTACGCAATCAGGTCACCACCTAAAGGGCCAGTAGTTGGAGGGCTTGTTGGTTTTGTGATAAACTTTAAACATGGGTCAGGACCCCTCAAGCCAACAATAGGCAAGGCCCAGAGGGGGACCATTAAGGTCTTTTCTTATTCGATCATCTTATGCATCATCATGTATGAGAGGGTAGTGATGCTTTAGCCTTTTTTGGTCGTGCCTCTGGGTCCTCTGAGGGATCTTAGGATGCGTCGGTGGGCACCTCTGATGCCCTGTGGTAGAGGAGAGGCGGGTTGCTACTAAGATGTGATGGTTGAGGCGTGGTTCGAGTCAAACCCAGAGATTTTTCTGAACTACCCGTACTCTGCGATGGACTTCTGGGGAGTCTCGGATATGGGCCTTCCTGTAGGTTATGCATGGGGCTTGGAAAGTATGAATTTTGATGCTTTTCTACATTTTGAGGATTGTTATTATATATAGATCTATATGTCTTTGATGGTGACACTGATACTATTTTTCTTTTCTCTTGCATATGTGGGTTCGGCAGGGCATCCTACTGCTCACTTGGTGGGCCATCCACCTTTGAGGAGGATCACAGTTGGGGTCGGTTAGGCCTCGGTTCGGGGGCAAGGTGGCACAGGAGGCCCTTCAAGGGAGGGAAATAGTGTTTTAGTTGCCGGTGGGGATGATTATCTCCTTGCCCATGCTGATGCAGCCGAGGCACGGGAAGCAGTGGTCGAGGCACAAGTAGTAGCGGTCAAGGAATAGTTGGCTGCTATCGACCTTAGAGTGCTAGTGGCAGAGGCTCGGGCTGAGACTGCTAACACTTGTGTAGTAGGTATAGTTGACTCAAGAAGTTGGTGATAGAGTTTGACCCAAGGTATTTCAATCCAAGGTTTCTTTGATGATTTGGATGACGTCTAGTTAGATATGGTGATGGCTTGAGGGAGGGCACATCACTCGACTTCACGTCGGATGGCACTTACAATTTTTGTTTCTACACCTATATTAGCACTGAGTGAAGCCATGGGTCCAGAGGACCCACCAGGTGGGGCTCAGCCCTAGATATTTGTGTATGGTTAGGGAAAGCACCCATTATGAGGATGTTTCTGTATTTTGATGACATGTATATTTTTGGTTGGCATGATGGTTAGGGACTTGTTTTGTATACTGGGACTCATATATATTTTTTATGTATATATGCGAGATGCTTATTTTTGTGGCTCTTATGATGTGTCTATGGTTATTATTTGTGTTTATGTTATGTACCTATGATGGATATTTACATTTTATTCCTTGCTTTTTATGGATAATGGTTTATACGAGATGCATTCCAGTCTAGGATATGGTTAGCTATGCAATCGAATGTTTGGTTTTGATTTCTTGGTATATGTGTAAATGTAATGTGATAAAAATTACAACCGAACCATCGTGCATGCAATTATTTTCTAAATAGGTGTGAATCATGTACTTCAAAAGTTTGGTTTAATTGTGAGACCACTAGCTGGGAATCAAGATAGACATGTAGATGGTGAATGCCCTGGTTGGAGGCATCACTCAATATCTTGATGACTACATCATATTATTCTTGATTATTGGTAGCTAATCTAATACATACTCTATTGGTGAGGAACGGTGACCATTTAGGATAATATATGGCCCAGGTGGCTGCCGCTAGATTTTGCGACCATCTCGAGGCTCCATCAGCGAATCCAAAATAGTGGATGGGGGGACGATCCATCTGTGACACAAGAATTTTTTTTAGAAAAATTCCTTGATGATTGTAATCATCTCAAAAATTTATGTTACATGCATATTATCTCTAAGGATAAGACTTGTTGCCCTTATGGGTGAAATTTTTTGAGGTAGAGCCCATTGATGGGGTTAGTGAGGCATGTATCTTCGGGCTTAGACATGATGTATGCTCCTTTGAGGAGGAAATGTTTTATAATGTAAGGAACCTTCCATAATGTTTTGAACTTCTTGGGTCCTAAGGCTTCTTTTGAAACATCGTAGCAGAGGAATAGCTCCCACTCTGAAAATGAGTGACGGGTGATGTTGTGGTTAAATGATTCTTTTACCCTTTTCTTGTGTGCCTCATTATGTTGGAGAGACTCTCATTTATTTTCATCAAAAATTTATAATTGTACCAACTATTTTTCTAGGGCTATGTATCATCGAGGAGTTCAATAGCTGCATGTAAGTTTTGGATTTCATGTTCAATGGGAATCCCTGCCTCGACTCCGTATGCCAATTGGAAAGGTTTGAATCCCATTGAAGGTTTAACCATTGTGAGATATTCCCATAGGGCTGAAGATTCCATATGGTGCCATTTTGTTTTACGGTTATTGACCATACGTTGTAACATCATTTTGAGCACTTTGTTAATAAATTATACCTGACCTTTGGACTGGGGGTAGTATGGTGACGCAAACTCGTGTGTGAACCCTAGATGATGGGACAACTCCTAGAATTTTTGGTTTTCTAAATGCTTTTCATGGTCATAGAATAACTCCTCAGGCATATTGAATCATGCAATGACATGGTTGAAGAGAAACCGAGCTACAGTTTCTACCGTGTTGTCATAAGTAGGCATGGATTTTTCCCACATGGTTAAATAGTCGACTGCAATAACAATGTATTTTTGGCTACTAGATGATGCAGGGTTGCAATTCATAAAGTGGATTCCCCATTTGCAAAAAGGGTCCTGCTACAACGACCGGGTGCAGAGGACCAGGAGGCTCGCTTGCCTTCTGGGAGAAGCGTTGGCGTTGATAGCACCATTTCACTGCTTGAATGCAATTGTGTAATAGGGTGGGCCAAACATAACTAGCCCGTAGGACCTTTTGGGCAGTGACCATCCCTGAGAGATGGTCACTGCAAGACCGAGTATGGAAATCATTTAGGGCTTGCTTAGCTTGGTTGTGTGTGAGGCATCGACGTAAAATAGTGTCAATGCCTCTTCGATAAATGAAATCCCCCATGAGAAAGTATCGGGGGGCCTGATGGCGTATGCCCCTTCGGTCGTCACAGGTGAGTTGCGGCTTAAAATTTTGGTTTCATAAGAATAGGAGGATGTCACCATACCACGGGTCCTTAGTCGTCACTAAGAATATATGTTCATCTGGTAGTGACTTGTTAACTGGGGATCCTTGAGTTATACTTGGAAGGTCAGTGATGAACTCAACTAAGATTAATGATTTTTTACTCTTGGGGGAGCTAAAATGCAGGTTAAATTCCTACACTATGACTACCCATCGAGCATACTTATGGTTCATCAGACAATAGGTTAGCAGATATATCATGGGGTTGATAGCTGTTATGACTATTGTAGTCTTTAGGATGATGTAATGCCGAAGTTTTTTTACTACATGTACTAGGGATAGGGAAGTTTTTCTTCTGGTTCATATTTTAAAGCAGGGCCAGATAGGTTCTTACTAACATAATAGATTACGTGCTCTTTATTATCTGGCTTGTCTTGGACTAACACCTTAGCTATGGTTGTGTCCTATGTCGATATATATAAGGTGTATTGTTTGTCTTAATTGGTTGGACTGATCAAAGGGGCTGAATAAAATGTGTCTTTTAGTGCCTCAAATGAATTTTGAGCTTGATCATCCCATTTGAATGGAATTTCCTGATAGAGTAGGCATAGGAAACCTTGCATGCAAGTGGCATAGTTGGGGCCTAAGCGTCGTAAGAAGTTGGCTTTCCCTTGCAGGCTTTGAAGTTGCTTGAGAGTTCTAGGTGGTTTCACTTATTTGATTTCCTGGACCTTCAGGGGGTCAACTCTGATCCCTTGTTGGGATACGATGAATCCTAATAGTCTACCTACATTAACACAGAAGACACACTTGAGGGGGTTCAATCATAGGTTGTAGTGTCATCATTGTCGGAATGCCAACCGTAATTCCTCAAAATGGTAACTTCATTTCTTGGACTGTACGGTGCGTTCTTACAAGTAAGATAATATGAGGTGAGTCAGGTCATGGAAGATATAATACATGGCCCACTAGAAGATGGCTCCAACGTTTTTAAGACCGAAAGGCATAACTTGATATGCGAACATGCCCCAAGGTGTAGTGAATGTCATTTGGTACTGGTCTGTATGTTGGATTTGAATTTGATTGTAACATGAGAATCTCTCCATGATGGAAAAATCCTCATGACCGGCACAAACATCAATGACTTGGTCGATAAACAGGGTCGGGTAGTTGTCCTTGGGACAAGATTTATTTAAATCTTGAAAATCAGTGTAGACTCGAA
The DNA here is from genome assembly GCA_034641835.2 of Pinus albicaulis. Taxonomy (NCBI): domain Eukaryota; kingdom Viridiplantae; phylum Streptophyta; class Pinopsida; order Pinales; family Pinaceae; genus Pinus; species Pinus albicaulis. Next base: position 40,421,044 of record CM076570.1, on the reverse strand, counting down.
TGGTGCCCTATTTTTTCATGACAGGCACACGGTTGGAAACCCACGACGTGTAAGAAATTGGGTAGATGAACCCACCTTTTTGAAGCTTCTCAATCTATTGCTTGATTGCTTCTGCTTTGGATGGATGTAATTGACGCTGCTTTTGGTGGACTAGCTATACGTCAGGCCAGGTGTCAATGTGGTGTTCTAAAATGATGGGGCTAAGCCCCGGCATTTCCGAATAATCCCATGTGAAAATATCCCTATACTCTTGTAACATGTTTGTATAAGTGACTACCTCATTTGGGGAGCATGCTTCCCCTAGCGAGATTTCTTCGGTTTTGACTGGTTTTCTTGAGATATTCACCTTAATGGTTGGTGAAATATTTGACATATTCCCTTCTTCAAATGAATCGGGTGCTGGGATAGGGTTTTTGAACCAATATACCTTCCCATATGGAAGGAATTATTTGGATTCAATGGCATATATATCGTGGGTTTTTGGGCTGCTAGGCCCGAACATTTTTTCTAGAAGAAAAAATGAGTGGTGATGCATTGATTCCCATGAACAATCTGGTTCCATAATGGCCTCTAGAATATCTTCGTTAGAGTGAAATAAGATGTCTAAGGGGGAATTGGTTTATGCGATGCCATGAGGAATTGGTTTGGGCCTAACAGTGCTGGTCGATAGACATGAATACGATTCTAGGGATGATGTCATGGAACCATACGTAGTTGACATGGTGCAGATGGGTTTGGTTTTCCCCGTCGATGTTATTACTACTGTTGTGGTAGTTGCAGTGGTCTTGACACCAATGAAATATGAGAAGACAACATGATTCATGGTTCCCATTCATGGTGAGATGAGTCGTATATGGTGTTATGTGCCATCAACATTAAATGGTGGGATAATTTCCGTTGTTGTTTGTTTGAGAAAAAATCGTGCTCTTCTAGCGGTGCACTAAGGGTACACACACCTTCCTATACTTGGGAGTTGCGTTGAATGTAGACGTGCCGAAATTTTTTCATCATGAGGAACGTCTTTGTTTCATGGTTATGGCTTGTGCAAATGGTGCATGGAGTAAAGGTGCTCATCAAGTAGTTGGTGTGAGAACCAAAAATACTCTCCATGCTAGAAGTGGATGCTTGGAGATGATTGGGCATTGGAGATGATTGGATGCTTCTGCCATCTCCAAGTCTTTGGTTTTGGTTGGTGTGGCTCCTTAAGGGAGTCATAACTCAATGTTTCTCTTTTTTCTCGTAACCTTGGGAGGTACTAACAATTCATAGTGTGGTGGAATTTCAAGAAAATCCTACAATAACATCGTGTGATATTCCTTGACTAGAGAGATGGATCTGTGGTATGGTGGTGACCATGCGAAGACTGGTAGTGAGTTTCTTGAGTTCCTGACATTGATTGACCATTTGGTCATTTCTATTGCATAGAACACATGTTTTTCTTGGTTGGTTTTGTGCCCTGCTAAGATGATTGGTTGCCTTAGCCTTCCTAGGGTTTTGGTGATAATTGGGGGAAGGCCACATTGTGTCTGGTTGCCTAGTTTTGAAACTGGTTACATCTTGGTATTTGGTGACCAATGAGAGCATGACGTCTAACATAGGTCAAAATGGAGGGATGTAAGCACAATGTCGAGCATGATGGTTGTCTTGAAAAATCAGACAATATTTTTTCTTTTTGGTTTTCCATTTCCTTTGGACTACTAGAGTAATTTGGTACCTTTTGAAAAGTGATCATAAATCTAGGCATTGAGTGATCAAATGATTGTGTGTGTTGCACAATGTGCAGGCTAGGATTGTTCATAGACGGTAGTTAGGGGTGGTAATATGCCCCTTTGTTGGAATTTTTTTGCTGATATGAAGAGGATGGACCTAGTTTCCTCATTCTCTTGGGCCGTTGAACTTTCCACTGAGTCTGAATCTGATCTATCTACTACAACAAGATGAGTTATGGTTTGGTGTAAATAATTTAATGTCGAATGTAAGCGGGGGATGTAGGGACAAAAATGAACTGAGTGGTTATCTGAAAACAATCACCATGAATATTGGACTACTCATAGGCCGTCATAGTACACTGGATTGACCGGGTACCATATTTGAAAAGACTTTAGAGTTACACAGTTAATAATAAAATGATCCCGTTCATCGCAGAGAGTGGAGAGTTGGACTGGATCTTGGGTACGATTACATAGAAGAGGTGGTCGTTCATGTGACCATGTCTCCTCTGACACATACAATATGGCCCTTGTTTCTTCTATCCTTTGATTTGTAGTGTTGTTTGTGGATTTTGTGTCCAAGACAGTTAAGTCTAGGTTTTCAGTGACGAAGCATCGCATAAAATCCCACATAGACCGGAATCGATAGATATGGGGACAACTACACACGTGGTGGTTTCTCCAAAAAATATGACATGCATGTCATTCATGTCGAAATAAGTTTATTTGGGAAACTTGCGAGACTTGATACCAATGCTTGAATTCGCTTAACTTGGGGCAATATGTGACTAAGTGATCAGGCTCGTCACATAGTGCACAAAATGGGTCATGTAGTATGGCCTATCTTTGTCATCTCTAGGCCATTGAGGTGAATCTATATGAGAAAGATGTAGGCTCCTCTCATACGTAAAGTATGTATTTGCATTCTCCCTTGTCCATTTGCATGGGTGGAGCTGAGGGGTCCTCCTGGTAAGATTGTTCTAGGGTATAATGCCCATAATGGTCGCATATGGCGCATGCATGATTGGTGTGTAATGCTTTCCCTTGGTTGTTTGTGGTTTGTTCCTTTTTATGGGAATTCAAGGTCGCGACATTTCTTTTGGTGTGTATAAGGGGTTTCAATTCATCTAACTCTAGGAAAATATTAGTAGGATGACCTACGATATCACACAATGTGAAAGGTTGTAATGCCCTAGGTAAATTTTTGGTTTTGACTTTATTCCCTTTTTTGTTACTTCTCTTGGTCGTATTAGCGGGCACTGCTACAGGTGTTTCATTAACTTCTATGACCTCTTGAGGGGAAATAGGGGTTATTCATGTAGAGGTGATGCCTAGACTTCGTAGCATGGCTAGTGGGACCAAATACCACATAGGTATTGCAAAGCCATATTTGGAAAGTTCATAGTTTCCATGACTTTTTTTGACACAAAATCAAGTGGGGGGTATAAAAATGGGGTTTGTGAAATGGCGTAGGGTATGAATTTCACGCCAGTGGCTTCGACCTTTGTACTGCTTGTTTCTATGTTGGGGCTAGTTTCGGTGTTTGATGAGAGCATCATGGACGCCGGTGCCCCCATGCTTTTTAGGACTCCCTCTGGTATAATAGGGGGTTCTCCTAGGAATGACCCCAGGACAGATGATGGTTTGAATTGGCGTGGGTCAAATTATATATACCGTGTAAGTGGTTATGTGGTTGTGTATACGTATGATAGCATGACATCGAGAGCGATCAAGGGTTTCTTGTTGTAGTATGTGAGTTGGTCGATGGTGACGATCCAATCATCATCGCAAAACATCATTACCCTAAAGACAGAGGATGTGACTGCATTCATGGTGTACATATAACTCCACTCGAGGAGGATATTGTAGTCAAGTTGTGCATCTAAGACCTCGATGTCTATAAGAATTGTCTTTTTGGCTAGTATTACTAGGACATTTTGATACAGACCAATAGGGGCTGAAGGGCGATCGTGATATGCTCTAAGCATGATGTCAGATGGTTTTAATTCAGGTGATCCTAACTTTTTCCAAACTGATTTGGACATGATAAATTTGGATGCTCCTTCATCGACGATGCATCACCGTATTGTGATGTTTTGAACCAAAAGTGGTATTTGGAAAGTGACTAGAGAAGGAAGCCTCAGGAATGCCTTGTCTAGTTAAAAAACCATTAGGCATGAATAAGGAGGATCTATTGCACCTAATGCAGTAAATAAGGCTTTCCATTGTCTTGGACATGATTGTACGACTTCCAAATTTTACATAGTAGCTGGTGATTGAGCTAACTCGTCTATTATGATATAGATATGAGTGGCTTTAGAGTGATGCCCTACATGCCTGGTTTGTCCCTTGACCATTTTTGGAAGGGAATCAATAGGTACTTTGGAGATATTTAACGGTGTTGTAGATGCACTCCTACTTGTACCTAATGGGTTGGTGTCCGAAGGTGTATCATAGTTCTTATTCCTTGTTTGGAAGAAAAAAATTTCTCCAGCCATGTAGATCTCATGACTGCCTCCTCCGGTATCGTTTTGATGTTGTTACTGCTGTTGAGTGTTAACCAATCCTTGGTAGGGTAAGTGTTCGTACAGTACAAAAGGTTGTTGAGTAGGTCCCCCTTGTACTCGACTACCCTAATTTTTTTCAATTTGGGGAGTTTGGGACAGTGGTGAGCGTAATGGTCATATTCACCACATATGACACAAGAATGATTTTTCCTTAGAATGGGTCTCTTTTTTTTCCCTTGGGAGTTACTATTTGGCTCTTGATTTTGATTTTGGTTGGGGTTTCCCCCATACTGAGATTGCGCGGGGCTTTGTTGATTACTACCCCCATGTCCAAAGTCTTCCTTTTTATTATTCCTAGGATTTTTTTTGTAGTGTTTGGAGGGTTATTATTGTTCTCTTGGTCGTAAGACTATCACTGTTGAGCACAGGATGGTTGCACTAGGTTCACTGACACGTTGTTTTTCATTGGTGGTGGATTTTGTGAGGGAAAAGGGGGATATAGGTTCCCCTATCCCTGATTGGTGTAAGGTTTCTGGGGAGGCTCTCTTGTATCAACATTCCTAGCTAAATATTGGTTTCTCTACGAGGGAGGGTATGAGCCTCCCTAATTTTTGTGGTATGGTATTACCCTATTTGTCATATTATTCAAAGGTGAAAACTTAATTTTATGGTATCCAGGTTGCGACACGTTCTGATTAGAATCATACGAGTATCCTGGGTACTCGATATTGCTGCTTAGGTGAGCTTGGGTCAAGGACCCTATCAAATTGTCTTCATTATTCGACGCGCCATGTAACTCTCTAAAATTTTGTAGGCGCAAGGAATTTGGTAGGAAATTGTAAATATACCATGAATAGGTGTAAATGAGTTCAAGTTGTTGGGCCTTGCCAATGGCATCCTCCTCGGAGGTAGGTTTATGCATCACCATGTCTTTTGAGATCTCAACTCTGAGAGATTTCAAGAATAAGTCCAACGACACTATATCATCAAGTTTTAATTTACAAAAACTATGACTTCGCTGCCATTCGTGGAGATGATCCAATATATGGATGAAAGGTTTTTTCCTAAAATGATTCAGAAGCTCCATTCCTGAATCATGATGAATGGGTAGCTAAAAACAGGTGAGGAACACGATAGCGAGGGTGCTAAAGGTTCCATGAGAAGCATAAGGCTACTCGAGATACCATTTCACTGTAGGCCTTGTTAGGGTGCGTTGAAAAAGTATTAGTCTAATGGTATCATCAATGATACTATTGGATGAAAACCACTGGTGGAAATTCATAATATGATTTCCCAGGTCTTCTGCTTACTTCTCTTTGAATTTTGGTATATCAAAAGGGAGCTTCATGGGCATGGGAGGCCAATTAAGGCCATGATAGATGGGTTCATTAGTTAAGCTCATTATATCTAGAATATTAATTGATGATAAGAAGGGTAATTGAATATTGAATGCCATTTTACATTATGGAAAAGAAAGTGTCTGAATGTGATGGTTGGGGAATATTACCCTGTGGCATGTCTTGATGAATATTTTGCTGACTCCCCAAAGGGGTAGTGCTCCTCTGCCCTCTATGGATTGTAGGAGGGGTTGAGTGTGGTGACCCTGCTGGGATTTCCACTAGTGTGGTGTTGGGTGACCCTTGGGGGTTTCCGATCACAGATTCCCTGATAAAGGATGAACTGATAATGGTGGTAGTGTTTCGTCTTCAACACCTAAATGGTGGGAGATCTGGCACTCCTCCCTCTAATGGGGGGAGTTCCAAGAAAATCCTAGATAGAAGAGATCTCGATGGGTCCATTATGGTGTCAACTAGCTTAATCTTGGTGAGATTTTTGGTTTGTTGGAGAAAGGAATATTTTTATCAAAGAAAATATGATCACATGCATAAAAAAAAGAGAAAAAATAAGAGGTAAGTTTTCCTTTAATTTAATTCTATGTGATCAAGCAAGCAAAAAATGTGGGTTGGTTTATTTTTCGTATGATACTCAAAAGCCTATATAGACCTATTCATCCTAACACTATCAATTTAATGACAAATACCAAGTAGGCCTTCAAAACATGTCTTCTAATGGGTATTGGGGATAATGTCCCAAAAGAATTGGCGACACCTTCCAGCAGCTGAAGAATCGACCAAGGTAATGGTAAGAGGATCAAGTGATTCCTGCAACGTCACCTATAGGGAAGGATGCCCTAGTTTTGGCCACTAAAGTTCCATCGTCTCATGTAATCATTTTATTCTTGAGCTTCTTGGTAATCAACTACTAGTACTGAGCACTATATGGGTCAGGTAGCCCAAAAACGTACCACACTCACTGGGCCTAAGCTTAACCCCCTCTGAAATAGATCTCTGGTAACACTAGGGTATTCTTTCTATGGGAGGATAGATAGATTTTAAGCTCCCTAAAAAGTCAACATCTATGTTTCAAAATGTATTATGACCATGGTGTCTTATTGTATGCCTACCTCGATGGTCCTAAAATGAACTATAATTTCTTTTGTGGCTCATGTGGGGAGAATTTAGTGAGTTTGGTTAGTGATTACTTTTAGAGAGTCTCACTTTTCTTAGGGTGCACCTTGGTGAAGTAACTATAAGAAGAGGATAAAAGTCCCAACACACTGTGTGCTTTTTGGTCCAATTCTTAACTATGCTTCATTGGTTCTTTAGAGTGTACAATCACAAGTGTTGTGAGATGTGGATATGTGTTGATCATTTACAATCCTTTTCTAATTACCCTATGTGTGATTGTTCCTTGTGAAAATAAACGATGTATGGATTATGGTTCGCTTACACCTTGCCTAGTTAGACTATGTTTGCACTATAAGCAGATGGAAATTTGTCTTAGGAAAGTTTTCATGTGCATACCCAAGCTCACCTTGAGGTGCAAGGGTGGCGGAGATTACTTGCTTTATTTTCGACAGTTTGGTCCTAGTCTCAATTCCTAATGCAAAATTGAACTAATCTAATGAAAAAATTGAAAAAACTTGAATTAACTAAAGGTATGTGGATATGTGGGCCAATTAATTTTATGCTAATTACTCTATGTGTTCTATATCTTTTATCAGTAAATCATTTGTTTGGACAACATATGTGAATTGAAGGCCATTTACTTTTTCCGACTTAAATATGTATGATTTGCAAAAAAGAAAAAGTAAAATTAAAACTAATTAGTTGCTAAGCTAAATTCTAGAAAATAAGATTCCTAACCAGTCATAAAATACCAGAACAAAGTGATGGAATTTTTTTTATGGGTTTCCAAGCACTTTACAACTAAAAAAAATGGCAAAAAAAAAGCAAAAATGAGATTGCTACCTACCGCGTGGCTTATACTCCCACAGGCATGGAGCGCGCATCTATCAAAGTAGAATGCATGTGGTTAGGAATAATGCAAGAAAATTCCTCCTTTGTTGGGAAAAACGCCTCACTGAGTGTGACTGGAAATGCTGAGAGGATGCAGGGATGATTTGCAATAGGTTGAGAAGGAATAAGGACATGCATCAACAACCATTAACTCAAAAGAAAGAATATAAGCGAGTCGCCATTCCTGTGGTAGTGTATTCGGCACCTGGGCAGACGAAATAAAATTTTCTTAATAGGGAGGCTGCTTACCTACATAAGAGTCACATGTCAAAATGGTTTGTGAAACATTAGTGGAACAAGTTCAAAATGTAATAAGCTAATTTAGAAAGGAAATATAACATGCTACATAAACAATGAAACAAAAAAAAAACATGCACAAGATACACACTCAATAGATAAAACACACTAATAACTCAACAATGGAGAGCTTATCCCTTTATTAGGTGCTGCTAGTAATAGAATATAGAATGCTAAATCTCTTATAGTGGATCCTTTGAGCTACAGAGCTCCAATATCCAAGACAAGTAGGTCTCTTCCCCTCAAGTTTTCAACAAGCTTCTCTTCCCTCTCAAAGGATGGTATATCGACGAACATGTAGTGAACTCCTCTTTCTTGGACTGAGATGTTGGGTGGCCAACAACTTAGTCCTTCCAATGCTTTTGATGTTGGACAACACAAGCTGGTTTTATATGGAGAAATTTTGCAAACATAACAATCTGTCTCCTCTTTCTCTTCCCAAGGCTAGCTTTTATATACCATTTTCAAATTTTCCCTTCTCTTGGCCCAAGATGGATGGTGACACAAGGGTTGGGGTATGATTTCTTTATGTGCTGCACTAAAGCCTCAAGGTGGCACAAAGGAAAATGTACCTAGTTAGGTTGGGTGAGAATATTTTTTTACCAAGTGTGCCAAGTGGTCCTAGATGGTGACATTGTGTCATCCCCAGGATCGTGTGGCTATCGAAGGGAAATCTGTGCTGTGCGCACTATCGAAGAAAAATATGCACTGCGTGCCAAGAGCCAATATTTCCTATGTGCGGTCCATAAATTTTTTCCTTTGACCTTATGAAAAATTAAATTTTTGGCTCCTCCTAATGTATTTCTTTCCTGGAAACCTTTATCTGTACCTTCTGCTTGACATTTTTAATGTCTTTTTACCATACGATTTTCCAGTGTTAACACGAAGGTTATAGTAATTCTCTTGTATATATTCAAGAAAAGGGTGACCTTTCATGTTTTATGTTGCAAGAGGCAGAAGATATTGCTAAAGACACTAAAGTTCAGTTCCCTTCAATGATAGAGGATAAGGAGCAGATAGTCAGTGGATTTTGGAAACTATATTTTTATGGTTCCTATTCAAATGATGGTAGTGGAGTAGGAGTACTTTTTATTTATCCAAGAGTTCTGTTTATGAAATTTTCTTATAAGTCAGAATTTGACTCCACAAATAACATTATAGAGTATGAAGCTTTAATTCCTGGTCTACAAATTTCTAAGAAATTAGGAATTCAATGTATCTCTGTTTTCAGAGATTTGGAGTTGGTAGTTAAACATATCAAAAATCAATGGAAAGCAAGGCAGCCAAGATTGAAAACTTACATAAATGAAGTTTGGGATTGATAGAAAATTTCTTTTTTGCTTTTAACATAAAATTTGTTCCTAGAGAAGGTAATAGGCTTGTTGAATCTCTAGCAATTGCAATGAGTACCTTCAAACCTCCTTTGAATCCCAGATTGAAGTATGAAGTTGATATTAGACACAGGCCATGTATTCTAGAGAATATTAAATATTGGAAAGCATTCGAGGATGAAGAGAAAATTAAATATTTTTTAGAAATGATTGGTGAGTTTTTTTATTTGGAAATTGATCAGGATGGAGAAATTGAAGAAAATAAAAAAGGAGGGTTATCTTTTAAAGACTCTATAGGAAATCACAAAATATTGCATCTTAAGGACAATGTCATACCAAAAGGCTTAGTACCTTTGGAACGACTATTCAATTAGAATTATTTTGCATTCAATCTAAAAAAGATAGTCTCAGAAGAAGACCTTGAAGATTGTAATATGCGAAGACAATAACAACCAAAGATGGTGAGGTTAGATAAAGATGTCCCAGAGAATTTTAAACAAAGTTATGTAAATCTTTTTAAGAATTTTGTTGATGTTTTTGCCTGTTCATATGAAGATATAAAAAAATTTGACACTAGTATTATTTAGCACAATATTCCTTTAAATCTAGGGGTAAGATCTTATAAATAGAAATTGAGATAGATTAACCCTTTGTTGTTGCCATCTATAGAAAATGAAGTCAAAAAATTGTTGCAGGAAAAAATAATTGTCCCACTAAGGTACTTCGATTGGGTGAAAAATATTGTTCCCGAGATAAAGAAAAATGGAGAAATACACTTGTGTATTGATTTCCAAAATTTGAATAAATTATATTTGAAGGACAACTATTTGGTTCCCAAAATGGATCACATCCTACATAAGGTGACAAGGTCATACATGTTATCAATGATTGATTCATTTTTTGGTTATAACAATATTTCGGTTGAGAAATAAGATCTGAAGAAGACATCATGTAAAACTCCTTGGGGCACCTTTATGTACGCTAAGATTCCCTTTGGGATAATGAATGCTGGCACCACTTTTCAAAGGGCTATGGATATAGCCTTTATAGGAGAAAAATACAGGTTTGTATTAATTTACTTGTATGACATAGCATTTTTCTCTAGTTCGGATGATGAGCATCTAGAGCATTTGGAACATACTTTTCAAAACCATAGAAAGTATGGCCTTTCTTTAAATCCAAAAAAGTCATATTTTCCTTTGAAATATGGTAAGTTGTTAGGCCACATTGTATCAAAATATGGAGTAAAAATTGATCCAAAAAGAGTGGAAGAAATAAAATACATACCTCTACCCAGGAGTAAAAAGGAGATCAAGAGCTTCATAGGAAAAATAAAATTTCTTAGAATATTTCTTCCTAATTATGCAGAAGTTTTTAAATAAATAACTGATATGTTGAGAGAAGGTGTGGAGGCTAGATGGATAGAAACTACTATAGTGTCATTTTCAATGATCAAGGAGGCCCTTCAAGAAGCTCTTGTGCTCGTAAGTCCTAATTATATAAAGCATTATTCAGATATCTTCATTTTCTTCTTCCACTACCATTGCAGCAATGTTTTTACAAAGAAATTAAGAGAAGAAAGAACAACATGTGGAATTATTTATCAAAGTGTTAAGAGATGAAGAATTAAAATAAAATATCTTAGAAAAGAAAGCTTAATCTCTCGTTAAAGCACTGAAGGCTTTCAGGGTCTATGTTATTTAATAAAAAATTATCGCTTATGTCCCAAATATTGCTGTAAAAGATGTGTTAACTCAGGGTGATGTTGAAGGAAATAGAGGACAATGGATAGCAAGAATTTAGGAATATGACATGGAAATAAATCCAACCAAGCTGGTAAAAGGATAGGGTTTGCAAAGTATTTTATCAGAAACAAATTTTCAGGCTATGGGGATTAACTTTTTGGTTGAAGTTTAGGAGACTAAAGCCATAATAGAAGGAGTTAAGGATACATAAACCGATAAAAAAGTTCAATATAAATACCTATGTTTTGAATGGTATATATATATTTTACATTAATTATGTTTTCTCTATTGTCATCCTTCTTTAAATAGATCAAAATATAAGGCTTTGAGAGTAAAGTCTCATAAATGTGTGGTAGTAAATGGGAAGTTATAATGGAAAGATCTGGTTGGCATCATATTACTTTGTTTAATGGAGGGAGAAACAATTAATATTGTAAATTAATATCATGGTTGTCTTTGTGGTGGCCACTATGGATGGAAGGTAACAACTCACAAAATTTTAAAAGAATGTTTCTTTCATCCTTATCTATTTTCTGATGTTTATGGATTGGTAAGGGGTTGTAAAAAATGTCATTTTTTTGCTGAATATAAAAGACTGGCACCATTGCCTCTAATTCCTGTGTTTGTGGAGGAACCTTTTAGGTAGTGGGGATTGGATTTCATAGGGGATCTCAATCCATCATCTATTATACAATATAAGTGGATTTTGACAGGCATATACAATTTTACTAAATGCGTGGAATTTTTCCCAACAAGAAGAGAAAATAATGCAGTAGTGATTAAGTTCTTGGAGGAGAATATTTTTTCAAAAGTATAATGTGATTTTGTATCACTCTCCTACCTATCACCGTTATGGGAATGGGTTTGCAGAGTCTTCTCGCAAAAATTTGGTGAAGATAATCAAGAAGACTATTGCTGAAAACCAAAAGAATTGGGATACTAAATTAAAGTTTTTCTTGTGGGAAAGTAGAGTAACTCCAAGGAGGTCTACCGGAAAATATCATTTTGAGCTTGTCTATGGGACAATTTCTCTATTTCCGAGCTAATTCGTAAAGCCTGTTGCAGCATTTTTCCAAGATATTCAGGAAAAATCAAGTCTCCTAATACTAAGAATGAACCAGTTGATTAAGTTAAGTGAATACAGAGAAAAATTCATGGAGAATTTAATCAGTTATCAAGAGAATATGAAGAAATTATTTGACAGAAAGGCCAAATATATTATTTTTCAGCCTCGATATTTAGTGCTCATATGGGATGCAATAAGGTAAGACAAAGGTAAGCATGGTAAGTTCGATCCTTTATGGTTTGGTCCCTTTAAGATAGTAGAATCTAGGGCAAACAACACTTTTGTTCTTGAAAATATTAATGGTGAGCTCATTCAACTTCCAGTGGAAAGTACCTCAAACATTATTTCTAGCATTGATTTATAGTTTTATTTCATCATTGTGCATATCTTTGTTCCATTGCTAATATCCCAATGAGTTATCCATTGTAATATGCCAAGTTGCAATTTTGACTCCATGCCCAAGGTGAAGATGCTAATATGCGGTTCTTAGTGTTTTTATTTCTAAAAAAACACTATACCCAGGTAGAGCAAGATGTTGTGACTAGTTCTAATTTTAATTTGTTGAAGATGTCTATGATGTATTGTTAAAAAAAAATCAATTATTAAGGAAAACAAGAAAGAAAGAGTAAAGCTTGAATGCATTTGGGATTAATTTCTTTAATAAAAGTTTTTTAAGGGTTATGATTTTAATTAACGTACTAATTAGAATTAGCATGACAGTAGTACTCCTGATGGGACCTGAAACACATTGTCAAAAAAACTAAAGGCTGCACATGTTCAGAGGCAAAGATGGTTTATGTGTCAGCGCCCACGAGATGGGGCAAACTCGACAACATTAACTGCTCGACATATAACAGTGGAGGTGCCTCTGCAATGAATTTTCAATGCACCCATGATCTCATGATCTATGGCTCATATTTTCTATAGGGGCATTTCCCCGACTCCAAACCATACCAAAGGCTTCTTCCACAGTGATGTCAACAAGTGAGCTCGATGACATCAACAAGCAAGCCCGACCCCACATTTTTCCACGCCACTTCTCCCTCCACCACTTTTCAGTCATGGCTTTCATTTCCACTATTAAATTCTCTCTATCAACTTTTATTTAATCCCCTACATAAGCAGTAAATTCACCTTTTCCCCCCTCCTTTTCATAATTAACCTAAAAAAGCTCGTTTTTACCCATTTTGATGTACTTCTCCATTCTGCTCATATTATCATTTTCTTCAAAATTATTAGTGACAGATCCCAGTCAACATTACTTGTCGAGGCCAGGTATTTATCACAATCACCTATTACCTAAATTGTACAAAATGTCCAAGAAATTTTTCTTATCAAGTTCTTCATTTCACATTCTATTAATGGACATTGAAGTAGAAATTTTTGATACTATTTGTTCTTTGAATTACACTGAAACATATGAGCATATCCTTGTGAATAAGTCCCATTTCCCATATTACGTTGCTGCAACTAGTTCCGGTGTTTTGTCAGCTTTTATCATTGACACTCACGTTTTTCTCGAGTTTATCAGCTGGCTAGTGTCCACTACATGTCCATAAAGATGTTTCGTGATGGATTAAGTCAGGAGAAAGTATCTTTCAGGTGTATTCTACTCTAATTCAGAAAGCACTATGTTTCGTATCCTCAATTTCATATATTGTCTTCTCTGGAGAAACCCTGCTAATTTATTTTGACAATTTAAAAGGTCAGGAGTATGCCCAAACTATATTTTATTTGATGCCCAGTGGGAAGCCATTTTCTTTAGAATCAAATCATTTTCCCTTGGATACTTTTTCTGAAGAGGTTCAACCCATTCTTCAAATTTTAAATAAAATTATGGGGAAAAATAATTCATCAATTTTTGACAAAGTCACTCTGGGTCTTTTTAGTTTGATGATTAAACATGAGGTTTTCCTAGATATTCCATCTTTCTAGGAGGGGTTAGTTAATGCCCAGTTTATGAACTTCCCACTCACAGGTTGTTTTAGGTTCCCCTTTGATTAAATATTTGTTCTTATATACTCATGTGGAGAAATTTATGTACTTGGGGATAAATATTATGGATGTCAACAAGAAAAAACAATTAGTTCTCTTTTGGACTGATGTAGTGAGGGGTAGCCCAAAGAATATTGAAGGCTTGGTTGAGTTTGTTTCTTGATTTATTTATGTAGTCTATTAAGTAATTAATAGCTCTCCTGCACCTTATTTACTACCAAAATATAAGTCCTTTATTCAATTGAGCAAAGATATGAAAGTGAGATAATGGTATTAATTTGAGGATTATTCAGAGATCATATTTTTTGGAGCTGACATTAAACCCTATAGGTTACCAAATTTTTTTTCTATGAGGTTGTTTTCTTTAGAGTTCATAAGACAGTTTAAATTTGGATCAGATTCATTTTTTTCTAGCCAAAAAGGGCCTTTTATTAAGATTACCAAGGACTGTAGGTCCTTTTATTGTTAATAGAAGGCAAGTTGTGGAGGAATTTCAGAGAATTCTTATGAGAATCGATTTATTATTAGGATATAAATGGGTTATGATCCCTTTCATATAATTTCAAATATAAGAGCATAAAATGGATATGCTCCATTTTTACATGAAGCTAGACCTAAAATTGAGAAGCTTGCAAATGGAGGAAAATCAGCTTCAACAATGGGAGTAGAGGTTGAAACCCATGTGCAGAGTTAAAATAATCTAAATAGAGATAGGGAATAAATCATGGACTTAGATAAAGATTAAGATGGATAAAATAAAAGGAAAAATAAATATGATGAGGGCGACATAACATTAATTCATGATTTTCAATTGCAGTTGGGAGAGACAGTAGGTACACCCTCTTTTCCACATCCTGATGAGCCTCCTCAGGTCTCAGTACCAGTCATTAAACAAGTATTTACACATATTGAAGATAAGAATAATAAGATCAAAGAAAACATGGAAGCTCAATTATCTTCTAATTATCAAACCAAATTACTATCAGTTATGGATTTAGAAAGGAATCAACTCAAAATTTCCTTTTCTCATCCTTCTGCATTATCTTTCTCCTCTTCAACAAGTTTTAGAACTATCAATTTAACTTTAGATTCCAAAAATTTTCCTCTGCCTTATAAGATTAATCTCCATAGGTAAACTAGAGAATTAATTTTCAATTATTTAAATAAAACATTATCAGCTACTAGCAAAGCTGACTCAATTTTGGAGAAGGTTGTTGGACAACTAAACTACGAAAAAGAAAATTCAAGGGATTTTTCAACTCAGAATGAAGAGTTGAAGAAACTATTAATCAATGTTGGAGTAAATCCTAAAGATAGAAGTTCAATTCAAAATTTGTTGCAAGGTGCTGAAGCAGAAATTCAAGTACTTAGAAAGAAGTTTAAACTACCTCCTGGAGAGAATCCAATGACTTCAGAAGTATCCCATGTTTAAAAATAATATAAAATTTTAAATAATGAGTTATTTCATAGAAATGAGGAGGCATCTAAGTTGAAATAAAAGAATGTTTCTTTACAACAACAGATTGAATCACATGTTTGGACAATTCTACTAGAGATAGATTCAAAAGACCCAGATGCTGAACTAACTCAAGTTATGACTGAGTTAAATCTTGATGAGAACAGGATGAAGAAAATCCAGAGTGACTTTTATAAAGCAATCAATTTCATTAAATTTACTAAGCAGGAATTTTCTATGACAAAGGAGGTTGTTGAAAGGTATAGAAAGGATTACTAGCTTGCCTACTAGGAGGTCAAGAAGTTGAAAGAAAATATGAAAGGGAATATGTCCCTTATCCATGCAAGAGAGATATTATATAATGATATTATAGCTATTATTAAAAAAAATTGAGAGATTTTATTGATTATGGAGGAGGAGAAAACAACTGTCAGAGATATGGAGGGTGAAATCATGGCCCCTAAATAGAAGTTATAATAAAGACCCTAATTTGCGAAAAATGATGATTGAATTTATGAATTCCAATTTTTCACATCAATTAAAGGAAGTTGTGATTGAAAACAAGACTGAGTATGTGATCGAAATCAACAAGATGGAAATGAAGAACTTGCACAGAAAATTGGATGAGAAGAGATTAAAGGAGGTGAAGGAATATGTAGTAAAATTTAATACTTCTTTTGCTAAGAGAAATAGGGCAGGCTTTCCATCTTTCTAGGATCGGCATGGAAATATATTACCTTGGCAGACCTTTGAAACAATTCTAGTAGAATCCAAAAACAAAATTGGCACAACTTATGAAAATACAACAATATTTAAAGGGGCTACTATTGTTAATTATCTACAAAGATACTTCCAACATCTTTGGATGATGATAACTCTATTTATTGAAAATCCAACGTACAACAAGATCACTAAATTTATAATGGCTCATGTCAAGCTCATAAAACACCATAGCTCTATCATCATAGTACCTCTTCGATAGGTACTTATTCTAGAAGATCCTCTCGAAGTCATCCCAAATCAAGTCTTCTTCCCGAATTCCCTTGACATTATTCATATCTTCCCACCAGATATATGATTTCCCCTTAAGACTGAAGATGTCTATCTTGGCTTTCATATTCTATGAATAGCTATGTAATTTGAATAATTTATTCATTCCAAGAAACCATGCCTGTGCATCTTTTGAATTCTTCATCTCTCCATAAAATGTATGAGGCTTGAATTTCTTTAACTCCTCAGGTAAATGCTCCCTCCTCCTATAAGGATGATGATAGTGATGACTTTGATGATGCCTCATGGATGAGGAACTAGAATGATGCCTATACATACCATTCCTCCTATCAAGTGTGTTGGAAATATATTTCTTTTTATATGATTGTCCTTGATGGCAACTCTCTGACAAAGGATGCAGATAATGACTGTATGAAGAACTCAGAAAACTATCAGCGTTAAATCATGTGTGAATAAGTTCGGTGTATTCATACATCCTGAAAAACCTCTAAAGTTGGAGGGTTCTGGTCTCTTCGCAATATGTGTTAAGTATGGCTGAGTAAATTTGAGTAAAGGGCTGAAGGATTCGATTTCTGTAAAAGCACGAGCTAGCTAATCGGTAAAGGATGTATTTCTGTATGGTTGATTCGATAGGGTTAACCTGCTTGCTGAAGAATGCAATTGAATGGACACATGATCGCAGAGCATGTTTTCTGGAATACATATGACCTGTGTTAGTAAAGATGCTCTTTAATGTATATTTGCATCCACAAATAGGTAAGAAGCCTATCCATTCCAATCTCCGTTGAAAGTATGGACCAGCTCGAATTATATCTAACCTGAGTCACATTAACATAATCGCATGAAGGAAGAACAATTAAAACAGAGTTATGCCTTCACGGAGAAATTTAGCAATGACGAAATACAGGCAGACGGAACCTTGAGCAAAGGAGAGGAACCACGAGCGGAATGAACAGTGAAGGGGGTTTCCGGTTTTCATCGCACCGCTTTCGATGGACAAGCGGTATTCAAGAGGATGGGAGCGATTCCATAAAACGAGTGACACGCATCCCTGAACGAATTTGAAAAACTACCATCACTGAGCGCCATCGCGCGTTAATGTCCGACCAAGGAAGCCACGCGATATTGTTGTGCGTCGTCGATCTGGAGGGGAGCCATCGGACGGTGGTTGTATGAGGAACGTGCATGATGGATAACCACGATACGGTGCGAGTATGTGATTGGATCATTGATTATATATGTGGGCCCAGTTTTTAAATTAAATTAATTAGGACCTTTTTAACTAAGGTTTGCGGGGTTAATAAAGGATGTTGAATATGTGAAGTTAGCGAAATATGAAACATGTGATGTAATGAACGTGGGTTAATATATGTGTTGATCTCACGAACACATAAACCAGGGATCGATATATATATGTCTTGGGGATTTCATAACTAAAGGAGGAATTGGATTAATATCTCAATCTCATATTGAGATATTAAAAAGTCTTAGAATAATTATCTAATTGCCAAACCAAGAAAATAGAACAATAAGAAATTGTTTGGGGCTTGGGTAGACCCCGCTGGATTATCTAATTGATCCCGTCCAGGAATACCATCAGCGGTTGGGTGGTTTTGACTCATGGTATTAATAAAGGCAAAACTATATAAGGAGAAGAGGATCATAGCACAACGTGTGCATATGGAGGGGTTGTTAAAAGAATAAATCTCTTTAAGAGATATCTGCATGATTGAACTCTGTTTTTTGATAAATCTGAATCTATGATGCACCTATGGAGTTGATGAAGGTTCAAGATCTCTAGATCTAGAAATGTTGAATCTCGAGGAAGATCTGCAAAGAAATAATGAAGACCTGACGCAAGTCTGATGAAGAAATTGAAGAAATTTGGTGGATCCGAGGGTTAAAATCTTCAGCATGAAAGTGGAAACTTTCTGCCAGTACAAGCTGGTGTTAAAAATAGGGGGTCGAAGCTCCCTTCCAGTAGTGACTGGAGAATGAGAGAAGGTTGTAGCCTTCTACAGGTGGGTGCCTGCATGCTGGTATAAGTTTGCGCCAACACAAAAATTGTAAGAAGTTTTCTTTATAATAAATATTGAAGACAAAGACGACAACAGTGGTGGTTTTCTCCCAAATTGGGTTTCCACCTTAAATACTGGTGTTCATGTGTGTTGCTTATGTGTGATGGCTTATTATGTTATTATTTCATATGCTTACTGCTTACTAAAACTCTGATGAATGAATGATGCAATAATCTATGTAAAAAATTAATTGCATAATAATATCTCTGATAAAAAGTTTTCAGTCATCTCTAAATACTAATTCACCCCCCCCCCCTCTCAGTATTTTTCTTAAAAAAGTGTATCCAGTGATCTTCCACCTTTGACTATTTCCCCTTTATTAAATTTGTATGTGGTCTGAGATTTTTCACCCATAGGCTCCATTTTTTTCTCTTATTTCTCTTGATTGGGTCTGATTTTTCCATGTTTCTGCAACTCTAACAAGCTCTAAATAATCTTTGCATTAACCTCTTCCTGCTTCTCCTGATCCATTGGAAGTGTTTCTTGAGCCTCAACAAACTTGTCATTGTCTTCTTTTCAACTTATGATCTCTGCCCTCAAACTCCTCAATGTATCTACTATACCATGAGAATATTGTTCTCCTTGTTTCCAATTGATCTGTAGGAAGTGTTAGAGGAAATGTAGTGTTGTTTTTCATATTGGTTTCTCTTCTTCTTCCAAGTATACCATCTTAGATAAACCAAATATATACAAAAATCAAATCCATACCTTATTTATGTTCAGGGGAGGCTTATCTCATCTACAAGATCAATCCACATTAGCATGTACATTTATAATCATAAACATATCCATATAATGATATAACATCACAACAACATCATGCATGAACATACCATGATCCCATGCATGACAACTATAACCTTGACAACACCATACTTACCCAAAGAGAGAAAAACCACACTCTGATACCAGCCTGTAACGCCTCCTCCTAAATTTATCCTCTTTCACCGAGATTCTTGGGTAAACATGAGCTGAGTGTCACTATGATAACACTGAACCTCCTAGGTGACCTTAAGGAAATGGATCTGACAACAGAAGACCTTACTGACATCCCTTAGGTTCTACAGGGCCTCCAGGAGTAACCCAACCCTTCCAAGTGTCCAACCCCTTAGACAACTCACTTTTTCCCTGACCTAGAGCCCCATTTGCTACCTTTCTAAGGCCTCCATGTGACTATGGGTTTCCAGTCACACTCATAAGCCTGCCTCCATGTGACTATGGAATTTTATTCTTAGTTCTATGTAATTCACTCCAAATTTTGTACCACTTTTTCAAGGCCAGGACTCAGGTCTCTGCCCAAAACTTATTGAAACTTCCAGATAAGATAAATAACATAGAAACAATGCTTATAAACCAAAAATGAAACTAGGACTTGACCTGACCATCCCAAACTAGGATTTCCATTATGTCAACCACTTGGTGTATATGAAACCTACAGTTCATGAATGCAAGTCTGAACATGGGGGACTGCAAATTTATCTTAGGCTTAACAAGGAGGGTTACTTCCTTCCTGCAATAGTTTTCATAACACCAATTATGTCTTTCATTAATTATTCATTTAGTTACAAGTAAAAAAATGAAAATATCCATGAATTAGATCTATCATAAAACCATGCTTATAACCATCATATAACTAGATAAAAAATAATAAAGGAACAACCATTAAATACACTTAATAACCATTACATTTCCTCATCAAAATAAAGAGAAACTTCGATTTTCTTAAACATAAGAAAATATCAACTGGTTTTGAGACTTCCACATTCCAACTGACCATATATTGGTCGAATGAATTATTTTTTTTATCCAATGACCCTCGTGCCATATTCCAAGCATAAATTTGGGATATCATGGGATAAACCAATCAAAAGAAAACCAAGGGAATCTATATATTAAACCACCTCCACCCTCTCCATACTATGATCTCACCCAAACCGGTGTCGAGATCACAAAACCAAACTAAGATTGGATGCCTCCGAATTTCTTCACCAATACCTTGAGGAATTTTCTTGTCTCCACCCTCAGTCTTTACGCTGTATCCCACCATTACTATTCAAGGGCTTTCTAGGCCTTTGGGAATTTTCCTGAGACCACCTCACCCTGATCCAAAATATTTTGGCAATCTAAAGCTCAAAACCGAGAATAATCCCATTACACTGTGGCTATTCGGAAATGAAAAGGTTAGGCTAAAATCCATTGTCTAAACCCAGTAAAATCCATGCCAATGACAGGAAAATAATCAAATATCAATATGCACATACCATGCATGTCATAACCGGCCAGGAAATCATACATGCAACCTGTTACCTGCAAGGATTCCCAATGAAGTTTCTTGATCCTTCTCTTCCTTTGGTTTCCATGCACTCCTTTTTGTTTCCTTTCTTTTCCTTACTTTTCCTTTCCTTTTCTTGTTTTTTCTTTCCTTTCTTTCTTTCTTTCTCCTCTTGGTGCTTTCTCCTCTTTGAGACTAATTCTAAAAATGAACTGAAAAAAAGCTACCAACTAATGCTATGAGGTATTTTTATTGATGACGCCTCTAATTTCTTCAATTTTCCATTATTTTCCCTCATTTTCCTCACGCGCAACCTATGACATTTCACCTTAATTTTCTCCTAATTTCCTTTATTTTTTTTAAATAATGTGCCACAAATACTCTTTTTCCTTTCCAAATCCTTAGACATTTCCTTTTCCAATTTCCCTTAGCCATAAAACAAACAAGTGATTCCCACTAGGATATTTTTCCCAACATTTAGCTTGGAATAAGTGTCCCTTGCCCATGGTCTTGTTTTACCTTTATTGGCTTTTATTACATGAGAATTTCACCCGTAATTGTTACATTTGTTGTCGTTGTTACAACACACTCCAAAATTTGGCCTAAATTTAGAT
Organism: Pinus albicaulis; assembly: GCA_034641835.2. Taxonomy (NCBI): domain Eukaryota; kingdom Viridiplantae; phylum Streptophyta; class Pinopsida; order Pinales; family Pinaceae; genus Pinus; species Pinus albicaulis. The sequence continues at coordinate 40,399,604 of CM076570.1, read as the reverse complement.
TTCAGATCTTAATTTGACTTTGCATACCATTGTCGCAAGTATTAAGAGGCATTACATGTGTTTTTTCTAATTATCCATGTCCCATTTGGAAGCAAATCAAAGTGTCATATTTTAGCATGATAGCATCACACATCACACAAATGTAGTTTTGGTTTGTTTGAAGGGATATCCTTGGAGCTAATGAGGCATCCTTATTATGTATACACATATTTCACTCATTCCCAATATTTCAAGCACTGTCGCATAATTTTCATCACCATCATCACAAAGTGTATCTTTAATGTTGCACTGAGGGGAAGTTGTCGCAATTTCTTCACATTGGTTTTATTATGTTGTTCATATGTTCTGAGTGATTAACTTGGAAATGCATAGGTTCACTAGGTAAAAGTGTTATAATTAGGATTTTATACCACATATAACATTCCAATATCAGATGTCATTTTTTTTTCTTTGTTATTAAACTTGATAGACCCCAATAAGTCTTAAGGCACAAATATGGGATAACATACCAAAATAACGAAAGTTAGTAGACATGATAGAACTAGAAATAATTAGCATTGTAAGCATACCACAATACAATTGATATAATTAGGCATTATTATTGGATAACTATGAATTACAAATTAGCATGGATTTTATATCAAAAAAGTTATTATTAGTGAGAAGTCAAATCTAAAAGTATTTTTTGTAGGTTGGTTCACTGGGTCATATGCACTGGACAATCTAGGTAGATAAACCCAAAGGGATCTACACGTCATCCAAACTAGAAGGCATAACCCTAAGGGCATCAAGGGTATTTTACCCTGTGACCTCCCAGTAGGCAATGTACTTAACAATAGGAACTCAACCATGTTATGCAACCAACTCAAAAAATAGAAGAAAATAAAATCGATGGCTTAAAAATTATCCTCTTCGAGGGGTAAATCTCCTTTACATTACGTAAATAAAGAATTATTTTATGATACAAACGACAAGGCATCATTTCTATATATAGGAGTCTAAGGGGTTACAATATAATAAGAGCGTACATAACAATAATAATGTAAGGGCGCAAAAATAACAATAATGGGATTCTATGGGGCATAATAATAACAATAAGGGGGATACACTAACAATAACAATAAGGGGCTACACTATTTTTATAGGGACCTAACATGTCCCTCTAATCTAGGTGGACATTGGTATCTACCCACCTATTCCATTTGGACTCGCACCATCAGTTCTTTCAGTTTTTCACTTTCAACACAACTTACTAATTTTAGCAGGTTGTAGGTTCCTGAACTTTCAGAGCCGTTTGGAGGCCCTAATGATCCACGTGGATATTGGTGGCCACCCACCTATTCCATTTGAATGCCCACCATTGGTTCTTTCTGTTTTTCAGTTTCAACACAATTTACTATTTTTACTAGTTTTTTGGGTCCTAAACTTCGAGAGTTGTTTTGAGGCTCTAAACGATTTTTTTTGGGAAAACCAGGATAACATGGGTCCATGTTCTGGTGTTGATCACACCAAAATTTTTACTCCTCGGATAGAGATTTCTACGAGGTATGATGAGCGTCAAACATAGAGCATATGCCAAAGTTATGTCCCCGAGACGTTGAAACACCAATTTACCCAAACGGGGCCCATAGTTTTGGCGCTTCATCTCCTACGGTTAGGTTTTTGGATGTTTATGGTTTTTCATTGTTTCTCAACAATAAATAGGCCTTAGAGAATCATTGTAACATAGTTCAGAGGCATGTAGCTTCCACATATCTTCTCATAGATAATCTACCATCGCCCTAGCTAGTTTATTTCCATTATGTTTGTAAACATATTTCAGTTATTTGATATTAATGAAATGAAGTATTATTTCCACTTCATCTCTGTGTTTATTTCTATTTATATCTTTTATTGGGTTCCTGCATAAATCTGGATCACCATATCCTTCAAAAATTTGTTTTCCTCAGTGATTGAGTAGTTCTGGATGCTTCTATATAAAATTCTCATCCTCCCATGTGGAATCTTCATCAGGTATGTTCTTTCGTTTGATGAGATACTCTAAAATTGATCAATTTTGTAGTTTTCGGGTTCTTATTTCCGTGAATAATTAAGGTTCCAATATTATTTTTCTTCCTCTTCAAGTTCTGGAAATATTTTTTAAACTGGGAGCTTGTCACCTATAACCTTCTTTAAGCATGAAACATGAAAAATTGGGTGCACTTGGGAATATGAAGGAAGCTCCAATTTGTATGTCATAGTATCAATGTTTTTCAACAACTTGTAAGGACCATATTACTTTGGTGATAATTTATTATCCTTATTAGATTGTTTGAGAGAAATTTTTTGTATGGTTGTGGCCGTAAAAATACCCAGTCACCTACATCAAAACTTCTTTCGTTACGATGTTGATATGCCTATTTTTTCATTCGATTCTGCACCAAAGTGAGGTTATCCTTTAAGAGTTGGAGAACTTGTTGTCGATGCTCTATATGATCTTCCACTGCTTGACCCTTATAATTTTATCTTAAAGATGATGTGATGGACAGTGGATGATATCCATAAAGTGCCATAAATGGGGTCATTTTTGTTGCAGTATGGAAGGAATTGTTATACCACCATTCATCCAAAGGTAACTACTTGAACCATTGTGTTTGTTTATCAAATAAAAAGAAACGAAGATATCTTTCCAAACTTTTTTTCACTATCTCATTTTCCCATAAAATTGAGGATGATAAGATGAGCTAATTGAGGTCCCAAACAAGAAAATATATTCGTCTAAAATTTTCAAGTGAAAATGGGATCCCTGTCGCTTACAATAATCTTTGGGCTTCCATGTAGATTTTGAATTTTTTCGATAAATGCAGTAGAAATTGTACTAGCTTTAAATGGATGAGATAATGCACAAAAGTGTGCATACTTGGTAAGTCTATCAACTACCACCATGATGACTATGTTTCCTTCCAAATTGGGTAAACCTATGATAAAATCCATTGGAACCTTGTCCCAATGTTTACTTGGAATGGTTAAAGTTTGTAACAGACCCGTGATCTTAATTGTCTCCACTTTATTTTGTTGGAAAACCAAAAATTCTGCCTCAACTTTGGAATATCAGATTTGAGGCCATCCCAAAAAATTGCTTCTTGGCCCTGTGGTAAGTTTTTAAAAATCCTGAGTAACTTCCTAAGGGAGAGGTATGCAATTCCAAAAGAATATTTTATTTGAGTTGGGTATTCTTACAAATATATAAGTGATATATGTACCATAATGAATCATTTTTCCAGAAAATGTATCATATGTACTGGGTTCTTGCTGCAACTTTTGAATGATTTTCCACATTTCTTCTTCATTCTTCCATTCATCCCTTGCTTTAGTTCTCCAATATGGTTGGATAATAGAAATGGAATAAAGCAATGCTTACACATCCTCATCCTTTCTTGAGAGTGCATCTACAACAACATTTTTCTACCCTTTTTTGTAGAAGATTTTAAAGTCATAACCCAACATCTTTCTGGCCCATTTTTGTTGTTCTTCTTAAGATAATTGATGCAGGGGCATTAGGCTAACATAAATTCCTTGTAAATTAATAAAACTTAGGGGTATTATGATTATAAGGGAGTTGGATTTTTATGAGTGATTTGAGTGATTTTTAATTAAAATTAATTAAATCTTGTGAGGAATTGTAAACGTTCTCAAATGATTGAGCACATGAGAGAATTGAGAGTGCATAGGGATTTAGAGATTTAGGAATTAATTTAAAATTCTAAATTAGACTTGGTTTCATTATTTTGGGGTAAAAGAGGATCCTTAGGGGTTAAATAGTGATTTCAGGAATTAGAGGATATTTGGGATTTTGTTGAGAGAATGCAGGAACTAAAACCAAAAATAGTTCCAAGGCTTTTTGTATAAAATGTAAGCCTCAAAGGCATTAAGGAAACAGAGTAGAGATCTAAAGAGATTGCAGGGTAGAATAAGAACAAGGTTTTTCTTGTAAGCCTTTGGGCAATTATAGAAGAAGGCCACTGATTGAATATTAGGCTAGGAAGGAGAAATCCTATGTAAATATTGATTTTAATACAAGAAAAATCAATTTTCTGAGTTTGTACTCCATTTCTGAGTTTATGGTGTGCTGGTGGAATTGATAAAATGAGAGGAAGTTTTTCAATTTTACTTTGGTTCATAGGATTGATTTATTGTGTGTGACTGCATGTTTAATTGAATGGTGTGAATTGTGTAAATTGAGGTATAATTTGACCTCGATATATTCCTAAATTGAAGTCGATTTTGTAAAATTAATTCAAGGAGGAAATTCAGACACTATTGTATGTAAACAGTGAAGAGAGGATCGGTTTTTGAAGTCAATTTGGAGGGTTTGAAGATACTGAGAAATGTTAAATTTCACAAATGTGTTGTTCGAACTTTGAATAGGTCGAAATTGAAGTGGAATAGAATCCCGATTAATGAAACCATGAGTTGAAAATCTGTAATATGCCTTATCGAAATTGAGAAACGGTCAATTTCATTGTGATTGGAATGGTTTTTAGTTTCCAGAATGATGCGTTGTGGGGTTTTATGTAAATACCTGAGTGAATTGGAATCCATTCTCCGCATAGTAGTGTCGAAGCCTATGGATATGAGACATTGGAGCAGTAAAATTATTCAAGCGATGGAACAGTAAGTCGTGTGGTAAATTGGATCGAAGAATTGGAGCGGACCTTCAAGTGAAAATTCAATGGTTTTTTGAACAAAGAGGTTGAAGGTGTAGTTAAATGGAGACAGAAATGAAAAGAAGTAGAACTTGAGGGCACAGAGAAATCATGGCAGAACTGTGCATAGCTAACAGTGAAGCGGTTTTGAGAATCAATAAATGGGTTTTGCGTTGGTTGTGAAGTAGTAACCGATTTCAAAGAAAATCACGCGATAGTGATCTGTGCTTGGCACGTGGCATTGGTGGTATTTAAATACAACCCATTTCGCATGAAATCTCATGGTTAAAGCTCGAAGTCTTTTGGAATGTGATATCCATTGGATATGCACATAATTTGTCTATGGTGTGCGATGAATGATCCACTGTTGGATCACAAGTGAAGTTGCTTGGATATTAACGATGAAAGGTATGTTGGTAAGTTGTGGGGCCACAATAAACATTATATTGACGTTTTTTTTTAACTGAAATATTCACGTGGTTTGGATATGGGGTAAAGTGTTGACATATATATATTAATATATGTGTTGGGAAAAGGATACATCTTGGGTTTTATTCCAAGGTTTGATGTATGAAATAAAAGATCCATAAGGAGTGAAAAAGAAGTCTTGGTTGGGTTCTGAGTGTAATTTGAATATTGATTCGAATATTCATTAAACAGGTTTTAAATATGGTTCTAACCATAAAGGTTGATAAGAGGAAAGCTGTCGCTTATAAATATTACCCTGACTGAGTTTTAATTGGGTTTAAGTGTTAAGAGCATTTGATATGTGTTCTAGATCTTAAGATATGGTTTTAAATCCAAGAAAAAATAAAAATTAGCTTCCGCATATGTAATTTAATTGTTGGGTTTACAACCATAGGGTTAAGATTTCAAATCAGAGATTTGAGATACAAAATTATAGAAGGTAGCTTTTGCATTATTATTGAGTTTGCCCAGATTGTGAATTTATTTGGGGCATTAATGTGAAATTCATTTTTATATGAATTTAAAGTGTGAATGTGGGTATTAGCAGCTCAGGCTGCTAACAAGTGGTGTCAGAGTAGGAAAGGCTCTGTTGAGAATTAAAGATTTTTTTTAATTAAATCTGAAGGTATGTGTGATGAGGAGAAAGAAATCAGATTCTAAATCTGATATGCAACAGATACACAGAATTGTAGTGAACAGATATTTGCAGAAATGAATGGAGAACAAGATTATGCAAATATCTTGCAGGTAAAATAATTTTAATCTGATTTTAAAATTATGATTGCAGAATTTTGGTTGTAGACGTGATGAAGACACAGATTTTGATAATGATGGCAGTGAGCCTAATATTCCAGCTAAATGTTGGATAGGGAGAAAAACTGTAGTGTTATCAAGAGAAGGTGAGTTGAGTTATAAGTTTAGAGAGAGCAGAAGAAAGTGCTCAAAAGGTTCCAGAGATAGCGAACCAATGCTTGCCAAAGGACCAAGTCCGGAGAGGGGATTGGTGAGGTAAGTGGCAGTAGGAGAGATTGTTGTTGCAGAGGCTTAGTGCAACTCATGCAGAGTGAGAAGCTCATAATGAAGAGGATCATGGAGGATCAAAGAAGAGGTTCTAAATAATGCCACAACATAATATGAAGGATAGAGAAAGGGAAATTGCAGTGATGAAAGTGCAACTGGAGGTACTAAAGGAATGGCTACAAGAAGAGGAAAACCAGGGAGGAGGATGAATCTTTCCAATGAAGGGAAAGAGAGTAGTTTGGAAACCATTTCAAATGAAGTGGAGGCAGAAGGAGATTTCCTTATGGAAGGAAGAACTTAGAATTTTTGAGTCAAAGACAGAATTTAAGGATTCCACATGCAAATTTGTTCAAGGGGAAGTTCTTGAAGAAGCAACTGAGACTGAAAAGTCTTGTGTTTTTAAAACTAATGAGTTGTGTATGTTTATAGGTACATCACAGGATGATGAACAAGATTTAGAGTTTGTTAAGGAGAGAGAGTTGAATCTGAAATATGTTCATATCAATGCTGAGATAGCAGGATCTCAGGAAGAAATAGAGACAGAGGGGTCTGAAGAGAATATTCAGCAGAATATTGAGGCAAAGGATGAAGGACCATCAAATGAATGGTCAAGAACAAATGAAGGTATTGAAAATAGTGTGAAGTTTCCAAAGTCTAATTCAAATGACATTGTTGAATTGTATAGAAAATTAGATCTTCAGAGAAGAGAAATGGAGAAGCAGAGGATCTATTCAGAGGATAATTTGTTGAAGAAGCAAGAGAGGAAAATTTTCATGAATGATAGTTAGGAAGCAGAGGATAAGGATAAAAGAATGATTCAGAAAAATGAAGAAGTTCATTTTGGTGAATCAAAGCAGAGAGAAATTCATGAAGCAGATGATGGAGAGAAGGAGAGACTAGCTGACAGTTTCATAGAGGATGTAAATCAGCAGACTGATGTGTTGACAAAGAAGTTAAATGGAAACTCAGAACAACATACTGATGTGTTGTCAGAAGAGAGAGACAATGAAGATTTTTTCGGTCTTGAAAGAGACTTGGAAATACAGAAAGAAGATTTGGTGACAGGATCATCAAATGAGACCATTGGGTCTTGTGATTTTGAAATTGACAAATTGATTGTGTTTACAGGTGATGCAAAAGAAAACCAATCTCTTGGAGTTGTATTGAAAGAAGAGGAACTGTTGCAGAAGGAAGGTGAGACAGTCATGTCTCATATGCAGAAATTTGTTACTGTTGGTGACAAGGAAGAATTGACTTGTTTGATTGGTGAAGAGAAGACTGTGGGACAGACTTTCAGATCTGCCACAGTGATGAATAATCAGAATTCCATTCTGATGAAGGATGAAGGTACAGAGTTTGAAAATTTTGATTTGATTGCCAGAATAAATCAAGAAGGTAATAGACAATTATTGAAGATTTTCAAAGAGGAAGAAGAAGGATATGCTGAAATTGAATTGCAACATATTGATGATTTGTTTGTTCAAGAGAAATGGCTGAAATTTTTGCTGGAAACATTTAAACGGGAGGAGGGAATTGCAGACACTGAAGTAAGGATGCCTGAAGTTGTGAAGAAATAGAAGCAGATAATAGTTTGCAAAATTTAATTATGTTTACTAGTATGCAAAGAGGACTGAATGATTATGTTACTACAGGTAGAGAATTAAATGATAATTTATTTTCTAAAAGTAAATTTGCAGGTGATGATCAACCGAAAATTGTTGTAGAGGGAGATATCTTAAGAGATATTCAGGAATTTTGGGAGGCAGCAATAGTCGGGGGAGGTAACACTTGCAGCAACATGTGAGACAACAACATCTATGGTCATTACAGCTAAAGAAACAACAATGTTAGCAACAATTTTGAAGGCAGTAACAGCAGTAAAATCAGCTACAACTACAAGAATTGGAAGTAGCAACAAAAGGCAGAATAATTTCCAGAAAGAAGATAAAATGGAAAGAGAGATTGAAGACATAAGAAGATTGATGATAAAGGTGTCTTAGAAGAAAAAGACAATAGCAAGAAATAAAGGAAATTTCAGCAAAGGAAAGACCCGAACAGAATGTGAAAGCATAGCTAGTGGCAAGTTGCAGAACAAGATATGGAAGCCTGGAGAAGTACAACAGAAGAATAATGCAGCTTATGGACAATAGCAAAACAAAGTATGGGATCCAGGAGGCAAAGAATTAAAATCATATGATTAGGAGATCATGATTACTTTTGACCTTGGGAGTCTGATGTAGGGGCATTAGGCTAACATAAATTCCTTGTAAATTAATAACACTTAGGGGTTTTATGATTTTAAGGGAGTTGGATTTTTATGAGTGATTTGAGTGATTTTTAATTAAAATTAATTAAATATTGTGAGGAATTGTAAATGTTCTCGAATGATTGAGGACATGAAAGAATTGAGAGTGCATAAGGATTTAGAAATTTAGGAATTAATTTAAAATCCTAAATTAGAATTAGTTTCATTATTTTGGGGTAAAAGAGGATCCCTAGGGATTAATAGTGATTTTAGGAATTAGAGGATATTTAGGATTTTGTTGAGAGAATGCAGGAAATGAAACCAAAAATAGTTCCAAGGCTTTTTGTATAAAATGTAAGGCTCAAAGGCATTAAAGAAACATAGTAGAGATATGAAGAGATTGCAGGGTAGAATAAGAACAAGGTTTTTCTTGTAAGCCTTTGGGTAGTTATAGAAGAAGGCCACTTATTGAATATCAGCCCAGGAAGGAGAAATCCTATGTAAATATTGATTTTAATACAATAAAACTCAATTTTCTGAGTTTGTACTCCATTTTTGAGTTTATGGTGTGCTGGTGGAATTGATAAAATCAAAGGAAGTTTGTCAATTTTACTTTGGGTCATAGGATTGATTTATTGCATGTGACTGCATGTTTAATTGAATGGTGTGAATTATGTAAATTGATGTATAAGTTGACCTGGATATATTCCTAAATTGAAGTCGATTTTGTAAAATCAATTCAAGGAGGAAACTCAGACACTACTGTATGTAAACAGTGAAGAGAGGATCGGTTTTTGAAGTCAATTTGGAGGGTTTAAAGATACCGTGAAATGTTACATTTCACAAATGTGTTGTTCGAACTTTGAATAGGTCGAAGTCGAAGGGGAATAGAATCCCGATTAATGAAACCATGAGTTGAAAATCTATAATATTCCTTATCAAAATTGAGAAAGGGTCGATTTCGTTGTGACTGGAATGATTTTTAGTTTCCAGAATGATGCGTTGTGGGGTTTTATGCGAATATCTGAGTGAATTGGAATCCATTCTGTTAGTATGAATCTTTTTTCGAAGTGTAAGAAAAAAGACCACTTTAGCTACGCATAACTTATATCCCTAACATCAAATATGGCTGCCAATATCTTCAGATCTACAGTTAGTTGATCAAGAAAAATGCTGCACAAATCCAGATCTATGCATAAAAAGACATTAAGCAGTAAAAAATAAGGTTTTGCTTCATGCATCCAATATACAAGACAAGAATAATATGTTTTAAATAATTTTATGTTAAGGGCACCTGGGAGGAAAACAAGAAAGGTGTTTCCAATTCTCCTCAATGGGATGGGTTCTTGAAAGTCCTCAACGCTTCAGATCTAGCATTTCTCTCTCTTGTTGATGTAGAAAACCCAGACAGACATAAAACTCAAAGGGAGCTCACAAAGTGAAAAATAGAAAATTTGACAATGATAATGGCTCAAAGTCAGACAAAGAGCATAGATCCAGAGTGATCTAATAGGCAACAAAAGGTGACAAATGAATGGGAAAACCTTTCTATTTATAACAAAATATTGGGTCATTCTAGATCTTCGTGCATGATTAAAATAATATTAACCAAATCTAGATCCACCTTTTATGGAATATTTTATTATATTTGTCGGAGGGAAAAGGCATTTGACTTGGGTCAAATCCCTTTATTTGTAAATAATAAATAAATAAATGATTTATTTATTATTTTAAGGAAGTGGTTGAATGATAATTAAATAAATAATGATTTATTTATTTATAAATGATTTAGTCATATTTAACAAGGAATATTATTTAAATAAGATTTAAATAATTATTCCTAGAAAATAATAAGATAAATAAGGATTTATCTAATTAAGTTCCTTGTTTTGGGTTAAATATGACTAGGAATAATAATTAAATTATCATTTAATTAATTATTCCATGAGGAAAATCAAACAAATATAGATTTGTTTAATATTTCCTTTTGGGGTTTCCTATTTAGACCATAAACAACTTAATAAATGTGTTTTATTAAGTTATTTTACATAGTGAAAGAAATTTTACTTAGAAGTAAAATTGGTCTTGTGGTGTACTTAGGTCCATCTAATGATAATGAGTTAGATAATAAAAAATGGTGTAACACATTATAATAAGTAGTGTCTAAGCATTCTCTTGAACATTGACGATCAAATTCTGATAATATAGACGATGCAGCCATCGTATTAGGTGGATAAATTGGAGCAGACCTTCGAGTGAAAATTCAATGGTTCGTTGAACGAAGAGGTTGAAGGAGTAGTTAAATGGAGATAGAAATGCAAAGAAGTGGAACTTGAGGGTGTAGAGAAATCATGGTAGAACCATGTGTAGCAAACAGTGAAGCAGTTTTGAGAAACAATAAATGGGTTTCGCGTTGGTTGTGAAGTAGAAACCAGTTTCAAACAAAATCACGTGATAGTGATTTGTGCTTGGCACGTGGCATGGGTGGTATTTAAATACAACCCATTTCACATGAAATCCCATGGTTAAAGCCTGAAGTCTTTCGGAATGCGATATCCGTTGGATATGCACATAATTTGTCTATGGTGTGCGATGAATGATCCACCGTTGGATCACAAGTGAAGTTGCTTGGATATTAACGATGAAAGGTATGTTGGTAAGTTGTGGGGCCACAATAAACATTATATTGACGTTTTTTTTTAACTGAAATATTCACGTGGTTTGGATATGTGGTAAAGTGTTGACATATATATATTAATATATGTGTTGGGCAAAGGATACATCTTGGGTTTTATTCCAAGGTTTGATGTATGAAATAAAAGATCCATAAGGAGCGAAAAAGAATTCTTGGTTGGGTTCTGAGTGTAATTTTGAATATTGATTCGAATATTCATTAAACAGGTTTTAAATATGGTTCTAACCATAAATTTTGATAAGAGGAAAGCTGCCGCTTATAAATATTACCCTGACTGAGTTTTAATTGGGTTTAAGTGTTAAGAGAATTTGATATGTGTTCTGGATCTTAAGATATGGTTTTAAATCCAAGAAAAAATAAAAATTAGCTTCCGCATATGTAATTTAAATGTTGGGTTTACAACCATAGGGTTAAGATCTCAAATCAGAGATTTGAGATACAAAATTATAGAAGGTAGCTTCTGCATTATTATTGAGTTTGCCCAGATTGTCAATTTATTTGGGGCATTAATTTGAAATGCATTTTTATATGAATTTAAAGTGTGAATGTGGGTATTGGAAGCTCAGGTTTCTAACAAGTGGTATCAGAGTAGCAAAGGCTTTGTTGAGAATTAAAGATATTTTTTAATTAAATCTGAAGGTATGTGTGATGAGGAGAAAGAAATCAGATTCTAAATTTGATATGTAGCAGATATACAGAATTGTAGTGAACATATATTTGCAAAAATGAATGGAGAACAAGATTATGCAGAGATCTTGCAGGTAAAATAATTTTAATCTGATTTTAAAATTATGATTGCAGAATTTTGGTTGCAGACGTGATGAAGACACAGATTTTTATAATGATGGCAGTGAACCTGATATTCCAGCTAAATGTTGGATAGGGAGAACAATTGGAGTGTTCTCAAGAGAAGGTGAGTTGAGGTATAATTTTAGAGAGAGAAAAAGAAAGTGCTCAAAAGGTTCCAAAGATAGTGAACCAGTGCTTGCCAAAAGACCAAGTCCAGAGAGGGGATTGGTGAGGTAAGTGGCAGCAGGAGAGCTTGTTGTTGCAGAGACTTAGTGCAACTCATGGTGAGTGAGAAGCTCATAATGAATATTATCATGGAGGATCAGAGAAGAGATTCTAAAGAATGCCACAAGATAATATGAAGGATAGAGAAACGGAAATTACAGTGACGAAAGTACAACTGGAGGTACTAAAGGAATGGCTACAAGAAGAGGAAAACCGGGGAGGATGATGGATCTTTCCACTGAAGGGAAAGAGAGTAATTTGAAAACCATTGCAAATGAAGTGGAGGCAGAAGAAGATTTCCTTATGGAAGGAAGAACTCAAAATTTTTGAGTCAAAGACAGAATTTAAGGATTTCACATGCAAATCTGTTCAAGGGGAAGTGCTTGAAGAAGAAAATGAGACATAAAAGTCTTGTGTTTTTAAAACTAATGCGTTTTTTATGTTTGTAGGTACATCATAGGATGATGAATAAGATTTAGAGTTTGTTAAGGAGAGAGAATTGAATCTGAAATCTGTTCATATCAATGCTGAGATAGCAGGATCTCAGGAAGAAATAGAGATGGAGGGGTCTAAAGAGAATATTCAGCAGAATATTGAGGCAAAGGATGAAGGACCATCAAATGACTGGTCAAGAACAAATGAAGGTATTGAAAGTAGTGTGAAGTTTCCAAAGTCTACTTCAAATGACATTGTTGAATTGTATAGAAAATTAGATCTTCAGAGAAGAGAATTGGAGAAGCAAAGGATCTATTCACAGGATAATTTACTAAAGAAGCAAGGGAGGAAAATTTTCATGAATGATAGCTAGGAAGCAGAGGATAAGGATAAAATAATGATTCAGAAAAATGAAGAATTTCATTTTGGTGAATCAAAGCAGAGAGACATTCATAAAGCAGATGATGGAGAGAAGGAGAGAGTAGCAGACAGTTTCACAGAGGATGTAAATCAACATACTGATGTGCTGAAAAAGAAGTTAAATTGAAACTCAGAACAATATATTGATGTGTTGTCAGAAGAGAGAGACAATGAAGATTTTCTGGGTCTTGAAAGAGACTTGGAACTATAGAAAGAATATTTGGTGACAGGATCATTAAATGATACCATTGGGTCTTGTGATTTTGAAATTGACAAATTGACCGCGTTTAAAGGTGATGCAGAAGACAACCCATCTCTTGGAGTTGTATTAAAAGAGGAGGAACTGTTGGAGAAGGAAGGTGAGACAGTCATGTCTCATATGCAGAAATTTTTTACTATTGGTGACAAGGAAGAATTGACTTGTTTGATTGGTGAAGAGAAGACTGTGGGACAGACTTTCAGATCTGCCACAGTGATGAAGAATCAAAATTCCATTCTGATGAAGGATGAAGGTACAGAGTTTGAAAAGTTTGATTTGATTTCCAGAATCAATCAAGAAGGTAATAGACAATTATTGAAGATTGTCAAAGAGGAAGAAGAAGGATATGCTGAAACTAAATTGCAGCATATTGATGATGTGTTTGTTCAAGGGAAATGGCTGAAATGTTTGCTGGAATCATTTAAACATGAGGAAGGAATTGCTGACACTCAAGTAAAGATGCCTCAAGTTGTGAAAGAAATAGAAGCAGATACTAGTTTGCAAAATTTAATTATGTTTACTAGTATTCAAAGAGGACTGAATGATTATGTTATTGCAGGTAGATAATTAAATGATAATTTATTTTCTAAAAGTAAATTTTCAGGTGATGATCAAAAGAAAATCGTTGCAGAGGGAGATATCTTAAGAGATATTTAGGAAGTTTGGGAGGAAGCAACAATCGGGGGAGGTAACACTTGCAGCAACATGTGAGACAACAACATCTATGGTGGTTACAACAAAAACAACAACAATGTTAGCAACAATTTTGAAGGCAGTAACAACAGCAAAAGCAGCTACAACTATAGGAATTGGAAGCAGCAACAAAAGGCAGAATAATTTCCAAATAGAAGATAAACTGGACAGAGAGATTGAAGACATAAGAATATTGATGATGAAGGTGTCTCAGAAGAAAAAGACAACAACAAGAAAGAAAGGAAATTTCAGCAAAGGAAATACCAAAACAGAATGTGAAAGCATAGCTGGTGGCAAGTTGCAGAACAAGATATAGAAGCCTGGAGAAGTACAACAGAAGAATAATGCAGCTTATGGACATCAGCCAAAAAATTTATGGGATCGAGGAGGCAAAGAATTAAAAGCACATGATTAGGATATCATGATTACTTTTGACCTTGGAAGTCTGATGCAGGGGCATTAGGCTAACACAAATTCCTTGTAAATTAATAAAACTTAGGGGTTTTATGATTTTAAGGGAGTTGGATTTTTATGAGTGATTTGAGTGATTTTTAATTAAAATTAAATAAATCTTGTGAGGAATTGTAAATGTTCTCGAATGATTGAGGACATGAGAGAATTGAGAGTGCGTAGGGATTTATAGATTTAGGAATTAATTTAAAATCCTAAATTAGAATTAGTTTCATTATTTTTGGGTAAAAGAGGATCCATAGGGATTAAATATTGATTTCAGGAATTAGATGATATTTGGGATTTTGTTGAGAGAATGCAAGAACTGAAACCAAAAATAGTTCCAAGGATTTTTTTATAAAATGTAAGCCTCAAAGGCATTAAAGAAACAGAGTAGAGATCTGAAGAGATTGCAGGGTAGAATAAGAACAAGGTTTTTCTTGTAAGCCTTTGGGCAGTTATAGAAGAAGGCCACTAATTGAATATTAGGCTAGGAAGGAGAAATCCTATGGAAATATTTATTTTAATACAAGTAAACTCAATTTTCTGAGTTTGTACTCCATTTCTGAGTTTATGGTGTGCTGGTGGAATTGATAAAATGAGAGGAAGTTTGTCAATTTTACTTTGGGTCATAGGATTGATTTATTGCGTGTGACTGCGTGTTTAATTAAATGGCGTGAATTGTGTAAATTGAGGTATAAGTTGACCTGGATATATTCCTAAATTGAAGTCGATTTTGTAAAATCAATTCAAGGAGGAAATTTAGACACTACTGTATGTAACCAGTGAAGAGAGGATCGGTTTTTGATGTCAATTTGGAGGGTTTGAAGATACCGTTAAATGTTACATTTCACAAATGTGTTGTTCGAACTTTGAATAGTTCGAATTCGAAGTGGAATAGAATCCTGATTAATGAAACCATGAGCTGAAAATCTGTAATATGTCTTATCGAAATTGAGAAAGGGTTGATTTCGTTGTGACTGGAATGGTTTTTATTTTCCAGAATGATGCGTTGTGGGGTTTTATGCAAATACCTGAGTGAATTGGAATCCATTCTCCACATAGTAGTGTCTAAGCCTATGGATATGAGACATTGGAGTGATCAAATTATTCAAGCCATGGAATAGTAAGCCATGTGGTAAATTGGATCGAAGAATTGGAGCAGACCTTCAAGTGAAAATTCAATGGTTCGTTGAACGAAGAGGTTGAAGGCGTAGTTAAATGGAGATAGAAATGCAAAGAAGTGGAACTTGAGGGCACAGAGAAATCGTGGCAAAACCGTGTGTAGTGAACAGTGAAGCGGTTTTGAGAAACAATAATTGGGTTTTGTGTTGGTTGTGAAGTAGTAACCAGTTTCAAAGAAAATCACGCGATAGTGATCTATGCTTGGCACATGGCATGGGTGGTATTTAAATACAACCCATTTCGCAAGAAATCTCATGGTTAAAGCCCGAAGTCTTTTGGATATGCGCATAATTCATCTATGGAGTGCGGTGAATGATCTGTGGGTTTTAACCTTGAACAGAAATTATCTACACACAAATCTTATAACAGAAAATAAACAATAGCGAGAGCATAAAACATAAAATAGATAAACACATAGATTTTCCCCTGGATCCCAAATCAGGACGACTAGCTTGATTTTTCATTATATTCCTTTTAGTGTTACAACACATATATATACATGCCGAAGCATACATGAACCCTAATCCATTAACCCTGGATTAGAACATAACAGTAGTTCCCTTGACCAGATCTACAAAAAATACCAGGGGCTGAAAACCATCGTACCCCAAAACCATGTGCAAAACCATGCACAAAATCATGGGCACGGACTACCCACCGGAAATTAAGGACAAAAAAATTCCGTTGGGGCGCTGCTCTAGACCCCGACAGGGGGGGCTACCACCCCCCCTGTGACCCATAGTCATGGAAAGAATATAACACATACCCAACATTCTCCCACTTGTTTTTTTCTTTCCACAGGGGGTCACAGGAGAGCTTAGTCATTGGCCCAATTATTCAACACCCATTGTTTCTCTACACCAAGAGAACTTTTGAGTGCTCATAGACTTCATCAATGCATCTGCAACATTCTTCAAAGTATCCACCTTTACCAGCAACACCCTTTTAGCCTCAACCATATCTCTAAAAAAGTGATATTGAACATCAATGTGCTTTGTCTTTGAATGATAAGAAGGGTTCTTAGCCAAGAAAATTTCACTTTGGCTATCACAGTCTATCCTTATAGCTTGTTGTACCAACCCCATACTTGAACACAATATTTGCAACCAAATTTCCTCCTTTCTTGCATGAGTGGCTGCTATGTATTCTGCCTCTATAGTTGAAAGAGCCACTACATACTGTCTTTTACTCATCCAACTTACTGCGCCTCCAAATAGGCTAAACACATACCCACTTGTAAATCTTCTTTGGTCCATATCCCCAGCCCAGTCTGCATCAACAAAGCCATGAATGCCCAATGGTCTTTCCAATCCTGGTCTTCCCTAGTAGCACAAGCCATAATCACTAGTGCCACGTAAATATTTGAAAACCCGCTTCACTGTTGTCCAATGCTCCTTCCTTGGGTTTGACATAAACCTGCTCAATACTCCCACTGCATGTGCAATGTTTGGTCTAGTACAAACCATTGCATACATCAGGCTACCCACTACACTTGCATATGGAACATGGGACATATCCTCCTCTTCTTCTTGTGTCTTGGGACACTGTTCAATAGAGAACTTTACACCTACAGGAATAGGAACATTCACTGGTTTACTATCCTGCATATTGAACCTCTGCAATATAGTCTAGACATACTTCCTCTGGTTTAACCAGAGCTTCCTCTTTTCCCGATATCTCTTAATTTCCATGCCCAAAATATTGTTTGTAGCACCAAGATCCTTGATGTTGAATTTGGAGAACAGTTGGGTCTTCAAATATTGGATAATTTCTTTGTCATTTACAATCAACAACATATCATCCACATAGAAGACCAAATAAATAACACGGTCACCAATTAATTTAAAATAAACACAGTGATCGTCCTTGCTTCTGGTGAAGCCAAGTCCCGGTATATAGGTATCAAATTTCTGATACCACATCCTTGGTGACTATTTTAACCCATACAGAGACTTCTTCAACCTGCATACCATTTCTTTCTTACCCTTGACCATAAAGCCTTTAGGTTGCTTCGTGTAGTTCTCCTCTTCATATCCCTGTGAAGAAATGCTGTCTTCACATCCATCTGTTCTATCTCAAAATCAAATGCAATAGCAACAAATAAAAGTAATCTAATAGAAGTAACTTTTGCAACAAGAGAAAAAATATCACCAAAATCAATTCTCGGAACCTGGGAATAACCTTTTACTACCAACCGAGCTTTGTATTTCTCCACCTTGCCTTCTACATTCATCTTCTTTTTAAACACCCATTTTCTCTCAATGGGCTTCCTTCCAGCCGACAACTCCACCAGATCCCATGCCTCATTTTTTGTGCAAGGATGCCATTTAATCAACCATGGCCTCCTTCCAGAGTTTTCCATCCTCTGAATCTACTGCCTCCCTGACAGTTTTGGGATCATCATCAGTTATAGTTAAGGCAAAACCTGAACAAAAAGCAGATGGACTATACCTTTATGGTTGCCTTCTTTCCCGAGCTGATCTTCTCACAGCTGCAGTTTGTGGCTCTTCCTCTTCTGAGTCTTCTTCTGTTGTAGAGTCTGATTCATCATCCTTTAGCTCAAACTCTATCTTCTCAGGTTCCTTTGGTATGAGTTCATGTTTAACAACATATTTCACCTCTCTAAACACCACATCTCAGCTGTACACATCCTTCCTTGTTTCCAAGTTCAAAAGCTTGTAACCTTTTAAACCATCCTTATACCTAATAAAGATGCACCTTTTAGATTTATTATCCAACTTGGTCCTTTTCTACTTTGGAACATGTACATATGCATCACATCCAAATACCCGTAGATGTGAAAGAGAGGGTTTCTTACCAGTCCATACCTCATGTGGAGTCTTATCCTCCAACGCTGATGAAGGTGATATGTTAACTAAGTAACATGCAGTCTCCATTGCCTCTGCCCAGAATTCTTGTCCTAACTCGGTACCACTGAGCATGCTTCTTGCCTTTTCCATCAGCGTTCTATTCATTCTTTCTGCAACTCCATTTTGCTGAGGTGTGTATGGAGTAGTCTTCTGCCGTGCTATACCACACTTCTTACAGAACTCTTCAAATTCCTTCTTGCAGAACTCCCCACCATTATCCGTCCTCAGCGCCTTTATCTTCTTCTCTGTCTGGTTTTCCACCAGAGCCTTAAATTATTTAAATCTGTCAAAAAATTCATATTTCTTCCTCAAGAAATATATCCATGTATTCCTTGAGAAGTCATATATGAATGAAACATAGTACACATACTTTCCCAGTGATGGAACTGACACAGGTCCAAACACATCAATGTGCACAAGTTCTAATATCTTGTTCGCCCTCTTAGCACCAGAAGGAAAAATCACCCGATTATGTTTCCCATATACACAATGTTCATAGAAATCAAAATCCAGAGAGAAATTAGACATACCTTCTACCATAAAATTTCTATGCAGTATCCGAAGGCCCTTCTCTCCAATATGTCCAAGCCTTTGATGCCATAGCATGGCCTTTTCTCCAGAGACATCTAGGCTTTCCGCTCCACTTTCCGGAACCACGGAACTGTTACACCCATCAATAACAGTGCTACCTTGTAGCTTATACAGAGTTCCAGTCTGAACTCTCCACATTAATACCAGTTCTCCCCAAACCATCTTTCAGGCATCTTTCCCGAACACTGTTTTTACACCTGCATCATCCATCTTGCTTACATAAATCAGATTTCTGGCCAATGCAAGAATATGCAGAACACTAGGAAGTGTTCTAATCCTTCCACCTTGCAGATTCAGCTTGACCTTTCCACATCTGATGATTCTAGCCTTCCTATCATCCCCTAGGAATACATCACCACCATCATATTTCTCATACTCACAGAACCACTCCCTATGGGGAGTGAAGTGAAAGGATGCACCTGAGTCAATCAACCATGACTCATGATCTACATGTGTATTTGAAGAAGAAGCCAAATACACATCCCCACCTTCATCCGAGGTGGTTTTTTCCTCTGCAAAAGGACCATCATCAGATCCCTTTCCTTTCTGAGGAGCTCTAGATCTGTAGTCCTTTTTGTAGTGCCCTTCCTTTCTTCATTTCCAACACACATTTACAAACTTTCCAAGAGATTTAGATCTCCCACTTGAAACCTTATTCTTTTTTCTGTTCTGGGACCTTCCTCGTATAGATAAGGCATCTCCATTTTGACCCTCCATATTTCTCTGTCTCATTTCCTTCGACAGCAAGGCTGAGACAAAATCATCAAAATTCAAGGTAGATGTATTGCTACCTATTACAATAACCAGACTGTCCCACGAGTCTGGTAGATAACACAAAAAAATGATGCACTTGTCTTCATCTGAGATTTTAATATCAACAGATGACAACTAACTTACCACAGTATTAAAGGCATTCAAATTCTTTGTCACCGAGTCTCCATCCTTCATCCTCAAGTTATATAGATTTTTCCTCAAGAACAACTTATTCACCAAAGACTTAGATTGGTACAAAGTCCCTAGCTCATCCCAAAAGGTCTTCGCTGTAGCTTCCCCAGATAAATTCAACAATACTGAATCTGAGACACATAATCGTATTGTGCTCTTTGCCTTCCAATCCAGTTTATTCCAGTCTTCATCTGACATTGCCATTGGTTTAGTACTCGGATCTACCGTGATCCACTGATCTTTATCCACCAGCAGATCCTCCATCTTCAGCTTCCACAACTCAAAACTCTGACCATTAAATTTCTCGATCTTTATCTTCTCGCTGCTCGCCATCTTCTTTCGCTGCAAGAATTGATCCCGCAGATCTCCCACTGAACAGGGTCTACCTCAGGCCAAAGCAAAAAACCCTCAGCATCAAAGGCATCCCCTTGAAGCCAAAACAACTCTGATACCAAATTTGGGTTTTAACCCTGAATATAAATTATCGACACATGAATATTATAACATAAAATAAACAATAGTGAGAGCATAAAACATAAAATAGATAAACGCAGAGATTTTCCCCTGGATCCAAAATCAGGATGACCAGCTTGATTTTTCATTATATTCCTTTTAGTGTTACAACACATATATATACATGCTGAAGCATACATGAACCCTAATCCATTAACCCTGGATTAGAACATAACCTTAGTTCCCTTGACCGGATCTACAAAAAATACCTGGGGCCGAAAACCATCGTACCCCAAAACCATGTGCAAAACCATGCACAAAACCATGGGCGAGGACTACCCACCGAAATTAGGGACAAAAAATTTTCGCTGAGGCACTGCCCCAGACCCTGACATGGGGAGCTACCTCCCCACTTGTGAACCCCCCCGGTTGCGCCCAGTGCAAAGGGGGGGCTGTCACCCCCCCTCTTACCCCCCCCACCGCGCGTGCTTAGTCGTGGAAAGAATATAACACATACCCAACATGATCCACCATTGGATCACAAGTGAAGTTGCTTGGATATTAATGGTGAAAGGTATGTTGGTAAGTTGTGGGGCCGCAATAAACATTATATTGACGTTTTGGTTGAATTGAAATATTCATGTGGTTTGGATATGTGGTAAAGTGTTGACATATATATATATATATATATATATATATATATATATATATATATATATATATATTAATATATGTGTTGGGCGAAGGATACATCTTGGGTTTTATTCCAAGGTTTGATGTATGAAATCAAAGATCCATAAGGAGCGAAAATGAAGTCTTGGTTGGGTTCTGAGTGTAATTTGAATATTGATTCAAATATTCATTAAATAGGTTCGACAAATGGTTCTAACCATAAAGTTTGATAAGAGGAAAGCTTCTGCTTATAAATATTACCTTGACTGAGTTTTACTTGGGTTTAAGTGTTAAGAGCATTTGATTTGTGTTCTGGATCTTAAGACATGGTTTTAAATCCAAGAAAAAATAAAAAGTAGCTTCTTCATATGTAATTTAATTATTGGGTTTACAACCATAGGGTTAAGATCTCAAATCAGAGATTTGAGATACAGAATTATAGAAGGTAGCTTCTGCATTATTATTGAGTTTGCCTAGACTGTGAATTTATTTGGGGCATTAATTTGAAATGAATTTTTATATGCGTCATAGACAGTGAATGTGGATTTGCGGCCCTCAGGCTACTATCAATAATATTTAAGACTGTCATGATCTACTTTTACCTTGAAGTGTCTTCTCATTAGGTATGGACACCATTAATTTAGTGCATGTAGTATTTCCAAAATTTTATTCTCATAAATAGGTTTGCGTAAATATTTTCCTTTGATTGGATAATTTTCAAAAGCAATGGGTCTTCCTTCTTGCATTAAAACAATGCCAATTCCATTTCCTGGTGCATCACATTCCATGATAAAGTTTTTTGTGAAGTATAGTGTAGCTAAGACCGGTGCCCCACACATTGCCTCTTTAATATGTTCAAAGGCCTTAGTTGCTTATGGAGTCCAATAAAATGCATCTTTATTTAGTAATGTTGTTAGAGGTGCTACTATTCTGCCATAATTCTTAAAAAACTTGCGATCATACCCTGTCGACCTGAGAAATCCACAAAAATGTTTTATGGTTTTCAGGATTTTCCATTCCTTAATGGCTTTAATTTTGTTAGGGTCTACCTTAACACCCTCATGATATAAAATATGACCCAGATATTCCACCTCATGTGCTCCAAAGAAACATTTAGAGGTTTTTTTATATAATTGTTTTTCCTAAAATAGTTTAAGCACCCTGTCAACATGTTGAACTCCAAGGCTTGTTGTAGATTAGTGTATCATCAAAAAATACTCTAAAAAATTTTCTAAGGAATGGTTTGAAAATCGAATTCATAAAACCTTGAAATGTAGAAGCTGAATTGGTAAGGCCAAAAGGCATGACCAAAAATTCATAATGACCCTCATGAGTTCTAAATTCTATTTTCGGAATGTCTTCAATATTCATTCTAATTTGATGATATCTTGAACGAAGATCCAACTTGGTGAATTAAATTTCTTCATGTAATTTTTTATGATGAATTCTAATCGCAAGCGTACGAAAAAATCCCACTTTAGTTGTGCATAAAAAATAGCCCTAACATCAGAGATGGCTGCCAATTTCTTTAGATTTGTAGTTAGTTGATCAAGAAAAATGCTACAAAATCCAAATCTATGTAGTAAATAAAAGCAAGAGTTGCTCCATGCATCCAATAGACAAGACAAGAATATTTTTAAATAATGTTTGTATTTATGACACCTCGGAAGGGAACATAGAAATATGTTACCAGTCCCCCTCAATGGGATGGGTTCTTGTATGTCCTCAACGCTTCAGATCTAAGATCATTCTCTCTTGATGGTGTAGAAAACCCAGAAATGGAACTAAAGGGGAGTTCACAAGAAAAAAAGATAGAAAAATATAACAATGATGGAGGATCAAAGTCAGACCAAAAGTATAGATCCAGAGTGATCTTTAGGCAACAAAAGGTAGTGAATGAAGGGAAAACCCCTTCTATTTATAACAAAATATTGAGTTAGTCTAGATATTGGTGCATAATTAAAATATTATTAACCAAATCTAGATCCTACTTTTATGGAATATTTTATTATATTTGTTGGAGGGAAAAAGAATTTGAATTTGGTAAAATCCCTTTATTTGTAAATAATAAATAAATAAATCATTTATTTATTATTTTAAGGATGTGATTGAGTAATAATTAAATAAATAATGATTTATTCAATTATTTATAAATGATTTAGTCAATTTAACAATGATTATTTAAATAATGTTTAAATAATTATTCCTAGAAAATAATAAGATAAATAATTATTTATCTAATAATTTTTCTGTTTTGGGTTAAATATGACCAGGAATATTAATTAAAATATTTTTTAACTAATTATTTGAGTGTTAGGAGCTAATCGTATGATTGAAGTACATTGTAAGAACTCAATCACTAGACATAGGAGGGGAAGACAGAGAGAGATAAATATAAAGTAGACCAAAGTGCTAGAGGACAAGACCCTTAGGAGGCGAGACTTATAGGTGCAACAAGTCTCTTTTATGAGTGATTACCTGTGCTACAAGAGGTAGGGGAGGGATACCTATTCCTGCCGAGACAAAGGACAAAGAAAAATGCATCCAGTAAACAAGGGACTGAAATATATAGTACATGTTGGCATGAACATGAGCGAGAGAAAAACATGATAATGGATCCCACATACATACTCTACCTGGGATAATAGCCAGGACTTATACAATAATATCTAAGTACATGAGATATAAGTACAACCAAAGAGCCCCTATAAACATGAGAGGGCTCTAAAAATATGAATGATACATGAAAACTAAAAGGTGTTGCACGCAGCTGAGGCCAGAACCATAAAATCTATGGAGCTGCATCGAAACCTGTAATGAAGAGGTCATCCGGGCATGTGGGGGGCTACCTGAAAGGCCACCCCCTCATGAGGTCTGAAACATCTCACACACACCTGGGGATCACCGGTAAAATATTCTGCATCACTGAACCATCAAGTATACAAATCTTGATCAAGCTGTAAGGAGCTAGAGCTAAGAAACAATCAAGTCAAAAGGCAATAAAGAGTCCCTTTTCTTGATCCAAGGCACTAAACAAGAGTGGAAGCTGGAACCAAGGTACAATGCCCTCTAGACCTGTCTTCTAGAATGAATGAGATGATGTCAAAAGAAGGAGGTCTACCATAGGTGAGGCAATAAGGGATCCTCAACTAAGGCATGAGAGATAATATTAGAGCAACTGACAGACTAACACCAGGGATGATGATGGAATGGGGGGTATTGAGTAGTAGGCTGACATCTTCCCTTGTTAGAGCATGAAGGGCATGGATGACCTGGCAGCAACTGACACAATATCAAAGGGGATAGGGGACAATAGAACTGAAAGCCACAATGTGTGACACGAGAGAGGGAAAAAGAAATGAAGAATGGAGGGCTATGATGAGATACAAAGGGACACAGGATAGACTCCATGAATGTGATTATGACTCAACTGTGATGCTCTAAACAAGGGCGACTCGATGATGCTACAACACAGAAAATTCCCTGTGGGGACCATAAAAACATGAGCACAAGGTGGGTACTCATGACACAAATCGACATGAGCGTGGAAATGTACGGAGGCAAAGTGGTGCCCCAAGTACAAGTGTTTCAAGTGAATAAATTCAATTTTGGGGAGTGGTGAAGTGACCCTTCTTGGAAAAAATGTGTCCAGGTGAAGTATTAAATCACAAAAAACTAAAGGATACCCATTTGAGAGCTCAGTGAGAGCTTTCCAACAATATGGATGGTTTGTCAAATTGAGCTATGGTTTGGCTGCATCGGGTGAAAGAAAAATCTGGGGTTTCTCTTTTAATAAGGCATTTTCTCCTCCAAATTCACTCATTTTCTAGTGTAGCTATGGTGAATGTAGAGAAGAGAGAAGGCCCTAAATCATGCGCTGATCGTGGCGGAGAAACCGACCATGGGAATCAAGATTTGTGAGTTGCAGGTAAGAGGCCTAACCCTACTCTTTCATTTTAGTGGATTGAAAGTTTAGTTTAGGTTCCCGAAGCTCAGGAACAACCCCCTGCTCCTCTTCACGGCTGAGTCGCACTTTTTGGGGCAATATCTGCGACCTGGGTAGCAGGTTTTGGGTAGAAACCTATGACCTGTCCTAGGATTTTACCTGAAAAGTGCGACTTGATAGAGAGGGGTATTTTAATGTTGTTTCTTGGCTGTGAGTTGGGTTTTTTATGGTTGAATGTAGTATTTCCTTTCTGTACACTGACAAATATGATGGTTTTGTGCAGATATGGTAGAATTGCAGATCACTGGAGAGAGAGAGACCTGGACACATTATGGTCAGAGATCCGAGAGGATCATGGTGTCAATGGTGCATTGGCCAGGTTTAGGGTCCTGAATTTTGTGGAGAACCCTTTGATGAGAGCTGGGAAGCCCTTGTTGGCATGGATTGTCATTTATTGGGATCCAGACCATGAGATCTTTATAGTGTAGGGGCACCAGATCGAGTTGACAGTCCAGGATATATATTTTCTGACTAGTTTCCCACCACTTGGGATGGTGGGGAATACGCAACCAGTGTTACCATGAGGGTGGAACATTATGGAGTTTGTAGAGCACCATTGTCGACTTGGTCTCCATGTCAAGGGGACACAGATACTGATTAGGGATCTAGAGAGGTTAGAGACCCGTGCTATGGCTGCAACGATGCTGCAGATCCTGGGCAACTAGGCACTCCACCACATCACTGGGGGTCAGATGATGCTTGTTGAGAATGTGTTGAGTGGGACCTACTATGGGTGGGCCCAAATGATGCTTTCATCATTGAAACGACAATTTTCACTATGCAAGCAGCAAGTGAACCATGACTATGCATATGGCACACTGTTGTGCTCGCCCTTCTTTGAGAAGATCCAGACACTTCAACCTCACATACAGATCTAGGATGGGGGCTTGACGGAGTCCAAGATGTGACGGTGGGGGTGACTACTATGCAGAGGGGGAGGTGGGGCAGTCAGACGGGTGTTTCGACCCGAGTTTTTTTCACATTGGGACCAGAGGCCACTGTACATAGATGACTATCCCTATAGTGGGATGAGTTATTGTGGGGATCCAGACATGCCACTGCCGCCTTGTCAAGTATGGGGGCCCGATGGTAAGTGAAAAGTTACTAATATTTTATGTGCATCTTAAAGTTTCATAATATTATATATGGTACTTATTCTTTCACTTTTTGTATGAAAATACGACACCGGTAAAACTGACCAGGTACATGGGACAACCTGTAGTATTAGGGGCTGCAGGACCTAGTGGATCGAGAGCACCAAAAAATGATGATGTAGTGGCCCTCCTGGAGGACATCCGTCATAGATGTGAGAGGCTTCTAACCAGTGTTTTAGAGTGCATCTGGCAAGACTTGGATGACCAGTACATAGAGCTATGTATTGGTCTACCGTCGGAGTGGCAAGGGGTCATGCGGCACATGGTGATGACCGAACAGGGAATGCGTGATCTACGGGCTATAGGAGTAGAGCCATTGGCGCAGGATCCTCCAGATAGTGATTAGGTGTAGGAGCAGATGGTGCCCCAAATTTTGATTTTTTGTAACATGTTATGGGCATGTCATATGTATCAGAGTTAATGGACTCTAAAACATGTTGTATGATACATATTATGGATATGCATTGTTTTTTATGGTTTTATGTTATTTTATTGTGTTAAATGTGTGCGCGAAGTGCCAATCTAGAATATTGTTTTCAATGTTATCTACATAGTGATTTTGTGCTCTAGGTACATGAATGAATGTCATGATTTCAAATTCATGCATCAAAATCTTCACTCGTAAATATCTTCTAAAAAGGATAGGATTATGCACACGATAGACACCATTCAATTGCATGATAAGAAGAAAGGAATATAAATGAACATGAAGGTGAAGGATGTGATGGGAAAGGGCATCGGATAATAAACCTCGCACTGCATCATATTTGGCCTGGTTATTGGTGGTAGTACCAATGCGTATACTGTTCGAGAGAGCAAGCGAATGTAAGGGGGTAAAAATGGCCCAACCTGCTGAGGCTAGATTTCAGGAGTAGCGACTTGCACCATCAGCATAGCCGATATAAGGTCTAGATGGGGGTTCCATATAAAAGGTACCACAAGACAACAAATGAGAGGATGATGAACAATGTTGGCAACCTGGATGCAAGGTAGAAATCAAACAAACACTGCTAGAGGAAGTGCTATGGGTAGGATTTCTACCACCCGCACACCGACAGGTAGGTGGTGTGTGGGAGCTACCTTGGGGAAAGCTTGCACTCAGGTCGCGAAAGTCACCATAGACACGGATGGTCTCATTCCTCTTATGGGCGGGAAATATGAAGTCGCGAGTGGAAAAGGCTTCCATGATGTCTTCATTACAGTAAAAGATGGGGTGACTGGTGGAAGGGTAACCACATGATGTCGCAAGGCTACCTGACTCATCATCATGAGAAGAAAGGTTCACATGTGCATCGTCATGGGGGGTGACGGAAGAACAAGAAGATAAGGGATCCACTGATGTTGAGCCTAGGGTGATGATTGAATTGAGGTCAAGTGAAATGGAAGGGGAAGTCTCAGAGGGAGCTTCCACTATGGATCTCATGAAAGATGACAAGTAAAGGATGGTGGCTGATGACTCTGTCATCTCGACATCGGGAGGAGGAATGTCAATGGGAGCAGAGGTATCCTCAGGTTGGCTCGAAGCATACTGTGTGAGGACGAAAGAGGCGGACTAGTTCTGTTCAGTCTTGTACACCTGAAATACCTCCAAAGAGGCTTCGTAATGCGTGAGGTGGGGACAAAAATGGGTATAATGGCCATGGAGATCACACAAAGCACAGGATTGGTTGGAGTGAATAGCCTTGGGGTTCTTGGCTACAGTCGAGGAAGGTACATAGGTTTCTGGAACTAGAGACTCAGGGAACGTGACATTAACCATGGGTTTTATGTGAGGCGATTCAGGAAAATGATGGGTGTCATGACCAACAACATCATACAAAGCACACAAGGGGGGGTATGCTTTGGAGGTTTAGGAGGAGCAGGGTTTTTTGGAGTGGCTTTGTCTTTAGTCAGCTTCTTGCGAGCTTTGCCCCTCTCTCCCGAAGCAGTCACAATAGGAGTGGGTTCTTGTTGAGGTGGTTGAGGCACATAAGCTAGGGGAGGGGTCATGGGGAGCGGTTGAACCGGGGTCAGAGCAAGGTAAGGTTTGGGTTGACCAGGCAGTATAACGGTTGGGGGATCAATGTACCAGACTGGGATCCCCAAGGTCAGGTTAGGAAGGGATATGGTAGCCATAATAGGTACAAAAAACAATCTAGGAGGGGGAGATATGAATGGTATCTGAGCGAAGGGGTAATGGCCAGGCGGGACAGCTCCGAGATGGTTAAGGCTAGGAGGAACTATTCTGGGAGGGTAGAGAGGCTCATGGATACCAGCTGCAGATGAGGGTCCTTGAGGAGGGGGTCCTGAAGGTTGATTCAAGGTGCTAGGAGCAGGTTGCGGAGGGCAGGACTGCTGACTAGTCGAAGTGGGCCGCTTGAGGTCGGACTAGGACAATTGCATCATGCTAACGCTCGACGAGATGGGATCAGAGAAAGGAGGAGGGAAACAAGGGAAAGAAATAAGAAAAGAGGAGTCTTTGTAAACTCTGGGTGATACAGTGGTCAAAGGTTCAACTGTTTGCTTATTAGCCACTAAAGAGATGATGGACTCAGGGGAGGACTCAGACATCGGTTCGTAATATGTCAAGTGGTCAATGGTGACTATCTTTCCATTATGAGGAAAGGACATCTTACAGTCAACCACAGATGGGACAACAGACATCGCATATGTGTAACTATGACCCAATAGAATTTTGTAATCTAAGGGGGCATCAGTGACTTCTACGTCAACGAAAACAGTCTTGCCCGCAAGAGTAATAGGACAATTGTGGAACATGCCAATGGGTTTGGAAGAGTGGTCATCCCATGCTCAGAGGGTGATAGTGGAAGGGGCTAACTCAGGAGATCTGAGTTGCTTCCAAACCGAAGTGGACATCACACATGTGGATTCCTCCTCATCAATGATAAAATGGGAGAGGTTGGGATTCCGGATCTTAACAAGGATTTGGAAGGCAATGGAAGTAGGAAGGGGAGGATGTTCTGTCTAGTCAACATCAAAGATGATAAAAAAATCATTTTAAGGATCCACAACACCCATAAAAGTTAGTATATCTTTTCATTGTGAAGGCCATGACTGGAGGAGTTCTAGCATTGAGATGGTAGCAGGAGATTGCACCAAATCATCTACTATACTATACGAATGGGAAGATTTACTAGAAGCAACGTTTCGGCATAATGGTCCCTTAGGGATCTTGGTATGAACCTCTGACTTAGGCTAAGGGATATGTAAAGGGCCATTGGTTGTCGAAAGAGGCTTTGTGGAACCTGAAGAAGGGGGCTCGGGGGCAGACATGGCGCGAGGCTTGTTGTATTGATGGGACCAAGTCTGAAGGTTGAGGTCAATGGTAATGGGTTGGTCAGAGTTCATCATGAGAATCTTGTAATCAGAGGTACCAGATGGAGGAGGTTGAGTGGCTGGTTGACCTTCAAGTGGTTGGGTAGACATGAATCCTTACTAAGAGAAAGGATTGGTAAACACAATCAGCTGGATAGGTGGAGCGTTAGGAGAAACCAAAGTGAAGGCTTGTTGTCCTCGAGTTACTTCTTAGGCTTCCCACATCTGTCGCATCTGAGGTAAAATAGGACAATCATGGGTGTAATTACCATAGAAACCGCAACAAGAACAAGGTTTGTTCATGCAAACAGGCCTGTTCTGCTTGGGATGAGTGCCATGTTGCTAGTTAGCAGTGTTAGGTGCATTCCCTTAGGGATTAGGTCCTATATTATTGGGGGAAGATTGACTTTGGGTGTATTTCCTCTTCTTTTTTGAAGTAGGAGGATTATTCGTGCCCTTCTGTGCATACACTTTCCCCTAGGGGGTGGTGGCTGATGTTGCGGGGGTTGAGAAGGCAAGGGAGGCGGGGGTGCTAATGTTGGAGGAGCTGGAGCACCAGGCTGCGGATATGGATAATAAGGATGTTGGGAAACATTGTGGTAAACGGGTTGGGAAAAAGGAGGAGGCATGAAATATCTTGGATACATGCTACCAGGAGGGGAAAAGGTGCTGGAGAAGCTGGCCCCTCCCTGAGGGAAACCATAACCCATGGTAGGATGAGTGTACGGATGAGAAAGGGCTCCAACGATACCGTCAGTGGCATGAGATGCCCCTAGTGTGTTGGCACCACCGAGTCTAGGGAGATCAGGTAAGATGGTATAATAATAACCAGACTGTGCATAGATCAGGTCATATTTCAACGCAATCTAGAGAGCAGCTTCTTCATTCTGAGGGAAATGAGGTGCGACATCTATGCCGATAGTAGGCAAAAGGGATCTAATGAACCAGTCCATGTAGACATGGTCTTCAAAGGTAGGGGCTTGACATAGGATCTTTCTTCTCCACCATTCTTGGACATGATCAAATAGGTGGGTCATAGTCAATTGATAGAAAGAGGTCAAAAGTTTGGTACCAGTGTCATAACGAAGGGGAAGATAGAAATAAGACAGAAAAGCGCTAGCAAAAGTCACAAATTTAGTATGAGAGGAGGAGGCCTAGTGAACATAGCACTAAGAAGATTCTCCAGTAAGCATACATTGGAACAATCAAAGATGGACAGAGTCATCGGTGATGAATTTAGACGAACACCACATGTGTAAATATCTAACATGGTTTGTAGGATCTTCTCCAACAAGACCTTCAACCTTGGGGATGTCAAAAGGGAGCTTGGTTGGCGTAGAAGGCCAACCAGGGTCATGGTGTATGGGGTCATTGATCAACTAGTTAAAATCGGGAAGACTAAGGCCTTCCATATAAGGTAGCAAGGGAGCAGTCAGGATAGTTCCTGTTGCGGTCCCACTAGTAGTATTCCTAGCATTAGGGCCAGGGCTACCACCAGTGTTAGGTCGTGAACCAGAGATGGTGAAGGTGACAGGGGGAGAACCGGGGATAGAACCAGAGGGGGAACCCAATGAATCATAAGCAGAGTCAGAATGGGGACTCGGTGGAGGGCTAACTCGAATCCTACATAGAGGAGTAAGTCTTCCTAACGGAAACTGAGGATGAAGGCCAAGAAGTCTCCGAGATAAACACCTTGGGGGTGCAATGATCGAATAAAAAAAACAGATCACAAAAGGAAGAGAGACCAACAAGGGCAAAGAGGTGTAGGATCAAATGATTACAATGTGGAAACAAGGGCATGGAGGTGCAGGATCAATTGATTACAATGTTATAGTATTTCCTGGCGATGTTAACCAAACACTCTTTACATTGGGTGTGTGTGTTAAGTGTGTTAATTTTAATTTTTAAACCAAGATGTTTGTAGAGAAAAATAAAAAAGTGTGTTGTATAACTGTAAATAAATTTGCAAATAATAGTAAAGGAAACTGAATATAACAGAAAATAAACAGTGAAATATGCATCAATCTAAACCCAAGGAGGCAGGCTTCTCAAAAACTAGTCTTCAGGTGGGCAAAAATCTAGTCAAAACACACCAAAATAGCCAATGGATCTAAATTTGGGAGGGACAAGATCTAAACATCATATCTGTTAGAAATAGGTGCAGAAAACAGCAAAAAACCAGAGGGAAACATGCTACAAAATGAGGTGGAAAAAGGCTACAACCTGGAGGGATGCAGAGGGAACCCTAGAGGAGGACAAAAAAAAACTGAAAAGAGGTGTTTTTGATGGATGAATAACCAACCTGAAATGGATCTCAAGGTAGAGGATCATATCTGAAAAATGGCTGAACACACTGAAATTTCAGACGACTTGTTATGGCTAAACTCCTCCTAGAAAGGTGGAAGTGTACTAAAGCCCTAGGGGGCTAGGTTCTGAATTCGACGAGTAAACCAGAGCAAGTACAGGTCCAAAATGGGTGGAGACAGAGGTCAGACAACCCCGAACAGTAGCCTAGAAAAACCCATAAAAATTACAGAAAAATTCCTGCAAAAAGCACAGGTCGCAGTTTCTGACTCTATTTCTGTAGAGGTTGCAGGTTTGAGGCTGTTTTCGATGTCCTGGAGGTTTAGGTCACAGGTTTTGGCCAAAAAAGTGCAGCCTACACTTCCGGAACTCTCGGGAGCAGGTTTTAGAAAAAGTGTCGTCTCCGCTATGGTTGATGCCTGTCACCTGCGCAATAGGTCTGGAAACACACAAAAGTTGGAATTTTTACTGTTTTAGGGTTTTAAAGGTTAAAAACAACATCAATAAAATCAAAACAAGAAGCTAAAGAAAAACCTAGGTTTGAAGTAGCTGGTCACACAGGGATCTAAAAAATGACAGTGGTCGTAATTGTCAACCCTTGTGGAGTCGCCAGTTGTTAGGATGAATTCTAATCGCAAGCGTATGAAAAAAGACCACTTTAGCTGTGCATAACAAATAGCCCTAAAATCAAATATGGCTATGAATTTCTTTAGATTTGTAGTTAGTTGACCAAGAAAAATGCTACAAAATCCAAATCTATGCAGTAAAAGATATTAAGTAGTAAATAAAAGCAAGAGTTGCTCCATGCATCCAATAGACAAGACAATAATTTTTTTAATGAATTTTTGTATTTATGACACTTGGGAAGGGAACATAGAAAGATGTTACTAGTCCCCCTCAATGGGATTGGTTATTGTATGTCCTCAGCACTTCAGATCTAATATCCTTCTCTCTTTATGGTGTAGAAATCCCAGACAAAAATGGAACTCAAGGGATGTTCACAAGAAAAAAAGATAGAAAAATATGACAATGATGGAGGCTCAAAGTCAGACCAAAAGTATAGATTCAGAGTGATATTTAGGCAACAAAAGGTAGTGAATGAATGGAAAAACCCTTCTATTTATAAAAAAATATTGAGTTATTCTAGATATTGGTGCATAATTAAAATATTATTAACCAAATCTAGATCCAAATTTTATGGAATATTTTATTATATTTGTTGGAGGGAAAAAGAATTTGAATTTGGTCAAATCCCTTTATTTGTAAATAATAAATAGATAAATGATTTATTTATTATTTTAAGGATGTGGTTGAGTAATAATTAAATAAATAATGATTTATTCAATTATTTATAAATGATTTAGTCAAATTTAACAAAGAATATTATCTAAATAATGTTTAAATAATTATTCCTAGAAAATAATCAGATAAATAATGATTTATCTATTATTTTTCCTGTTTTGGCTTAAATATGACCAGGAATATTAATTAAAATTCTATTTAACTAATTATTCCTTGAGGAAAATCAAACAAATATGGATTTATTCAATATTTCCTCATGGGTTTTCTTGTTTAGACCATAAAAAACTTAATAAATTATGGATTACTAAGTTATTTTTCGTAGTGAAAGAAATTTTAATTTGGGTAAAATTGGTTTTACATGGTTTACTTTGTTCCATCTAATAGTAACAGGTTAGATGACCAAAAATTGGTGTAACATAATTCATCTAACAATTCACAAATGACAAGAAAACTTCCTAGAATTAAATGAATAACATGATCATGATCACTAATAGGTGGGAGGCATTTGGGAATCTCAAATACCTTTGAATGATTGTCCAAGTATTTTTTCAGATATGGAGAAATTGATTATTTCAATTTTTGAACCTCTATTGAGAATAATTGTAAAATTAGACCTCGTTGTTCTTTCTTTAGAAACTTTTTTATTCCTTTATATTTGATGATATTTCTTGGTTTACCTGCGATACCTCTTAATTCAACTTCACTTCCTTCCCAAAAAACATTCAAGAAAAGTTCTTGAAAATTAAAATTTATCGTACCAAAATATTGTAACCATTGGACTCCTAGTACAACGTCAACACCTCCCATTGGAATGGAAAGATTTTGAATATTCAATACATATGTCACCATGGTTAGCTTGATATTATATCACTTTCTAGAGCAATTTATAGCTCCTCCATTTGAAACCATCACTTGACACTCTGGTGCTGGATATAGAAAGAAATTCAATTCCTTGGATATCTTAAAATGAATAAAATTATGGGTACTACCCAAATCAATCATCACTATTAAATTTTTCTTCTTGATGTGTCCTTTTATCTTGAGAGTTTGAGTATTAATTCCTACCAATGCATTAAATATATGGCTAGATTCATTTCTTATTTCTTTAGGTTTGGTTCTTTGTGTATATCCTCTTCTTTTGACGTTTGTTGTTCCTTTTCTTCCTCCTCTTCACAATCTATGTAAAATAATTTATTCTCAACACACTTATGACCTTTAGTGTATTTTCTATCACAACAATAAAAAATCCCTTTTACTCTTTTTCTTCCAATTGTTGTGATTTCAACCTTGTAGGTTGTGGAAGGCTAGGAGTAGAAACACTTCCATCTTTATAGTTGTGAGTGGTAGACTTCCTTGTTGCCATTGTTAGATTCTTATAGTCACAGTGATCAAAATTACTCTTTTCATGTTGTTAGAGTCTTAGGTCAAATTATAACATTTTCAAATTAAATTTGACATGTCTCTTGGTTGTCAAATGGTCCCAAGTCATTGTCTAGGTGTAATGCTACTCTCATAATACATCATATCATGGTCATCAAGGTCAATTAAAAATTAGTTTCATGAGTCATTGAGTCACCAAAGGTAACTTTTCCTTCACTCAGTGTCAAAAGAGTCATGGTGTCATAAGGTTGATCATGAAAGTGTCATGCGTGTCTTGTTGGTCTAGTCAGTAATCATACTCATTAATTGGGTGTATGATAATCATATTTCCATTCGAAGGAATTCATAATCCAAAATTAGTAAGATGTTATGAGAGTTATAAAAAAAGAGAATGAATGTACATCAAGAGAATCAAGGTACATCTATGTCACATATAGGAAAAGACATATGCAACATAAATAATCAACATATATTTTGTATATTTATGTATCATCAAATCATCCAAAAGATGGAGATATTGGTAATCATGAAAAATGGAGATAAAATTTGAATTTCAAGTTATAAAATTCTTCAAGGATTTTGAGTTGGTTCTATTAACAGTGACATGCATTCAAGGGGATCAAATTCAGCCTCACCAACTTTGCAACTAAGCCAAGAAAGAAGAATTAAAGCAGTGTTGCACATCTGTTGTAGTTCTGGGAAGCTTCTATGTTTTTTGATGTGTTCTACCTCTTCCATGGTTCATAGCTTAATTAAATATTCAAAACCTTCATTGAACATTTCCCATCATTCCCCTCATTAAGATCCTTTCATTTCCTTATTTTCCCAAAAAACCCTAGAAATTTGTTGCGCTTTTACCCTAGGTCTATGTTTTGACCTTTTCACTCCCTTTTTATCACTCTTTTTGAGAATGTACACTTCTATAATTTTCCTAATATCCATACCTACCCCCCATAATTTTTCTATAATTTTTCCTACCCTGCTTTCCTCTCATTTCACCATTTTCCCAAAAAACCTAGTTTTTTGTTGCATTTTTTGCTTAGTTATTTATTTCACTCTTTTCAACCCTATTTTCTCACTAATTTCACAAAATTAAACCTCCATTTTTTTCTTAACATGTATCCCTACCCCCCATAATTTTATTAGAATTTTTCCTACCCCCCTCCCCGTCATTTCCCTCCTTCAAAATTCGCTACGCTTTTGACTCTATGTTTATTCATCACTTTAAAAAGGGGTGTATGACCAAATGAAGATGAATTTTAGAAGACCAAAGGAGGTTTTTATTAAGAACAGACCCAATCACAATAAAATCCTTTCGTTTCTACACAGGTATCAGATATTGGGAGATATTCAACTTTATTGGAGGCATATTTCAGAAAATAAAATTCTCCAATTTTTCTTGTATGTTTCATTCATCATGTTGTAGCACGGATTTCGAGAAAATGGAAATGAATTTAAAACAAATGAGAGAGTTTTTTCTCCAAAAAAACCTCACCTACAAAAACCTCTCCAATTTTGGTAAAACTTGTTTTGGTTAAAAATATATCAGTTCATCTTT
The DNA here is from genome assembly GCA_034641835.2 of Pinus albicaulis. Lineage (NCBI taxonomy): Eukaryota > Viridiplantae > Streptophyta > Pinopsida > Pinales > Pinaceae > Pinus > Pinus albicaulis. Next base: position 40,363,485 of record CM076570.1, on the reverse strand, counting down.
GACCCCTATTTTTACGTTGCACTTCTAGAGAATTTGTTGCATTTCTGGACACTTGGTTTTAAGATCAATTTTGAGGGGGATAAAATGATTATTTTGGACGACTTAATGGTCACAAGGTATAGTATACATCCTAATATTTCTTCACCAGCCTTAATCAACATTCATAACTCTTCCAAGTCATCTAAAAATCAAGCCAAACTTGTTGTGTTTCTACTAAGGACATTTGTTGCGGTTTTGGGAAAGTTGTTGCGTTTATGTGTTTAGATATTTTTCACTGCACGTGGAGGTCAAAGGTCAAAATTGATTGATGTAATAGTTGAATCGTGATTTATCTGATGATTAATAGGATTATTAATGATTATCATTGCAAATAATTTTGTGATCAACTATTTAAGAGATAACCTCAATTAGTTAGCTAAAAAAGGGGAAAGTTGTTTCTAACCTCCCTAGGATTTGGAAATGAGTAATTAGGTTCATGAATTAGTTGCTATGGATCAATATTCAACCCATTAGAGATGGAATCCTATTTTCCCTTTATATGTACTTATAAAAAATTCAAAGAGAGGGTTGGATACTTGAAGTTCACACATTTTGGAACTGTTGTACTTGATTTTGGCAGAAACAATATACAGGCAGTTGTAGCTAATTTTATGGGATTCATGTGTTGTCATCAGTTGCATTGGAAAACTAAGGAGTGCTAACTTGTTGGAACCACTTCTGGGGAGAGAAAGGTCACATTTTCCCTGAGTGTGAATGACAAGGATCATATATGATTACTGATGGTGGACAATGATCAGACACATAAAGGCTGACCCATTCACTTGGCGACTCCAACTTAATCAAAAGATTCCAGTGGCAGCAGGATCCAAAAATTGAAATGAGTTATCAATCCAGAAGGTATGACCCTATGCATTGAGATCATGTTCTAGGATTTCCAATTCGTATGCCTCAGGTAGATTGGCAAACATACTTACCAAAATTTAAAGATGGAAAAGGTGATGATGTTTCTCTTCATTTGGTCAAATTTCACATGCATGTATGTAGCATTAGGTTTGAATTCATGAGGACTGTTTAATGAATATGTTTATGGCCACTTTAGATGGAAAAGCATGGTCTTGGTACGAAATCCTTCCAAATGGTTTCTTATATTCTCTTGCTTATTTTCATGCTGCATTTTATGAGATGTATAAAGAATGGCATCCTTCCTTGTTGCTGGTCAAAAACTATTGCACGTATTTTGAAAAGTTTATTGAGAATTTGGAAAGTATTTATGAAGATGATCATTATATGGATGATGATATTGTAGAGTCATTCCATGAGAACCATTTTAAATAGGAAGAAGATGTAGAAAATATTTTCCATCACATTCAAGAAAACTTACAATAGACAATAGTTTCTCTCTTGGCTGAAAATGAAATAAATCTGCATTTCAATGACCTACTTTTTCTTGAGCTTATTGATGAAATTAAAAAGCCTGTAGGCATTTCAGAAGAAAAAATGAACATTCAACCATGTTTTAATGAAGATTTGGTGCTTATGCATGATAGTCATGTTCCATCCTATGAGTTTGATGAACATTTGCAGCAGACTTGTCAGTCTTTTGATGATCAAAGGTATGAGGATAGTCACCCATATCTTTCTTCAGATTGTTCATTTCTTGATTCTTTGATTCAAGAACAAATTGGTCTTAATAATTTTTCTAAAGAAACAGATGTAGAAACTTTAGACACTCAAACAACACATACTATAAAGCTGAAGAAAGAAACAACCCAGTATATGACACACTTCAAATAGAATCACATGAACGGTTATCTTTAACTGTTGTTGGTGTATATGTTGTGGAGTTCTTTTGTGAAAATTTTCAAGAATATACAAAGTCTTTCCTTGTTGTTAATAATGAGGATGATAAAAAAACTGTCGCCATTTACTATGAGAGTGGTCTAGAAATTGATGGCATAGTACAAGAACAACCAACAATTGGGAATAATGCTTATTTGTCTTCTTTTGTTCATCAACAAGAGGCAATCTGTCATGTTTTTCAAGAACCCTTAGGCAGTCTTTTGGAAGCATAAAAAAAAGTGGAGTTTGTTTTATTCACCAACATAGGGTTTGGACTCAGGTTTCATTTTGAGTTTCCATTTACTAAATCTATCTTTATGCCAAGTGGAGTGAATACAAGCATCAATCAATTAGTCATTTACTTGATTGGTTACAATGGATCTTCGACTTCACTTGATCAGATCGTTTATGGATAAATTAGTTTAGGAAGCATGTGATGAATAAGCTCAACATTATTAGCATATTTTTCAATGTTAAGTTTTCATTAGATTTTGCAGTTGATGGTACTGTTCATTTCTCAGTTTAATTTGAGTCAGTTTGAATATTGTAGCTGCAATGACTCCATTTCCCAATGAACAAGGCTACCTAGTCTACAGTGTTCTTGACACCTCCTAAAGGAGAATCCATCCCCATTGGAGCCAATTTTAGAGTCTTATAGTGACAATGATCAAAATTAATTTTTTTGTGTTGCTAGAGTCTTAGGTCAAATTATAATATTTTCAAATTAAATTTGACATGTCTCTTGGTTTTCAAATGGTCCTAAGTCATTTTCTAGGTGTAATGCTACTCTCGTAATACATCATATGTCATGGTAATCAAGGTCAATTCAAAATCAGTTTCATGATTCATTAAGTCACCAAAGGTAATTTTTCCTTCGTTAAGTGTCAAAAGAGCCATGGTGTCATAAGTTTGATCATGGAAGTGTCATGAGTGTCTTGTTGGTCTAGTCAATAATCATACTCATTAAGTTGGGTGTGTGATCATCATATTTCCATTTGAAGTCATTCATCATCCAAAGTGAGTAAGATGTCATAAGAGTTAGAAAAAAAGAGAATAAAAGTACATCAAGAGAATCAACGTACATCTATTTTAGATGGAGGAAAAGACATGCAATTGAAATAATCATCATATATTTTGTATAAATGTATTGTCAATCCATATCTTAGCTCAAATCATCCAAATGATGGAGAAATTGGTCATCGTGACAAAGGGAGATAAAATTTGAATTTTAGAGTTATAAAATGATTCAAGGAGTTCGATTTGGTTCTATTAATAGTGACATGCATTCAAGGAGCTCAAATTCAGCCTCAGAAACTTTGGAACTAAGACAATAAGGAAGAATTAAAGCAGCGTTAGGGTTGCACTTCTCGGAATCTGTTAGAGTTTTTGATGCGCTCTCCCTCTTCCATGGTTCATAGCTTCATTAAATAGTCAAAACCTTTCTTTTTATGTTCACACATCCTCCATGACCCTTCATTGAAAATTTCCCATCATTCCCCCCATTAAGATCCTTTCATTTCCTTATTTCCCCAAAAAACCCTAGAAATTTGTTGCGCCTTTACCCTAGGTCTTTGTTTTGACCTTTTAACCCATTTTTCTCACTATGTTTGAGAAATTATACTTCTATAATTTTCCTAACACCCATACCTACCCCCCATAATTTTTCTACAATATTTCCTTCCCCCATCCCTCTCATTTCACCATTTTCCCCAAAACCCTCGTTTTTTGCTACATTTTTTCCCTAGGTCTGTAATTCGCTCTTTTCACCCCTCTTTTCTCACTCGTTGCAAGAAATTCCACCTCCATTTTCTTCCTAAAATCTATCTCTAACCCCCATAATTTTATTATAATTTTTCCTACCACTCTTCCCCCTCATTTCCCTCTAAAATTCGTTGTGCTTTTGACTCTGTTTTTTTCATCATTTTCAAAAGAGGTTTTTGACCAAATGAAGATTCATTTTAGAAAAAAAAAAGGATTTTTTTTATTAAGGATAGACCTAGTCACAATAACCTCCTTCCGTTTCTACACAGGTGTTATATATTGGGAGACATTCAACTTTCTTGGAGGCCTATTTCAGAAAATCAAATTCTCTAATTTTTCTTGTATATTTTAGTCATCATTTTGTGGCATGGATTCCAAGCAAATGGAAATGAATTTCAAAAAATGAGATAGGGTTTTCTCCACAATAAACTTATCCACAAAAACCTCTCCCATGTTGGTAAAAAATGTTATGGTTAAAAATATATCAGTTCATCTTTGACCCCTATTGTTTCGCTCCGCTTCTGGAGAATTTGCTGCATTTCTGGACACTTGGTTTTAAACTTAATATTGAGGGGGATAAAATGATTATTTTGGATGAATTAATGGTCCCAGGGTATAGTATACATCCTAATATTTCTTCACCAGCCTTCAACAACATTCATAACCCCTTCCAAGTCATTTAAAAATCAATCCAAAGTTGTTGTGTTTTTGCTAAGGACATTTGTTGCATTTTTGGGAAAGTTGTTGTGTTTCTGTGTTTAGATATTTTTCACTGCATGTGGAGGTAAAAGGTCAAAATTGGTCAACATGATAGTTGAATCATGATTTATTTTATGATTAATAGGCTTATTAATGATTATCATTATAAATAATCTTGTGATCGATGCTTTGAGAGATAATCTCAATTAGTTAGCTAAAAAAGGGCAAAGTTTTTTCTAAATTCCCTATGATTTGGAAATGAGTAATTAGGTTCAAGAACTAGTTTCTATGGATTAGGAATTGGCTTCTTAGGGGTGGAATCTTATTTTTCCTCTATATTTACTCAGAAACAAGTAAAAGAGAGGGTTGGATACTTGAAGTTCACACATTTTGGAACTGGTGTACTTGATTTCGACATAAATAATATACATGCAGTTGTAGCTATTTTTATGGGATTCATGTGTTGTGGTCAGTGGAATTGTTTTCTATAGTATTTTTTATGCATTTGATTATTAAATTTTTCTAGCAGCCATTTACATTTCTCCTTGTGTTAATATCCTAATTTTTGAACAGGATTCATTACATGGAATGCTCTGTTTTGTTTGAGATTATCATATAAGTGTTTTTATCCTCTAACAAGTGAATTCATGCAATACTGATCTCTTAGCTCCCTCTATATGATTTCCTCCTCACCAAAATACAATGACATATCAATTTATGTCATCGATTACACCTACCTTGCCTCATTCTATTTCTGCAACTAATCTTTTGGAATACTTGGCCTAGTCTTAAACCTTGTGCTTCGTATCCAACGAACCCTTATCAAAACCCTATTGATCTGATAAATAGCATAAAACCATGATATTCTTCTGTTACTCCCCTTGGTTGTGAGGTTGATTTTGAGAGATCCCTATTTGATTTGGTAGAGTTATATACCAAGTCAAAATTTGGTTTGTGGTTACTTCTTTTTTTTCCTTTCTCAGCCTTGGGAAACTAAGGAGTGCTAACAACCATAATTTTTCATTCAACTTTTATTACCACCCTGAATGTCTTCTCCAATACTGAATCATGTAGCCAAAGGTGAACCTCATGTCATATGTTATCCTTTAAAGCACCTATGAATACATAAATATTATGTTCCTCTAGAATATCATTTACCATTATATTCAATTTTTGGAAGTCCACAATGTGTTATGCCATTAAACACTATTTTTATAGATTTATCAATTGGCTACAGAAGGGGTTTCTCTTTGTATCCTCATAATTTTCTCTCATTTCCTATCTAAAAATTGACTAAGTGACAAGTGGTTTACGAGAAAAAATCCATCGATGCCATACAAACTGATTGGGTTCTAAATATAAAGTTGCAGTCCATACATTTTGTGTGTGTTGCGCATTATGGAGATAAAAATATTTTTCCATCTGTAGTATCCATGTTACCACATATTTTCCATAAAACTTACCCATATCAATCTTTGTAATATGGTGGGTCTTCAATCCAATTTTAGATTCTATGAAATCATGATTAACATTTCTTTTGTTCTCATCGTGAGTTTTATCCAGTACCTTTTCGCCATTAGGAAGCATTTCTTGTAGCAACTTTATCAAACCTTCCATATCTTCTTTTAAACCATCCTTCAAGCCTTCCATCTCTGCTTTCAAACCTTCCATTTCTAATTTTAAACCATTCTTCAAAACATACATCTCAGCTTCCATTTTATTTTTGGATAGTCTTTGCGAGAGCAAATTTTTTCACTTATTCTTGTAATTTTGATATATCATGTTGCATTTCTTCCTCTTATTCAGGCGTCATAGTAGAGCTTTCTAGTTTCTCAATATGTGTTTTCATTTTCTTTCCTAGAGTAATTTTGGAATAAGACAATAATATTTATTATTCACTATTCCCCTTGAATCATTTCATATTGATTTTTCAAACAAAACTTATGCAATTGTTTTTTTTAAAATACACAAATTTTTCTTGCTTTGTAGGAGCTCGATATTGAATCTGTTGTATCTCTATAATTTCGGATATCCAATGTATGAAATTTCATCCCGTCATATCCCTATGATTCTTCTTTCCAACCCCACAATTCATACTGAGATTATATTTTTCAAGAAATATTTATGCTCGACCTCCCATGATGGCTTGATTATAAACTAGTTCTATAGAGCGAACTTGTACTGAGTGTCATGTGTCATTTTTTCAACCTTCGGCCCTGAAAATGATCCACCGAAATATAGAGTCTATTCGCTTTCAGTTACATTTTACTAAATTCAAACCTAATGCTCGAAGAGAAAGTTATGATGATTTTCCCTAGGTCACCTATTTGAGATTGAATTATGGAGCCTGCAGAAACCCTAACTTACTCATATCATATCTTTGAAAACATAATGAACTAAACTTTGAAAATTTTACATAAAGTTCACCATGATTTCAACTCCATGTGGTCAAAATTTCTTCTCTGAATCTTCGTATAAAAAATGTTATATAAAAAATACCAATATGGCATTTTTTAAACAAAGAAACCCTAAAGTACAAAGCTCTGATGCCAAATGTTATGAAATGAACTCAAAAAATTGAAGAAAAGATAGATAAACAACTTTAAAATTATCCTTTCGAGAGGGAAACCTCCTTTACATTACATAAATGATCAATTTTTTGATGATACAAATGAAAATACCTCCTTTATATACCTACGAGTCTAAGGGGCCACAATATAATCAAAGCCTACATAACAATAATAATGTAAGAGAAAAATAATAACAATAGTGAGGCTTCTATGGGGCATAATAATAAAAATATGGGGACTACATGGGCACAATAATAACAATAAGGAGGATACACTAACAATAACAATAAGGGGCTACACTAGTGTTATAAGGGCCTAACAAACCAGCTGAGTTATCCCTTGGGGCTTCAAAGCTAAAAGTATTACTATCTTGTATCAAATAATATTTCATATGTAAAATTATATAAAACATTTGGTTTCAGAAAATTATTTAGCATTCTATAGTGAACATATCAAAAAAATTATTTTAGTTTAAATATATTTAAATTATACCAACTTACCAACTTAAACATAGCGTAACATTAACATTGATTCTTCATTTATTCGTCTAGAGATTTTAAATTTGTTGTTGAAGTATTCCAATTCCCACTAAATATATCCATCCTCAAATCATTGTATTTTTTTTTAATATTTATGACTCATCCATTGGCCTCTCAAACTACTCCTTGGGTACTCTTCTTCCCTGCAAACCCCCAAGTTGCAATGGTGTTATATGAAATATGGATATGCTAGGAGTGTGGAGGTGAGTTCTCTAGTAAAAGAGGTTCCCACTCAATGAAGTAGCTCTACACATAACAAAATCACAATATGTCTTAGATTAGTCACATAAATTATATTAAACATTAAGACAATCGTGAGCATCAGGGTTTATATCCTCTATCTTCAATAGCTTGATCTTATTTTATCAGAGTTTTATAGTGCGCCTTAGCTCTTATTATTATTATTATTATTATTATTATTATTTAACTATACTTATTTTATTATTTTCCTTTAATTTATCTTTTCTTATTTTATTATTTCCCTCTAAATTTATTTTTATTTTATTGTTTTATTTTAATTTCTTTTATATTTTTATTTTCTTTTAATTTCGTTATGTAACAGCCCTAGTCAAAAATCCATGTAAAAAAATATAAGACCAAGTTCATGGGAGTCCACGTATTCCAAGATAAATGGTGGGAAAAAACATCCTAGTGGGTGTTCATTTCGGTTTATTATGGAGGAAATTGGCAAAGGAAATGGAAAAGGGCTTTGGAAAGGCATGAGACATTAATTGGCATTTTATTTATGAAAATAATTGAAATTAGGAGAAAAGGAAGGTGAAAGGTCACAGGTTGTATGTGAGGAGGAAATTGAAGGAAAATAATGGAAAATGGATAAAATAGAGGCCGCATTGATAAAAACGTAAATGAGGATTAGTTGGAAATATTTTGCTCAGAATTTGTTTGGATCACTTATGGCTCTCATTCTATTCTCTCTCCTATACTCTTGGAAAATTAAAGTTTTATTGGAGCACTCTTGGAGGAGTGTGCCATACATTAGACTTGGAGAAAGAAGGAAAAGGAAAGCATGAAAGTACAAGGGGACAACGTGATCAAAAACTACAATTGGATTTATTTTCAAGTATCGAGTTTCATGTATGATTTCCTTATTATTTTTTTCATGCATGTCACATGCATGTGGTTTCTTGGTTATGAGTTATCATTGGCATGGAAAATTTCCTAGATTGACAAAGGTTTTTCCTAGAATTTCCATTTCCTGGATATCCATGGTTTTGTGGGGTTTTTTTTTTTTTTCCTAGTTGGTTTTCATGTTCCTTTCGTTGTGGGTTGAGTTATTAGTTCCTGGAAGTCTTGGTTGGAAAAATCCTATGGAAGGCTTGTAACATCTTCGGATGAGTTACTATTCATGGAAGCCTTGGTTATAAAAACACTTTGGAACCCCTTGGTGGGTTGAGTTAATAGTCCTGGAAGCCTTGGTTGGAAAAATGATATGGAATCTTGGTGACAGTTGTGGGTTGAGTTACTAGTCCTGGAAACCCTAGTTGGAAAACATTATTTGGAGCCCTGGACAGGTTGGATAGATACCAATCTGGTGATGGTTAGTGATGTTAGATGGTGAGGTGGAATCAATTTTTGAGGGTTGAGGTGGTTTGGAATTTGGAAGCCCTAGTTTTCTTTTGATTATTTTTTTTATGAGATCCCACATTTCTGCTTGGAATATGGCATGGGGTAACTAGCTGAAAGAAGGATTTGGTTCAACCTACTCTATGGTTGGGTGATTCATGGAAGTCCCATACATGGTCAGCCTATGCAATCATCAATAAGATCTCTTTCTCCTTGGTATTTTATGGGTAAATATACTTGTTTATATGTGGTTTATATGGCTATTATATCCTTGATATTTCTATTGGCTATATGTTGGTTATGAGTGATTTTTATGACCGTTAGAATGTATGTCTCTCATCATGTTTTGATTTATAAATGAATGTGTTATCGTTCTATAATTTTAATTTTGGAAAGAATAATCATAAAATGACAGCATCAAAACCACTTTGGAGCCTAGGATCTAGCCCTCCTAGTCTCAGAGAGGGGTATCTCTTTAATATTTAGCTTTTTTTTTATGATTTATGATATTAGTCTAGTTAAAATGATTGTGAAGGTTGTTTTTCATTGGTAGTTTGTTTGGATTAGGTGATCTGTTTAAACTGTTTCCGTTGGGCTATGGAGTCATAACAGGTTGGGTTGTTACATCAATTGTTCCAGAGCATTTACAAGGCAAGATAACTATACTTATTGGATCTGTAAAACATAATGAATCATGGAATGAAAGAAGAAGTGAATTCAGTAGTGGTCAAAAAGAAATTAAGTATATTTTAACCAGACTTCAGAAGAGAAACACTTATATTGTAAAAACAACCAGAATTAAGGTGCTCTATGCAACAAATCTCATTCTTCAGATTTATGTTTTACAATTAGAATCAAATGATACATAGAAATAAATAATAGTGGAAAAAATTAAGCATAGTAAAGAAAAGGCATCACCATATAACTATAGCTCAATAATATTGCAAAATGGTCTTTTATTTTTGATGCTCCAGCTCCAAAATTACAATGCTCCAATAGAAAGGTTTACAATCTAGGGTCCAACCCCTGATACTGAATAGAAATATCTTATTTAACTAATTCTTAGTGATTGACATATATACATAGGAAATATGCTATTTATTAAAATAATTATTTGAAATTTGACAAATGTTCCCACAAAGTGGACATAATGGAATATCTGTGACACGTGGCCCTAATATCTAGAAGGCCATTACTGTGGGCTTTAATCTGTTGTTTTGTTGGAATATTTAGATAATATGATGCTGATATTTTGAACTGATACACTAGATTTCAAAGTTAATTGATTTTCTGAGTTGGTTGTTTTGCTAATGTGCTGAGATGTCACCCTTCTTGGTAATCACACAATTTCTCCCACTGTTGTGCATTCAGGATCTTTATCTTGATTAAATTCATGTAAATCTCATCAGTCTCTGTGAACTTCATAAAATTTGTATGTATAAATCATTATCCATAGCCTCTAGGAAGGCTCTTCCAGTCATTGATCCTTTTATTCCAACAAAATTAGTTGTCTTTGGCAATCTCCTTCAACTTGTTTACATAATCCTACCTGTGCATGAGCTTATCATTTATCACAAAAATAGATGGAAATCCTCTTATGGTCAATGCTTCAATTCTGTTGAAGAATATGTTGACACCAATTCGTAACTGATGACACTTTTCTTCTAACTGTGTGACCAAACTCTTCTTCTTGAGTACCTTTTATACTTCTTGGATGGTTGTTGTTTTGTCTTCCACCCCTAATGCTTCCAATCAAACCTGTTCTTAAAATTCAAGAATTTGATAATATTATTTGTTGTTTCAGGCATGTTTTTCAGTTATCTGTTTTATTTGTCTCTGGAATCATTCACTAGTCCAATCAGATCTCTCTTTTCAAATATTATTTGAATAGAAGGACACATTTCATTCGTGGAATCAACAATACTTATCCAAATAATTTATTTTTCCTGTCTAATAGTCTGTCCAATAAAAGCTTCACTCTTTGCCTTTACCAAATTTTCAATCTGTTTCTGACCTCTCCGTATCTCAATTTCATGTGCATTATCTGACCTTTTCTTCAAATCCTTCAGGGTATTGATTTCTGCTTCTAGCTTTTTGATCTCTGCTATTTGTATGGTCATTTTCTCCATGGCTTTATCTAGCTTCTCTACACCACCTGATGAGCCTGTAGTTGTTGGTGTTGCTGTAGGGATGGATGAAATAGGCACAATCTCCAATGGAACAATAGCCAATTCTGCTGCTTTTTCCTTTTCTTTCATGATTTTTTCAATATTTGTCTCCACTTGCTTCAGTTGTGATGACTTCTCCATGATTAAATTCATCATTTCAGCTTTCTGTGCTTCATTTTCCTCAATTTCCTTTGTCAAATGGTCTTCAGTTGCTGAAATTTTGAGTTGTTTTCTGAGGGCTGCTATATCGGTATTCTTCTTCTTCAATATCTCTTCCACAACTTCTACATTGGTTGGGTCATACCCAATCTTTACCACTAAGTCCTCCAAAGATTTTATTCTAGTATCTTTGGCTAGAGAAGAAATATTCTCCATTCTAAGCTGAGATTTAAAATTGACCAATGACACCTGCAGTTTATACAAACTCCTGGCGGTGCTTGTCAATGTGGAGGAAATAATTTCTCCATTTTTCTTATGCATCTCCATCTAGTCTATTGGATGGATTTCTTTCACATCAAATTCAAAATAAGTACGTTGAAGTTTGTCGGTGATTTAGGCTGAGAGAATTTTGCTTCTAGGAAAGCCATTCTCTTTTTTCCTTTCTCTAAGTCAAAGGATGATAAAAGGCTACTCTGTGAACTACTTGTATCCTTCCAAAATTGATCATAGGTGCTGGTTTTTAGGATCTCACTCTTCCTTTTGATTTCCCTGATTGTGTCAGAGATGTTTTCTTCCTTTCCCTCTGTGGTAGCAGTAGATGTAGGAGTTTGTAGGTTCTGTTGTTGGAATGGAATGGTGGATGAAGATGTTGAAAATATGGTTTGGTCACCTGCTGGAGATGAACTTGGAGAATCCATGATTGTGATGATTGTTTTCTACTCTTTTTTAATGCTTTGATCAATATCCATGTGGACTCTAGCTCTCTTTCTATAATTCATCTTGAATTATCAACTAGATGTACCAGTCTTCATAGAAGATTGATCATCTCTTAGCATCTTCCTTGTTGTCTCTTTCTCTGGATCTTTTCCCTTATCTTCTTTGCCTTCTATAGTATGCTTTTCTTGTGAAGTATGGTTTTGAATAATTGAGGTTGAGATCACCTATTATTCAGCCGCCTGCAGTGTATTTGCTGCCAACTCTACTTGATTCATAAATTGTTCAATCTCAAGTCCGTGGGTGTGGATATAAGGGGTTGATTTGTTCCCCACCCTTTTCTTGGAAATAATACCTAGGTCGTATGACCAAGTTAAGCTATGATTAAATTTCATCTCCCTCGGTATCTTATCGACCTCTTCTCCGACTACCCTACTATTGCAAATAAAAGGACCAATGTGGGACTTGATCCTAAATTGAGATCTCTTCTTGGCAGATACAAAGGCACCTCATCTGCATTGATCATCTGCCTTATGTATTCCAATGAAAATATCCGCATGGGGAGGAACTTTGGTAGCTTGTAGGGGGCCAATTCACACCCATAAATTCTGATCTCAGTATAGTTTTGGTACAAGTACCAATATCTAGTTCTTACTTGATCTGATAACTACATGATTTTCTTAATTTCATCATTAATCATTGGTTCCATTGTACTAATGAGTATGCTTATTTTTGGATGCACAAAGGCAATAATAAATCTATTGTAGGTATATTCCTTCTTCTCCTTCATTAGCATAGCTGTCCAAAATATTACTGATTGAGGCTGAGAGTCATCATTAACATTCCTCATTGAAAAATGGAATCTACTGGCCTGAAAATAGACAAACATATTGACCAAAAATGAAGTGTATTTGAACACTTCCTTTGTGTGAAACTTTATAAATTGATCATGGATGGAATCAACTAAGAATTTGTTGAAATTAAACATGATTGAGGGTTTGGACTTAGATGAAAGAATAGAAAGGAAACATATCATCTCCTCATCTATCCACTGGTCTGAATGATACCCTAGTAAATATGAAAGAACAATGACAATATGTTGGGTTCTATCGGGGAAAGTGGATGAGGGATATGGAGGATTTTTTTTGGGTAGTGGGGAATCAGTAGCCATGAAAAGATCTAATGTTTTGGCTTTGCTGGAAAAGTCCAGTTTTTGGTACAGTTATCTGAGAGCTTCATAAGAAAATGGAATAGTTTATTCAATAGTGGGAGCCTGCATCATCTTCTGTATTGACTGGTAACTGAAAGTAAAAAGGACTTCTCCAGTGGGGGCTACTACAGCTCTCTGGTTAATTTCACAACATGCATGGCATTTTCTCATAAATTCAAGGCATCTGTGGGTATTTGGGAATATGAAATAAGGTAATATGGTCTCCCATAACCCTATATCATTAACTTCATTGATCAATTTGTCTTCTAACCAGCATTAGACATTAACCAAGTTGAATTCTGACTATTTCTCATGTATTTTAAAGTCCCTATCAACCAAAGCCACATGATCTAGGTCTACTTGGGGATAAAAAAATAGATTAAATGGTTGTTTATCCTTCTTAGGAGGCATAATTTCTCATTGAAAACAACCTGATTGCAATTTTACAGAAAGGGATTAAAGAAGAAGGGAATAAAGAAGGTGATCTTTTGTAGATTAGAATGGGGAATGAAAATAAGAAATGGGATTGCAGAATAACTCTGTTTGAGAACTGAAGGCTTTTCTGCACCTGTATTTTCTCTGTAGATCCTAGAATTGATCATCTGTAACAAATATAATGCAAAAACAGTAGTAAAACTTGCCACAGGTGCGGGAAATTAGTTTTATAAAGTGATTGTGTAATCGTTGACATGGCGCAGGCCCGCTGGGTATCGGCCTAAGCCATTATATGTCTAACGGGACTATGGTGGGAGCGTAGTTGATTGGATGGAGGAGGCAGGAAGAAGTTATCATGGTGCAATGGTAATGGAACAATAGTTATAAAACAATCAAAGGCTCGACAGTAAGTGGCGTGGTTTTGGTAGAGTAAAACAATTTTTCGTAGGGGAGTATGACCGGTAAGTGGTAAGGAGAAGGGGGTGGGAGTGGTGCGAAATAACTATCGTGTGACACGTAGCAGGTAGGGTGATTTGGAATACCATCCATTTCAAACGCCCCCCCCTGATGTTAACGTTCAAAGGATAAGGGGGGGGGGGGTGTAAACCTTTGTGAGCCATCAAATGAAGAGGAGGGCCTAGAGATGGGATGTGAGATGGGGAATGTTTAGCACTGATGTGACAAGTGATTAGATGGTGGGGTCGGGTGAGTGAATGAATAGAGGGGGTATAGTTAAAGAATTAGGGTATAGGAATTATGACATAAATATGTCAAATGTGTTTTCAATGAAAGTTTAATTCCCTAACTTTAGAATAAATAACACCTATGTCATTTGATTTTTTCCTTTTTAATCAGGAACACATGAAACCCTTAGGATAAATTTGGATTAAATTTCATGTTTCCTCCATTCTTTCTTCTTTTCATCCCTATCTACCCATGTCACTAATCTAACATTTTTTGTTCTCTTGCAGGGTGCACTTAGACTTGCAGGCCCAATTCATTTTTCTTTAAAACTTTAACCTACATCTATCCTTATTTCTTCCATTGAATCAGATTAAACTATTGAGACAATTTTATTTCTACCTAACTACTGATTTGCTGAGGTTAAATAGTTTGGAAAATCCTTATTTTCTAACCTATCAATAGAAATTTAAAATTGTACAATCATGCTTAAACTATATGATTGAACAAGCTAATCTAATTAGTAGTGGAATTTTGATTTGCAACACTTTCATTATTATTATTTTTTGGGTTTTTATTTCTTTTTTCTTTTTATCTTTTCCTTTTTTCAATATACCCTTGTTTCTTTTTTTTTCTTTTTTATATTTTTTTGGAAATCATTTGAATATTGAAAATCATACTCAATATGAAATTGCAACTCATGAAATACTCAATCACCTTGAGATCCTATGATTTATAAGATACTAATAGAATTAATAATGAATATATAACCTAATAGATGAAAATTCAGCTAATGTGATAATGCATCAATGCTTCTTAGTGATTCTCAGATGAGTATGAGACCCATGTGCTCAAATTTGTTGTTTTAACATGTAGAATTCATATTTGTGACATGTTTGATGAAATGTCTTTCTTTTCTAGTAGGGGTATATTCAATTCCTTGTTCAAGTATTTTCATTTGTATAATTTTTTATGTTACTTTTCATTTCTGGAAGTTTCATGGAGTTCTAGGCAGTGGACTTATTCCTAGCCCTGAAAAAGTGGCACAAAATATCGATTCGTTGGCACATATCTACATGGAAAAGTCCCCAGTCAGAGGCATTCCTTGTTGTGGGAGTGACTATAGGGTCGTAGTCCCATGAATGCCCCATGTCATGGGAGTGAATGAGGCTCTAATGTAGTAAAATTTCAGGTTGTGTTAGGGGTTTTTCACTTGGAAGGGTTGGATGGCTCGTGGGGTTTTATTGCATGTGTAGAAGGTCAGGTTAGTTGTGTTCTGTCGGTTCCACTTCCTTAATTGATACATATGGATTTCAATCATATCATAATAACTCTTTGTCAGATGTTTACCTTGGTGGGATGGTTACCTGGATAGATGTGGGAGGAGGGTGTTGCAGAGTGGTACAAGAGCATAATTCAACACTTGGACTGGATGGAAGGAATGTTCTTATCATGCATACATGTCAGTTGAATATGTGTTATTTATGTTTTTGGACTATTTCCTTGTCGTGTATGCCTGGCAGTGCTCATTTTTTCCGTTTTGTCACTATGTGTAAGTTGATGATGTTGTTTTGGGGATGCGTTAGTCATGAACGCATGTCAGTGGTATATGCATTTTTTATACATGTAATTTTCTATATGTTGTTATGCATGAATTTTCATGGTTAAGGTTGGTGTATGTTGTGTAACCAGCTTCAAAAATAGAAGAAAAGAGATATCAACGCCTTAGAAATAAGCCACTTCGAGGGGGCAACCTCCAATACATTACATAAATGAACAATTCTTGGATGATACAATTCACAAAACCTCCTTTCTATATATAGGAGTCCATGGGGCCATAATGTAATCCTAGTGGGCTACAATGTAATCCTAGCCGACCTAACAATAATAATTTAAGGGCACAATAATAACAAAATGGGGGTTACAAGGGTACAATAATAACAATAAGGGTTTTAAACTAACAATAATAAGGGGCTATACTAGTGATATAGGGACCTAACATGCCCCTCTCCTTCAAAAAAGTGTTGTCCTCAACACTTGAGTAGCTTCGGGTGCTTCTGTATAAAATTCTCATCCTCCCATGTAGAATCTTCAGTGGGTAAGTTCTTCCACTTGATGAGATACTCTGAAATTGATCGATTTTGTAGTTGTCGAGTTCTTTTTTCTATGACTGCTTCAGGTTCCAATATGATCTTCCCTTCCCCATCAAGTTCTGGCAATACTGTTTGAACTAGAAGATTTTCACCTATAACCTTCTTTAAGCATGAAACATGGAAAACTGGATGTACTCGCGAAGAAGCAGGAAGCTCCAATTTGTATGCCATAGTACCAATCTTTTGCAACACCTTGTAAGGACCGTAGTACTTTGGCGATAATTTATTATCCTTCTTTGCTTGCTTGAGGGACATTTGTTTGTATGGTTGTAGCCGTAAAAATACCCAATCTCCTACATCAAAACTTCTCTCGCTACGATGTTGATCTGCCCGTTGTTTCATTCGATTTTGTGCCAAATTCAGGTTATCCTTTAAGAGTTGGAGAACTTCTTGCTGATGCTCGATGTGATCTTCCACTGCTTGAACCTTCGAATTTTCCTTTAAAGATGATGTGATGGATGGTGGATGATATCCATAAAGTGCCATAAATGGGGTCATTTTTGCTGCAGTATGGAAGGAAGTGTTATACCACCATTCAAAGAGAGGTAACCACTTGACCCATTGTGTTTGTTTATCAGATACAAAACAACGAAGATATCCTTCCAAACATTTATTTACTATCTCAGTTTGACCATCAGATTGAGGATGATAAGTTGAGCTATGAGCTAATTGAGTACCCAAACAAGAAAATAACTCCGTCCAAAAATTTCCAGTAAAAATGGGATCTCTGTCGCTCACAATAACCCTCGGGCTTCCATGTAGCTTTTGAATTCTGTCCATAAATGTAGTAGCAACTGTACTTGCTTTAAATGGATGAGATAATGCACAAAAGTGTGCATACTTGGTAAGTCTATCAACTACCACCATGATGACACTCTTTCCTTCGGACTTAGGTAAACCTGTGATAAAATCCATTGAAATCTCCCCCCAACGTTGACTTGGAATGGATAAAGGTTGTAGAAGTCCCGGGACTTAATTGTCTCAACTTTATTCTGCTGGCAAACCAAACATTCCACCACAAACTTTTGAATATCCGATTTAAGGCCATCCCAAAAAAATTCTTTCTTCACCCTGTGGTAAGTTTTTAAAAATCCTGAGTGTCCTCCTAAAGGAGAAGTGTGCAATTCCAGAAGAATCTTTTGCTTTAGTTGGGAATTCTTACAAAGATATAAGCGATCTTTGTACCATAAGGAATCATTTTTCCAACTAAATGTATCAGATGTACTAGGATCTTGCCGCAACTTTTGAATGAGTGTCCATACATCTTTGTCCTTCTTCCATTCATCTCTTGCTTCAGTTATCCAATCTGGTTGGATAATAGAAATGGCACAAAGCAATGCTTCCACCTCTTCATTCTTTCTCGAGAGTGCATCTGCAACAACATTCAGCTTTCCTTTTTTGTAGATTATTTCAAAGTCATAACCCAACATCTTTGTGACCCATTTTTGCTGTTCTTCCGACGATAGTCTTTGTTCCAAAAAGTGTTTAAGACTATCATGATCAGTTTTTACCTTGAAGTGTCTTCCCATTAGGTAAGTTCGCTATTTCTTTAGTGCATGTAGTATTGCTAACATTTCCTTCTCATAAATAGGTTTCTGTAAATACTTTCCTTTGATTGGACGACTTTCAAAAGCAATGGGTCTTCCTTCCTGCATTAAAATCGCACCAATTCCATTTCCCGAGGCATCACATTCCACAATAAAGGTTTTTGTGAAGTCTGGCGTAGCTAAGACCGGTGCTAGGCACATTGCCTCCTTAAGATGTTCAAAGGCCTTAGTTGCTTCAGGAGTCCATGAAAATGCATCTTTCTTCAATAATGCTGTTAGAGGTGCTGCTATTCTCCCATAATTCTTAACAAACTTGCGATAATACCCTGTTAACCCGAGAAATCCTTGCAACTGCTTTATGGTTTTGGGGACTTTCCATTCCTTAATGGCTTTAATTTTTTTAGGGTCTACTTTAACACCCTCGTGAGATACAATATGACCCAGATATTCCACCTCTTGTACTCCAAAGAACATTTGGATGTTTTTGCATATAATTGTTTCTCCTGCAATAGTTTGAGCACCCTGTCAACATGTTCAACATGATCCTTCCAAGACCTGCCGTAGATTAGTATATCATCAAAAAATACTAGCACAAATTTTCTAAGGAAGGGTTTGAAAATGGAATTCATCAACCCTTGAAATGTAGAAGGTGCATTGGTAAGCCAAAAGGCATGACCAAAAATTCATAATGACCCTCATGAGTTCGAAATGCTGTTTTTGGAATATCTTCAGTCTTCATTCTAATTTGATGATATCCCGAACGAAGATCCAACTTGGTAAAATAAATTGCTCCATGTAATTCATCCAATAATTCATCAATCACAGGAATGGGAAATTTGTCTTTACTGGTGAGCTTATTGAGCTCCCTATAATCCGGACACATTCGCCATGATCCATCCTTCTTGTGTACCAATACTACAGGAGCAGAGAAAGAACTTTGACTCGGTTGAATTATACCCGCCTCTAACATTTCTGCAATCATACGTTCAATTTCGCTCTTTTGGACGTAAGGATATCTATAAGGCCTTATGTTTGGAGGAACACTTCCTGGAATCAAATGAATAGCATGATCATGATCATGAACAGGTGGGAGTCCTTTGGGAGTTTCAAACACCTTGGAATGATTGTCCAAGACTTGTTGGAGATCTGCAGAAATAGATGATTTTGATGTTGGAACTTCTAGTGAGCATAATTGTGCAATTACGCCTCGTTGTTCTTTCTTTAGAAGCTTTGTCATGACATTAGAGCTTATTATCCCTCCTGGCTTCCCCGCAATACCCCGTAATTCGACTTCCTTTCCTTCTGAAAAAAATTTCAAGAAAAGTTCTTGAAAATTAAAAGCTACCGTCCCCAAAGATTGTAACCATTGTACTCCTAGTACAACATCAGCACCTCCCATAGGAATGGAAACCATTGGACTAGTCAATACATATTCCCCCATGGTTAGCTTGATATTATGGCATTTTCCAGAGAAATTTATAGTTCCTCCATTTGCAACCATCACTTGACATTCTGGTGCTGGGTATAGGAAACAATTTAATTCCTTGGCTACCTTACAATGAATAAAATTATGGGTGCTACCCGAATCAATCAACACTATTACCTTTTTCTTCTTGATTTGTCCTTCTATCTTGAGAGTTTGAGGAGTGGTAATTCCTGCCAGTGCATTACACGATATGGTCGGATTCATTTCTTCCTCCTCTAGGGCTGGTTCCTGGTGTATATCCTCTTCTTGTTCATTTTCTTCTTCCTCTTCACAATCTATGTAAAATAATTTCTTCTCAGCACACTTATGACCTTTAGTGTATTTGCTATCACAACCGTAGCAAAGCCCTTTTGCTCTTTTTTCTTCCAATTGTTGTGGTGTCAACCTTGTAGGTTGTGGAAATCTAGGCATAGAAACACTTCCTTCTTTATAGAATTGAGTGGTAGGCTTCCTTGTCGCCATAATTTTACATTCAACTTTTCTTGCCAACTTGAATGCCTTCTCCAATGAATCAGGTTCCAAAACACGAACTTCATGTTGGATGTTATCCTTTAAAGTGCCTAGGAAGAGATCAATCCTGTGTTCCTCTGTAAGATCAGTTACCCTTATATTCAATTTTTGGAAGTCCTCAATGTGCTGCCCCACTAAACCCTTTTGTTTGAGATTTATCAATCGGGTAAAGAAGGTGTTGCTCTTTGTATCCTCAAAATATGCTATCATTTCCTCCGTAAAAATTGACCAAGTGACAATTTTTTTACGGGAGCAAAGCCATTGATACCATACAAATGTATTTTGTTCTAAATGTAAAGTTGCAATGCGTACCTTTTGTGTGTTTTGCACGTTATGGAGATCAAAATATTGCTCCATCTGTAGTATCCATGTTACTGGATCCTTTCCATCAAACTTCTTCATATCCATTTTTGGAATATGGTGGTTCTTCCCGCCAACATTCGAGTTTATGAAATCATGATTAACATTTATTTTGTTCTCATCATGAGGTTCTTCTCCTATATTTCCGCCATTAGGAATCATTTCTGGTTTTAAGCTAGTCATCAAGCCTTCCATGTATGCTTTTAGATCATTCTTCATGTTTTCTATGTTGTCTTTCATGTCATCCATCTTAGCTTCCATGCCCACTTCCATGCCATCCATCTTAGCTTCCAACCCAACCATCTTAGCTTCCACGCCTTTCTTCAAACCATCCATCTTAGTTTCCACGCCTTTCTTCAAAACTTCCATTTCATTTTTTGTTGTTCTTTGCGAGAGCGAAATTTGCTCTTGTAATTTTGATATGTCATGTTGCCATTCTTCATCTTCATGAGTCACAGTAGAGCCTTTTGAAGGCTTAATGGGTGTTGAATTATTTTTAGGGGCCATTTTAGAATACAATACTGATATATATTCTACACTATGCCCTTGGAATCAATTCAACTTGATTCTTCAAACAAGACTTATGCAATTCGGAAAAAAAATACACACCTTTTACTAGCTTTTAGGAGATCGATATTGAAATTCAATTATCTCTGTAATTGAAAATCTTCGATATCTGAAATTCAGCCCTGTACTAGCCCTCTGAAGCTTCTTTCAAATGCCACAGGTATGACCTGATTTGGATTCTCCAAGACAAATTTGTGTCCAATCTCCCACAATGACCTAATTTTGGACTGGTTCAGTAGAGCGAACTTGTACGACTTGCCACGTGTCACTGTTTTGTTCTTTGTCTCTGAAATTGATAGCCAAGAAACTACAGGCCGTGTACTTGCGACCAATTTTGACGGCACTCCAATCCAATCTCCAGAGAGAGAGTTATTGAACTTTTCCCACGATCACCTCTTTGAGATGCAATTCTGGAGCCTGAAAAAGTACTACCTTACACAGATCATATCTCCAAAAATATTGCGAACCAAGATCTGAAATTTTTTGATGAATTTCCTCAGGATTTCAGCTTCGCACCATATGAATTTCAGATTCTGAACCTTCATATAAAAAAATTTATAGCGCAAATGCCACGATGACCTGTTTAGGAGCCTGAAAAAATACCTAACTTCCACAGATGATATCTCCGCAAATATTGCGAACCAAGATCTGAAATTTTTAGACAATCGTCCTCAGGATTTCAGCTTCGCACCCTCAAAATTTCATCTTCTGAAACTTCGTAGAAAAAAAGTTATAGCGAAAATGCCACGATGACCTGTTTGGAGCAGCGAAACCCTAGAATCCCAAGCTCTGATACCAAATGTTGTGTAACCAGCTTCAAAAATAGAAGAAAAGAGATATAAACGCCTTAGAAATAAGCCACTTCGAGGGGGAAACCTCCAATACATTACATAAATGAACAATTCCTGGATGATACAAATGAACAAAACCTCCTTCTATATATAGGAGTCCATGGGGCCATAATATAATCCTAGTGGGGCCACAATGTAATCCTAGCCGACCTAACAATAATAATGTAAGGGCACAATAATAACAATATGGGGGTTACAAGGGTACAATAATAACAATAAGGGGTTTACACTAACAATAATAAGGGGCTATACTAGTGATATAGGGACCTAACAGTGTACATGACATCATTGTATGCATTTTAGGTCATTATGATGTTATTGGTGTGTTATGATGTTGATGTGTTGGTCGAGATAGAGTAGGAGATTCAAATCATTAAAGTAAATTTGTGGCACTAGACTTCGGGGTGAGAGTAGATCCTCGTATAATTTTGTATGTTTCGCATGCAGATATTTGGTTAATGGTATAATAATTAACATTACTTATATGCTTATAATTATATTGTATCATGGTTGGATGTATGATGAATTTTAGTTAATCAGTGTGATCATATGTACATGTGTTAGTTAGTCATGCATGATAGTGACTTGTTGTTATATGCATTATGATCATATGCATGAGGGTTATGGTCATTGTAGTTAGTATATTGATGTTATATGTATCATGCTAATTTTTATTGGCCTATGAAATTAGTTAGGGTTATTACAATCATGTATGAGTTGATATGTTTGTGATATTGTGTTGTACTAATCTAGACTGACTGTGCATATGTGATTTTTATGCATGAATGACAAATTTTTATGAGTTTATGATGTGAAAATGTTAGCTAGTTATTGTTATGGATATCATGACCTTATTTTTGTTTAAGTTGATATGTCAAGAATTTATATTGTGTTAATATAGATTGATTTTGCAGACAAGATAACCTCCCCTAAGATCTATTAATGTATGAATTTTCTTATGTCGTATACTTGGTGCTTGATTGTTTTATTATGTCGTACATTGGTGTTTGAGTGTTTAGCGTCTATTATGTTATCTATTTTTTGTTTGAATGCTTGATTAATTACATGATATGAGTATGTTTTTGTAATGTTGTGTGAAGAAATGATCTTATTTTAAGATGGTTGTACTAACACATATGGTTGAGAAAACTAATATGTACTTGAGTGTAAGTAGGTGATAGTTGTAGAAATATGTATTATGAATGATGAATGTGAGTTGATTGTTGATTATGACATGTTTTTTAGACTTGTTAAATGTTGATTTCAAATTAATAGATATGTTTTCTTGATATTTGGAACATGTGTTTGACATGTGTGCTCAGTTACATGGCAATGTGCTTGGCACAACAAGGTAAGATAATTGGTATATTGTTATATTTAATTATGCACTAACAGTTATGTGTTTATGGAAGTATGATACTAGGAATTGAATGGAAAAAGGGATTTTCATGAAATATTAAAGAATATTTGACTTGATATTTCCTTGGGATTCATGGTGTTTTTTGTTAGTCTTGTGCTTTCAGTCTTTTATGACTCATTTGCGCTTGATTTGTAGTTTTTTTAATGTCTGGGGAAAGGCCTTTCCACTTTGTTTGTGGTGTCATATTTTTATTGGTTTTCATGGTTTTCTTCTTTTATTTTATTGATCTTTCCTTTTATGTTTTGGGATCTTTGGAATTGGTTGGGAAAGAGGAAATTTGATGGATCTCGGGGAGAGTTGTGTGGTACCCAATAGGTAATGTAAGGCTTGAATGAAGCTTGGTGCATGAGTAAGCGCAGTTTAAGGCAAGAGTATGACAGTCAGTTGGATTGGTTGGGTTCATTATGGACGATGGCAGAGCAGTCAGGAGAAAGGTAAAGTAATGAGATTTGAGGCATTAGTTACCTTGGATAAGTTGGGAAATGTGGTTCTCAATGTTGTGTATGTTATGCACAAATAAATGAAGTTATATTAACCTTGACCCTATGATATGTGGTAAGTGTGTTTTGACTATGATTATGTTTATTTTTATATATGCATATATGTATGTATGTATTTATGTATGTATATCGTTGAATGACAAGGTCGTTAAGATTGTTTTATGCTAGTGTTAACATGTGTATATATATATATATATAAGTGTGTGTGCATGTGCATGTGTGCAGTTGTCTGACAAGTTTGTCAGGGATCATGATTGTTTTTTGTTGATGTTTATATGTATATATGTATGTATGTATGTCATTTTCTGACAATACTATCAGTGATCATTATTCTAGAGGAATGCTTGCTTATACAAGTGAATGGAATGAAGAGGTTATTGGCTTTTGAGGAATACAATGGGAAGAATAACCCTCATATATCTAAAAGGTAAGTATCATGTTGGTACGAATTGATATTATGTGATTATACTATGTATATGCTTATGTTATGGTAGGTAATGTTGAGGGGTACATTAGCGGAATGAAATTGGTGTGATATGCGACATGCTGAAGCATGAATGAATAGTGGAGAGACACTAGAAGCAAGGTTTCTTGGTAGAGTTAGTATGTTGTCTCTGGATGTGTAGTACTACTATTGTATATATGTTTTACATGTTTCAACTATGATGTTGGGTGCATACATTGTTGTGTATATATGTTGTGTTTATTTTTCATATGTATTGTTGGGTATAGATGGTGCTATGTACATGTTGGATATGTTGTGTTTTGTACATATTATATCGTGTGTGTGTTGTATATGCGGTATTGTGTGCATATGGTGTTGTGTGCATGTTGTACATGTGGTTCTTACATATGGTGTTGTGTACATTATTATACATGTTGTTTTGTGTTCATGTGATGTTGTGTACATGTGGTCTTGTGTACACTTTGTGCAAGTGGTGCAGTGTACATATGGCGTTGTGTACACATTGTAGAGGTGGTGTTGTGTACATGTGGTACTAAGTACATGTTGTGTAGATGGTGTTGTGTACATGTTGTACATGTGGTACTATTGTACATCTGGTATTGTGTGCATGCCATATATGTTTTTTTGTACACATGTGGTATTGTGTGCATGTTGTACATGTTATTTTGTGTACATGTGTACTAGGTATGTGCATTATGTAGTCGTGGTGTCACGATATGTGTATTTTTTGTGTTGCACATTGTGTATGTATATGTATGTATTGTGTTGCATAGAACATTGGGTGTAGGTGTATGTGTTGTGTTGTACATTGGGTGTAGGTGTATGTATTGTGTTGCATCGAATAATGTGTGTAGGTGTATGTGTTGTATCTCAAGTGTAGGTGCATGTATTATATGGTGATGTTTGTCTTGTGAGGTTGCATGTGTGTGATGCACACTATGTGTATGTGTATGTGGTTGAAGAGAGAGCATTGAATGATTTTCGCATGTGGAAACCAATCCGGTGCGCGTATGGAGAGGACAAAGCATAACGGTAGAAGCTAAGGATTGATTACGGGATAAGTATCAGTATTTTATTTTAGTTTTACTATGCATGTGTCCTCTGATTCTGACTCATGATGATTACGTGTGATATATGACCCTGGTTTATGATGGTTACATGTAATATAAGATTTTTATTTATGATAGTTTCTTTTTGAGTTAATCGGGTGTGATACGTTTATATATGATGATTGATCAAACAACTAGTTTGAATTTTTTTGATAGGAAGTGAGAAGGATTGCAAGTGTACCTTGTTGATGAGCTACCACTGAGGTATGATTTGAGTTTATTTAAATTATTTTGTAGTATAATGGGAATTATGTGATTGGTACAGGGAGCATGGAAATTCTCGTTTGGGTGATTGGAACTGAATACAAGAATTAGTAGCAGCAGCAAAAAGGAATTGAAATGGGAAACAATATACTAGTCATTATAGAAATTTTGAGGTCTAAAATGGGCCTCCTGAGAAAAATGTACAACAAAAATAAGCTTTATAAGAACCAATAGGATTCAAGATGATGATGTCAACCATGGGGGATGATTCACTGTTTTTGGGGTAAAAAGGTAAAAAGATTATAAAATAATAAAACTACTTTTTCAACTTGTATTTTCAACTATCTCCCTAAGGTTTTACTCAAATTTTGAGCAGGAGTACTCGTTGGTTGAAAAAATTAATTCCTCATCCCAGGAGTACCCATGTTGGATACCTTCGATGGACCCTGCTACACACAAAATGAGAAATACATGAAAAAATGTGATTGCAATAATGTTTTTTTTATGTATTTGTCAATTTTCGTGTAACAGGGTCCATCAAAAATATGCAACATGGTTACTCCTTGGATGAGGAATAAAATTCTGCATCCAATGAGTGTTTTTGCTCGAAATTTGAGTAAAACAATAGGGAGATAAATTGAAAATACGAGTTGGAAAAGTAGTTTTTTATTTTTTCCCTCTAAAACTTGATGATGTAATCTAATTTTATTATATTGTTTCCACTGTTATTTTATAATTTCCTTAGGAGGCCCATTTTATACCTCAAAATTCCCCTAATGAAGGCACTCCAGGAGCAGGGCCATTTTGGAACACTGGTACCAAATAGTGTCCATTTATCGCCATGAGCATGCTATGACCAATATGTTGGTTTTGAGGTAGGGATATGCCTTGGCTTTTGGACCTTTTGATGTGAGGAATCCTTGCCAAGGGAGGGGTCGCCCAAGTGACTATGTAGAAGAGAAGGGGATTCCCGCAGAATTGGAATGTCTGTGACTGCACGAAAGGGGGTGAATGGATTTCTTGAGGGACTATATAGCAGAGAAAGTAAGGTCGAGGATTGATTTGTTTTGGTCATTATAATTTCCAAATGGAATTAGATGCACATTGGGACTGTTCCCAAGAATAATGAGTTGGTAACTATTCACTGAAGAGGAAAAGTGGCGTAGGATTGTAGTGTTAGAAATTGGATGCAAAATTTTTATCTGGAAGTGGATTCTGGACTTCCTTGGAAGGAGGTGAATCTAGGTACTACTTTTGATGGCGGAGGTATGAGCCTTTGGATTCCCTTGTTTCAAATGCATAAATTGTATATTTTTATTTTTTGGTTAGAGAAAATGTGTATATGTGTATATGTATATATTATTGTAAATATTGTATCAAGTTGTATTTATAAAGATCCATTGACAATATGATTATTTGTTGGTTGAAGAAAATGTGGTTATTATTGTCAATATCGTAATGATTTGTGTTATAAAGCTCTAGTAAGCCGTATGTTTGTCATGTTTTCAGCAGTGATCATCATAAATACTGCAATGAGTTGTAGCTTTTCTGGTTGTAGGTGTCAGTGAACACCAAGGACTATCTTCCCCCAAGGGGGACGGTTCTGTAACATCCCTGGTAAAAAATCGATGTAAAAAAAATATAAGACCAAGGTCATGGGACATGTATTCCAAGCTGAATGGTGGGAAAAAAAATCCAAGTGGGTGTTAATTTTAGTTTATTATGGCTAAGGAAATGGAAAAAGGATTTGGAAAGGCATGAGGCATTAATTGGAATTTTATTTATGAAAATAATGGAAGTTAGGAGAAAAGGAAGGCGAAAGGTCACAGGTTGCATGTGAGGAGGAAATTGAAGGAAAATAATGGAAAATGAAGAAAACAGAGGCCTCATTGATAAAAAGGCTTCGGAGGATCAGTTGGCAAGCTTTTTCTCAGAATTTTTTCAGTTCACTTGTGGATCTCATTCTATTCTCTCTCACATACTCTTGGATACTTTGGTTTTTCTTGGAACACTCATGGACAAGTGTGGCATACATTGGATTGGGATAAAGAAGGAAAATTAAAGTAGGAAAGCACAAGGGGATAATGGGATCATGTAAATTTATGTAGATGTTCTATGCTTGATGCAACTTTACTTTTTCTCCAATATCAAACAACAATCACATAAAAAATAAAGTAAAATGTTGATAGAACATACCAGTAGATTGACAGAAGACAAGCCAGAAATATATAAGTGTGTTGGTGCTTTACGACGGTCAATAGGATGCTTCAAACAACAAAGTCTCAATATGGTCAGCCAACCAGCAATGTCACACAACTCTCTAGGACAGCCAAACGGTCAGCTCAAAAGTCAAAGGTCAACACAAACAGCAGCAGCAGTTAGGTCAACACTGAAAATTCAAAGTCAATGTTTTACCTTGGGAATAGTGTCAGAAAATGAGGATTAGGAAAATCAAAATTTTGGGAGAGTTTCGGGTCAATTTGACCTTGTGTTGACCAAAGTAAATGCTGGTAAAATTTTGTTGTAGAAACGCTAGACCGAAATTAGAAATGTGCTGCTGCTGGAAATTTCCCATTTGTGGATAGAAGAGCCACCAAATACATCGAACCAATCAGATGAGGAAAGATAAATGTGTGAGGATGAGATGAGTGAAAATTTCCTCCAACTTTGACCAATATATATCCAACAGTGAGGGTGTGTGACACAATTGTTGGGGCACAAAAACTTAAGGCCGACCTGCACATATCTTGAATAAATTCAAAATAAATGTTCTACTCATTGGATCAAGATGATATTTAGATCGATCTTGCACCTCTCTGAAAGAGGAACCTAATAAAAATATTGGTATATTCATCTGAGCATCACAACATGGAGTTTGGACCTAGTTTTCCAAAATTAACACTCCCTCTCAACTAGGAAGAACTCCATCCACCTGTGCAATCCAAACATCGTGCGTCATCAAGATGTAACTTGCTTTGCTGGCTTATTTATTTCAGAACAGAAGTGGGTCAGTCATAAAGACATCATTCCTGGCTGACAGATTCAGCCCAGAGGTCCAAAATCTCTATTGGACTCACAAAGAGTCTCATACCAACTTGAAGTTGATTTATCTGACCCGAAGTTAGTAGGAGGTCCGAAACCTCACTAGACTTGTTCCCAGATCAAGTGGTTGGACCGTTCCATCCTAGATAGAGAGTAAGAAAATATCTGATGCTTCCATCAGTATTTGCTAGTAGTCTCCATATTTTCCCACCTCACTGGCTAAATGAGAGGTACTTCCCATGAGTCCTAAACTCAATGGGTAGGATGCATACAGGGCACATATAATGAGAGGAGAACCAAATCAATCATCACAACGGTGGGGCAGAAGCACACCAAAAAGGTTCAGAAAGCCTAGCCCTGTGGTTTCTTATAGCTCCAAGAAGCTATCCCCAAAGCCCCCTAGATCTCTTAGAGCTCATCGTCCAACAGGACCCTCAACATAGGTTCATTCCATGATACCAAGACTCTCACGGAAGGTTAGGAACTTGACCTTCCCTAGGGGATTTGTGAGAATATTTGCGACCTACTCATCAGTTCCTATATGATCGAGCCTTATGCACCTCGCTGTACCATATCACAGATAAAGTGGTACCTGATATCAATATGCTTGGATTGATCGTGGAACACAGGATTCTCGGATAACCGAATCCCACTTTGGTTATCACAGAGTATTACGGTGGTATCTAGCACATGCCTTAATAGCTCACTGAAGATATTTCACAACCAAACGGCTTCACAACAGGTCACACTCACTTCAATGTATTTGGCCTCCACGATGCTCAAAGCCAACGACCTTTGCTTCCTTCTCATCCATGATATCGAAACAGATCCAAGTGTGAAGAAACATCCCTATGTGCTTTTACAATCCAACACACTGCCAACCCAATCGACATCAAAATATACAAGGATTGTCATGCTCCCAGCAGTGTATCTTAGCCCATGGTTTATCATGCCCTGAAGATATCCTAGAAGATTCTTGGCACCAACCCAGTGAGTGTGAAGAGGCTCAACCATCTATTGACTCATAGATTTCACTGCAAAACATATGTCCAGACGAGTGTTCACTAAGAAAATCAAGGTCCCTATGAGTTGACGATACTCAATAGGATTTTCTAACATGGGCCCAGCAGCATTGCCACTCAACTTATTAAAGTTGAGCTCCATCAGTGTTGACACATACTTACAGTCCACCATACCAAATCTTTCCTGAAACTTCACAATGTATTTTCCTTGAGAAAGGAAAATCTCGCTAGGTATTTGACAGACCTCTAGGCCTACAAAGTAATGCATCAGTCCTAGGTCCTTCATCTTCAACTTAGCAGCAAGCTCCCTCTTGCACTGATGAATGAGAGGGTCAACACCTATCAGGAAGAGGTCGTCCACATACAACACCAGAATGAGAGGCTTCTCTCTATAAACCTTGAAGTAAAGGTTCAGATCAGAATTACTATGAGTGAAGCCCAGCTTCATTAGGTAGCTATATATCCTCTCGTGCCAAGCTCTGGGTGCTTGCTTCAACCCATAGAGGGATTTCTTCAACCTACAGACATAGGTGTCCTGATCCTGGACTTCGAACCCCATAGGTTGCTCTACATACACCTCTTCCTTTATCGCACCATGAAAAAATGCGGTCTTCACATCCATCTGATGAAGACTCCATCCTTGCATACTGGCAAGGGATATGATAGATCAAATGGTGGTATATTGGGCCACGGGTGAAAATATGTCATCATAGTCTATCCATTCCTTTTGAGATAAGACACAAGCAACGAATCTTTCCTTGAACATTTCAGCACTTCCATCAGATCAATGCTTTATCTTGTAGAGCCATTTCGAGGTGACAACTGCTTTGTCCTCCAGTCTTGGAACCACATCCCAGACATCATTCTTCAATATGGACTCATATTATTTGTGCATAACATCCTTCTAGACTTGATTCTTTATGACTTCCTCAAAAGATCCAGGCTTAGATTGTACAATAGTACTCATGGATGCTAGATACCCTTAATATCTATTCGGCTTCTTTATTTCACGAAATGTCCCCCTTGGGGCCATATTTCCCTTGGCATCTTGGAGAGATTCCTTGAGCCATGATGGTCTCTTCCCCAGTGAAGGAGGTGGATCAATCGGGTCCATCGGTCCTTCAGCATCGAGCGTCGTCTCATCCTTTGGTTCTTCTTTATTTCCAGGCCTTGCTTCATGATCTTCCTCAGATATCGAAATATTGAATACTTTCCTCAGAGAAGCATCTTCATCAAAGGTGACATCGTGGCATATCTCCACTTCCCTTTGACCAAGCACATAGACTTAATAGGCCTTCGAAGTTTCGCTATAGCCCACAAACATTCCCTTCTTCCCAAAAGAATCCAGCTTGCTCCTCTTCTCTTTTGGCACATGAAAATAAACAAGACATCCAAAAACTCTAAAATGTGAGACGTCAGGTTTCTTACTAGTGAAAACCTCTTCGGGAGTTTTGGAGTCTAGAGCAGAATGAAGGCATAGGTTTTGTATGTACACAACAGTGTTCACAGCTTCTCCCCACAAAAAATTTATTAGACCCTGGTCACATAGCATGGCACAGGAAGCTTCCATAATGGTCTTGTTCTTTCGTTCAGCAATGCCATTCTGTTGAGGATTATAGACAGTTGTGATCTCCTTCTTGATGCCAGCTTCTCTGCAAAATTTATTGAACTTGTTCATCTCATATTCAGTGCCATTATCGGTCCTCAATATCTTGATATTCTTCCCTGTTATATTTTCCACCAAGGCTTTGAAGGTATGGAACCACATGAAAGCCCCATCCTTCTTCTTCAAGAAGTATATCCAGGTTTTTTGAGAGAAGTCATATATGAATTCCATATAATAAGAACATCCTCCCAAGGATGTCACAAGTAGCATCCCAAACAAATCAAAATGTATCAATTGATAGACATCAGATGTCTTTGTGACACTTGAGGGAAAAGGTCCCCTTGTATGCTTTCCTTCAGCACAACCCTGACATACACCTTCATGATTATTTGAAAACTCAGGCATCCCCGTTACCACCTTCCTTGCTTTGGGAAGGGCCTTGTAGTGAAGGTGGTCAAAACCTTTGATGCCATAGTTTAGTCTATCAAATAGTATCACACATGACCGCTCCTAGTGGACTTCCTCCAACCTGGTAGAGTGTATCAACTTTAAAACCAATTGTGATAGCTTCCTTGAAGCTCTTCTTCCAGATGTGCAACTTCCCATCAATGAATGCCACATTGAAACCTTTGTCTTCCATGGCCAATATAGACACAAGGTTCTTCTTCAAATTAGGTACATATAGTACATCATGTAAGCAGAGGACTTGACCTTGAGACAAGTGGAGGGTCACAGTCCCTGTCCCTTTCATAGTATATGTGGCATTATCTCCAAGGATAATTTCCAAATTAGTATCCTTCTCAATCATATCATAAATTGCTTCCTTGAACCCAGTGATGTGCCTTGAGGCACCACTATCTATTAACCTGACATCATAGTGTCAGGTGGAGATGTAGTAGAGAGAGTAGATACAAGAATGAATTAATTTATTTTATCAACAACATTTGATTCCTCATACCTAGAGTTTCTCGACCTTTTGAAAGGTTGACCATTTCCGCCGGAGGGAGCCTTCCTCTTCCCCTTGAACCTATTGTTCCTTTGATTTCCATTCCTTTGGTCGTTGTTTTTGTCATCATCATCAGGAGAATCCTTCTTGAAAGGGAATTCTCTATCATAGTGACCTGGCCTATGACAAGTGTAACACTTGCCCTTCTTTCCTTGGGCCCCTTCTCTTCCTTTTTTATTTGGACCACCAAAGTTTGTATTTCTAGAATAAGTAGCATAGGCAGCATTTCCTTCATTTTCATACTCCTTCATTCTTGTCTCTTCTTATACACATCTCGATAGTACTTTGTCAAAGTCAAGTATCACATTTTTATTGAGAATGGTAGTGCTGAACACATGCCATTCAGATGAGAGCCCTCCAAGTGCCTTGAGTACCATCTCTCGATCGGTTATTGTCTCCCTAATAGACACCAAATTGTTCCTGATTTCAGTCAGCTTCAGGAAATATGATTGAACAGACTCATCCCTACCTTTCTTCAGATTCTTCAATTGATTCTTGAAGAATAGGACTTGATTCGCATTGTTGGCCTTGATAATTTGGAACAACTTATCATACATCTTCTTGGATGTGCCCAACTCAGAGATGTAGGCAACCAAAATCTTATGAATTGAGTCCCTGATCATCAGCTTTGCTTTGATCTACCCCTTCTTATACTTTGTTTTGGCAGTAACAGTAGCAGTGGATAGAGGCTCTTGTATTTTACCCTGCACATAGTCCATGACATCTTGGTCTTACAAGTTAAGATCCACTGTCATCTTCCAAGCATGGAAGTCATCCTTCCTAGTCAATTTTTCGTCAGCCTTAAATCCATTGTAGTTTGAGGAACCCATCCTCTTCTTCGGTGATTGCTACAAATTAGGGCTTTGTATTCACCTCAGCTCTGATACCATGTAAATTTATTTAGATGTTCTATGCTTGATGCAACTTTAATTTTTCTCCAATATCAAACAACAATCACATAAACAATAAAATAAAATGTTGATAGAACATACTAGTAGATCGACAAAAGACAAGCCAGAAATATATAAGTGTGTTGGTGCATTACGATGGTCAACAGGATGCTTCAACCAGCAAAGTCTCGATATGGTTAGCCAACTAGCAATGTCACACAACCCTCTAGGATAGCCAAACAGTCAACTCAAAAGTCAACCCAAAAAGTCAACGGTCAACAAAAATAGCTGCAGCAGCTAGGTCAACACTGAAAATTCATATTCAACGTTTTTCCTCAGGAATAGTGCTAGAAAATTAGAATTAGGAAAATCAAAATTTTGGGAGAGTTTTGGGTCAATTTGACCTTGCATTGACCAAAGTCAATGCTGGTCAAAGTTTTCTGCAGAAACCCTAGACCAAAATCAGAAATGCGATGTTGCTGGAAATTTCCCACGTGGGGACAGAAAAGCCACCAAAGACATCGAAACAATCAGATTAGGAGAGACAAATGTGTGAGGATGAGATGAGTGAAAATTTCCTCCAACGTTGAACAATATATATCCATCAATGAGGGTGTGTGACACAACTGCTCAGGCACAAAACCTTAAGGCCAACCTGCACATATCTTGAATAAATTCAAAATAAGTGTTCTGCTCATCGAAACAAGATGATCTTTAGATCGATCTTTCACCTCTCTGAAAGAAGAACCCAATAAAACTATTGGTATCTTCATCTGAGCATCACAACATGGATTTTGGACCTATTTGTCCAAAATTAACAGATCAACATCTACATTTAGATTTCTTTGTAGGTACCAATTTTCATGTATGGTTTCTGTTGGGTGTCATTTTTGTACTCATTCCCTACGTTTACTTCCCTCATTTTGACCTTTTTGACCTCAAACATTGGGACTGCCTTTTCCTTTTTCCTTTTTCCTTATCATAAAACAGTGTAACTTTACCGTGTTTCATTATCTTGTCATTCTAATTAATTATTATGATGTATTGTTTCCTTTTTGTGACTAACTGGGGTGAATATTAGAGGAAGTTCTTTGGTCTTTTTGCTACTCTTTCAGATACTAGTTTAAACACAAGAGACCCAGAACATGCAAGCACATAGAACCAATTGGGAGCATGCTACTATAGTGTGTTGTTACATGGCACTGTTATCTCATGAAGAGTCAACACCTCTACTATAAGGACCTCTGTTGTTACACCACAATGTTGTTACACCGCGATACTATTACAGATCCATTGTTACAGACTGTTGTTACAGTCGCGTTGTTGATTGCATACTATCAACTTCCGAATTTTTATTTTTCTTCAAAATCTGTTACGCTACAACTGTCGTACTCCAACGAAAGATGTAGGAGTCATCATATATTGTCACTTAGAATAATAGCTTTAGGAAGTTTTGATTGAAATCAATATTTTCCCAGTCAAGACTTCATTAAGGGAATTAGTTGTAACTATATTTACTTTATTTAGATCAGCATGAGAATCATAAGATTCTCATGACTGATCTGTCCCTCATTTTCTGGAAATGTAACTTTTATTGAAGCACTCAGACCTCTAAGGTCAGGGGGTTAGCACAAAATAGTATCATCATTTTTACTTTGTAATCTTGATCACCATAATATAAAATATTGTATTGTTGTTGTTATATGTGTTGAAAGATTTAATTCTTATTTAGTTTCTATCTTCTCTTGCACCCTATTAGGGAGGAAGGGCCCTCCTCTTTAATAGGGACTGCAGTGATAAAGTAGTTGTATTATATCTCATATTTTCTTCTGTGTATTTGTGTAGCATTATTGTTGTTGTGTTGGCTGTAAGTATATCTGATTCAGTTTCAGGTATTTATTATGTTGTTGCATAGATTCAATTAGAAATAAAATCCGGTGTAGTTATCGCATGACACACTAGATACCAATTTATT
The DNA here is from genome assembly GCA_034641835.2 of Pinus albicaulis. NCBI lineage: Eukaryota > Viridiplantae > Streptophyta > Pinopsida > Pinales > Pinaceae > Pinus > Pinus albicaulis. The sequence goes on along the minus strand of CM076570.1, from coordinate 40,328,412 downwards.
TGAAGTCTGATTAAATTCTTGTAGATCCTTGTTTTTTTTCTACATGAGTGACAATTTTCAGCAATTGGCTCAACAACAATTTCTTCTTGTTTTATTTCCACTTTTGGTATGATGTATCAGCATAGACAGTGCTACTATCACTCAAATAAAATATGTCCCTGGATTGATAATTTATGTGTATTGTCTTAGTCACTTCACATCAATTAAAATAGTCCAACATTTTTACGTCATTACGGGGGATGGAAGTTCGACACAATTAGCCAGAATTGTTTATTTAATGGTAAGGTGTTCTTAGTTAGCAATTGTTGAGCGGTAAGATGAGAGGTAAGAACCTGTGCATCGCTCTAACATACTTGAGAGGGCTCACTGTTTCTACACTGGGGTACTTATAAGTGTGTGTTTCAGGTGTTTTTTTTCTAGAACGTGCCTTTAGGGATACAGTTAATGGGCAGTAAGACGAGATATAAGAACCTGTGCATCACTCTAAAATACTTGAGCGGGTGTTGGAAATATTGAAGGGGGGTGAATCAATATTCATTTCAATTAGAGAATTAGTTAATCTTCAATTATTATCAGTGTTTGTACAATGATAGTAGCAAACAAAAGAACATAAATGCACACATTTTTTAAGGTGGAAACCCATTCCCGGAAAAAAACCACCTATTTCTTTTCTAATAATTCTTTAATACTCAACTCCAATTGAAAATAAAGCTCCAACTTCCTAGAATCTAGAAAAGCATTCTTCTCCAGCTCCCACTGGATGGATGCTCCAATGCCCAAGATTCTTCAGTAGTCAACTGAATGGATTCCCCAACACCCAATGAGCTATAACTCACCCTAGCACCACCCTATAGAATAATAAAATAAGAATGGACTCCCATACCAGGGAAAATGGTTCACTTTACAATGATATAGAAGGATGTAGAAGAAGAATACACACTAGACCATAACCCAAACTATGACACAACCACCTAATGATGATCCTAGACCTCTCGACACTGCCTCTTCAACTCTTGGCAGATAAACACTAGAAATTTTTTTACAATAATGTATTTACAATGACTCAGTACAATGTTACCTTTACAGTGACTGTATGTAGTGCTGCCCACTTGAAGAATTCATGTGATGAACTTCTTGCTGATGTTATACACCTTGGTTTCTGCTCTTGTCATGCTACTCTCTACTGCACCTTTCTTTGCTTTGATACCCTAGAAATTATGGTCCTTTGCAGCCCTTGACAACACATGATCAAGCTTTTTCTTGCCTTCTAGGAGCTCGATATTGAATCTGGTGTATCTCTGTTATTTCAGATCCTCAATATCTGATTTGTGGTCCTATAGTATTCCTCTAAGTCATCTTTCCAATGCCATAGGTCTAAACCAATTTGGATTCTTCAAGAGAGAGTTATGCCCAATTTCTCACAATGCCCTAATTATGGACTGTTTCAGTAGAGCGAACTTTTACGGCATGCCACATGTCACTGTTTCTTCATTCGGCTCTGAAAATGATAGAGTGAAACCTAAAATCCATCTAATATCTTCCACTCTTTAAAAATTCCAATCCGATACTCAGAGAGAGAGTTATGACGATTTTCCGAAGGTCACTTCTTTGAGATGAATTTCAGGAGCCTGCAAAAACATTGACTTCCACAGATCATATCTGCAAAAATATTGCACACCTTGATTTTAAATTTTCATAGGAGATTCCTTAGGATTTTTTCTTAGCCTTATAAAAATTTTGGCTTCTGAACCTTCGTAGAAAAAAATTTAGAGTGAAAATTCGACGATGACCTGTTTCAGATGGAGAAATCCCTGCATAAGGAGGATATGAGGATCACAATTTATATAAATTCTTAGGTTGAGAAGGGATTAAACAAGTGAATTTGGGAGGGATTTTAGGAGCTTAAAAAATATTGATTATGACTTTTCAATGACCCATGCTACAACCCCATGGGGTTTTAGTCCACTAACTGGGGGTACAAACTTCAAACATGAATATCTCTCAAACCATGAAGAATCACGTGGCGTGCCATATATCAATGGAAACATATCGACAAGTAGAAACCATAAAAAACATTCTTGATCCATAATATATTAAATAGGCAGGTCAAAATTCCCATGCAATACTGGGTTAGCCCCTAGTGCTGCTTGGGTTGACATCAATGACAATTGTTGATCAACAATCTCCCCTTTTGGCATTGATGGCAACACAAGTACTTCCGCTACAATCATGACACCTCTTCCTACAACATTCTCTCCCCCTTTGACATCAATGGAAAAGGATAACTCCCCCCGACACACAACCATATTGCAAACTTGTACACACTTCCACTCCCCTTACATACAACCATCCTATGGACCTGTACACACTTCCACTCCCCCTTTATATTCTGAATAAGGAAAATATAATGAGAACTTGGGAGAATCCCAAGATTATGGCGAAGATATTCCAATGCTTCACGAGTACTCTCATGAACATCAACACTTCCTGCCCAATCTGCATCTGTAAAGGAATGAATAATGAGATTGTTACCCTTGGGATACCACAAGACATATTATGTTGTTCCCTTTAGATATCAAAAAATTATTTTAATGGCAATAATATGTGATTCTTTTGGTGTTGCTTGGAATCTTGCTACTTGTCTAACTGCTTGCATAACATCTAATCGGGAGGCTATTACATATAGAAGACTAACAATCATAGATCTGTACAAAATTTGATCCACATCCTTAGATGAGTCATTTATGCTCAATTTTCAACCTGTTACCATTGGAGTAAGGATGGTTTTTCAATCTTCCATTTTAAATTTCTTGAGAATTTCCTTGATGTACTTGGCTTGACATATAAATATTCCTTTCTCTTTCTGAGATATTTGAAGCCCTAAGAAGTATGTTAGCTCACCAAGTAAATACATCTCGAAATCACTTTGCATCTTTGTAGCAAACATCTTACTTAGTCGATCATCATTGCTACCAAATATTATATCATCTGCTTTAGCTATTAGACATGCTTTAGTTGCTTCATCCAAAACATATATGTCATTTGGAGCTTGACTTGTTGTAACCAAAATTTCACCATACCTTCCTTTCCTATTTCACTTTTTGTGGATTTGAATAGTATTGTGTGTCCTTGATCACACATTTGTCCCAGGGATAATTTTAAGGATCGAAAATTATCTTGAAGTTTAAAAATTTGGCGAATTTCACTAGTCCCTAATATGTAAACTATAAAATGTTTATTGATGTATCTATAAAATTATTCAAATTTATAATGATTTTATATATACTTTCTATAGAATGTTGGAGACTTTTATCATAAAATAATTTTTTAGTTTAAAATTTGGGCGAATCCTTTTTATTAAAAATGGAAATTGGCGAATATTTGTTTTGGAAAAAACATGGAAAATTAGCCCACCTACAAATATTAGCCCCTAAAATTTTCCATGATTTGTCCAACATTGAGCAGATTGTGATTCATTTTTTCAACCAATAGAACATTCTTGGCTAGAGCATCTTTGCTTCCAAGAGTGACTGTACCTAATCCTATAACATTTGAAGGTCCATCATTTCCAAAGGACATGGTTCCATCCTTCTTATCTTTCAGAGATACAAATTTATTTCTATCTCCAGTCATATGCGGTGAGCAACATCTATCAACATACCACACATCTTTGTTATTTTGAGCCTTGAGAGCAAGATCACAATTATCAATATTCTTCTTCTTCCATGTTCATTCATTCCATGGCTTTGAAGATTATTCTAGAGGATTTTCAAGTCTGCAGTCTCTAGCTATGTGTCCAAAGTTTCGACATCTGTAACATTCAATATTATTTCTTAAATGTTCAAATCTATTGATGTTTCACTGAGCCCTAGGAGGTTCATGTTTGATAGATCTCCTAGAATTGTATTCATTCCTGGGGTACGCACGACATTCTATAGATTTATGACCAAATTTTCCACATGAATAACAATAGCCATAAAAAATATGTTGGTACCTGGATGGAAATCTTCATCGAGGAATTGTCTTCCAAGGTTGTTCTTGCGAATCTTGTCCGATGAAGTCTACATGCATGTCAGATCTCATAGGTTCATTGTATTTTATTGTAGAAGGTCCTGCTTCTTCTTCTTTGTAACCGATTCCAATTCTGTCATTGTAAGATCGTTGATTGTTGATGAGTTCTTCCAATGCCCTTGAGCTGTTGGCATAATTTTGGATAATTTTTCCTTTCTTCACTTCCTTATGCAGCGAGACTACTTCGGCTTCTAATTCTTCCTTTTCTTGGTTGCTTTCTTCCAACTTCTTTTGAAGTGACTCTTCAATGCATTTGTGTTCTTCAACTTCAATTTTGAGATCTTGAACTTGCTCTTCAAGAGCATTGGAATGGATCTTCTCTTCCTTGAGCTCTTTTATAAGTTTGATTGCTTCCTTAGAAAATTATTCTATGGTCAATCCTTCTTCCTCGTTGTTTGATACCTCTTGTTTATTGTGCTTGGCCATAAAAAACACTCTCTCATTAGCTTCTTCTTCGTTGTCATTGTCTTCATCAGATGATGAGCTATCTTCTTTAGAGAGAAAGTTCCTTTTGGATCCTTGCTTGTTGAATTTATAAAAGCCTTTATCTCATTTTGAGTTGCCATGACTTATTTTTGGACATTTTGATGCAAAATGCCCAACCTCACCACAGTAGAAACATATCAATGGAAGTTTACCTTTGAATTTTTTCTTACCAATTTTTAGTTTTCTCGTAAAGTAAGCATATTCTTCATCTAAAAGACCTTTTTCATCATCTCCCTTTTCTTCACACTTGCAGGTGCATGTCTTTTCAATTGAAGGTTTTTTTTCCTTATGGGTTTTCTGAGATGCAACGAATGCATTTTCTAGATGCGAAGTACCCTCTTCTTCATCAAGTCCCATTTCATATGCTATGAGAACTCCATGTAATTCCTCTTTGCTGAGTTTGTCTAGATTTGCACTATACTATAAGACTGATACCTTTGGGTTGAATCTCCCTGGTAACATTATAAGAATCTTTCGTATAATAGTCTTCTCGTCAACTGGCTCTCCCAATCCTTCCAGAGTATTGGTTATTTCATCAACGTACTAGAAATATGCAGAAATGTTGCAATCTTCTTTCGTTCTAAGTTGCTAAAATTTTTCTCTATAGATTTGAATCTTTGCTTCTTTGACATTTGAGTCACCTAGACATATATTCTCAAGCTTTTCCCATACATTTTTGGTGGTTTTACAACCCAAAACCTTATGATAAGCAGATTCAATAATTCCATTGATAATAATATTCTTTTCTTTTTCATCATTTACCAAATTCTTCTTACCTTGTTCACTCGCAGTTGATGTAAATCCATTTTGAATAGTGTGCCATACTTCTTAACCTTGTGCCGAGAGATAGACCTCCATTATTCCTTTCCATAGTGCATAATTATTTTCATGTCACAGAGGTACACCATTCTTGGTATGCTCTATAACCTCGTTCCAGCTGTTAAACTGCTATTGAAGGAACCAAGCTCTAATACAAATTGTTTGAAATACTGAGAGGGGGGATGAATCAGTATTCCTTTCAATTAGAGCATTAGTTAATCTTAAATTATTAGCAATTTTTTTACAATGATAGTAGCAAACAAAAGAACACAAATGCACACAGTTTTTAAGGTGGAAACCCACTCCGGGACAAGAACCACCTAATGCTTTTCTAATGTTTCTTTAATATTCAACTCCAATTGAAAATAAAGCTCCGACTTCCTAGAATCTAGAAAAGAATTCTTCTCCATCTCCCACTGGATGGATGCTCCAATGCTTGAAATTCTTCAGTAGTCAACTGAATGAATTCCCCAACACCCAATGAGCTACAACTCACCCTAGCACCACCCTACCACCCTATAGAAGAATAAAAGAAGAATGGGCTCTCGTACCAAGGAAAATGGTCCACTTTACAATGATATAGAATGATGTAGAAGAAGAAGACACACTAGACCATAACCCCAACTATGACACAACCACCTAATGATGATCCTAGATCTCCAGACACTGCCTCTTCAACTCTTGGTAGATAGACACTAGAACAATTTTTACAATACTGTATTTACAATGACTTAGTACAATGATACCTTTACAGTGTCTGTATGCAGTGCTGCCCACTTGAAGACTTCATGTGATGAAATTATTACTGTTGTTCTACACCTTGGTTGCTACTCTTTTCATGCTACCCTCTGCTGCACCTTGCTTTTCTTTGCTACCTTAGAAAGTATGGTCCTTTGCAACCCTTCACAACACATGATCTAGCTTTTTCTTGCCTTCTAGGAGCTCGATATTGAATATAGTGTATCTCTGTTATTTATGATCCCCAATATCTGATTTGTGGTTTTGTAGTAGTCCTTTGAGTCTTCTTTCCAATGTCTTAGGTCTGACTCAATTTGGATTCTTCAAGAGAGAGTTATGCCCAATTTCTCACAATGTCCTAATTATGGATAGTTTCAGTAGAGTGAACTTGTACAGTGTGCCACGTGTCACTGTTTCTTCATTCAACTCTGAAATTGATAGATATAAAACTAAAGTCCATGCACTATCTTCCAATTTTTACAACATTCCAATCTGATACTAAGAGAGAGAGTTATGATGATTTTCCCAAGGTCACTTCTTTGAGATGAATTTCAGGAGCCTACAAAAACACTGAATTCCACAGATCATATCTCTGAAAATATTGCGCAACTTGATCTAAAATTTTCGTAGGTGCTTCCTCATGATTTCAGCTTCATCTCGTAAAAATTTCATCTTTTGAACCTTCGTAGAAAAAAATTTAGAGTGAAAATCCCATGATGACCTGTTTCAGATGGAGAAAACCCTACATAAAGAGGATATGAGGATCACAATTTATATAAATGATTAGGTTGAGAAGGGCTTCAACAAGTGAACGTGGGAGGGATTTTAGGAGATTGAAAAATATTAAATATGACTTTTCAATGACCCATGCTACAACCCCATGTGGTTTTAGCCCACTAACTCGGGGTACAAACTTCAAACATGAATATCTCTCAAACCGTGAAGAATTACGTGGCGTGCCATATATCAATGGAAACATCTCGACAAGTAGAAACCATAAAAATCATTATTGATCCAGAATATATTAAATTGGTAGGTCAAAATTCCCATGCAATATTGGGGTATCCCCTGGTGCTGCTTGGGTTGACATTAATGACAACCGCTGATCAACAACGGGCTCACCAATGTAGAACTGAGGTACTCATAGTAAATATTGATACACATAGGGTCCATGTGTGAATTTATGACATTAGAGAAACCAAAACACCCCCACTATAAATAACTATAGGAAATACATGTCGTAAAAAGGAAAATAAAAGTGCAGATTTGGGAAGGAAGACATTCTTTAGGGATCTGATTTCAAAAGAAGAGAAAGAAAAATCCACCTCATACAGGGACACGAGGAAGACATGACCACAAAAATTTGCCACTATATCAAGGCCAGAGGCATCTACACCTTCAGTATATGGACTTCATCATCTTTCACACAACATATCCACTCCTGAAATTAAGACCCTAAATCAAAAACAATAGTGGAAATTGTTGATAAAAATATGAGAATTGAAGGATAAGGGGAAACCAATGAGGGGTAGCCAAGTCCTGAACCAGAATAAAGCTTACTTGATTATCATCATCTAGATTTGGGTAGTGCAGTGAAGCAGTCGATCCTCGAACAACCTGATCCCTTATCCATATTTCAATCCCCTGCACATTCGGAGGTCAGCTCATCTCATCATGAAGGATAAACTATGGGGGATGAAAATACTAGAACAAATGGTATTATTACTTTTGAATTCCCAATATCGGAAATAAGAGATAAAGCTCCTATGAAAAATATTCCTTTATCATTTCTGCCATCCTTGCAAGGGATGGCCATTGAAGATCCTGACACCTTTATGTTCGAGTTCGATGTCATGTGTAGAAGTTACAACTACACTTCGGATGCCCAAAAGCTAAAACTATTTCCTGCTACTCTGAAAGAAGAAACGTTGAGATGGTTCATGATACTGGGTGTTGGCTCGATCCGAACCTAGAGTTACATGAAGGAGGCATTCCTCTCTAAGTATTAGGATTACTTTTGAACCAGGGATTTGAAGGAATAAATCTTCAGGATTACATAGAAGGAATAGTAAATATTGGAAGACTACATGGAATGATTCCATTATAATTTACAAAGGTCTAATTTTGCTGACTTATCCCCGGAAATCTTGAAAACAATATTTATAAGAGGTATGAGAGATGATTTGCTGGAGCAGTTGAATCTATTTGGAAAAGGAGACATATCGCAGGAATCCCTTGAAGAAATAATGAATCTCTGTTTGCAGAGTTCAAGAGGATCATCCAAGGGAAGGAGTTTAGTTTGGGACCCTTCAGTCCAGATATAGAAGTCCACAAGTGGAGGAGTAACTAGAGAAGATATCATGAATCTATTTGAGGATTTTAAAACTGACCTCCTTAATATTCAATCTGCCCAGATTACCATAGTACAAGTCAAGAAAGCACAAGAAGAAGTTGAAGCATCTTTGGAAATATTCTATCCTTGATGCAAAAAGAAACAACTGCAAAGGGGATGTGAACTGAACAACATTAGCTTGTGCAATATCCGTGAGTTGGCGCATTCCACTAGTCAATGCCCAAAAATACCCAGACTGAAATCAGTGCTTAAGAAATCAAGCAAGGAAGTCTAGTCTTCCTACTTCATCGGATCAAAGAGACCATGGCAGCCATGACCTACATGTATGCCTCCATATTTTTCCTCACTTAATCCTTGCATTAATGCTTATAATGGTTAGAAATTTCCATGGCCATATGTTAGGTCCCTATATTACTAGTATAGTCCTTTATTGTTGTTAGTGTAACCCCCTTATTGTTATTATTGTACCCCTATAATCCCCATATTGTTATTATTGTGCCCTTAAATTATTATTGTCAGGTCAGCTAGGATTACATTGTGGCCCCATGGACTCCTATATATAGAAAGGAGGTTTTCTAATTTGTATTATCCAAGAATTTTTCATTCATGTAATGTATTGGAGGTTCCCCCTCAAAGTGGCTTATTTCTAAGGCGTTGATATCTCTTTTCTTCTATTTTTGGAGCTGGTTTCACAACATTTGGTATCAGAGCTTTAAGATTCTAGGGTTTCGTTGCTCTAAATAGGTCATCGTGGAATCTTAGCTATAACGTTTTTTATACGAAGGTTCAGAAACTAAAATTTTTAGAGTGCAAAGCCAAAATCCTGAGGAACATTGTTGCAAAATTTTAGAGCTTGGTTCGCAATATTTTCGGAGATATGATCTGTGCAAGTTAGGTCATGTTGCAAGCTCCTGAATTTAACCTAAACAGGTCATCATGGTATTTTTGTGATAACATTTTTTCTACGAAGGTTTAGAAGCAAAAAATTTTAGAGTGTGAAGCCAAAATACCAAGGAACAGCGTCGCAAAATTTTCGATATTGGTTTGCAAAATTTTTGGAGATATGATTTGTGGAAGTTAGGGCTTTTTCAGACTTCTGAATTTCATCTCAAAGAGGTGATCGTGGGAAAATCTTCATAGCTCTCTCTCTGAGCATCGTATTGGAATGGTGTAAAAGGTGGCTGCAAGTACATGGACTTTAGTTTTTGGTCTATCAATTTTAGAGCCAAAGGAGGAAACAGTGACATGTGGCAAGCCGTACAAGTTTGCTCTACTGAACCAGTCCAAAATTGGGTCATTGTGTGAGATTGGACATAAATTTTTCTTGAAGAATCCAAATCAGATCAGACCTATGGCATTTGAAAGAATCTTCAGAGGGCTACTACAATGCTGAATTTCAGATATTGAGGATCTGCAAGTATAGAGATAATTCAATTTCAATATCGAGCTCCTCAAAATCAAGAAAAAGGTGTGTATTTTTTTTTCCGAATTGCATAGGTCTTGTTTGAAGAATCAAGTTGAATTGATTCGAAGGGCATATTGTAGAATAGATATCAGTAGTGGATTCTAAAATGGCCTCTAAAAAGAATTCAACACCCATTAAGCCTTTAGAAGGCTCTACTGTGACTCATGAAGACAAAGAATGGAAACATGACGTATCAAAATTACAAGAGCAAGTGCAACAAATTTCGCTCTCGCAAAGAACAACAAAAAATTAAATGGAAGTTTTGAAGAAAGGCATGGAAACTAAGATGGATGGTTTGAAGAAAGGTGTGGAAGCTAAGATGAATGGTTTGGAAACTAATATGAATGGCATGGAAGTGGGAATGGAAGCTAAGATGGATGACATGGAAGATAATATTGATGAAAAAATGAAAGACAACATGGAAAACATGAAGAAGGATCTAAAAGTAGACATCGAAGGTTTGGCAAAGTTGATACAATAAATGTTTCATAATGGTGAAAATACAGTAGAGGAACTCATGATGAGAACAAAATAAATTTTAATCGTGATTTCATAAACTCTAATGTTGGAGGCAACAACCACCATATTCCAAAAATGGATATGAGGAAGTTTGATGGAAAGGATCCTGTAACATGGATACTACAGATGGAGCAATATTTTGATCTCAATAATGTGCAAAACACACAAAATGTATGCATTGCAACTTTACATTTAGAACAAAATAAATTTGTATGGTATCGATGGCTTTGCTCCCGTAAAAAAATTGTCACTTGGTCAATTTTCACGGAGGAAATGATAGCAAATTATGAGGATACAAAGAGCAACACTTTCTTTAGCCAATTGATAAATCTCAAACAAAAGTGTTCAGTGGGGGAGCACATTGAGGACTTCCAAAAATTGAATATAAGGGTAACTGATCTTTCAGAGGAACACAAGATCAATCTCTTCATAGGTACTTTAAAGGATAACATCCAACATGAAGTTTGCGTTTTGGAACTTGATTCATTGGAGAAGGCATTCAATTTGGCAAGAAAAATTGAATGTAAAATTATGGCGACAAGGAAGCCCACCACTCACTTCTATAAAGATGGAAGTGTTGCTACTCCTAGATTTCCACAACCTACAAGTTTGACACCACAAAAATTGGAAGAGAAAAGAGAAAAAGGACTTTGCTACATTTGTGATAGAAAATACACTAAAGGTCATAACTGTGCTGAGAATAAATTATTTTACATAGATTGTGAAGAGGAAGAAGAAAATGAACAAGAAAAAGCTATACACCACGAAAAAACCATAGAACAGGAAGAAATTAGTTCGACCATATCGTGTAATGCATTGGCATGAATTACCACTCCTCAAACCCTCAAGATAGAAGGACATATCAAGAAGAAAAAGGTAATAGTGTTGATTGATTCATGTAGCACCCATAGTTTTATTCATTGTAAGGTAGCCAAGGAATTGAATTGTTTCCTATACCCAGCACCAAAATTTCAAGTGATGGTTGCAAATGGAGGAACTATAAATTGCTCTGGAAAATGCCATAATATCAAGCTAACCATAGGGGAATATGTATTGAATAGTCCAATGCTTTCCATTCCTATGGGAGGTGCTAATGTTGTACTAGGAGTACAATGGTTACAATCTTTGGGGATAGTAACTTCTAATTTTCAAGAACTTTTCTTGAAATTTTTTTCAAAAGGAAAGGAAGTCAAATTACTAGGTATTGTAGGGAAGCCGAGAAATATAATAAGCTCTAATGTCATGACAAAGATTCTAAAGAAAGAACAATGAGGCGTAATTGCACAACTATGCCCACTAGAAGTTCCAACATCAAAATCATCTATTTCTACAGATCTCCAAAAAGTCTTGGACAAACATTCCAAGGTGTTTGAAACTCCCAAAGGACTCCCACCTATTTGTGATCATGATCATGCTATTCATTTGATTCCAGGAAGTGTTCCTCCAAATATCGGCCTTATAGATATCCTTATGTCCAAAAGAGCGAAATTGAATGTATGATTGAAGAAATGTTAGAGGCAGGTATAATTCAACCTATTCAAAGTTCTTTCTCTGCTCTTGTAGTATTGGTACACAAGAAGGGGATCATGGTGCATGTGTCCGGATTATAGGGAGCTCAATAAGCTCACCATTAAATATAAATTTCCCATTCCTGTGATTGATGAATTATTGGATGAATTATGTGGAGAAATTTACTTTAGCAAGTTAGATCTTCGTTCAGGATATCATCAAATTAGAATGAAGACTGAAGATATTCCAAAAACAACATTTCGAACTCATGAGGGTCATTATGAATTTTTTTTCATGCCTTTTGGCCTTACCAATGCACGTTCTGCATTTCAAAGGTTGATGAATTCCATTTTCAAACCCTTCCTTAGAAAATTTGTGCTAGTATTTTTTGATGATATACTAATCTATAGCAAGTCTTGGAAGGATCATGTTCAACATGTTGACAGGGTGCTCAAACTATTGCAAGAGAAACAATTATATGAAAAAACATCCAAATGTTTCTTTGGAGTACAAGAGGTGGAATATCTGGGTCATATTGTATCTCACGAGGGTGTTATGGTAGACCTTAACAAAATTAAATCCATTAAGGAATGGAAAGTCCCCACAACCATAAAGCAGTTGCGAGGATTTCTCGGGTTTACAGGGTATTATCGCAAGTTTGTTAAGAATTATGGGAGAATAGCAACACCTCTAACAAAATTATTGAAGAAAGATGAATTTTCATGGACTCCTGAAGCATATAAGGCCTTTTAACATCTTAAAGAGGCAATGTGCCTAGCACCAGTCTTAGCTACGTCAGACTTCACAAAAACCTTTATTGTGGAATGTGATGCCTTAGGAAATGGAATTGGTTTTGTTTTAAAGCAAGAAAGAAGAACCATTGATTTTGAAAGTCGTCAAATCAAAGTAAATTATTTATAGAAACCTATTTATGAGAAAGAAATGTTAGCAATACTGCATGCACTAAAGAAATGGCGAACTTACCTAATGGGAAGGCACTTCAAGGTAAAAACCGATCATGATAGTCTTAAACACTTTTTGGAACAAAGACTATCTTCAGAAGTGCAGTAGAAATGGGTCACAAAGATTTTGGGTTATGAATTTGAAATAATCTACAAAAAAGAGAAGCTAAATGTTGTTGCAGATGCACTCTCAAGAAAGAATGACGAGGTGGAAGCATTTCTTTTTGTAATTTCTATTATCCAACCAGATTGGATAACCGAAGCAAGAGATTAATGGAATAAGAATGAAGAAGTGTGGACACTCATTCAAAATTTGCAGCAATATCCTAGTACATCTGATACATTTAGTTAGAAAAATGATTCCTTATGGTACAAAGATCACTTATATCTTTGTAAGAATTCGCAACTAAAACAAAAGATTCTTTTGAAATTTCACACTTCTCCTTTAGGAGGACACTCAGGATTTTTTAAAAATTACCACTGGGTGGAGAAATAATTTTTTTGGGATGACCTTAAATCTGATATTCAAAAGTTTGTAGCGGAATGTTTGTTTTGCCAGTAGAATAAAGTTGAGACAATTAAGACCCCGGGTCTTTTATGACCTTTATCCATTCCAAGTCAACGTTGGGAGGATATTTCAATGGATTTTATCACAGGCTTACCTAAGTCCGAAGGAAAGAGTGTCATCATGGTGGTAGTTGATAGAATTACCAAGTATGCACACAATTGCTACTACATTTATGGACATAATTCAAAAGCTACTTGGAAACCCAAGGGTTATTGTGAGTGACAGAGATCCCATTTTTACTGGAAATTTTTGGACAGAGTTATTTTCTTGTTTGGGTACCCATTAGCTCATAGCTCATCTTATCATACTCAATCCGATGGTCAAACTTAGATAGTAAATAATTTTTTGGAATTATATCTTCGTTGTTTTGTATCTAATAAACAAACACAATGGGTCAAGTGGTTACCTCTCGCTGAATGGTGGTATAACACTTCCTTCCATACTGCAGCAAAAATGACCCCATTTATGGCACTTTATGGATATCATCCACCATCCATCACATCATATTTAAGAGAAAATTAGAAGTTTCAAGCAGTGGAATATCACATCGAGCATCAACAAGAAGTTCTCCAACTCTTAAAGGATAGCCTAAATTTGGCACAAAATTGAATGAAACAACAGGCAGATCAACATCACAGCGAAAGAAGTTTTGATGTAGGAGATTGGGTATTTTTAGGGCTACAACCATACAAACAAATTTCCCTCAAGCAAGCTAAGAAGGATAATAAATTATTGCCAAATTACTATGGTCCTTACAAGGTGTTGAAAAATATTGGTACTCTGGCATACAAATTGAAGCTTCCTACTTCTTCACAAGTGCATCCAGTTTTCCATGTTTCATGCTTAAAGAAGGTTATAGGTGAAAATCTTCCAGTTCAAACAATATTTCCAGAACTTGATGAGGAAGGAAAAATCATATTGCAACTTGAAGCAGTCACAGAAACAAGAACTCGACAGCTATGGAAGCAATCAATTTCAGAGTATCTCATCAAGTGGAATAGCTTACCCACTGAAGATTCTACATGAGGATGAGAATTTTATACAGAAGCACTTAGAGCTACTCAGGCATTGAGGAAAACACTTTTTTGAAGGAGAGGGGCATGTTAGGTCCCTATATTACTAGTATAGTCTGTTGTAGCTGCTACAACAGCACCCAAAATTTTGGGGTATATTTAAAATTTTGGGTCCCTCCCCCCCTTTTACCCTTACTTGCTTAGTCGTTAAGGCTCAAACCTGACCTATAGATAATGAAATCTTTGTAACCTATCCCAAACCCCTCATGAGCTTTCTCACCATCGTGACCAGAGGCTTCTGCTGCAATCACGCCATGTGCGGGTGGGATCATCAAGCACATGCTCAAATAGGATATTTCGGTGTATTAAGGATGTACATTAGAAACCCTTTCACCGTGGTCGTTAAGAATTTTGTTTGGGTATTTTCTGTAAACTCATAATCACACATAAATTATGTGGGGGATCATTCTCTAAAAGAAAAATGAACTAATCGATATTATTGTGTGCAGGCCCACCCCATGGATATGGCGAGAAATATCACCATTGTGCTGAAGAAAATGAATCAAAACTGTAATTACAGGGTGCCCCAATCAGGAAAATATTCGATCGATCAAGCCACGTGTTTTCAGATGCATATTCTTGTTCCTAAAGAGAGAGGCTTGTCTAAGACAACGATTTGCTCAACGAGGGTCAAAGGAACATGCTCTTACCATACGCACACCAAAGACATAGTAAAGAGAGGACCAAAATAGTACTATGCATTATGAAACGTGTCGAAGGTCATGGGCTAACGTAGACAAAGGCACAAATCCACAACTGCGCACTATATGGGCTATTCAATAAGCCATATCTCACACCTAATTCCATGAACTGCCACACAATATAAACATATATGGGTCATGAAGCTTTTCCGATCGGGATGAATTTTGATGCATATAGAAACGATATCGAGCTCCCCTCACGAAAAGCTAAAGGGCCTGTAATGCATTCATTAGGGCCACATACGCGGCATTTGACGATAAGAGGAAACCACACCGGGAAGAGAAGGCGCAGTCCCATGGAGACCATCTATAGTCAATCTGAGTGGAGGATAAAATCACGGAACAGCAGAGGGAAAAACCTGCCTATTCTACACTGCGTTTGGTCCAAGTACAACTCTCTTATCACTTATGGTCATTAAAATAATTGTAATAAGAATACATAGTGAAGGTTTCTACTTAGCTATCGCCATCGCTTAGAGGCTTCCATAATTTTCGTGGCACATTGAAGAAATGCAAAAACTATCGCAACGTTGCTTTTCAGTTCAAACATAATAACGAAATAAACTACCACGATTATATACAATGTGAGTGCAATGATGGTTGGCTCCCTACGTTTCAACTCGAAAGAACGACCAAGGAGCATCACCATTTGTGCGACCCCGTATGGACAAGAATCTTGTCCTCTGCTCGACAGAGCTTCACATAGAGGACGAAAGACACTATGCTGCGTTCCAATGAAATAAAAAAGGGCCATTTCATATATGGAGATCAAGCACACTGAGTAATGAAACCTGGAGTTTGACCCAAATAAAATTAGAACTCTAGCAGCAGCTTAAGTAATGAGGGACAATGGCTGCAGCTATGTAGCTCCCATCAATCACGTTCCCCTCCATTAAATCAACCAGATTGCAGGGGCCACAGCTCAACAAAATGAAGAAAATGTCGCCTTTGGCCTTTTGCGACCAGTTGCCAGGTCGCAAAGCACATGGAATCAGTGACGAGTGTGACCTGCATGGATGTGCGACTGTGCGACCACAGGGAGGTCGCAATATTGCCCAAGTTGCTAGCTCACGAATTACGCTAATGAATAAGGGGTGCGACCCACATAAGGTTGTGATTGTGTGACCTAAGAATTCACATTCTGATCCAAGTTGCCAGGTCATAGAAAATGCAAAGCCAGCTAAGATACGACCACCCGACCATGTGACTACGTGACCAGGTCGCCAGGTCACGGAAATTGGACAGTTTATGCAAAGAAGAACAATATCCATCATATTACAAACCAGTTTGAAATGGTGTTGCACAGTCAGAAAAAACCTATGTTAATAGTTCGCGTGGAGCTTTTGGTATTCAAATGACATATATATTAATACGGTGGGCAGAATTTCATAATGGTGGTTTTTCAATATGCGTTGGAAAAAATTGTTTATGGCGGCATTACAATGGTTTTAAGACCATAGTTTAAAATGGTGCTACTTTGCCTACATGGCAATAAAGAATTTACCAGGGAATCAGTCTTGGAAGAGGATTCCTTTTTTTTCTGCTGCACCATCAAAGAGATGCAGGGTGTTTGAAGATGGGCATGAAGTTCAAGACCATTGCTAAATTTACATGGTTTGCAACTCCTCATCTACTGGTATGCTTTAACACTTAAGTGAACTAAACGCATCTGATCATGAGGAGAGATCATGAGGAGAGCAAAGTGCTGCCTCACACCAAGCATAGCTTCAGTTTGATAGAATCTAAGAAAATTTTGGGGATAAAGCATAGTAATTGAATAAGCACAAAGAAAAACCACATGAGCCATTCCCCCTTGATGACATAATGGCATAACATTTGACCACACAGGGGTCCAACTAATTTTGGCTTTGAAAAAATTATTGCATTTCATATGTTGATTCCCTAACGTGTATATATATATATATATATATATGGATGATTTAAATTCGCTTATCTGCAAGTTATATGAGAAGATGCTGATTTACTCTGTTGTTTTGCAGGTAATACAAGGAAACAGTAATGTCCACCCAAATCAAGAGAACTGCTAGCTCTCTCCGGAGGATTCGAAGCTAGTTTTCAAATCAATCTCAGAACCTCGTGTTATGTGGATGCTTAGTTTCTCACTCAAAACATAAACACCGCTTTCCCACTTATCAAGTCACACAAATTCCTTTAGCATGGCCAAGGCATCAACAACAGATAGGAGCTATTGTTTCACATATCAAAAGCTAAGGTTGTCCTTCGGAGAGCGAGGCTCTGATATCTTCGAAAAAGAAATGCATCAAGGGTATGGCCAAAGGTCACAAGTCACTGATCTGCCCAGGTCACAGGTCACATATCTTGGCAAGTTGCAAGTTGCAGATTTGCTCAAGGTTGTAGGTCGTGGATTTCCTCAGGTTGCAGGTCGCAGATTGCTGAAGGTCGCAAGTTGCAGGTCGTGGGTTGCTCCAGGTCGCAAGTAGAAAAATCCAATGAGGTCGCAGGTCGCAACAGTGGCCGAGGTCGCAAATCACAAAATATACTAAGTCGCGAGGCAGCCCAACGGTCAGGAAGAAAAAAAGTCGAGGAAGCCCAAAGGGCAAGTTTTATCCTATAAATACTTCCTTCGGGAGATTGTAAAAGATCTTTTGATTGGGACTCGAGCTGAGTACACTGTATTACCAGGATTATACATTTGAGCATGAATACAAGCATTTTGAAAAATCCCTTTGTGGATCTGGTGTTGTCATATGGATGAGCATTATTGCGTATTATATTTTTAGTTTCTCAACATCTTTAGATTAAGGGAACTGTATCTTCAATTCATATCACAATTGCATAACAGTTTGCTGAGTATGTTAATGGTGGTTGAGTTCATTTCACTTTCTTAACGAACACTGATGGCTTTGTTTATTAGCATTTGTGTTATCATTTAAAACTTTTAGGAAGTGAAGGGTGTTCTTTCCATGAGGAATTGTTTCTTTTGTGGTCAAAACAGTTTACAAGCATGACCCTAATGAAGTGTTGTTAACAACACTCCCTTCGGTATTCATGCTTTATTATTTCCTCTTGCTACTTCATAGTGTTATATTTACATTTAATGCATCAATAATATGTCTTGTATCATTTGATTAAGTGTGTATCCACTGTTTTATAGAGTTTAAGTGAGACCCAAAGAAAGGAGAAATCAGCGGTAGCCGGACCCACACCCCAGACGGGATCCCTATTCCAAATGGTTCAAGGTCTAATTGGGACCTTTTACCGGGGAGATCCCTTGCTGTTGGTTGGACAGATTTTCCCATCAACAAGTCCCTTATTTTTTTTAGTGTAACCCCCTTATTGTTATTATTGTACCTGTGTAACCCCCGTATTGTTATTGTTGTGCCCTTAAATTATTATTGGTAGGTCGACTAGGATTACATTGTGGCCCCACTAGGATTACATTGTGGCCCCATAGACTCCTATATATAGAAAGGAGGTTTTGTAATTTGTATCATCCAAGAATTGTTCATTCATGTAATGTATTGGAGGTTACCCCCTCGAAGTGGTTTATTTCTAAGGCATTGATATCTCTTTTCTTCTATTTTTGGAGCTAGTTTCACAACACCATATCCTACTCCTTCCTCAACAAAATTTCCTTCACCTTAGAACCAATGGCCTTCCCCTCCACCAATGCAATATATTTCATCACAATATTATCATTGGAGTCATAATTGGAGAGGTAATGGACAAGTTCTAGCCCCCTCTGCACTACCAATGTAGCAGCAGTTACAACTGCCTCCTCTCCAAACTCCTACACCTCCTGTCTGACCCCAATTGCTTGTGCATTATAACCCAAATCCTTATAACAAGGTAGCCCAGAAAATAAACACATTGGCTACTTTCCAGACTTACCTTATTACTCCTATTGGGCTCAATGAGATTCAACTTCGATCGATAAAAGTAATTGGACCTGGCCATGCTCCTATCATTACTGAGGAACAAAGTGAGTCACCAAGAAGGGGTATAGTCGAATCTAAAATGACAGTTACACCTCTAACAATCGATACAATACCAACTGTTACACCTATAGCACCCAGCTCAGAAATGCATGTTGTTCCTACAATAGCCAAATCAAGTAGGACTGGTGCATCTGTGACAACTAACTTAGCTATAAGAGCTCAGGATCCTCCATACCCTCAATGATTAATTGAAACTGGCCTAGCCTCACAAAGTAAATCAGAGTTTCTTAAGGAATTATAGAATCTATATGTGTGGATTCCACTGTTATAAGCTCTCAATCAAGTACCTATTTATGCCAAAAAGATGAGAGATATGTGTGTCAAAAAGCATGGAAGGAATCCTAAAAACCCTACTACTATCCATTTTATTGGGAAACTATCTAAACTAATGATTGATCAACCTTTTTTAACTAAATATAATGACCCACAAAATCCTACAACTACTCTTCATATTGATGACCAACCCATAACTAATACTCTGTTTGATTTGGGGGCAACCATTAATGTAATGACCAAGGATAATTTTATCTCCCTTGGTAGATAGGTCTCGTGTCAAACCTGAAGGGGTGATTGAAGATGTGGTGAAAACTATAGCTTCTTGGATATATCCAGCTGATTTTATCATTTTTCAAACCAAATCCAACCTGGGGGGTCATCCTTTAATTTTTGGGTGACCATGGCTAGCCACTGTAGATGCATTTATCAGATGTAGATCTGGATCTATGATGGTCTTAGATGGGAAAGCCACTAAGAATTTGAACCTTTACTCCCCAAAAAAACCACACATGGATTTGACTAGTGGGACGAATTTGAACTTGAATTTGATTTATCCCTACCTCTCCTCACACCTGGAAAAGAAAAATATTTTAAGGATGCAACAGAGGATGACATTATTAACGGTTTTATTACTAATTCCCTCTCTGTTGCTTCCATTAGAGATCCAGGGGAGGAGGATGAGGTAGATGATGTAAATATTGAACATTTGATAACCACTCTGCATACTCACAACTGTTGGGTATATGTTATATTATTTCCACGACTAGTCACATGCGGACCAACCCATATTCTTTCGGTGGGTGGACTTGCCCATGGTTTTGTGCATGGGTTTGCACATGGTTTTGGGGCATGATGGTTTTTAGTCCCTGGTATTTTGTATATTCGATCAAGGGAACTATGGTTATGTTCTAATCCATGGTTAATAGAATGGGGTTTATGTATGCTTCGGCATGTATATATATATATATATATATGTGTGTGTTGTAACATTAAAGGGAATATAATGAAAAATCAAGCTGGTCGTCCCGATTTGGGATCCAGGCAAAAATTTTTGTGTATATCTATTTTATGTTTTATGCTCTTGCTATTTTTTATTTTCTATTTTTTAAGATTCGTTTGTAGATAATTTTTGTACAGTGTTAAA
Organism: Pinus albicaulis; assembly: GCA_034641835.2. Classification (NCBI taxonomy): domain Eukaryota; kingdom Viridiplantae; phylum Streptophyta; class Pinopsida; order Pinales; family Pinaceae; genus Pinus; species Pinus albicaulis. Next base: position 40,307,748 of record CM076570.1, on the reverse strand, counting down.
ACCTACATTTGGTATCGGAGTTGTTTTGGATTCAAAGGGACGCCTTTGCTTCTGAGGGGTTTTTTTTGCTCGGGCCTGTGGTAGACCATATTCAGTGGGAGATCTGGGGGATCGATTCTTGTGGTGGAAGAAGATGGTGAGAAATGGAAAGATAGAGATTGAGAAATTTAATGGTTAGAGTTTTGATTTGTGGAAGCTTAAGATGGACGATCTGCTGGTGGATAAAGACCAGTTGATCGCGGTAGATCCGTGTACTAAACCAACAACAATGCCATATGAAGACTGTAAGAAGTATGATCGGAAGGTGAAGAGAAAAATATAGTTGTGTGTCTCAGATTTGGTATTGTTGAATGTATCTGGGGAAGCTACGATGAATAATATGTGGGAAAAACTTGGGACTTTATACCAATCTAAGTCTCTGGTGAATAAATTGTTCCTGCAGAAAAATATATATAACCTGAGGATGAAGGATGGAGACTTGGTGAAAAAGCATCCGAATGCCTTCAATACTATGGTAATTTAGCTGTTATATGTTGATATTAAAATATCAGATGAAGATAAGTGCATCAGCTTGGTGTGTTCTCTACTAGAGTCGTGGGACAATCTAGTTATTGCAATAGGTAGCAATACAACTACCTTAAATTTTGATGACATTGTCTCAACCTTGCTGTCAGAGGAAATGAGACGGAGAAATATGGAGGGAAAGAATGGGGAGGCCTTATCTGTATGAGGAATGTCCCAGAATAGAAAAAAAAACAAGGTTTCAAGTGGGAGATCTAAATCTAGAGGGAGATCTAAATCTCCAGGAAAGTTTGTAAAGGTGTGTTGGAAATGCGGAAAGGAAGGGCACTACAAAAAGGACTGCAGATCTAAAAATCCTGAGAAAGGAAAGGTATTTGATGATGCTCCTTTTGCAGAGGTAAAAACCACCTTAAATGAAGGTGGGGATGTGTATTTGGCTTCTTCCTCAAATACACATGTAGATCACGATGCATGGTTGATTGACTCGGGTGCATCCTTTCACTTCACTCCCAATAGGGAGTGGTTCTGCAAGTATGAGAAGTATGATGGTGGTGATGTCTTATTAGGGGATGATAGGAAGGCCAAAATAATCAGATATGGAAAATTCAAGTTGAAGCTACAAGGTGGAAGGATTAGAACACTTCTTGGTGTTATGCACATTCCTGCATTAGCCAAAAATCTTATTTCTGTAAGCAAGATGGATGATGCAGGTGTAAAAACATTTTTCGAGAAATATACTTGTAAGATGGTTTGGGGAGCATTGGTATTAATGCAGGGAGTTTGGATTGGAACTCTGTACAAGCTTCAAGGCAACACTATTATTGATGGATGCAACAATTCTGTGGTTCCTGAAGGTGGAGTGTAAAGCCTAGTGGTCTCTAAAGAAAATACTATGCTATGACATCAAAGGCTTGAACATATTGGAGAGAAGGACCTTCAGATACTACATGGAAATGGTATGGTATAAGGTATGTCTAATTTCTCTCTGGATTTCAATTTTTGTGAACATTGTGTATATGGGAAGCAAAATTGGGTGAGTTTTCCTTCTATTGCTAAGAGGGTGAACAAGATATTAGAGCTTGTGCACAGTGATGTGTTTGGACCTGTGTCAGTTCCATCACTGGAAAATTTTGTGTACTATGTTTCATTCATAGATGACTTCTCAAGGAATACATGGATATATTTCTTGAGGAAGAAATCTGAATTCTTTGACAGATTTAAATAATTTAAGGCTCTAGTGGAAAACTAGACAGAGAAGAAGATTAAGGTGTTGAGGACAGATAATGTTGGGGAGTTCTGCAAGAACTGATTTGAAGAGTTTTGTAAGAAGTGTTGTATAGCATGACAGAAGACTACTCCATACACACCTCAGCAAAATAGAGTTATAAAAAGAATGAACAAAACACTGATGGAAAAGGCGAGAAGCATGCTCAGTGGTACCGGGTTAGGACAAGAATTCTAGGCAGAGGCAGTGGAGACTACATGTTACCTGGTTAACAGATTACCTTCATCAACGTTGGAGGATAAGACTCCACATGAGGTATGGACTGGTAAGAAACCCTCTCTTTCACATCTAAGGGTCTTTGGATGTGATGCATATGTACATGTTCCAAAGGATAAAATGACCAAGTTGGATAATAAATCTGAAAGGTGCATCTTTATTGGGTATAAGGATGGTTTAAAGGGTTACAATATTTGGAACCCAAAAAAAAGGAAGGTTGTGTACAACTGAGATGTGGTGTTTACAGAGGTGAAAGATGTTGCTAAACATGAAGTCCTACCAAAGGAACCTAAGAAGATAGAGTTTGAGCTAAAGTATGATGAATCAGACTCTACAAAAGAAGAAGAATCAGAAGAGGAAGAACCACAAACTCCAGCTGTGAGAAGATCAGGTTGGGAAAGAAGACAACCAGAAAGGTATAGTCCATCTTCTTTCTATTCAAATTTTTCTTTGACTATAATTGATGATGATCCCAAAAATGTCAGGGAGGCAGTATATTCAGAGGATGGAAAACTCTGGAAGGAGGCCATGGTTGATGAAATGGCATCTTTGCATAAAAATGAGGCATGGGATTTGGTGGAGTTGTCAGCTGGAAGGAAGCCCATCGGGAGAAAATGGGTGTTTAAGAAGAAGATGAATGTAGAAGGCAAGGTGAAGAAATAAAAATCTTGGTTGGTAGCAAAAGGCTATTCCTAGGTGTCGAGAATTGATTTTGGTGATATCTTTTCTCCTGTTGCCAAAGTTACTTCTATTAGATTAATTTTATCTGTTGCTGCTACATTTTATTTTGAGGTAGAACAAATGTATGTGAAGACAACATTTATTCATGGGGATCTGGAAGAGGAGATGTACATGAAACAACCTGAAGGCTTTATGGTGAAGGGGAAGAAATAACTATTATGCAGGTTAAAGAAGTCTCTATATGGGTTAAAAAAGTCACCAAGGATGTGGTATCACAAATTTGATACCTATATATGGGGACATGTCTTCACAAAAAGCCATGTCTTCACCAAAAGCAAGGAGGATCACTGTGTTTATTTTAAATTAATTGGTGACCGTGTTATTTATTTGGTCTTTTTTGTGGATGATATGTTGTTGATTGGAAATGACAAAGAAATTATCTAAGATTTGAAGACTTAACTGTTCTCCAAATTCGACATGAAGGATATTGGTGTTGCAAACTATATTTTGGGCATGGAAATTAAGATAGATCGGGCAAAGAGGAAGCTCTGGTTAAACCAGAGGAAATATTTCAAGGGTATATTGCATAGTTTCAATATGCAAGATAGTAAACCAGTGAATGCTCCTATTCCTGTAGGTGTAAATATGTTTGTTGAACAGTGTCCCAAGACACAAGAAGAAGAGGAGGATATTTCCCGTGTTCCATATGCAAGTGTAGTGGGTAGCTTGATGTATGCAATGGTCTGTACCAGACCAGACATTGCACATGCAGTGGGAGTATTGAGCAGGTTTATGTCAAACCCAGGGAAGGAGCATTGGACAACAGTGAAGCGGGTTTCCAGATATTTGCATGGCGCTAGTAATTATGGCTTGTGCTATCAGGGAAGACCAGGATTGGACAGAGTTTTGGACATCCTTGGTTTTTTTGATGTAGACTAGGCTGGAGATTTGGAACAAAGGAGATCTACGTGGGTATATGTTTAGCCTATTTGGAGGTGTAGTCAGTTGGATGAGTAAAAGATAGTTTGTATTGGCTCTTTCAATTACAGAGGCAGAATACATGGCAACCACTCATGCAAGCAAGGAATCAGTTTGGTTGTAGAGATTTTGTTCAAGTATGGGGTGGGCTATAAGGATAGACTGTGATAGCCAAAGTGAAATTTTCTTGGCTAAGAACCCTACTTATCATTCAAAGACAAAGCACATTGATGTTTAATATCACTTTGTGAGAGATATGGTTGAGGCTAAAATGGTGTTGCTGGTAAAGGTGGACACTTTGAAGAATGTTGCAGGTGCATTGAAAAATTCTGTGAGCATTGAGAATTTATCTTGGTGTAGAGAAACAATGGGTGTTGTAGAGCTAGGCTAATGACTAAGCTCTCCTATGGCCCCCTGCGGAAAGAAAACAACAAGTGGGAGAATGTTGGGTATGTTTTATATTCTTTCCATGACTAGTCACGCACGGGGGGGTCACATGGGGGGTAGTAGTCCCCTTTTACGTTGTTTCAGGCGCAGCAGGGGCGTCACAGGGGGGGCGACAGCCCCCCCGGTTTGGGGTCCGTGACAACGTCCTGGGAAAAATATTTTGGACCCTATTTTTCCATGGGTGGACCTGCCCATGGTTTTGTGCATGGGTTTGCACATGGTTTTGTGCATGGGTTTGCACATGGTTTTGGGGCATGATGGTTTTTGACCCGTGGCTTTTGTAGATCCGGTCAATGGAAATACGTTATTTTCTAATCCAAGGTTAATGGATTTGGGTTTATGTATGCTTCGACATGTATATATATGTGTTGTAACACTAAAAGGAATAAAATGAAAAATCAAGCTGGTCATCCCGATTTGGGATCCAAGGGAAAATATCAGTGTATATATATTTTATGTTTTATGCTCTCATTATTGTTTATTTTCTGTTTTTTAAGTGTTTTTTGCAGATAATTTCTATACAGGGTTAAAACCTACAACAGCAGTCCCGTCAAAATTGAGCGAGGTAAATATTTAAACATTAAACCTATCTTGACTTCTGAACATAAAATATTACTGATACAGCTGTTACAGATTACTGACTCATGGCCTGTGCACTCACCACATTTACCTTAAAGATGGCTGCAAACTAGTTAGACAACTGCAACGCTGAATGAATCCCACACTTAAGGAAATAGTGAAAGATGAATTACAAAAACTCCTTAATGCTAACTTCATCTATCACATCTTTGACAGTAAGTGGGTGTCTCCACTCGTCATTGTTCCAAAAAAGAATGACAAGCAGAGAGTCTGTGTAGATTATAGAGAAATTAACAAGGCCACCCAAAAGGATCATTTTCCTTCACCATTTAGAGACCAGGTCCTGGATATGCTTTATGGGAATTTTTTTTTTTTTTAATTCCTGGACGGATTCAGTGGCTATAACCAAATATAGATTTCCCTAGAGTACCAATATAAGACAACCTTTACTTGCCCATGGGGTACTTTTGCATACAGAGTCCTTCCTTTTGGCTTCTACAATGCACCTGCAACCTTTCAAAGGGAAATATTGGGTATATTTTCAGATCTATTGAATGACTGACTTGAAATATTCATGGATGATTTTACACCTTACGGAGATTCTCTTAAAAAAAAATTAGCTAATTTGGAAAAGGTGTTGGAACGTTGTGTATAAACTAATGTTGCTTTGAGCACTAAGAAGTGCCATATGATGATGATATAGGGGATTGTGCTGGGTCATTTCATTTCGGCAAATGGAATTAAGGTATACCCTACAAAAATTGAGTTAATCTCGAAAATCCCAACTCCCGGGACTCAAAAGGAGGTACATAGTTTTCTGGGACATGCATGGTACTATAGGAGATTTATATAAAAAATTTCAAATATTGCATATCCTTTGTTTTCTTTTCTTATGAAAGATGTGGAATTTGTGTGGACAAAGAAGTGTGAGCAATAATTTTTGAAGCTAAAGCACTATGTAACAATAGCACCTGTTTTACGAGGACCAAACTAGAAGCTTTCATTTCATATTTCTACAGATGCATCCGACATAGCTGTAGGTGATGTTTTGGGTCAGCTGGAGGAAAAGAAGCCTTATGCCATATCTTATATCAGCTATAATTTAACTCCAATAGAGCTCAATTACACAGTTATTAAGAATTAATTCCTAGCAGTAGTGCATGCTATCAATAATTTTCGGCGTTACATCACCAGGTATTAGATATTTGTACACACTGACCACTCTGTCATTCGATTTCAATTGAATAATCCTATTACTAATGGTTGAGTTACATGATGTTTATTGTTGTTACAAGAATTTGATATCACTATTCTAGATAAACCTGGGAAAGATAATGTAGTTGTTGATTTCCTTTCTAGGTTAACCAGAGGTGATAATTGCACTGCTACTGAGGATTCTTTTTCGGATGAGTATATTTTTTCCATATCTACTCACTCACTGTGGTATGTAGATATAGCCAACTATATTGTTGCAGGTAAATTTCCACACTACTTATATTCCAGATAAAAGGGAAAGATCATACATCAGAGTGCCACTTACTCCTGGATAGAGGGAAATCTCTGTCACACTGGACCAGACTGTCAGATTTGGTGCTGTGTTAGAGAAGATGAGATTTTTGATATCTTGAAGGCTTGCCATGAGGAGCCCTGTGGATGGAACTTCACAGACAAGAGGACGGGGTACAAATTACTCTCAACAGGGTAATACTGGTCAACTGTATTCCAGGATGCCAAGAATTTTGTGAAGGGGTGTGATAGCTACCAAAGCATGGGCCAGCCTCTGCAATCAGACGAGATGCCATTACAGAATCAAGTAGTGATAGAGCCATTTGAGAAGTGGGCCCTAGATTTTGTAGGGATAATTAATCCTTCATCACAAAAAATGTCATATATATTGTTCTGTATAGATTACTTCACAAAGTGGGTCGAAGTGAAGGCATTAAATAGAGCTACAGAGAAGGTTGTTCAGACTTCCTGTTCAAAGATATTTTTGTTCATTTTAGGATATCTAGGGAGATAGTGACAAATGGGGGGCCCCAATTTACATCTCATTTTATTCAAAAATAGGTTTAGAAGTATGGAATTCATCACAGGATCACTTCACCTTATCATCCACAAGCGAATGGTCAAGTGGAGAGCACCAATAAAGTTATTGAGGGAATTTTGACAAAGACAATAGCCAGCCACCAAAGGAATTGGGCTGAAAAACTTCCAAAGCTATTGTGAGCTTACAAAACAAAATGGAGGAATACTACGGGCTTCTCACCATACGAATTGGTGTATGGTAAGAATCCATTATTCACCATAGAGTTTGAAATAAAAACATTGAGAACATCATTATAGGTCAATCAGGATTTAAGTACAACACAAAGACAAAGGTTGAATCAACTCAATGAGTTGGAAGAGAAATGGTTGGCTGCCATTCAACAGACATATATCAATCAGCAACAAAGAGCTATATGGCATGATAGGTTCATTAAGAAGACGGAATTTTAGAAAGGAGTTTTTTCTCTCTTGTACGATTCAAGATTCAAGGATTTCAAGGGAAAGCTCTGCACCAGATGACTAGGTCCTTATGAAGTAGACACAATATTTGACAATGGGACTGTAAAATTGGTTACCATTGATAGTGTTAAAACACTGTTATTGGTTAATGGGAACCATCTGACGTTATATCATCAACCTGCTTCGAAGGATTCATTTATTAACATTGTCGCGGACTCTGATCTTCATGCTACAGCAGCAGCGGGATGTTCCCCTGTGCAACCTGAAATTTGAATTTACAATAAGTGTAACAGTTGAAAACCACTCTTGTGGCTGCTGTTACACCTGTTTAAAAATAATAATAAAAATAAAAAATAAAAATAAAAGAACCTGACTGTGAAAACCTCTTTTTGGGTGGAGTCAGACGATTGGTAGCAGTTGAAAACCACTTCTGTGGCAGTTGCTACACCAATTTGTTTTCCAAAACATCATCCTTTCTTTCCAACTTATTCTACAAAGATTATGATACCCAATTGTTTTCAGTATTTATTTTTCCTAATGATAATGTTTTATGAAGAATAACACAATGGATAAATTGGCTGTTACATATGTAACAACTGACAGCCGTGAACAATGTTTTGAATATTGGCTGCCATCCTAACATGTAAAAATTATTACGATATTTAAATGGTACTGCCACGACTACTGGAGAAATCACACCATTATATCAAATTCCTCCTTCACATCTTTTCAGGTACGTCACCGAAAAGCTAACATCACCATCCTCTAATAATTCGATGATTATGGCAAGATTAATAACAATCCTTTTGATGGTCGTGGATTGTTGTCGTCATTAAAACTAGGGGGGATAAATCTTGTCATGATTACAAGAAATCCATTAGCCTTAAAGACGCCATTAATCCCACATACATAGAATTGAATACTATGACAACCAATCATGACCGGATCTTACCAAAAAGGGGATTCATAATCGAAGCACGTCACTTTAGATAATTGGACATTAATATAAGGTATGTGTGAGTATGAATAAGTGATTTAAAATATTTTCACCTCTTGCCATGAAATTCCATTATCTCCCTCCACTAGAAGTTTGTGCACCCTTAGTCGAAATTCTTAATCCAAGATAGCAAAGAAGGTTGTTGGAAGATAGCAAGGAGTGCGTCGATATCCTAGTTGGTTGAGCTTAAGGATTAATTAAGGTTAACAATAAGATGGGAGGATCAGTAGTGAGACATGAGCTGAATTCCAATGAAGCTTTATAGCATTTTTCCATAAGCATATCAGATATTTAGGGATGTTGGGTGGCTCGAGTACTTTCAGAGGTTGAAAGGCTCGGATGAAACAATTGCGTTGGAATTTGCAAGGAATTTGAAGGACCATCAAACCCAGGTCAGGGGTCTGCGGATCAAAGTTAAAGAAGAATTTTTTTCTCGAGTAACCACATTATCAGCCAAAGGCAGAAGATGGTTTAACAAGAATGTTAATGATTCTTCCTTGAAGGAGGATTTCCTTGTAGGAGAAGAAAGGAAGATGGGTTGATAGACTATCACTTCCACAACCTTGGGTATATTTTTCCCTGAATTTGATAAAGTACATTACCTATGAGGTAACGTCTACAATTGTCTTCAATTATCACTTTCCTTTATTGAACCATATTTGACACCAGTAGAAGACCAATCTTCCATATTTCCTGCTGAGAAATATCAAGCATATGGATGCAGCAATCAAAAAGGCAGTACACCTCGAAGCTTGTGTTACCAACCATGGTCTTATCAAAATGATTGTGTTGGATGCCTTAAAATAGCAAGGAAAGAGCTGGGAAGATTTCAATCAGAAAAGACGCAATATGAGCCGAGGGAAACAAGTTGAGACTTCGGGAGAAATTCATGAAGAGGCTGGAGTCCAAACTCAATCCACCAAGTCCGGAATTGAGAAAAGGCCCTATTATCACTCCACCAAATCTCTAAGGTTGAAAAAGATATCCCAATAGAGATAACCAAAAACCAACCTTTTAACTTGGTATCTAGCCCTACGAAGTCGAAGAAGGCTCTCTCAACTAAAATCACAGCTAAGAAGGCTAGATGAAAATCTTTTAGGCTAGTTATGAAATACAGAAGGGTTTTTCTTTGTTTTGATTGGGTTTGCTCAATGAGGATTAGGTCAAAGAGGTTAAGTCAGGGAAAACAGGATTACAGTTGCATATATTCAATGGGGAAAGGTAGGTAGAAGGATTAACACTTAAAGGTGATTTTGTGAGATGGTTTAAGACTGATGAGGAGTTAGGAAGAGCATAGGAGATGTATTCCTCCTAAACTGAAGAAAATGGACAAATTATGACAACTTTCCCAAAACAGAGTGTGAAAAACATGTATTCTTCCTATCAACTTGAAAATTATCATATAATAGACATGAAATGGTTTATGACCTTACAAAACATTCATACAAATGATAACAGAGAAGAAACAATGCCAAACATTCATACCATAGGTATCCTAAAGAAATAGCTGCGATTATTCATTAATTTGTGGCCAAACTGATTACATTATGTATTTGATCAATACAATAGCATCCAACTGATTCCAACCCTTGATAAGAGTGAATAAAGGGAATATATAGACATCAGAACTACATTCTCTCATCCTCAAGGGTCAAATTCCTGAGTTGAGGATGAGATCCACAAAATTCTGAACTGAAAGCTGGAGTGTAGGGAGCTCTAAGTGACTCCTCCCTAATTACATTGAAACTGATTCATTTGACTTTGATGATTACATTTACATCATGAACCTACCCCTAGGTAACCTATCCATATCATATTTACATTTACCATGGTCAATTACATAAGTGAAATCATGCTTTTCAAGATAAAACTCAAATTTTCAATGAAATTTCAAAAATATCAGAAAAATTTCAAACATGCCCTCTCTTTGCCAGGTGCACCCTTGGTAAATGCACCTTCCATCTTGTAGGTTGTTTTTGACTTGGTTGTAGGTGTCCAAATTGGCTCCAAGATAGCTTGTTGGCAATCCCTTCAAGTCTAGTTTTTTACATTTTTACCTTCTTGTTTTGCAAACCAAGGCTGGAAAAGTGGTTTTCTGAGATGTATTTACCATTGTGAATCCAATGGTGGTGGCATTTTGGTCAAAGGATGGCTCAAAAAAGAGCACAGTGCCAAGGGCGTTGCACGTTTGAAACTTTTTCTGTCACATGACTGTCCCAAAAACATAATAAAAAGACAGAATTTGAAAAAATGACTCAAAACCCTTAAAAATTGGTAAAGCGAGTGATGATGTTTTGACTAGGCTTGGAGTGAGGCCTCTGTAAGTATATCCCATTTCCTTTTCTCTTCTTTCATATTCAAAGCCTTAGTTTTTTCATTGGCTCTTTTGAGCTTGGCCATTGCAATTTTGTCTCTTTGGGCATAATTTTTTACCTTCCTCCTCAGTATGTCATTATCTTTGCTTGCCTTCTCCAAGAGCTTCTCCAAGTTCTGGTTAGCTCTATCAAGCCATGGCACTCGGTTTTCATTGATTACAATTGCAATTTGTTCATTCAAGGTTAGCTTATTAGCAAGCTCATCCTCTTTTTGCGTTTCCAGAGCTAGAGCTCTTTTCAGGCCTCTAGTATTAGGCCTTCTCCTTGGCACTGGTTCTTATTTTTCTTCAAGCAAACCATGCTTTTCAAGTGTCTCTTCTAACAAAACCTCATATTTTTCTACCTCCCTTTGAGTTGTGATGTATTTCACCTCATCAATGATATGCTTTGTCTTTAACTACTAGTTCTCTTGCTCAAGGAAGTTTATGACAAATTTGGACCTGTTAAGATTAGTTTGGAGCTCTCTAATCTTGGCATCATTTCCCTTGATTACTACACTAGTAATCTCATCATCATCATCCTCATCTAGGTCAACAAGGTTAAAATCCTACTCTATTTCATGGAGGTCATCCTCATCATGAAGGTCTGCCTCATGTACAACCTCCTCTACCTTATTTTATTTCCCCTTCTGTACCTGCTTTGTTGGTGACGAAGGCAGGGCCCCTTCCACAATATGTGGAGAAAACACCTGCCTATGACCCCTCTGGTATGTTTTTTCCAATGGTTGTATCTCAACCACATTTGATATCAGCTCTACAAGGTGACCCAGTCTTAATGTGGGATGGAGATGAGGGTGGTTAAATAGATGAAGATCACTGATATGATGATGATGCATGAACTATGGGTTGATATGGAGGAATGGAAGTGGAAGGATGAGATTATGAAGGCACATTTTGGGCATGCTGAATAGGTGGAGCAGTGAATATGTCATTAGCTATGAATGAACTCCATGGAACGTTCAGTTGTTTGAGGTGATGGAGGACTATGATTTTGATGAGGGAGTGGTGAAAAATACTGTTAATTTGGTGTTCATACTCTCTCTTCTAGACAATAAATTCCATCTTATCAATGCTCTGAAAGAGGTAGTAGGGTATGTTGAACATCTTTACCCTAGTGAAGTGCATAAGTAACCGGATGTGATAGGCATACAATCTAGAAAATATACCTTGACATCAAAATTATTTCATGATGATCTTCATCATGGGGCATATCTCTCCATATGGTAAGAGAAAGGAAAAATTCTCTTTCTTTCATTCTTGTACCTAGGTTTGATGAAAGGCTCATAGTTATGTTCCTCCAAGTATTTCTTTTTGAACCATTTCTCCCCAACATTTCATATCCCAGTGGTAGCTGAGATGATGGCAGTTGGCATAGTGAAAGTAACACCAGCTAGAGTAACTTGGTTGTCACGAAAATTAGAAATGAAAAGTCTTATCAACATAGCATGGTGTTGGACCTTATAAATTTTCTCACAAAAATCAAAACATCGAACATGTTTGAAACATGTCACAACCATAGGAGATGCCAAAAGTTCCCTGGTATTTTTTGGCTCTAATCAGAGTATTATTCCCCCTTTGTGTTGTCTCCTCCCCTCTATTTATTCTCCCTCACTATATGGTATATTTTCTTCTTCTGCCATGATGTCTTAGTGTCAAAACCCTAGGGAGGTGTGATGATGGTGGAATGTGATTTTTAATAATAGGGAATGGGATAGGGTAATTGAGGGAGATGGGGATAGGTATTTATGAGTTAAGGAATGTGACAGAGAGTAGGGATGTATAGGGGTTTGGAATAGGGAATTTATCACAAGTGTAGGGAATTGGGGGCCTAGGCAAATAGTATCCCTAGGGCTTAGGGTTTTAAGGAAATGAAGGCTTAGGGAAATGGATTGTTAATGTAGTGATTTGGGAAAGGGTATATAGCAATGTGGGAAGGTTTATTAAGGTTTAGGGAGTGAAAATGAACTATAATTAGGTTTTTTAGGAATACTAGGGTTTTAAATTTGAGGTAAGACACCATATTTCCTTTAACAAACTTCCATAACCCAAAATTATTTGATGGAGAAGAGTAATGGAGAAAAATTAACTTACTTGCTTTTTGGAGGCTTGAAGAACCATTGATGAAGTCTAGAGGGTGATTTTGTGAAGTTTAGAGGCGTTTTGGAAATTTCTGTGGAAGATGGGAAAGTGTGTAGTGCCATGACAAGCAGGCATGCCCTCTCTTTAATAGGTTCACAATGCCTAAGGTAGGCACACAACACAACACACAAGCGCACATCACCATAAGCAAGCGCGCCCTCCTTTTGGAAAATGCACAGCGCCTCCCCTGTTTTGCTGATTTCACCTTTAGAACTTGAAAACCCTACTTTGTTTTAGGATTATTGATGGTAGAGGAGAAAACTTAAGTCTCTCTTGATGTCATGAAGGATCTTATACTTGAGTGAAATTTATTTTTTTGTTTAAAACCCACTTTTTAATGTTTAACTTTCACCTTTGAAAGCTTTGGAAAATGTCATTTACACTCATGAATTTTTCTACTTTGCAGGATGATGATGTTGGAGTAGGCACTCTTTAAATTTCTTTTGTTTAGTGCTTATTTTTCCATTTGGAGTTGAATTGGTAGCTTTGGAATACTACTTATTACATATAACTAACATAAAATTACATTAAAGTAAAAATAAATTGCACTTGTGTTTTTGAATAAAATTACATTGCAGAATAAAATCATAACTTTGAAAGAAGAATTAAAAATTTGGAAATATTCCTTGGAGATCATCTTTACATGTTGAAAAATCTTCTTCAGATGATAAAGGAATATTATTCAATCACTCTCATTATTTTTACTGACATTATGCAAATGAAATGGTGTTTTATTGAACCTTGGAAAATAAAACCTAGTGACCTAATGGGACCTTGAATGACCAGAATCCATGGTGAATCTGACTGACATAATAATGAGATGAAATAGACTTTCATGACTGAAGTATGTTCGACATGAAGGTGGGCCAGCAAGTATAAATTTTGAGGAGGAGTGATATTTTATGGCTAGGGCTACCATTAGTGAGTGAATTTTTTACATGACCTAATGGAATGATTAAATTTTTTTTGAGTGGGACTCCTAAAATGATATGAAAAGATTATTTTTTATCACTGATAGCAGTATGAAAATACTGACACTAAAATTGGCTTTATTGGGGATGATAGCTCTGAAAGAGGTGTCAAGAACCACATAACTTTGGATTTTGCAAATCAGTGCCTCTTCCACTGGGTCAATACGGTAAAAAACTCAAACTAAAAAACTTGACTGAAAACTAATAACTGAAGAAATAGACTAACTCAATGCAAACTCAAATGAATAAAAATTGACTCAATACTAACTTACTTGACTAAAAATTGAACTTCAAAATTTTATAAAATCAGTGAATCTCCATGGCCTTCAATTCGAGCTCCGAACTCCAGAGATTCTCTACTTCACACTTGCAGAAAATGTAACTGATATTTACAATAAAATGTAAAACTAATCAAGAAATTTGTTTTAGAAAATATATTGTTTCAGGAGCCTACCATTAACTGTTCCTCCCGAACATTCCTGTCTATTTATCTCTTCAAGAAAATAAGCATTTTGTCCCTGACAAGCTGAAATATGATATGGCCCTTTCCATAAATCCTCAAATTTTCCATGCTTACCCTTCTCTTCATTCCTGGCATCCCAGTGGAGTACCACATATCCTATCTTGAAGTTGTCTTCCTTATTTTTCCGATCATAAATCTTCTTTATCCTGTCATGAAGTTTTGAAGTATTTTAAAATACTTCATCCCTTGTCTACTGAAGGTGTATCATTTGATTAATATGATGTTGTATGTAATTTCCCTCAGTCCCTGATTCTTGTAGAAATTTCATTATCGAGACTTCTAATGATGAAGGAAACAGAGTATCGACACCATATACAACTTGAAAGGAGACATACCAATAGAATTTTTATTACTCACCATATATTCCCCCAATGCATTAATCAACTTCTTATACAAATTATTTTTATTCGCCTCTAAAATCTTATTAATGATACTAATAAATGACTTATTAGAGGACTCCTCCAATCCATTACCTTGTGGGTAGTAGGATGTAGAGTGTCGGAACTTAATGTTATATCTATCACAAAACATAATCATCTTCTTAGACTTGAATGTTCCCGCGTTATCTGTGATAATCTTAGTAGGACAACCAAAACAGGACAAAAATATTAGTTTCTAAAAATTGAATGATGGCATAATCTGTTGCTTGCATGGTTGGGATTGCTTCAATCCATTTTGTAAAGTATTCTATGGTTGTCAATATCCACTTGTGCTGAGCGGATGATGCTGGGTGAATCTTGCCTATGAAATCTAGGCCCCACTGCTGAAATGGTGCATGGACTGAAATAGGTTGAAGAGGCAACGGGAGAAGCTTTCTCTTACCCTGAAAAACTTGGCGTTCATGGCAGCTCATTACTGCTTTGTAAAAATGTGCAAAAAGTTTCGGCCAATAATATCCCACTCTCAATATTTTATTGGCCGTGGTATTCCAATATAGGTGGCCCCCACAGTATTTTTTGTGGAAGTCATTCATCACTTCCTTAGATTCTTCTTTGACCAACACACCTCCAGGATCCTTCCAGTAAAGTGCATTATCTAGTATGTAATACTTTGAAGCTTTGAGTTTCAAAGATCTTCCTTGACTCTTAGTCATGCCTACAGGAGGGTTTAGGTGTTGCAAAATATAAACAATATCAGAATATCATGGAGATGACAAAAAGATACCATATACCTGAATGAGATTCACTTATTCTTCATTTTCAGACAAATTTAAAATCAAATT
Source organism: Pinus albicaulis (assembly GCA_034641835.2). Lineage (NCBI taxonomy): Eukaryota > Viridiplantae > Streptophyta > Pinopsida > Pinales > Pinaceae > Pinus > Pinus albicaulis. The sequence goes on along the minus strand of CM076570.1, from coordinate 40,292,309 downwards.
GATCTCAAGAGCATGAATATTTTACTCAGCCATGATCTTGGCTAAGCCTTGACCTTTGATCAGATTGGTGGGCTTGAACTCAAGGTCATACTCCAGTAAAGAGGGTATCCATCTCCCTCTCCTACCTTTTGGTTCTGTTTGCATGAGAACTTCTTTCACAACTGAATTAGGTACATAAGAAAGAGTTTGTGAATGTAACATGTAAACTCTAAAATATTTCAGCGCTTTAATCAAATCCAAAGCCTATTTCTCTATGATGTTGTAGCGAAGGGCTGCATTTCTGATATTGTGATTGAAAAATGAAATTGGTAATTATGTTTCGTACATTTTCTGCATCAAGAATGTTTCCATAGTGTGCTTAGAAGAAAATGAAAATATTATGAAATCACTAGTATAATCAAGACTTATCAAAACCGGGGCAGTAGTCAAGTCAAACTTAACTAAATGGAAATATTTTCGGGCATGTTCAAACCACTTCACATCACTATCTTTCTTCAACATGTTTGTCAATTCTTTAAGATGCTCTACTAAATTAGGAATGCATCTTCATAAGAAATTCATCTTACTGTTGAATTCTTGCACATCCTTTTTGTTGCGAGGGAAATCAATTTTCTCAATTCCTTGAACACAGGAATGTGACAAAGGATTTTACCTTCCTCCATAGAAAAAAGGCTTTTCTTTGGGTTGAGAGATATCTCGTACCTCCTGCATCTCTCAAAAACAATTCTCAAATGGTGCAAATGTTCATAATAAGAATGTGAAAACATTTCCAAATCATCTAAGTAAACAACCAGGAAAACATCTTTTTCATTGGCAAATGCTATTTCCATGGCCTCCTGGAATGTGGCTCCTCCATTTTTCAAACCAAATGGAATTTTGGCATATTTGAAGGTGCCCCAAGGTGTAGTAAATGTTTTTTTTTCCTAATCATTTTTGTGCACCAGAATTTGGTTGTAGCCTAAATAACCATCCAACAGTGGCATTCGAGAAGAACCAAAAACTCTTTGAAGTATATGGTCCATCTTTGGAATTGGATAGCTGTACTTGAGGGACACTTTGTTCAAGTTTATGAAGTCTATGCAGAGCTAGATTTCTCCAGCCTTCTTTCACACTGTGACCAAATTTTAAATCTAATCATAGAATCTGATCGGGACGATGATACCGAACTTGAAAATTTGATTTACCTATTTTTTAATTAATGACAACAATATGGGATTTATCCTTCTCAACTTTTGATGAAAGGGATTTTTATCAGACTTGATCGAAATAGTGTGTTGAATGATGTTCTTGTCATACACCTTTAAATCTACATATTCGAATGTGAAAACATCAGCAAATTCTGAAATAAATTTAACATATTCAACCTTTACCTCATGAGATAAGGACATGGATAGTTTCACCATATTTGGTTTGTCAGCTGTCCCAACGTTTACATCTTCAACACCCTTTTCTGTAGGCATCAATGTAGGCTTCCTTACTATTCCATCTTGGCAAATAACTATTCCAAAGGTATGAGACCTTTTGGAATATTGTTTTCTTTCAACTATACTATATCCATTTGATTTGCTTCTATATCTCGGTCACATTTATCAAAAATATCATCTATAGAACAATTCTCAAATTCTTATTCACCTTGGAGAAATTTGTTTATCTACTTATCATCCCAGAAAACTTGCCAATATCGCAAGTTATCGAGAACAGTGGGTCGGTGCTTCACATGAATCTCAAATGTTATGTTTGAAAAGATGGGGATTTTGAAATTGCTTGCAGCTTTAGACAAAAAATCTTCCATGATATTTTGATTCCTTGGCACCACTGTAAGTATACACTCCTGAAACATTTTCAAAATATCAAGTACATCATTCCTATATTGTGTCATTCGAGGATGGTTTTCTTCATATTCACCTTTGACTTTCTTGGTCACAAGTTCTGAATCACCATACATCACAATCCTTCTTTCACCCTATTTCTTCAAGATATTTAATCCAGTAATTAGTGCTTCATACTCAGCTTCATTGTTAGTGCAATCAAAAGATAATTTATAAGAGCACAACCTTACATTTGTAGGGACCTTATTCTGCTAATGAAAAGGGTTGCGTACCCATATTCCAATGCATGCCTCGTCTTTTCCCAAGGCACCATCAAAGTCCATGGACCATAGACCATTCTCATCCTTCTCATCCTCTAAATTTTGAAACTCTGATTTCTTCTTTGGCTCAATTTTCTGAATTGTCTCTTCATGCTTTTCCGGACTTTCTTCCACTTTATTTTATGGTTGTTCTGGATCTTTCACTACCTCTTCTGATTTTTGTTATGAAATTTTCAATGCTTATTTTTATGGTTTTCCTATTAATATTGAAAGATTCATCTTTTATTTAGCTATAACTTCTCTAAAACAATTATGGATCTATAGAACATCTTCTACATCTACTAGTTGGTTATCTACATCATTTAAGCCACTATCATTAAAAAAATTGAATGACTCTAAATCTGTATGTACATAATTTATCAGATGATTATTGGGATTTTCTTTTCTTGTGATCGTATATTTCATCTTAGTTACGTGGTTCAATTTTCTCAATTTCCCGAAAACATGGATAGTTGCATAAGAAAAGTATAATTGCAATGTACCTTGTAATTCCCCCCTCGGATCTTGACAGTAGCATTCCAAAGCATGGTGGTATGTCAGCTACCACCACATCCATTAGAACATTGTTTGCTGGAATATGCTCTAGGGATACTACCAAATCTTTAATCAAACCAATACAATGGACTCTACCTGAATTGAAGGAGTATAAATCATGGTAGGGATGGGTAATGTCAAGGCCCAACTTCTCCATTATGGCTTTTGGAATCATATTGTGGGAGGCTCCAGAGTATAACATGGAATTATGTGAAATTCACTAGTGGATTCTTAGGCTCAAGTAAAACTGAGGAACCTCACTATCTTCTAATTGATCATCAATAGCAGGACCAAAAATGAGTTTGGGCTGATCATCTTTGACATTTACCATGTCGGAAAAAGGATCTACTTTAAGCATCTTGGCAACATGGAACTTGTACTAGTTGTTCTTAAAAAGCTCGGTTAAGGGGATAAACATTTTTAACTTTGAAATTTCTGTATCTAAACTGAAGGGAATAGTTTTTTTTACATCTTTACTGACGATGTCTCGCTGTCCAGCTTGTTCCTTTGATGGAACTTATTTTTCTGATTTTCCTTTTCCTTATTGGCTGAACTTGTGGATGGTTGATTTACTTTGTTCTGATTTTTTATCATAGGCTCTTTTCCCTTACTTTTATTTCTCAGAGGATTATACCTTGTTTGAGTGTCTTTCTGCTGAGATGCTCTCTTTTGAATGGGATTAATCGACACATCTATGCTCCTCAATGACATCTGCCTATTTTTTGAACTAAGTGCATTCAAGTACCCCCATTGGTAATCATATGATTCAGTTTCTAATTCATTATCATTAGCAAGGATAAAATATTCATCGTTAGGCTGATCTTTCTTTTCAAAATATTCCTCATCTTCGGTCAAAAACATAGGAAAATCATCATCTTTGAAAAGGATATTTTCCTGAGCAATTGTGTCTTCATATTCTTCTTCTCCTTGTGCATATTTCTACTGTAAGGGTGTCATGGTGTATTGTTATTGCTATGGTGGTTGTTCAGGAGCCCTATGCTCTCTATGCTTAATCCTTAACTAAGGTTGTTGCTGACCTCTATAGTTAGGATTTCTGACCTCAGGCTATCTCTCCATGATGGAAATCCTATCAACCATCCGTTCAATAATTATTATAAATTTATCCATACTAGCATTGGAAGATGAGGTGGAAGGCTCATATTTAAGAGTAACTCTCCTTTCATTCCTAGCTCTAGTTCTCTTCATCAGCAAATTTTCCTCAATGTTGATCACATTCTTTTGCATATATTCCGGTGTAGCTATATTTCTTTATCTTAATTGGTAAGACATGTCAGCATCAAATGCATCTAGATACCATATGAGAGCTAAGCCTGGAGGAGGCTTAATCTCAATGGGGATTGCATTGTAAATCCTATTAAAGCGAGTATTGAAATATTGGACTAACTCATTAAGATTTAATTTAATGTTCTCATACTCAGCAAGAAACTGCAAGTTATTTTTATTTACCTCCCACTAGGCTATAAAAAAATCAATGAGCTGGTTTAGAGTGGCAATGGAATTAGAATTTAGAGACCTAAACCAAAATTTGACATCTCCAGAGAAAATATGGGCCTCATTTTTACATTTTCACCATCGACTTCCTCCAAATATATGAAGTCAGTGACCTTAGAAATATGGTGTCTTGCATATATGGTGGAGTTTTCATCAAACAAGGGGAGTCTTTGGCCATAACCCTGAGGTAAGTTAGTCAATTGGGTTGGTAAGATAAGTGGGAAAAATCTTGCCATGATTCCTGTTGAATGGAGTATTGGATTGAAAACATGAGGGATTTTCTGAATAGGTAAAGGAACATAAGTTTTAGGAACTAAAGTAGTAGGTATGTATGATGAGGTCGAAGGTGCAGATGAATAAACTACAATTGATTGAGTTTCAGGTTGAGTTGAGGTATAAATTTCCTCTTGATGGTAGAATTGGATCCAATATTTGATGTCAAGGTCATATTCAGGCTTAATCTCTTCAAAAAACCAATCTTTCATATGACTAAGGTATAATCCAGGAAAATAATTGACCTCATATAATCTTAAAGGATTGAATACTATGTCGGATAAGAGGTTTCAAACTTGGATTTAAACAATGAAAATTCAAACTTCAGATCATACAGTATATCTTCAAGATAAAGTAGCTTAGAAGGTAGAGAAGCAGATCTTACCAATGGAATTGGTCCTAATTGAATGTTTTCAGTTTGATATTGATGCCTTCAAAATATTTTCTCTGGATCATATACTGGATCAACTAGATCAGGGTTGGGATTTTCTATGGTATATCTTTTGGAAGCCAGCTCTACAATTTTAGCACTGAAATTATCAAATAAGCCTTTCTGAAACTTAACCCTATCATCCAAAGGATCAAATTCCAAAATTTTCTTGTGTCATACACCCAGGGAGAATAAATCTTTCGTTTCCCGGCAACGATGCCAATATTTTATCACTCCTCCAGATCTCCAAGGCTGAAAAAGACATCCCAATAAAGGTAACCATAGAACAAATTTTTAACTTGGTATCTAGCCCTACCAAGTCGGATAGGGCTCTCTCCACTAAAATCATAGCCAAGAGGGATGGATGAAAGGGTTTTAGGCTAGCTATGAAATTCAGAAGGGTTTTGTTTTGTTTTGATTGGGTTTTCTAGATGAGGATTAGGTCAAAGAGGCTAGGTTAGGGAAAATAGGATTAGGGTTGAATAGATTCAATGGTGCAAGGTAGGTGGAAGGCTTAACACTTAAAGGTGATTTGGTGAGATGGTTTAAGACTGATGAGGAGTTAAGAAGAGCATAGGAGATGTATTCTTCCTAAACTGAAGAAAATGGAAAAATTATGACAACTTTCCCAAAATTGAGCATGAAAAGCATGTATTTTTCCTATCAACTTGAAAAGTATCACATAATAGACATCAAATGGTTTATGGGCTTAAAAAACATTCATACAAATGATAATAGAGAAGAAAAAATGCCAAACATTCATACCACGGGTATCCCAAAGAAATAGCTGCAATTCTCATTAATTTCTCACCAAACTGATTACACTATGTCCTTGATCAATACAGTATCATTCAATTGATTCCAACCCTTGCTAAGAGTGAATAAAGGGAAAATATAGACATCAAAACTAAATTCTCTCATCCTCAGGGGTCGAATTCCTGAGTTGAGGTTGAGATCTACAAAATTCAGAACTGAAATCTGGAGTGTAGGGAACTCTAAGTGACTCCTCCCTAATTACATTGAAACTAATTCATTTGACTTTGATGATTACATTTACATCATGATTCTATCCCTAGGTAACTTATCCATATCATATTTACATTTAACATGCTCAATTACATAATTGAATTCATGATTTTCAAGATAAAATTCAAATTTTCAATGAAATTTTAGAAATATAAGCAAACTGTCAAACACACCCTCTCTTTGTCAAGCACACCCTCCCTTTGGTAAAAACTCCCTCCATATTGCAGGATATTTTTGACTGGGTTGTAGGTGTCCAAATTGGCTCCAAGATATCTTGTTATAAAGCCCTTCAATTATAGTTTATAGATATGCCTTCAGTTTTCAAAATGAAGCTCATTTTCCCTGTCAAAACGCAATCCTCCCAAGACTACTAAGTGTGCAGTGCCAGGGCCAAAAATGAGGCAGAAACATGATTTTTTACTATTTTTTTTCATTTTTACTTGCTTATTTTGCAAAAAAATGCTAGAAAATTGGTTTTATGAGATTTATTTACCATTTTTCATCCAATGGTGGTGGCCTTTTGGTTAAAGGATGGCTCAGAAAAGAGCACATCGCCAAGGGCATTACATGTTTGACACGTTTTATGCCACATGACTATCCCAAAAACATAATAAAAAGATAGAATTTTCAAAAATGAATCAAAACCTTTCAAAATTGGTAAAGTGAGTGTTGATGGTGTGACTAGGCTTGGATTGAAGCCTCTTCTAGTATATCGAATTTCCTTTCGTCTTTTTTCATGGTTAAAGCGTCAATTTTTTCATTGGCTCTTTTGAGCTTGGCCATTGCAATTTTGTCTCTTTGGGCATAATGTTTGACCTTCCTCCTTAGTATTTCATTATCTTTGTTTTCCTTCTCCAAGAGCTTCTCCAAGTGTTGGTTAGCTCTATCAAGCCATGGCTCCTGGTTTTCATTGATTACCATTGCAATTTGTTCATTCAAGGTTAGCTAATCAACAAGCTCAGCCTCTTTTTGCCTTTCTAGAGCTAGAGCTCTTTTCATCCCTCTAGTATTAGGCCTTCTCCTTGGCACTTGTTCTTCCTATTCTTCAAGAAAACCATGATTTTCAAGTGTCTCTTCTAACAAAAACTTGGATTTTTTCTGCCTCCCTTTGAGTTGTGATGTATTTCACCTCATCAATGACATGCTTTTTCTTTAACTGCTAGTTCTCCTACTCAAGGAATTTTATGAAAAATATGGACCCATTAAGATTAGTTTGGAGCTCTCTAATCTTGGCATCATTTCCCTTGATGACTAAACTAGTGATCTCATCATCATCAAGCTCATCTAGGTCAACAGGTTCAAAATCATGCTCTGTTTCATGGAGGTCATCCTCATCAGTAATGACTACCTCATGTACATCCTCCTCTACCATATTTTCTTTCCCCTTTTGTACCTTCTTTGTTGGTGAAGAAGGCAAGGCCCCTTCCACAATCTGTGGAGAAAACACCTGAATATTTCCCCTCTGGTATGTTTTTTCTAATGGCTCTATCTCAACCACATTAGCCTACTTAGGCTCATTGATCTCAACTCTACTAGGTGACCCATTCTTAATTTGGGATGGAAATGAGGGTGGTGAAATAGATGAAGATGACTGATCTAATGATGATGCATGAAATGTGGGCTGATATGGAGGAATGGAAGTGGAAGGATGATATGATGAAGGCACATTTTGGGCATGTTGAATAGGTGGAGCAATGAATATTTCATTAGCTATGAATGAACTCCATGGAATGTTCAGTTGTTTGAGGTGATGGAGGACTATGATTTTGATGAGGGAGTGGTGAAAAATATTGTTCATTTTGTCTTTATACTCTCTCTTCTGGATAATAAATGCCATCTTATCAATGCTCCAAAAGAGGTAGTAGGATATATTGAGCATATTTACCCTAGAGATATGCATAAGTAACTTGATGTGATAGGAATACAATATAGAAAATATACCTTCACATGAAAATTATTTCATGATGATCTTCATCATTGGAGCATATCTCTCCAGGAGGTAAGATAAAGGAAAATTCCTCTTCATCTCATTCTTGTACCTAGGTTTGATGAAAGGCTCATAATTATGCTCCTCCAAGTCTTTCTATTTGAACCATTTCTCCCCAACATTTGGGATCTCGGTGGCATCAGAGATGATGGAAGTTGGCATCGTGAAAGTAAGACCAGCTAGAGTAACTTGGTTGTCATGAATATTATAAATGAAAATTCGTGTCAACATAGCATGGTTCTGTACCTTCTGAATTTTCTCACAGAACTCAAAACATCCACCATGTTTGAAACATGTCACATCCATAGGAGATGCCAAAATTTCCCTGGTATTTGTTGGCTCTAACCTGAGTATTACTCCCCCTTTTTGTTTCTTCCTCCCCTATGTTTCTTCTCCCTCATTGTATGGTATGTTTTCTTCTTCTTTCATGATGTCTTAGTTCAAAACCCTAGGGAGGTGTGACGATGCTGGAATGTGATTTTTAAGAATAGGGAATGGGATAGGATAATTGAGGGAGATGGGGGTAAGGATTTATGAGTTAAGGAATGTGACAGGGAGTATGGATGTATAGGGGTTTCGAATAGGGAATTAATCAAAAGTGTAGGGAATTGGGAACCTAGGAAAATAATATACCTATTAATTATGGTTTTAAGGAAATGTAGGCTTAGGGAAAGGGAATGTTAATTTAGGGATTTGGTAAAGGGTATATTGCAATGTGGGAAGGTTTATGAAGGTTTAGGGAGTGAAAATGAACTGTAATTATGTTTTTTAGGAATACTAGGGCTTTAAATTTGAGGTAAGACACCAAATTCCTTTAACAAACTTCCACAACCTAAAATGATTCGATGGAGAAGAGGAATGAAGCAAAAGTAACTTACTTTCTTGTTGGAGGCTTGAAGAACCACTGCTAAAGTTTGGAGGGTGATTTTGTGAATTTTAGAGGTGTTTTGGAAGTTTCTTTGGAATATGGGCAAGCGCGCAATGCCACAAGCAGGCATGCCCTCTCTTTAATAGGTGCACAACACCTAAGGCAGGTGCACAACACCAGAAGCAGACACACCCTCCATTTTGCAAACGCGCAATGCCTCCCCTATTTTTTTTATTTTTCCTTCAAAACTTGAAAACCCTGATTTGTTTGAGGATTCTTGATGGTAGAGGAGACAAATGAAGTCTTTCTTGATGTCATGAAGGATCTTATACTTGAGTGAAATTCATTATTTGATTTACAACCCACTTTCTAATGTTTCTCTTTCACCTATGAAAACTTTGGAAAACGTCCTTTACACTCTGACATTTTCTTATTTGTAGGTTGATGATGCTAGAGAATGCACTCTTTACATTGCTTTTTTTTAGTGTTCAGTTTGGAATTTGGAGTTGAATTCGCAGCTTGGGAATAGTACTTATTACATATAATGAACATAAAATTACATCAAAATTAAATTAAATTACATCTCTGCTTTTGAATAAAATTACATTGCAGAATAAAATCATAACTTTGAAAGAAGAATTAAAACGTTGGAAATATTCCTTGGAGATCATCTTTACATGTTGATAAATATTCTTCAGATGATAAAGAAATATTATTCAATCACTCCCATTATTTTTTCTGACCTTATGCAAATGAAATGGTATTTTATTGAACCTTGGAAAATGAAACCTTGTGACCTAATGGGACCTTGAATGACCAAACTACATGGTGACTTTGAAAGACATAATAACATGATGAAATAGACTTTCATGACTAAAGTATGTTCAGTAAGACATGAAGGTAGGCCAACAAGTATAAATTTTGAGGAGGAGTAATGTTTATGACAAGGGTACCAGAAGTGAGTGAATTTTTTACATGACCTAATGGAATGGTTGAAATTTTCTGAGTGGGATTCCTAAAATGATATGAAAAGAGTATTTTTTTTATCACTGGTGGCATTATGAAAATACAAAAGACTAACATGCCCATTGATAAGCCGATTGGAGAAAAAAATCTGAAACATAGGGTGAAAGTTAGTATGCCAACGAACCATTGCCTGCAACTGAGAAGCAGGAAAAGGCAGAAGAGCTGGAAGAAGAAGAAAAAGAACCCTCCTCGCCTGGTAGGAACAAAACTCATACTCTTCTTTCAGAAATTGAAAATTTAAAGAAATAAAATGAAAATTTAAATCATAGATTAGTCGAATCTAGGATATTGGAAGCCTCAGGGCTAGATACCCTAGTTTAAGTTGTAAAGAAAGTTGGGGGGGGGGAGAATCCAGGATCTGTATGTGCGACATGTTCCCAAGAGTTAACAACAATAGGATAGAGAGTTTTTCGGGTAAGCACCTGCTCAAGGGAGACTAAAACAAAGCCTAGAAAGGCTACTCCATAAGAACCTATCGAAGATATTTTTGTTACACAAGAACCAACAGTTAAAGTAGAGCCTCCCACGGTAATTGACCTGGAATATGACACAAGAACCTGTAGAGGCCACTACTGTTACAGAGGAACAAGCGGTGGATACAGAGGCTGAATAAGGCGAAATGAAGAAGACTGCTACATAAGAATCCACCTATGACATTGCCATTACACAAGAACTAACAGCTGAGGTGGAGCAGTCCCACCCTAGAGAGGTTTTCACATCCACCATTGAAATTGAATGTAGTGGAACATTAGGTCCTGATGTGGGATGGAGTTCTGAGAAGATTTTACTGATATTTGAGTTGCAGAAATGGAAACAAGAGGCACTTTCCCTGCAAGAGGGAATGATACTAGGGAAATAATATCAGAAGAAAATGAGTGCTCGAAAAGAGAAATGGACAAAGGAATAATTGAAGAGAGGCTGGGAGGAATGGAAGAATAAGGAAGTTCCAAAGAAATAGAAGGAACATCTGTTGTTGTTACAACAGCAGGTTCAATATTTGACTAATGATAAATGGAAGCTTCATGACATTGCCCTCAACTTGTTGGGGTGCAAGTGACCTTCCCCGTCCTACCATATTTTTATGTGGGAACATTACTATTTGTTTCAATTAAAATATATTATGGAAGACAGACCCTATGTGGGTACTTCTACCTACACCTTTTTAGATGCTTTTTCGCACTTATGATTTTGATGAAGAGAGCTTCCTATCTGAGTTGTTTTTTTACAAAATTATTTGTGAAAATGCTAGTATGCATATGGTAGCAACTGTATTCTCGTATATGGGAGAATTGGAGTTACGTGCTTTCATTTCGTTTATGATAAATCAGATCAAGTGGCATCTGTCCACAAAATCAATGGAGACTATTGAAGAGAAGACAACGCTATGGATTCGAGTTGAACTAGGAAGGGTTGTTAAACTGAGGCGGGAATTTAGAAATATTTTAAGTACTCCTAGGATAAGGGAACTAGTTGCTGCCTATAGGAGAATAATTATGGATTTCTACCTCAATCGAGTTGCACAAATGAAGAACCGAGCACTGACAAGATGCCTCAAACACACTGAAGCTAGTAGTGTTGGGTTACTAGAAGGAGATCCTTTTGCATTTTAAAATTTCGTAGTTGTTGTTACACATGTACCAGCATACTCGCAGGTAATAAAGTCCCTTGATGCTTCTTAGATTGGAATAAAATTCAAATTTCATTTGATATCACTTTAGTAGAGGAATACTAGGAACACTATGCACTGAACTATTATGAAGAAGAGTCCCAACCAAGACAGTTGGCAGCTACTCAAGGGTATAGGTTTCCCGATGAAGACACAAATAGTGCCTATGACTTCACTAATCTACACAGGAGATATTATCAAGGAAGTTGAGCCTTTTTTTCATGAGGACATGCAAGTACTTCAGGTGGGGGGAGATGTTAGGTGTCATTTTTGTACTCATTCCCTACATTTGCTTCTCTCATTTCAACCTTTTTGACCTCCAACCTTAGGACTACCTTTTCCTTTTTCCTTTTTCCTTATCGTAAAATAGTGTAACTTTACCGTGTTTCATTATCTTACCGTTCTCATTAATTATTATGATGTATTGTTTCCTTTTTGTGGTTAAATGGGGTGAATATTGGAGGAAGTTCTTTTGTCCCTTTTCTACTCTTTTAGATACCACTTTAAGCACAAGAGACACAGAACATATAGGCGCATAGAACCAGTTCGGAGCATGTTGTTATAGTGTGTTGCTACATGGAGCTATTATCTCACGAAGAGTCAACACCTCCGCTATCATGACCTTTGTTGTTACACCATGATGTTGTTACACTGCGACTCTATTACAGATCCATTGTTATAGACTATTGTTACAGTCATATTTATGATTGCATACTGTCAACTTCCGGATGTTGATCTGTCTTCAAAAGTTGTTACGCTACAGTTGTCACATTCCAACGACAGTCGTCGGAGTCATCATATATTGTCACTTAGAATAACAACTTTAGGCAGTTTTGGTTGAAATCAATATTTTCCTAGTCAAGGCTCCATTGAGGGAATTGGTTGTAACTATATTTACTCTATTTTGATCAGCATGAGAATCTTAATATTACCATGACTGATCTATCCCTCATTTTCTAGACATGTAACATTTAGAGAAGCACTAAGACCTCTAAGGTCAGGGGGTTAGAAAAAAACAGTATCATCATTTTGACTCTGTAATTTTAGATCACCATAATACAAAATATCATATTGTTCTTGTTATATGTGTTGAAAATTTTAATTATTATTTAGTTTCTATCTTCTCTTGTGCCTTGTTAGGGTGGAAGCACCCTCCTCTTTAACGGGGACTGTATTGATAAAGTAGTTGTAGTATATCTCATATTTTCTTTTGCGTATTTATGGAGTGTTACTGTTGTTGTGTTGGATGTAAGTACATCTACTTCAGTTTCAGGTATTTATTATGTTGTTGCACAAATCCAATTAGAAATACTAGCTGGTGTAGTTATCATGTGGCACACTAGATACCGGTTTATCTGAAGTGTGATTACATTCTTATAGATCCTTGTTTTATTTCTGCATGAGTAGTAATTTTCAGCAATTAGTTCAACAATGATTTCTTCTTGTTTTATTTCATCTTTTGGTATGATGTATCGGCACAGACAATGAAACTGTCATTGAAATAAAATCAGTCCCTAGATAGATAATTTATGTGTAATGTCTTAGTAAATTAAAAATGATTAAAACAATCCAATAGTTTCCTTGCTAGTTTTTGCATGCATGACACATTCATTTAGTTTCTTGGTTATGAATCGTCATTGGCATGGAGGATTTCTTGGATTGACAAAAGTTTTTCCTAGCCTTTCCATTTCCTAGATAGCCATGATGTTGTGGGTTTTACTTTTGTTTTCTAGTTGGTTTTCATGTTCCTTTAGTTGTGGGTTGAGTTATTAGTTCCTAAAATCCTTGGATGGAAAACACTCTAGAATCCCTGTAACATCTTGGATTGAGTTACTAGTCTTGGAAGACTTGGTTGGAAAAATGCTCTGGAAGCCCTTGCTGGTTTGACTTACTAGTCCTGGAAGCTCTGGTTGGTCAAACGCTCTGGAAGCCCAATGAAACATGTGGGTTGAGTTACTAGCCCTAGAAGCCTTGATTGAAACAAACACTCTAGAGCCCTGGACAACTTCAGTAGAGACCAATCTGGTGATAGTTAGTGATGCCCGACCGTGGCAGTTGAATCACTGGTTGAAGGTTGAGCTAGTTTTTCCTCTGAAATCCCTAGTTTTGTTTTGATTGATTTTTTTTATAATATCACACATTCATGCTTGTAATATGGCACGCGGGTCACTAGATGAAAGAAGGATTTGGTTCAGCTTAGTCTATCGTTAGGTGGTTCTTGTAATTCCCATACCTGGTCAACCTATTCAATCATCAATAATATTTATTTCTTATTGGTATTTTATGGGTAAATGTAATTTTTTATATTTGGTTTATATGGTTGTTATATTCTTGATATTTATGTTAGTTATATGTTGGTTCTGAGTGAATTTTATGATATAAAGAATGAATTTATCTCCTCATGTTTTGATTTATAAATGAGTGAACAATGAATATATGACCTAATATATGAAAATGAAACTAATGTGATAAGGTACCAATTCTTCTTAGTGATTCTCATATAATTATGAGATCCCTATGCTCAGATTTATTATTTTAAGCTGTAGAATGCATATGTGTGACATGTTTGATGAAATGTTTTTCATGGCCAGTTGTTACACATAATTTTGTCACTACACCTACAATCCCCATCCCACAAATTGGAGGACCATCTCTGTGACTTATATGTAGTGTCATGCCTTGCAAAAAGTTTCATTGAATCCCTTTCCATGAGGAGAACATTTCCTCTATTGACTATTCCTGGAACAGGCCATAAAAAACACATGATTTTGGGTTGGCGCTAGTAGGCAGTTATAGCCTCGTGCCAATAAGGGAAATTATCAATGGGCCCCGGGCCCATTGGCACTCTATCTTAGTGGACTACCCACGCTGACCTATTTTTGGAAATTTTTTTAAATATAGAAGCAAAGTTTCCATTTCCAACCACTTCGTGAGTGGAGTCAACATGGGTTGTTCGACTGGAAAACGTCGAACATCTTCCTTTGGCTTCTTGTTCCATACTTTTGGGCAACCTCCCAAAGGATAAGGGCCTCCCTTCCACCATTTGAGGGGTCCCAACCTCCTCCTACTCTCCTATATATACATCTCTCTCACATAGATGGAACTAGCTGAAATGGTTGAATAGATGAACAGTATGATATATTTGATGTGAGATAGAGCAGATAGAGACCTATTTTCGAGAGAGAGTCTAGGCTTATTGTCTCGCCAAGTTCAATTCCCAAACAAATTCTCAAGATGTGTTTTGACTAGACCCACTGAAGGAGGCTACAACGTCAAGGCTCATTTGGTTGTAATCTCTTTATTTCTGTTAAGTAATACATGACTGATGTTTTGGTTCCTATCTTGTGTTTATGCGATTAATATTATGAAATACGTTTAATTATCGTTGAAAAAATAGATAGTTATGAATGCAAATATTGTTTCATATGCTGCTATTGTTCTGTGATCCTTGTGCAAGTATCTAAGTACCACTGCTAAAGGACCGCAACGTGTGGGGATGAAGATCGGGGGACTACTGCTGCAGTTACGACAACTGCATTTGAACAAAGGAAGGACATCTATCTCGACTCATTTTCATTCATTCACTAGGAATTGATGCATTAGCATGTCCTCTTGCTACTAGACCCACCCTAGGGCTAGAGGGATCGCCTCTATGCACAGAGGGGATTTACCTACACAACAATTTGGCAACTCCACTGGGGATCAATGTGTGTTTGTCATCTCATTGTTTGTCGAGTGTTTGTCTTGTCGAGTCGACTTTGGTTGTTTCATCATTTTTTTTCTTTGCTTGTCTTGTCTGACTGTTTTCAACTATTCTGTTCAGTTCCAGAGTGTAAAATTTGACCTCTGATCAGTGGTTTTATTTTTTCCCATGGTTTTCTAGCTCGGTGCGGATTTTGTTTGAAAATTCGCACTGATTGGTGCATTTTTATTTTTTCACAGGTGTGAAAACCCCTATTTAGTGCAAATTACAGCTAAGTAGTCATGTCGAATCATGTAGGATTTTATTTGACCTCTTTTCTAAGTTTTTGTCAGTGTTTCTTGGCTCTGAATTAGTTTTTTACCTTGCAATTGGTCTACTAAGATTGTTTTGACTCTATAGTCTCCGTCTTCTCAGCTGTTTATCCATCATCTTATTAGTGGATTTTGTAGCCCTAGGGTTTCTAGGTGCCTTGTGTTGTTTGTTCAGCCCTCTCCTCAATGAGCCTTCTGAGTTAGTTCGAGTCACTTTTTGATTTTTGTCATTTCAATTCACTGACTGATTGTGTCAGTATTTCTCTTGATTCTTCGTCTCTTTGGTTTGTTGGATGATCACTTTTGTTTTTGTTTGACTCTCCATTCATCACTTCAAGCATAGATTACGTTGCTCGTTGGATCGTTTCAAAAGCCCTTTGTTTGCTTGTAAGAGTGCATCCTTGTTTTGAGTGCATTTTATGTTTGTATTCCATTGATTTATTCATTTTAGATCATTACATTCGTAGTTGTCAAAACTAGTATTTGTTTTGATTTTAGTGTAACAGTGCATTGTGTGCTTCATTCATCTAAAAGACAAAAAATTGCATTCTTTCGCTTAAATCGAAAATGAAAATTTTATTTTGCATTACTAGCTCTTAGCGAAATATGAAAGGGTTTTCATTTTCTTATCTGGTTGTATTAGATGAATTAGAGGAATTATTCTTATGTTTCAATTGATTGCTACTTTGTCATAGATTCCTATCCTTCTCTTAGCTAGCATTCATTGAATGGAAATGATGTTCTTTTGGATGTAGTGTGCATTTAGGAATTTGATATCACATTTGATTAGGCCTTGAAATCGTAGCATTAATTCAAGGTCAACTTTAAAATGAATTCAATTAACCTAAGGAAGCATTGAAACTTAACGCACATATTTTAGAGGTCTAGGCTAGTGAGTGTTCCGGTGTCATTAAACCGAGTAGCTGTCATTCGCCATCTGGCATTAGACAACACTAGTATGGACTTGTGCTCCCTGTACCATCGCGTATATAAAGGGATACCCTCATAGGTCTAAATCTGTTATCCATAGGAAGCCAAGTCTGCCACCCTGTAACCATGATACACTGAACACAACATTCAGGGAGACTACCTGCACATACGTCAATTCCTTGGTCATTTCTCTTTCATTTGATCACCAAGGTGTATATGGTAATTCACAAAAACTTGGTACACCCTCTTTCTTAGATTACCTGAGTAGCCATATTGTTCTTTTCTTGACTCTCTAAAAGTGAAAATATCATCTAGCAATTGTCCTTTCATGCTCATTCAATCTAAAAGTGACTAGAGTCATCATTTTCCTGTTTCTTGACTCTTAAAACATGAAACAACAAAGCTCTTTTTCAATGTCATAAAATTAACTTCCTACAATTACATGCCCATTAAATATCTTTACTTGGCTTATTTTTAGTAGTTCCTTAGTGTTTGATCTTGAAGCCTCGAATCGGCTATCTTGTTTTCTCCCTATTTTGAAACATTGTCACAGTGGCGGAACCACCAGTTTTTTCGTCCTCTTCATTACCTCCTAGTGGTGATCCTTCTCCTGACATTTCTTCGGAAACACCTCAGTCCACTACATTTATCGAGTTTTTGGCAGTCTCTCCTTTGGAGTATATTACCTCTAGCTACCTGGTCTCCTCCTGAAGGGTTAGTTGATATCAATTAGCAACCTTAGGGTGCTTGGTCTGGTTTTGGTAGTGAGGAAGAATTCTCTCCTCTTACTTCGGGATCACCACTATTAGCCATTGCTTTACCTGCTATTCCTCGTTATCTTTTTGATGATCTTATAACCTCATCAGACATGGATTCTTTGAGTCTTATTGATAGTGAAGAGCTTCATGTTTCTATAGGGGAGTATCAGCCCTTCTCAGAATATTTCTCGTATGTCTCCAGTCAACCTTCCCCACAATCAGTGTCTCTTCCACCCGGTTATCGTACGTTGGGTCAGATCATTTCTGGTGTTGCATCCATGACACAGTCGAGTACATCGACTCCCATAGGAAGCTTGTCTATTTCTATATCAGGAATGTCACCTTTGATACCCATCTCATCAGCCATCATTACATCTGTCCCAGTATGACCTACCATTTGTGTGGCTTCATCTGCACTGGTTGTTAGTACAACTCTGTCGTCAGGGTTTGCTATTATTCGCAATTCTATCTTTATCAATCCCATGATGTTGGTTAGGCCCGCCATGAATAGATCACAACCTCACACTATGGAAATAAATCCTATGTGCACTGCACCCATGGTTTCCACTTCTATTCCTATTGGTTATACATTTTATGAGTATTTGTTGGCTATTCAGCAACGATATGCTCCCTCTCCAAATTTTTAGCAGCAGAATTCCACACCTCAGGGTTCTCAGCAGTTGCAAGCTTCTAGAAATTTTCCACATCATTATGATGCATACGGTAATCTCGTCTATTTACCTCCGATTGATCCCAATCGACCTGTTTACCTGCTAGGACAACCCTCGAGCCTACAAGGACAACCCTTACAGGTAAAACCTTTGGTCCAACAGGGAAAACCCTCTGGTCCACAGGGACAACCTTACAGTCTGCAAGGGCAACCCTTACAGGGACAACCTTCGGCCCAACGAGGACAACCTTACAGTCCTTATGGTCACCCTCACTTTTAACAAGGATCATATTACATTCCTGCGGGGAAAATCTATCCACCACAGGGACAACCTACTCAACCTCAATATACAGGCTGACCTGCCCCACAGGGACAGTCTGTCCAACCTCAGCAGTCGGTTAAAACTGCTCCGCAGGGACAACCTACTCAGCCTCAAGGCGCTACTTACCCTCCTCAAGGTCAACCTCATACGGTATATAGTGCGCCCCAAGGTTTCACTTATTATCCTCAAGGTCAATCCCATATGGTGTATAATCCACCTCAAGGCAATGCTTACATTTTGTAGAAAAATCCATATGTTGCTCAGCAAGGACTTGAATGGTATGCTCAGAACCAATATCCTGGTCCTCAACCCATGTATGGGAAAAAATATCAAGCTTATAACCCCTATGGACATAATCCTCCATGACAAAACATATGGGGGCATAATTTCTCTCAACCTGGGTGGAATGCTAATACTGGTCCTTATCAGCAACCTGCAATGCCTTTTAATCCTCAATTGCCTTTTCTCTCTACGTTAGAACTGCCTGATGTGTCAAATTTGACGAATGATCCAATCCTTCATAACCCGTACTGGCCTCCAATTCCAACCAAAATTCCTGGTGATTGTTCCAAGTTTTAGGGCAAGTCCGGAGAAGACCCCTAAGTGCTTGTTATGACCTACCATCTTTGGTTTTCCTCTAACTCTTTGGTTGACGATTCTATCCGACTCTATATTTTCCAATGAACTCTTACTCGTGTCACTGCTAAGTGGTACATTGAGTTATCCCATGTTGTCTTCCAAGATTTCAACTCTTTAGCCATGGCGTTTCTCATGCACTTTAAATTTCCAATTCAGTATGAAACCAGGACGCACCTCCTCACATCCTTGAAGTAAGATTGAGCTACTCATATCTTAGATCATATTCATGAATTGAGGCGTCATCGTCGCTTGGTCAAGTTTGAGATTCCTGATTAGCTTCTAACTGATTGGTCCACAACCTCCTCCGTTGCTCCGATTTCCAAGGACATTGTTATGGGGGCATGCTCCTAGATCTAGAACTTCCAAAGCACTGGCAACACCATCCATCAACGGTATCATTGGTTCCATGTCTCAGACTTCTCAGAAGTCTTCTCCTCCAAATACCATGAAGAAAAAATCTACTCCTTCCAATGATACTACTTCTCAGCCAACCGTGAATTCTGGTAAAAACACGGAAGTGAATGTTGTTCAGGCCAATCTGATGGATAAAACTTCCAAGGGTAAAAATAATGGTAATGGTAAGGCCAAAGCTGATACCTTGAAACAGGATTCTTAGAAATCTCGTGCTGATGATTGTTCATAGCATAAACCGAATTATCCTTGCTTTATTTGTGACGAAGAGAACTACACCAAGGACTATCGTTGACAGGTCGAAGTGAGTCGATTTCTCAAAGGCACCTAAGGAACTCTGGTTGTTATTAAAGAACCATTTTCATCACAGTAGACTCAATTGGTAGAGCAACCTCAGTCCTTTGCCCCATTTTTCTCTCAGGTTTTCATGATGAACGGTTCTGCATCCATTTTCATAGCTACCCAGTCGAAATATTATACTGAACCACATCGGGCAGTGGGGAAAGAGATCACTTATGTTCCTCCTCCTCCACCTGCTTCTGGCCCTCTTCAGGTTGAAAGGCCCAATACTGAGCCTGTTGTACGACCACCTTCCAAAGGTGAATTCCATAAGTCTTCTTACAATCCTAACACCCGTGCTGCTGAAAATTACAGTATTGTTGAGGATTTGGCTCAGGCGCCATCTGCTATGTCTGCATTAGAAGTAATTTAGAGTTGTCCATCTTAACGGAAGGCTTTTCTATCTGCCATTGGTGGGGTTGATCTTGCTGATTCAAGCCTTATCACTTTCGAGTTGGAGAATTTTGTCCCACGTCTCCCTCACCAACTTGCGCTCATTATCCAAGTTGGGATTAATGGACTAAATATCCATCGAGAGGTCATGGACGAGGGTGCGTCTACATCTGTCATTTCATTTTCCTGCTGGAAAGCTATCAGTTTTCTAGCTCTTAATTCATCTCCAAATGCTCTAGAAGCATTTGATGGAAGGGAATCTAAACCTCTTGGTGTTATTTCTAGTTTACCGATCACTCTAGAAGGGATAACAGTCAACGTTGAGGTTGAAGTAGTTGATGCCAAGCTCAATTACAATCTTCTCCTTGGTCACAGTTGGACTCATGCCATGCTATGCGTTCCTTCCACTCTCTTTCATGCTTTGCGATTTCCTCATGAATGAAAGATCGTTACTGTTGATCAATTGTATTTCTTCACTTCTTCATCTTCTGAGAGCAACGTTCCATACGTAGATCAAATTCCTATGCCTTACGAGAGCATAGGGCTGGGTCTCTTCAAAGATCCTACCCTCATGGGTATTTTTCCTCTTCCTCTACCCAACATTGTTCAGGTGAATATGATCTCTAGGTCTTCTGATCTGTGGATCATACCTTCACCCGAGAAGATTGATTCATTTGGATATTTTATGTCATTAAGTCCAATCGAGATTGATTATTGTGAACTTATTTCGACTTCAGATCCTCCGCATCCTGATCATGCTCCTTTGGGCATGTCTCTTGACACTTATTCTAAATCCCCTTGGCTCGGCGACTCAGATTTTCCCGATCCCTTGAAAGAGATATTTCCTTCCGATGAGGCCATCGTGGAAAATATGTCTCTTAATAATCCTCCTTGGGAGGATAGTCATCATCGTTTCTTTTTCATGCCAGGCCTTGGGGCCATGTCTATGTGTATCGAGAGGTTTACTTCTCGGGTTCCTTCTCCTCCCCTTCAAATGCCTATCCTGACACACAAAGTCTTTGCAGAAGGTCACTTGAGTAACATTACACAGATGATGCCTATCGACATCTCCGTTAAACTGGGGGTTGTCGAGAACATCCATATTGGGGTGACCTGTTCTCTCGATGAGATTCATGTCTATACTAGTCACTTCCATGAGTTTCGCAATGTTTTTGCATGGTCTTACGAAGAGATGCCAGGCATCGATATTAGTATAGTGGTGCACGAGATTCTTACCTATCCTGGTGTGAATTTTTTTCATCAGCACCTTCATCCTGTGCACCCTAGAAAGGTTTCCACTATTAAAGGAGAAGTTGAAAAACTTCTTAAAGCTGGTTTTATTTATCCGATTCCCTTGATAGAATGGGTTTCCAATATTGTTCCTATATATAAGAATAGTGTACCATTCGTGTTTGTGTTGATTACCGTGACGTTAACCGTGCTTGCCATAAGGATAATTATCCCACTCCTTTTATTGATCAAATAATTGATGACTGTGTTGCGAGTGAAATTTTTTCCCTTATGGACGTGTTTTCTGGGTACAACCAGATTAATATTCTTCCAAATAATCAACATAATACCACCTTTATCTATCCTTGGGGTACCTTAACTTATAAAAAGCTCCCTTTCTGTCTTAAAAATGCTGGGCTACATTTCAGCAATCAATGTCATATGCTTTTCACGATATCAAGCACATTGTTCAGCCTTATCTGGATGACCTTCCGGCTCATTCGGCTAAGCTTAAAGACCATCCTAATCATCTCCATCAGATTTTTCTTCACCCATATTTCGGATGACATTCCTTTTGTGATTAGCACCCTCAATCCTTGGTACAGTGATATCATCATACATCTTCAGACTTCCACCTTCCGAGCTGGGTTGACGAAGGATGCCCGTTGATGCATCCATCATCAATCGCAACCCTATTGCATAGTCGGGGATACACTCTACCGCATCGGAGTTGATTCCATTCTCCATTGGTGTTTGACTCTCGAGAAGGCTGAAAATTCCCTAAATGATTGTCACAATGGAACATGTGGCAGTCACATGTTTGGATGTGCTACTGCACAGAAAATTCTTCGTGTTGTGTATTTCTGGACTACCATCTTTAAAGACTGCATTGTTGTTGTCTGTAAGTGCCATGATTTCCAGATCTATCAGTGCAATATGCGCACGCCACCTTCCCATATTCACCTTGTCATTATCATTGGCCCCTTTGTGAAGTGAGGCATCAATTTTATGACGTGTAACCCTCACTCGGCTGAGGGGCATGCCTATATCATCTTAGTCGTGGACTACTTCACCAAATGGGTCGAAGCAATGCCTACACTTACGACTGATGGTAAGACAACAACACAGTTTCTATTCAATCATGTCATTTCTAGGTTTGGTGTCCCTCAAGCCATTATTACTATTCATGGTTCCCATTTTTGGAATTACATGGTGGCAGAGTTGACTTCCAAGTTGAGTCTACATCATGATATCTCAACGCCGTACTATCCTCAGCCCAATGGTCAAGTTGAAGCTGTGAACAAATTTTTCTTCAGTATGCTTCAACGTACAACTGGGATGCACAAGTCAAACTAGGATCTCATGTTGTTTTCGACTCTCTGGGCATACGTAACCTCTGTGAAGGATGCGACTAGATTCACTCCATTCCATCTTGTCTATGGTCTAGAGGCTACCCTTTTGATTGAATGTGAAATACCTTCACTCAAGATAGCTATTGAATTACTGTCGAATACTTCATCGAAAGAAGAGTGTCCTCTCTATTTAGAGAGGCTTGATGAAACTCGCTGCTTTTCTCCTCTGGTCATAGAAGCACAAAAAAAGCGGGTCATAGATAATTTTTACCAATCGGTTTCCCTTCGTTTCTTCATAGAAGGAAACCTCATCCTCCTGTACGACCAAGCTCATGATAAGCTGGGGGCAAGAAAATTTCAACCCATGTGGCATGGGCCCTACATTGTTAAGCATGTTTTGCGGGATGGGGCTTATAAGCTTATTGATTATGAAGGTCATCCTCTGGATCAACCTAGAAATGGGTTGTATCTTAAGAAGTACTATGCATGATTCATTCGTGCATGTTTTTGTACATAAGTGTTTTTTTAGTTTTTGTACATTTTTGGCTTGGTGTGCTTTGCAAAAATTTTCCTCCTCATTGGATCATTGCTTATTGTTCAGATTTCCATTACCCCTTATGTCGGTTTTGTGGATGGTGCTTCCCGCAGTACCTGGAACCTGTCTTTAGCATAGTGGGTGATTTATGATCCTGTTGGTGAGATGATAGACCTTCAAGGTATTTGTCTAGGATGGACCAAAAACAATGTCACTGAATATAGTTCTGTTATTGAACTATTAACTGAGGCAATTGCTCTCAAAATTCATGCATTGATTGTTAACCCAGACTCACAGCTTGTTGTTATTCAACTTAATGGGCATTATTTTGTTAGAAACCCTCACATCTTAAGGCTTTATTTGTGTGTTCTTTTACTGGAAATAAATTTTGATTACATTATATATCAACATATTCCTAGACGAATGAATGCATTAACTAATACGGTAGCTAATATTAGATAGACATTTGCATAATTTGTAAAATCATCATCACATGAAAATATCCATACATGAAAATAGATGTATATATATATATATATATATATATATATATATATATATATATATATATATATATATATATATCAATTGCTTGCATCCATGTGCGTCGCACCCAAAAAATATGTGTGTTTCAGTTACATCCTTAGACATCATGTCTCTCAAAAAATATGCGGAAAAATAAAACCTAGGTGTCTAGTCGGCGTGATGCTCATAATAGCACGTCACTGCCCGTACAAGCCGCCTCAACAAGTGGTGAACACGGTTTGACACCCCTGTAGTGTGTCTCTGGTACACGTGAGGAACATCATCAAATCGCGCATAGTCTGGGATCCCATGGGAGATTCCCTCCAAGTTGCGTATGATTTCCTCCTCCTCGCCTCCCTCACCATGAGGGGCCACATCAAAGTCGCAAGGAATCCTTCGCGCTATCAGGGACAACTTGTCAATTCGGGGGGAAAATCACCCTAGAGGTTTGTTGGGTCTAAACCTCCACAGAGCAGGGCATGCTATTCAGAAGGACTCACACACAACCATACTTGAATGCAAAAAACTAGTTAACAACGATAGCAGAACTCACCCGTAGTCCTACGTTCGATGTAGATCCCACGGGGTCCAAACCCCCAGCAACCCTTCTTCCTCCTTCAACCTGGAAAACAAGAAAGAACGTGCACAGAAACCTAGTTGTACAACATATACTTCTCCTAAACGTTAGTGCAATCCATGTGAAACATTATATAAACCATAATAAATGCTTAAATGATAATCTTTTCACACATATAAATAAACATTAACACACGAGTTCAGGAACAAGATGGTTCTTCATTATTACGAACAGCATGTACAGAAATAAAGAGTGGAGAGATCACCTGAATCCTTCCACGATCTTCTAGCAGACCGTCTTCCGGATTCGTCCCGCCCTTGCCTCGCTAAGATTCTTCCAAGACTTGTGCACTCGAGATGGCATATAAATGGATGAACATCTCCAAGAAACAAGGGTCTCCTGTATAAATATGGGAAAGTGCAGGAGGCACGGGGAATCAGACTTGAACTGGGATTCCAACAGAGTATAATGTCTATAAAATTTCTCCCTCTTAGGCCATGCACATGAGGGGCTTTTATACTTCCTCAAAGTAGTTTCAATCAGTTGGAAACAATTGGCCACATGCTGGCGTGGTTGAACTACCAGAGTAACCATCAACCCAGCCCGAAAATAGGGATTTTTTATATATTTTTTAATGATTTTAATGGCATACGCAGAAAAGTACATGTGGACTGGCGTATACACACGGAAAATTCTGGGCATAACCGCGTATGGGAATTTTAACACTGTTTTTTAGTGAATTTTCTTCAAGTCTGTAGGAATGGGTGCCCAAAGCCATAAAAAAAATCATGAATCACATGAGAGTGAAAAATGATGCTATAACAGATGCCCCCTAATATATGAGGTCAGAAGGGGTACATGATGGCCGCAATGTATTATGCACATAGAAAGAACTTCGCAAGGACAAGAGAGGACTTCACCAGATTTCAGCCTGCCAAAAACCAATGAAAGAAAACAGAGAGTCAACTCATGTTGAGGCGGGCATACCCATGCTCAGTCAAAAATACATCATATGGAAAGTACTGAATAGATCCAACATGTATACAAGTATAGCTGAACTGAAAGTACACAATGAATCATCTGAGCATGGCCTAGAAGTATAAGTCTGAATCAATGTCCAAGTATCACATATAGAAAGCTGATCAATGATGCTGCAACTAGATGTCTGATCATATAAGTAACTGAATCTCCAAGTACCAAATCATAAGAGGTGGAATAAACGGTACAATCACGCAACTCGAGAGCCAACATATAGGCAGATGTTGTACTGATACTGCAACATATAAGGGTGAACGGCATCATTGGAAGAAACTGAATGGAATGTCAAAAGTGAACCGAAAGATGCTGATGCAACCCGAGGTCTTCACCGATCTCAACGGCACAATTCTACACAATGGGAATAAATGAGCTGAAGTCGACCATGTGAGAAATCGTTGGATTACCGGTCAATGATGAATACCGTTAACCAACGCGAGACAACTCACCAATAATGAAAATGAGTGTCAAGGTGCCCCAGTACAATCTAACAAGTGCGAATGAATGAGTTGAAGTCGAACACTTGAAAGAATCTACCAATCAGGAGGCAATGATGAATCCCCATTGTCGATAGCGAAGAGTCTGCCACTGATGACTGCAAACCCTAAGGTACTGACAAAAAGACTCTAGACCTTATTCCCATAGCAATGAGTTGAAGTCGATGGGAAAAGATCTGCTGGAAGGAAGGCATTAAGGCATCCCACATCAGTCCAGCGCGAGTGTAACCCGCAGGCCAAGATTTGGAAGGAATCAGACGAAGTAGAGTGACGGAACCAAACCGAATTACGTTTCCGACATGCACAAGACGAAGCTAGTGTAGGGAAGAAACCCTCTGAACCAACCAATAATGAAAGCTGACACGGAGGCGAGAAATCCACCGATAGGGTCAAATGGAAATCAAGGTACTACACGAATCCTAAGTGTGATAATGTATGCTAACGTCGAACACAGGGGAAACCACTCAGTCAAAGACCCATAATGATGATCAAATGCTGAGCACAAGGTCACCTATCAATGATGGAAATAGGGCCAGGGTGCAGCTCTAGGTTTTCTCTCAAAGCAATGTGTCGTAGTCGATAAGAGACAAACCCGCCAGCAAGAAGTCAATGGAGACCTTCTCAAACCAGCACGAGCAGAGGACCAAAACATCTGATGTGATAGAACAAGATACTAATAAGACCGGGAAGGCCGACTGAATAATGAGTCAAGAGACACCGCAGAATGGCTGACTCTGGTTAGACTTCCCTTGAACAAAAGCATGACTCGTGATGACCATGGCAGTAAAAGTGACACTATATAAGTCTGTTATGCAGGAGGCAGAACAAACTCTCCATATGATTGGAAGAGATAACCAACCGGGGGAGAACTGACAAGTGAAACAAGGTAAAGGCTGAACCTAGGTCAAAACTAAAACCATCCCAAATGGAGGAAAGATATAAGTGTATATGCTTTTTTCAAGGGCGACAAACTGACACTGTACTGCCATCAAATAACGAAGTTACATCCCGTTCCCGCTCTTTTTGTTATATTTGATTTTTTTGTATTTTTCATATAATAAGCCTGAAAAAGAATAAAATAATGCTATGGTACAATGGATAGAACGAGTATCAAGAAACTAATGCACTAGTTCCTGGGATTGGAACGATCCTATGCTCAATGCAAGGTGGTGAAAACTGGTAAGCGATACTCAGAGGAATGTTCCATCCATGGGTAAAAGGGTGTCAAGTCGTGATAGCGAAGTGCATGCAATGGCGTAACTTGTATAGATAGACAAGGTCAAAATTTGGCTTAAAAATTGAGTCCAAATGAAGCCGGCTAAAGTCCAGGATAAACAAGTAGCCAATATGAAATGCAGTAATACAACTCAACAACACCAAGGAGCCTCTAGGGTAATAGCCAAAAAATGATAGTGAGGAAGAAGAAGAATGAAGCTTCAACACATAAGTTATGGCGGGACTAAAGAGGACTCCCGAGCCTACATAAAACGCGGCATGGGCAACAAGTGATAGCGAGGAACTAACTAGGAAGCCCATGTAAAGGAAGGCTCTACCACCAAGTCATGATTAAAAAATCGGCGAGTGAAATGGGCGTAATACTCATGACCTGATGGGATCGACCCTATGGCAAGTGATCAGAATGGAGGCTAGTATGAAAAATGCAACGGAAAGTGGATTCCCTAACCTATATGCTAGTGAAGATCATATACCTGCCATGACGAGTCAGCAGTCATGGATAAAAATCCGGAAAAATCTCAAAAATCGTCAAAATGTACCTGTAAACATACCAAACTGGGCACTTCCAAGCATTCGGGTTATGCTGCTTAAGATAGATTGAAAAAATAAGCATAACAAATTTTTGCGAAAATTTTCAACTTTTTGGGCATAAATAGACAAATTACCTCATATTTGGTTCATTATTACATTGCTGATTTGGAAAAAAGTGCCGTGGAGAAAAAAACTTCTTTCGTCAAAACAGGAGCAACCGACCATTGAATTCCACCGAATTTCTCAGGTTAGCTCTTAATTCATCCTGCTATTCATTTTGTCCGTTCATAAATTAAAATTTAGGAATTTTTCACCATGGAATCTCTTGCTAAAAATCACGGGTTTGCGCATACGTGGGTTGGTAATGACGAAGTCGCGTATACACGCGACTGTGCACAAATAAAGTCGCATATGCGCAGGCCCAAATGAAAAAATCATAGCTAATGAAGGAATTATTGAAACTTTGCAGGATGACCATATCATGGAGAGAGCATGAACACAGTGCAATTGATCAAGAATTCATGCAGGACCAAGCATCACTAAATATTCTTTGGAATTGCGGATTGCTCAAGTTTTTTAAAATGTCAAATATGAAGAGCAATGTCCGGTTGCTTGAAATGCTTGTGAACTATTGGGAACCGGAAGAGGACTGCTTTATGATAGATCAGATGCCTGTACGCATTGAAGTGGAAGACATATATTTTATCACTGGACTCTCCCGAAGGGGGGAGCCAGTAGACTTGCATGGTAAGCCTTTGGGAGGGCTCACCGTGGAAGATTACGTCCACGTGTACTGCGTACAAGGTTCCAAGAAAGTTGGAACTCAAATTGCAATCAAAGATTTAAGGGATTTTCACATGAAAATCCTCCTTTTCACCATTGGCAGGGTGGCAAGATCTTCCTCCCTACACTAGGCATCCAGGACGCAAATGAGCATAGCAGTGGAATGCTTAACTCATGTATATGATTGGTGCACAGCCCTACTGCTAAACATGAAGCAACAATTGACCTCTATCCACCAAGAAAAGACAAAACAATTTGGATATGGTACAATTTTGATGAAATTCTTCTTTGAGAATATTCCAGTACTAAGACCCAGAGTGATCTCTACCATCAGCAGTCCTAGAGACCCAAGAATTGCCCGCTGGGCAGACATGATGAAGAGATTGGGGGGAAGTGAAGTTCCCCGGACCACTTGGAATGATGAGTTCTTCCAATGGTGGAGAGAAAAAATCATCGCTGTGGACGACTATCCCTATGCTGGGATGGACTTTCATGGCGATCCAGATCTTGTCCTGCCACCAGGCGCAGCATGGGGTACAGTCAGTAAGTTTGCAATTTTTTTTTTTTTTTTTTTTTGACTTATATAAGTTTTTTGGATTTTTTCAATATGTATGAAAAAATGTGAAAAACAAAAATGTTTTTGATTGGATTCAAATGACTTACAAAAATTATCATGAAACAGATATTGGACCAGTTCGACTTGAGGGATACCCATGACATAAGCGTCGCAGAGGCAAAGCGGATACAGTAGATCCAGACAGAACCCTCCAGGCTGTACAGAGGAACTTGGAGGGGTTAACCCGCCAAGTACCTATGGCTACAGTGGAAGATCTGCCTGAAGCCATCCAGAGGCAGGTGGTAGGAGTACCCCGCGACTGGGTACGGTTATTCTGCCGAGTTGCCACCGCGATTGTGTTCTATAAGAACACAACTTCTGGGTAGGGACCTCAGTAGTAAATAGATATGATGTATCACATGACTGTATATTTTTTTTGAGACTGAACATGATCGGGCATAAGCCAAAATTTTTGTATTACTTATGGATCCAAATTTTTGTATAGTTTTGAATACTCTGATGATATATATACAATGATATTTGATGTGATGTGACAAATGTATCAAAATGTATGATGTTTTTGATTAAGTTTTATTGTATGGAATGATTAATGTGCCAATAAATTTCTTGATTAGCTAATGAGTCCGCCAACCAATTGTTAGCTCGAGGAATATGAATGAACGTTAAAAATTGAAATGATCTTTGTAATAAACGTACCCTCAAGAACAACCGGAGTAAAAATGGATCTCGAACCCGATAAGTATTGTTCAACTCTGACACCACCAGCTGAGAGTCCAAGAAAACTACCAATGAATCAACACCCAAAGATATTGCCTCCGAGAGTAGATAAACAACTGCAGTGTATTCTGCTATGTTATTGGAAGCAGGACCAATGCAGACCCCTCTTGATACTAACAGCTGACCGGATGGATAATGAAGTACCCAAGCCGCGGAAGCTAAGTTCCGGGTGTGTCTACTAGCACCATCGGCGAAACCAAAATGACTCATGACATCCAACACAACCTGCCAAAGCAGATCAAAAACATCACCAACTCATCAAAGATCGAAAATCAACCAGATATGTACAAAGCAAAAACTACTATATACAAAATCAACATGCCAGGCCGAAGCCTAGGCATAATACTTCTTCAAATAGAGCCCATTTCGGGGCTCCGGAAACTCGTTCCCTTCGAAATCAACCAAGGTATATGCTCCTTTCTTAAGGAATTTTTTAACGATATAGGGGCCATACCACATAGACTTAAACTTTCCTGCCCCCAGGGCATCTTTTTCTTGGGCATAGACCAAAACAAGGTCACCTTCCGAAAAAACCCTAGGCTTGACCGCCTTATCGTACTGAACTTTGACTCGGTTTTTATGCGCTTCATTCATCGTGGCGGCATCCCGACGCTACTCATCAAGATGTTCCAGATGAAGGAGACGTTCTTCAAGACTAGAAGTGTCAGGAAGAAGTTCAACAGCTAACTTAAGAGAGGGAATCTCACATTCAATGGGAAATACGGATTCCAACCCATGCACTAGCTGAAACGGAGTAAAGCCAGTTGCAGTTTTCACTGACGTCCTGTATGCCCAAAGTGCAGGATATAGCATAATATGCCAGTTGGATCTATGTTTATCAATTGTCCTTTGAAGAATGGTCTTCAAGGATTTATTCACGGCTTCCACTTGCCCATTGGCTTGAGGATAATATGGAGATGAATGCTCCTGCCGGAAACCCAATTTTAGAGCCAACTCAGCCATCATGCTATTCTGAAAATGACTGCCATGATCAGTGACAATCTCTCTAGGAATACCAAAATGAGCAATAACCTGGTTGAAAATAAAAAGAGCTGCAGTCTCACCATCATTCCCAAAAGTAGGCATAGCTTCGACCCACTTCGTAAAGTAGTCTACTGCTACAATAATGTACTTGTGACCTTTAGCCAAAGGTGGCTTACAAGTAGTATAATAAATACCCCACTTTGTAAAGGGACCGACAGTAATGATTGGAAAAAGTGGAGCTGGATGAGCACGCATTTTTTGAGTATAAACCTAACACGGATGACACTTTTTGACCGACTCCATACAATCCTTGAAAATCGATGGCCAAAAGTACCCAGCACGCAAGATCTTTTGGGTTGTAGCAAGCCCAGATAAATGACCACCACAAGCTCCACTATGGCAATCATTCAACACATCCTCAGCTTCTTCGAGAGTTAAGCAACGTCTTAGGATTGAATCAACCCCTCGACGGTATAAAGCATCACCAATAATCAAGTAATTCTTAGCCAAGTGACGCAACTTACGATGCTCATCTTTCGAAAAAGTAGAGGGAAACTTCGCAGTCTGGAGATACACAATGATATCTCCATACCAAGGATCCTGTGGAGAGATAAGAAACAAATGTTCATCCGGGAAGGATTCATCATAGACAATCTCATCCCCACAGGGCAACTCAGAGATCAATTCCGTGAAAACCAATGATTTCTTGGACTTGGCAGACATAAACTCAAGATCAAATCCTACAAAATCATAATCCATCTATTGTATTTTCCCTCAATCACTCACCTACTGAGGACAAACTGAAATGGATTGGCTGCTGCCAAAACATAAGTTCTTCGTAGAATAATATAATGCCGAAGTCACTGCACAGCATGAACAGCTGCCAAAGCTAACTTTTCTATCGGAGTATACCGAAGTTCAGGTCCTACCAAACCTCGACTAAGATAGTAAATAACATGCTCTGCAAGAGCATCATTCTCCTGAACCAGAACCATACCAATAGTAGATTCTGCTGCTGCCAGATACAAAAGGAAATCCCTGCTATAATCAGGTGGACTCAATAAAGGAGCAGAGGTCAATGCTTTTTTCAAAGCATCGAATGAGCGTTGAGGGAAGTCATCCCAAAGAAATGGAACTCCCTTCTTCAACAATCTCATAAATCCCTTGGTAACTTCAGCATAATTTATGATAAATCTCCGAAGAAAATTAGACTTTCCTTGTAGACTTTGAAGTTGACAAACAGAGGACGGGGGAGGCAACCGAAGTATTGCCTCAACCTTGAAGGGATCTATCCTAATCCCTTCTCTAGACATAATGAATCCCAATAACCGACCGGATGTAACCGCAAAAATGCACTTGTTCGAATTCAACCTAATCTTATAGAAATGACACTGTTCAAATATTTGACAGAGGTGAGTAGGATGATCCATCCTCTTTCGAGAATGAGAAGCTAAATCATCCAAATACGCCTCGATAATATTTTTGATGTCTTGGAAGGCATATGACATGACCTGATGAAAGGTAGCCCCAACATTTTTAAGACCAAAAGGCATCTTCTTGTATGCAAAAGTACCCCAGGGAAAAATAAAGGCAGTCTTATGCTGATCTTCAGGACGGATAGTAATCTGATTATATCCGGAGAAACCGTCCATGAAGAAGAAAATCTCATCACCGGCACACTCGTCAATGATCTGATCGATAAATGGTGTGGGGTAATTATCTTTAGGACATGTTTTATTTAGGTCTCTGAAATCGATGCAAACTCGAATCGTTCCTTGCTTTTTATCTACGGGAACGGGATTTGAAACCCATTCAGTCAAAGGAATAGGGAAAATGAATCCCGCCTTAAGCAGCTTCTCAACTTCAGCTTTGATAGCTGCTGCCTTCCTAGGATTGACCGGACGAAGTTTTTTCCTCACAAAGCTAGGATTTTTGTAACCGCATCTTCATGTCGTATAATAGATGGATCTAGCATACTGTGCTTTTTCATAAGACCAAGCGAATACATCCCTATACTCTTTAAAGAGATCAATGTAAATCTGAATCTCTTCAGGGGAATATTTAGCTCCGATGAAGACATTCTCTATAACATTTGGATCCCTGGAAATGTTCACCAGGATAGTTGGAGAAATCACAGCCATGTTCCCTTCAGCATATACCTGTGTTGGTGCTAAAGGGTTCAGGACTGGGCGAACAGGACCAGGAGACAGAGGACTTGGAAAACTCGTTTCAACTTCGCTCAAATCAGGTAAAAAGTAAGACCGATGATGCAAATCATCCCACGGTCTATCTATACCAGTCATAGCTTCCAGGATGGCCTCTTCAGATGGAAGAGTGGTATCAAGGCAATCCTGGGCAAAAGAAGAACTAAGTGTCCAAGCCGGGGCCACATCTCCATCCAACTCTTCCGGTGAAAGAGGAGCTGGAATGGACTCTGCAGAGTCAACAATAGATTGATAAGCAATCTCAGCTGCAGACATTGGAAATTCCATTCCACCCACTTGACCTTCCGCTAATGTGGCGGTAGGGGAAGGCAAGGTCCAAGGGTCCGAAAAATAATGAGTTCTGAAGAACTCTCTTCGAAGAGGAGCCTTGGAGGATGAAATTGCATTTATATGTACCGTAGGAGGAGGAATATCGAAAGTACCCATCAAGGAAGAATACATTCCAACCCCTAAATTCTCAACAGGCGCCTTAGTATTATCCAACTTTGGAACAGATGAGTCAGTAGACGCATTCGGGTCTACAGGAGGACAGTCCAGTTGGTCCACTGTAACAATCCTCCCTTCATGAGGGAAACAAATAATCTGAAATAATGAGGATGCAATGGCATCCATCTCATAAATCCAGTTTCTCCCCAACAGAAGGTTGTAGTCCAAGCTTGCATCAACTACCTCAACCTCTATATTCACAGTTTTTCCCCCAACACAGATAGGCAAAGCTGGGAAAATACCATGGGGTCTGTGAGAATGACCATCAAATGCAGTCAGAAGAGTGGTAGATGGAACAACTTTGGGAGATCCAATCATCTTCCAACATGTGAGAGACATCACGCATGTGGAAGCACCCTCATCAACAACCGTTCGAAAGATATTGCACTTCCGGTACGATGATTTAATATGAAAAGCCATATGATGGGGGAGTCTCTTCTTAAAATTAGTCATATCAAATGTAATCAGAAGAGAATTTTTTGGATCAATAGCCCCAATGGCAGTGAGAAAAGCATTGTGCTGAGTCGGACAAGACTGGAGCACCTCTAAAGCCGACATGGCACAAGGACTCTGCATCAGATCTTCCACAATAGAGTAGTTCTGGGCAGCCCTAGCATTTGGATTAATCGTCGACTGCTTGGTAGATGCTTTGGGAATCCGAGGTATAGGCTCAACAGTAGGCTTTGTAATGTGAAGCGGCTCAGTAGCATCAGGAGCATCCTTAGCTTTCGAAGACTCTTCTTCACCATAATCACGGGATCTCGTAGCGACATCCACATGAGCACTCATCATGAATATGTTCGATGGAATTTCCCCTTCTTGGGTACCCCCAGAGGAAGCCCCATGATTTTGGTTCGCGCCAACAACTAGTTGTTGCCCTTGGGGAAAAGGGTTTGTTAACACAGCCTGGGAACTAGAAGAACCCTGTTGAGCTAACAGGCGCTGCGCATCATGAATTTCAGGGCAAAGGTGTGTGAGATGGTCTCCAGCACACAGCTTGCATGGAAACTTCACTTTATTTTTCTCCTTTGGACCCTCACCAACATGCTCGTTGGTTTTATTCGCATTACCCTTCCCATTCTTACCCTTTTTATTATTATTTCGTCCCTTCTTCTTCCCTTCATATTGTTGATTTCCTTTGGGATCAGAAGCTTGGACATCATTTATGGACAAAGATTGGGAAGGTGATCACTCAGCAGGCACAACCTGACTAGAAGGAGCAGATTGCAAAGACAACTGCTGCAATTGAGTAAGCAGGTTGGCTGCACCACTATTGATCGATCCAATCAGTCCGTCACCATGAGGACCAGGCTTAGTTTTGGATAAATCTAATTTGGAGCGAGGAGCATTGGACAAATACTTATGGAGGACCCCAGACTGAGAATATATCATTTCCAACTGCTGGGCCCTAAAAATGGCCTGCTCCTCAGAAAATACCCCTGAGAGGGATACGTCCTTCGAAATATCTGACTGTAGAGATTTTAGAAACCATTCCAAAAGGAATTCAACTGAAATATGAGCTTTAATAAGCCTCTTCCTTCTCCGCCATTCCTGAATATGGTCATAAATGTGGGTTGTGTCATCCTGTTTAAAATTAGCTAGGAGTTCAGTCCCGACATCATATCGGACAGGCAACTGGAAATGGTTTATAAATGTAACAGCCAGTTCTCCAAATGTAGCAAAACTGCCCCCAGTTAGCTCAATATACCATTTGGCAGTGTTTCCAGTTAGGGTGCATTGAAACAATCTCAACCTAATCGAATCATCGATCAGGGAGTTCGAAGAACACCATAAATGGAAAGTGGTGATGTGGTCAGCCGGATCCTCTCCATTCTTCCCTTCAAACTTTGGAATGTCTGAAGGTAGTTTGGTCGGGACCGGAGGCCACTCCGGACTGTACCGAATCGGATCATTCGTCAATTTCGACAGATCTGGCAAGTTTAACGTTGCCAGAAAAGGTAAACGAGGCGGAGCCTGAGGATTCCATCCTTGATAGGATGAATTCCCAACATTCTGAAAAGAATACCCTGGATTTGATGAGGCACCAGGTTGCCAAAAAGGACTCATAGAAAAAGGAGAAGAACCTCCTCCCAACGCAGAGTTACCAAAGCCCAAACCAGTTCCCCCCGCTGAAGTATGAAATGAAGAGGAAAGCCCTTGATAGGGGTTCCAGGCATTAGAAAGAGGAGAAAAGGTCTGATAAGCACTCGACGAAGGGAAAGAAGTATTCCCTTGGTGACCAGCGTAAAACTGATTCCCTGCCCCCACTGTAGTGAATACAGGGTTCCAACCTGTAAAAGTGGTCGAATTCTGACCTCCAGACCAAGGGTTGAAACTCTGGGTCTGAGAAGTAAACAGAAAGGACCCTAAAGAAGGATTGGAACTAGGAATGTGCCCAGTTCCAAAGGGGAACCCCTGAAAATAAGCTGATCCACTAGCCATGGAAGACATGGGTGTAGATCCAGCTGCAACAGCGGAAAAGGAAAAAGAAGGAATCCCACTAGTGGGCATTCCAAAACTGGAGGGACCAGATTGAGAAGCATGTTCTTGGGTGAAACCAGAGCCAAACACAGTAGCACTAGAAGCAATCGAAGATATAGCAATAGTGCGCCCTCCTTCAACAGAAGCAGGAGTCTGAATGCCTGCAGCACTCACAGCAGAAGCCGCGTTCCCAATCGTGGCCATCGAAAGGTATGTATAATACGGAGGATCTTCCGGTCTCTTTGACTCAGGTATGATTTATTCAACAATGAACGGATAATCAGGAGGAAGAGGAGATGGAAGTGACACAGAGGGTTCATGTACTTCCTCTATTTGAACTTCTTCTTCCTGCGGAAATAAAACTCGCGAGGTGAGCGGAGCGCTCCTCTCGGAACCAACACCAGAATCAGCTACGAAACCTTCAGACCCTTGTGGAGGATCTCTCTCCACTGCTTCAGATGTCACAGGGTGGTACCCACCTGCTAAATCACTCCTAAGCCTTCTTGAAGAAGGCTCTGAACTCTCGGGAGATAACCCCTGGATTCTCCTCGATCGACGAGGCGCTTGATCAGCCACTTTAAAAGATTTTAATTAGACTCACAAAATATAAAGCTAAGAAAGCTAGGAGCAAAGAGAACTCACTATAAAAAGAAATTTCTAAGATACAATCAAGCAAATAGCCTTCAGGTATTTCCGCTCTGGGTGATTAGGACCGGACACCAAAATACAAGAAAGCGAAATATAGGACCTCCCGAAAATAGTCTGGGATAATTACGGCTCAGGCCTGCTAGCGAAGGTATCAGAAATAGTTACACCGACCTCCTAACGACAGCCTTTGCCGGCTCAAGTACCCAAGCTTCGCAAGGGCACCCCCAGAAGTACTGCTGAAAGTGATGCGACGTCTGCCTCAGGTACCATGGGTATTCGCCCCCGCAGTCACCTATGTGGAACCTAGGAGTGGCAACTATGGGCACCAATCCGTGTCAGAAGCCAGGCGGAATGGTCTTGAGGTCAGATTCAGCAAATCAGAGAGGGGGTATCTCTCTTCTCAGCCTTCACTTCCCATCGCACTTGACTCTCTGGAGGAGAGCTTTCCCAGTCCACCTAACGGAGTTGGATTTCGCTCAATTAATCAATTTCTATGTTTTATTTGAGCGGCCTTGGAGAGTTAACTCTCCACTCGCCTAATCTAAGGCCCTACAACCTAGCTAGTTGGTGTATGACACTTAAAAAAATTGCTAGTTGCTTTTAAATTATATCGCTTATTTTAATTGGCCGTTATGTTAAGTCAAAGGGATACAGAAATGAAACTTGTGGTGTTTTGACGCAGAAAATAAATTAATAAAAAACAAACTACATGCAAATTCAGTTATTGTCTTTCAATGAAAAGCAACTTCTACACAGGTTCTACTAGATTAAAAATTTTATTTTTCTTTTCAGATAACAAACTCCACACTCACAAAAACTATGAAAATGACTAAATGCTTAAGTGCACCTGATGTAAAATATACTAAAGCAGAGAGAAATTTCCCAAAGATCCTTCAGTTTTATCTCTTTTTGGTTGTCCAGAAAGTTAGTTCCCAAAATCAGAAACTCTTAATATAAAGACACCAAAAACGCTTGAAACAAGAGGAAGAAACCAATGACAATTCCTTTCCAAAACCAAGTCAAAAACCAAAGGCAAGAAACCTCACAAAGCTTCAAAAGATATAACAAAATGAAAACAAAAATGCAAAACAAAACAAAATGACAAAACAAAATGTTTTTTGAGCTTTTGAGTTTTATAAAAAGGAAGAGCTCGAAAAGACCAAGAAAAACTATCAAATCCCAAGCCAAACAACTCTAAATTTCAAGCAAAAACTTCGAAAATGCTCTAAACCTTATAGGGCTAGCTAGTAGCAAGATTTATATGAGCAAAATAAGACAAGAAACTCAAACACTCAGCGTAGAAGAATAGTACAACCTTGTAGCAAAAAAAAACTTCAAAGAACCTAGAAAGACTCTTCAAAAATTGCAACAAGAGCTAGTCAACTGAACTCAAGAAAACCAACCAAGAAATGGGAAAAAATCAAAATGCAAAGCAAGACACAAAGGTAGGAAAGAGTAAATGAGAAAAAGCTCTCTGTTCTGATGAAGCAGAACAGCCAAGAATCCCCAGGAAGAGATCTTGGCACTCAAACCAGAAATGCCAGCACAAGAAACAAAATTTTGCAAAAAAGCTAGTTTTCAGCCAAACAAGAGAGAGAAAAGACCAAATACCACTTTCTACACAATCCAGAGGATACAAAGACACTGCAGGAATAGGTCTCCACAGGCAGACAGGGCTAAAAAGCCAAAAAACCTAAAATTTCAAAATTGACCTAGGTATACGCGACTGGACAGTTTAGAAACAAGTGTGCATACGCGACTGTGCTAAAGGAAACCCGCGTATACGCGACTCCCTTTAACAAAAATTGCGTGTATACGCATCTGTGTACAGACTAAACCGCGTATGTAAAGGTAAATAATGAAAATTAAAAAAGATCAAGCCTGGATAAGAAACCAGGACTTCAGTCTGACTGAGAAAAAGTTAACTGGACTGGAAATAAAAGTTAAAACTGTTGGAAACCTATCAAACAGCTGAAACCACCCAACAGGGGAATCACAAGAATGTAATCCCCAGCGGAGTCGCCAGTTCTGTTTCAGGGAAAATCACCCTAGAGGTTTGTTGGGTCTAAACCTCCACAGAGCAGGGCATGCTATTCAGAAGGACTCACACACAACCATACTTGAATGCAAAAAACTAGTTAACAATGATAGCAGAACTCACTCGTAGTCCTACGTTCGATGTAGATCCCGCGGGGTCCAAACCCCCAGCAATCCTTCTTCCTCCTTCAACCTGGAAAACAAGAAAGAACGTGCACGGAAACCTACTTGTATAACATATACTTCTCCTAAACGTTAGTGCAATCTATGTGAAACATTATATAAACCATAATAAATGCTTAAATGATAATCTTTTCACATATATAAATAAACATTAACACACGAGTTCAGGAACAAGATGGTTCTCCATTATCATGAACAACATGTACAGTAGTAAAAGTGGAGAGATCACTTGAATCCTTCCTCGATCTTCGAGCAGACCATCGTCCGGATTCGTCCCACCCTTGCCTCGCTAAGATTCTTCCAAGACTTGTGCACTCGACATGGCATGTAAATGGATGAACATCTCCAGGAAACAAGGGTTTCCTGTATAAATCTGGGAAAGTGCAGGAGGCACGGGGAATCAGACTTGAACTAGGATTCCAACAGAGTATAATGTCTATAAAATTTCTCTCCCCCTTATGCCATGCACATGAGGGGCTTTTATACTCCCTCAAAGTAGTTTCAATCAGTTGGAAACAATTGGCCATGTGCTGGGGTGGTTGAACTACCAGAGTAACCATAAACCCAGCCCAAAAATAGGGATTTTTTATATATTTTTTAATGATTTTAATGGCATACGCAGAAAAGTACATGTGGACTCGCGTATACACGCGGAAAAGTCTGGGCATATCCGCGTATGGGGATTTTAACACTATTTTTTAGTGAATTTTGTTCAAGTCTGTAGGAATGGGTGCCCAAAGCCATAAAAGCAATCATGAATCATATGAAGGTGAAAAATGATGCTATAACACCTGTAGGTCTCTCTGGGCCAACATCTGCAATTACATGGATTAATGTTAGAACATGCATAACAAAAAAAATCATAATACTCATCAAAGTAAAAATGATTTTTACCCAATATTTCATCCCAATACTCTCCTTGTGGGAGTAAGAAATCTGCATCACCGGTGAAATCCATGCCAGAGTAGGGCCAGTCCTCTACAAAAATCAGTTGTTGGTGGAGCCACTTAAAGAACTCTGGTCTCCAGGACATTTGTTGACCGCCCCCTGAACTTGGCATCAAAGCTTCCCAACGGACCATCCGTGGCTCCTAGGCTGGTGGTGTTGGAATTATTACCTCCTGACGTTGGAAGATTAGTAACCATTCCAAGATGAACGGTACCAATATGGACCCGTAGCCGAACTACTTCAGCTTACCATTCTTTCATTTTGTTAATTGGCGTTTGATGTTGATTGTTACTGCCTCTACCCAGTTGTAGAGTGTCGATGCCATGCAATCCACTGCAAGAAGTAATTGTGTTTTTGTGGCCTCATGTGGAGCCTAAAATCCTAGAGCTCGCGGATGGTGTATAGCACTACTCTAAGTGCCAGATCGGAAATGGTTTGGATATCCACATTCCCGCTTTTGGATCCCTTCTGTGCTCCTCAGAAAACCCTGTCGATAACCATACTCATGTTTTCCATTGTGGGCTGAGTACCGGTCAAGATTGGTACTGCCCGCCTCCGTGAAAATCTGGATATGAAGTAAATATATGAGACCACAAACTCTGAGAGCTTTCGTGCATCTCACAGTTCCTGATCATCAATAATAATTTTTTCCTGATCAATTTCCTAGACAATGATCAAGTATTGCAACAGCTCCAGTTAAGCTTTGAGACGTGGTGCCATAAATTATTTTTTGAGCCTGCAATATCTGAGAGCTTCCATGCATCTCACATCACCCATGGCTTCCTTATCTTCTTCATTGTGTTCTCGTTGTTTCCATTCAATCACCATTTTGTCCTTTCACACCTACAAAAACATCCATATGGTCATCATTAGCCAAATCCAATGCTTTTGAAACAGTTAAATTGGGCTTAGTGTTTTCATTTACATGCTAAAAATGGTTGTTGCAGTTAGCGCGCCCCTGTTCAATTTTAAGGCCGGTTGGCGCGCCCCTGTTCAATTTTTGTAGTTCTAATTAGCAACAGAACTACAAAAAGTCCTAGTAAACTATTCATCTTCCTCATCCCAGATTCTGTTAAAATTATTCATTGATAAAAA
The DNA here is from genome assembly GCA_034641835.2 of Pinus albicaulis. Taxonomy (NCBI): domain Eukaryota; kingdom Viridiplantae; phylum Streptophyta; class Pinopsida; order Pinales; family Pinaceae; genus Pinus; species Pinus albicaulis. The sequence goes on along the minus strand of CM076570.1, from coordinate 40,251,620 downwards.
TGCCTCATAAGAAGAAGAAACAAGCGGACTCTTTCAACCCTATGGTTCATCCTCCAGAGGATCTAGACCACATCCCCTTAGCTGATCGGGACTATAAAATATTTGAGACACAGTGTGAGTTTGAACTATTTGAACTCTATTTTTGGATCAAAGACAAATTTGTAGATAAAACAGATGAAATTGGATTACGGGAGTCCAATATCCCTCACTACATTTTTCCCCAAACCTTTCATTGTCTAGAATTCACCAGAAGATGACAAATCTGTTATGTCCCTAATCAAAGAGAAATTATAGCCCCTACTGGTGAAATTCTCTTAACCATTACTTCCAAAGTAATAGATCAGATTATGCAGGCCACCTCTGTGGAAAATAGTACCCCATTCTCATTAGAAGCCTTAACAGAACTATACCAAAAACTTGATTTTTCCAAGAGAGCCAAGATTTTTGACCTTTTCCTACCAGAAACCCAGAAAAATCCACCATATCCTTTCTCAATCTTCCCTAATCAAGACAAAATAATTATATATGTAATATCGTATATTCTAGGTTATTATTCTGATCGATCGGTAGATGAACCCATATTAGGTTTCTTGTCCATATTTCCATAGATAGTAAGCCTTCTATTATCTTTAATTTCCATCAATTTCTAGATGATATCATTCATGAACAAATCTAGAAGTTTCCAACTGAGGAAGTGTTCAAATATACTTCAATTTGGTCTACATGTTTCTATATTACCAAGCATATAGGTTTAAATTTTCCATGTAGAATTTAGATGAAGAGGTAAATTAGTAGTCAATCATATTCTGGACTTCCTTAGTGAAGAAGGAGCAAAAAGAATTCACCTACAAACAGCATATTGAACAATTTATCCACCCATCAATGTTTGAATTAAATAGTTTAGCAGAATCGAGGATCATTAAGGATATTAGAAGAATCTTACACCTAACAGAGCAAACAAAGACTGGAGACTGGTACTTGTTCCAGAACTACACTGAAATCAGAGTGTATGGATGTGAGTTGGCACCATACAAATTTCCAAAATACCTCCCCATGAGGAATTTTGCACTGGAATACATCAGACAAATGCTAAATTCAGATGAGATACAATTTATGTTAGCCAAGAAGAAATCAAATTTTAGGATCAAGACATAGATTGGTTCCTTTGTATGTAACAACAGATCAGTAGGAGAAGAGCATATAAGCTTCTCAAGGGAATGAAGTTTAGCCTAAGATTTACATCGTATTATGACCCTCTGGGTATTATTTCCAAATTGAGAGTGGAAAATAAAAATACCCCATACACTCATACCCAGAGACCCGAAATTGAGAGACATGTGAACCAACTAACTTGGGCAGAGAATACCATACAAGAAGTTGAGGAGAAGCTTGTTTCTACATCCACTTCACAAACTATTGTTCCTCAGGATAAAGTAATCATAAGGTAGAGATAAGAAGAGTCACCTTCAGTGACAGACAATGCAGGGAAGGAGTTTAAAATTATGTATAGGAAGAGGACAAAATTGAATCCAAAAGTAAATGCAGAGAAGAATTCAGAACAAGAAGTGGCCATGATAGTCAAGGAAACACCATCTTCCTCTCAGGCAGGTGGAAATTTTACTGCATCTCCCACAGTGTCATCAGTATCTTAGGAGCAGCAAGACACTGTCCAGACTACAAAGTTTCTTCAAGGGGAGAAATAAAAGGTTGTTTTTGACAGATTTACAGAAATAAAACTTGAGAATGAGATTCTTAAAAATAACACCTATACTCAATTTTGGAAACAAACTTCCAGCTCACAGAGAAGGTTTCTTTTAGTTTTTGATTCAGAGAGAGGAAAGATGCAGATATCCTTCCTCGAGGCTCAAATATCGCAGCCTAAATCAACATCAGATTATAATAAGACAACTTTCAAGTTTGACACAAAAGAAATACATCCCATTGACCAAATGGAGATGCATAAGCAAACCAGTGAAATGATTTTCTCCACTCTAACCAACACTACTATGATTGTTTCAAAATTGCAGGTTTCACTTTCTAATATTTAGTCATAGTTGAAGATGCAGAATATTTCTTCTCTTGCAAAATACACCAGGATTAAATCCTTATAGGATTTAGTAGTGAAGATGGGATATGATCCCGAGAACATGAAAGTTGCAGAGGAGTTCATCAATAAAAATAATGTTGGCATTGCAACATTGAGGAAGCAGTTGAAGTTTCCAGGCACTGAAGATCCTCTCATAAAGGATATTAAAGAATCAGAGACTCATAAAGGAAACATGATGAAGCTAATCATGGAGCATAACGCTCAGATTAGACAGATGTAAACTAAGCTAGATAAAATGATCAAGGAAAAGGATCAAAATGAAAAAATATCCATGGTTCCTCTAGATGTTGTACATCTTACAACAATTCCCACGACAACATCTACAACCTCAACTGCACCTTCTACACAATATAGTGAGGGTGTTTACCAATTGATAAAATATTTGGAGAATTTTTCAATTCAGACAGAAGAGATTAAAAAATTGCAAGGGAAAGTCAAGGCACTACAGGACCAGAAGACCAGGAGTGAAGCTTCACACCTTGCTAAAGCTCAGAAATCTTGGAGGATGATAGAAAGGCTACAGAAATATGAAAGATAATAAGCTATTGGACAGACCATGGCCCAAGCCAAGGAAATTATTTGGACTAATATTCTGAATTCTATGGCTGCAATTTGGCCATGTATTCATATTATTTTTTAAAAAAAGGATTTAATAAATAAAGCAACAGAGGCCATTACAAAGATCAGAGGACAATTGGGCGATATGCCTGCCAAAGCCACAAACATCATTGAGTTCCTGAATTCAAATAATAGCTATGAGTTGCATAATTTAGGAATTGATGATAGGACAAAAACAATTTTGGAGGTAATGAAGATTATGACCAAAAATAATCTTATTGCTTAGTTGGAGGAGAAGTGTCAGAGTTTCGAAATAACAGTAAACAGATTTTTCACCAGGATAGAAGCTCTAAATCAGAAAGGGCTAACCAGTTTTTTTGTAATTAATGATAAATTAATCACCCATGAATATTATATTAGAAAATTGAAGGAGGTATCTAGAGACATTTCAAAATTTTCAAACATCAATGGTAGCATGACAGGTAGAGCTTTCCTAGAAGAAATGGGGAATGATTTCTTTATCTAGCATGAAGTAAATCATATTTTTGTGGTAAGGCCAACATTTGAAAAGTATACTAAGTTTGATGAAATTTACCAAAAGGTAACTAAATTAACCATTCTAGATGAAGACAGATGGGACAAACTTTTTGAATTACTAGACTGATTGGTAATTCGGATGAGGTAAAAGGATATGCCAGCACATTAGACAGTACATCATCCAGCGCAGCACAAAAAAAGGCCGATTCATAAACATACTCCTCCAAAGTAGGGGCCACCTCTCCACGCAGCTATTTACCTAGCCTATTACTCTGCAGAGAACGATAATCCTGTTTAGAATAATGCTAATTATACACGGTCTATTGAGACAACGATTTTGTAATGATTTTGTAAGTATTGTATAAATACTTCACATTTTGAAGTATTCTGAGTTGATTGTTGAATATAATTTTCTCTAAGTTATTGTGATTTTCCATTTGCTGGACTCATCAATAATACATGGACATTCTTCACAGGATTAATGTGGTGTACGAATTGGTGATATTTTTCTCATGTTCATGTGTTTATTCATTATTTTATTTCACTGTCATTTCTTAAAAAGATTAATTACATTACAGAAATGGTGACGAATAGGATTTGTTGAAATATGCATCCTATTATGGTTGTAGGTAATTTCTATGTTTTATAATGAAGTCAAATTAAGGAATTATTAATTTCTCCGAAGATTCTACTGAACCTTTCATTTCTTTTGTTTCATATCATTTAAAAAATTCTGAAAGATCCAACTAGTGTAACCTAGCTTGCCCTGTGAAACTCCTTCAAATTTTGATGCAGATCCAATCAATTGTTTGACTCCATAGCCCAATGGAACTATAATATTTCAATCAACCAAACAATCCAATAAAATCACAAAGAAACAAAAAATTTCACAAGTCATAGCTAGCTTAAAATCTACATAAAACAAAGTTAAATTTTACAAAGATTTCCCTCTCTGAAGTTGGCAGAGCTAGATCCCAGCTTCCAAAACGGTTTTGATGTTTTCCTTTGTGTTTATTCTCACAATATCATAAATTACATAATGATAACATAGGGGCGACCATACTGGGGAAATTTGAAAATATTGTAATTTTCTTCGAATTCATCTCCCTAGTTAAGAAAAGTGTACATTAGGAATTTTTTCGAGAGATTGTTTCCTTTTCACTTTTGTAAATAATAAGTGTGTGTTTGCTTTAGATTTTAATTCTGGCTCCCAAAAGAGCTTACACTAAATCTCATCTTGATCCTAAACCTGCAACTATTAGTGATGATCCTGAGAAATTTCTGAGAAGAAAAAGTATAGATGAGAGCCAAGGAAGTAGTAGTCCTCCCCCTAGGGCAGATTCTCTTCCAAAGGACATTTTTACTTTACAGGATATTGAATTTGATTTTCCTTTTGAACATAGCTTGTTTAGGACTAAGTCAGCCAATTCGATGGACCAAACTGTGGTATATCAGTCTACCTTACGACACCATTCTTTTGAAGTACATTCTTCCCAACCTGATCTTGACCTTCAAATCCTTCAGTATTATGATAAATTTCAAGTTTTAGTTTCATTCCTTGACCTTTTTTCCATTAGGAATACATCCAAAAATCTATTGAACTCTCTGCCTTAACTTATTTTTCATTTAATCCACTTCATCTCAATATTTTCATCTAACATCATCTATTCCCACTCCTATATTTTCCACTACCACCCCTGTAATCTCTCACCAAGCAAATAAAACTCCATATTCTCCCCAATATTCACCTAAAATTCAACCTAGATCTTGAACACAACCTCAAGCTTCAGTTCAACCTCCACCTTTGATTCAACCTCCCCCTTCCATTCAACCTCCACATTTCATCCAACTGCCACCTTTAATTAATCCACATATTATCCATCCTCATATACTCATAATGGAAGCAAGATATGATCCACTTGTTCTTCAAGGTCCTTTGGAAAACATGCCACGGGACTATCAAACTAGGATCCCCCAGTTTGATGGTACTGGACCCACAAATGCTCAACAACATGTGGATAGAATGAATGATATTTTTGATCTTCAAGAAGTAGATGAAGAAAATGTTAAAATGAGGTTGTTCGCTCAAAGTCTTACTGGAGAAGTTAGAAAATGGTTTAAATCCTTGCCACCTACTAGCATTAATGATCTCCCTGAATTTCATCAGTCATTCCTTAATAGATGGGTAGTGAAAATAACCCTCTTCAGATTCTATATAAATATGAAAGTATTAGGAGGTCACCTAGGAAAAGTGTCCAGGATTATTGCACCAAATTCAATGGTGTTTATAATGCAATTCCTGCAAACATTAAACCACCACAAGGTTTAGCCTTAATAAAGTTCCTTAATGGCTTTGAGGTAGATATGTCTTATTATCTGAGAGAGAGAAACTCTGCAACATTAGAATAAATGAAAAGATATGCAGTGAGTGTAGAACCCAATTTGTTAGCAAAAAGAGCAAGGATAAGAACTGAAAGGAGAGTGACAATGAAATAAGAACAATCAACATCTTCTGCTAATGCTAAAATAGATTATTTAGTTAGAAAAGTAGAGATAATGGTGGAAAGGATCAATGTAACTAATAGAGTTCCGCCAAGAGAAAATTAGCCTAGCCCTCAAAATCAAAACCAAAATGTTAGGAGAAATCCACCACAAATCAAACAAAGGGAACAAAGGGGACCAGACAAAAAAATTAGACCTCCTTTTTAAGAGAATTGTGTTGATGATGAAGGGGAAATAGTTGAAGAGGTAGAAGACAATCAAATAAATTTGATGGGAATAAATGATGATGAAACAATTTTTCTTACTCAAGAAGAATAAGAGCTTTTTTAGCTTTCTCAAACTGAACTTGATTCTAAGGAATCAGATGATTATAAATAGGGATTTGAGAATTCTATCATGGAATTCCATAGAAAATAAAACCTTAGGAGTAATGAAACTTTAGATACCCCCAACAAAAAGAATTATGATATTCCTGCTAAGAAAACCTCTGATATTGTTGTTAAGAAAATCATAGATAATCTTGCCTAGAAAGCTATTGAAAATTCAGGCAAAAGGACAATAGAAACTCCTTCTAGAAATATAGTTGATAGTTCTTCTAAAACTACTCAAACAAATATCCCAACCACTAGTCACCGAAAATACCTTATATGAATGAATTTGTTGATAAATCAGATTTCCTAAACATGAGTAAGGTTCAGACATCCTTCAATATTGAGAATGAGTTAGAAAAATTCAAAATTATTATTCCTCTAACATAGTTAATGAACAAAAATGTGTACAAATTTAAGGTAATGAAAGCTCTAAATATAGGGGAAAACACAGATACTGTTAATTTGAATGATGACCAACCTGAACTTTTATTTGGACCAGAAGTAGATGGAAAACCTAAGGAAGGAGGTGTTCCTCCCTTCTATGTTAGCCTAATTATTCATGATAATATCCTCCATAATGCCATGGTAGATTTAGGTGCCTCACATAATTTAATTCCTAAGGTTGTCATGGAGAAACTAGGACTTGACATTACCAGACCATATAAGGATTTATATACTTTTGATTCTAGGAAAGTAATATGTTTAGGTCTTATCAAAGATTTGTGTGTTACTTTGGCTCAAATTCTAGCCAAAATTTTGGTAATGGATATAGTGGTTGCAGATATGCCCCCTAAATATGGCATGTTATTGTCATGCTCATGGGGAGAAAAGTTACAAGGAACCCTACAAATGGATATGAATTTTTCTACCATACCATTTTTTGGTAAAAAAAGGAGATTATATAGGGAAACCTTGATGAAATTCATAGTGAGTAGTCTAGATAAGCCACACAACAATCCTTGTTATCCTGTCCATTCAAATTTAGAATCTTTCATTATCTATAATGATGGAGACATCAACACTCAGGTTGTTGATTCAAAAATTTACATTTGTGGAATATATGAAAACCAAACATAAATATTGCAATAAGGCACACAACTTTTACCTCTTTGGAACACAGACTTTGACGGATCTTGTAGCAAAGAGGGTTCTGGAGTAGGAGTGTGGGTTTCAAATACAGGAAATAATCATGCTGAAGGAAATTCATACAAGCTTAATTTTCAATGCATTAATTGGATATTGGTGGCCATCCGCCTATTCCACTTGGGGCCCCACCATTGTCTCTTTCATTTTTTCAGTTTCCTTAATTATAGCATAGTTTACTATTTTTAGCAGTTTTTCGGGTCCTAAACTTCCGCAGCCATTTTCCGGCCCTAAAAGATTTTTTTTCAAAAAACCAAGAGAAACTTGGGTCCATGGCCAATGTTTCCCACACAAAAATTGTAGTCCTTGGATAGATATTTCTAACGAGGCATGGTTTGCGTCAAACAGAGATCGTATCCCAAAGTTACGTCGCTGGGAAGTTGATGTACCAATTTATCAAAATGAGGCCCATATTTTTGGCGCTTCATCTCCTAGAGTTAGGTTTTTGGATGTTTAGGGTTTTCCATTATTTCTCAATAAAAAATAGACTCTCAATCCTCATTGTAACACAGTTGAGAGGCTTGTAGCCACCACATCCCTTATTAGAGATAAGCTACCAGTGCCCTAGCTAGTCTATTTCCAATTTGTCTGTAAGAAAATTTCAGTTCTTTGATATTAATGAAATGAAGTGTTATTTCCATTGCATCTCTTGTATTTATGGTTATATGTGTATTCTATTGCATTCCTCCATAAATCTGGATCAGTGGTATCAGGGCGGTCTGTTTTTTTCTTGATTCTTCTTTCCATGTCCCCAATGAGGTCAGGGTATAAGGAGTTAGGGTTCGATCTGGTTGAACCTTTGCAATATCAGCCTCACAAACCTCGACGACCGCCCATGGGGGACGAAAATAAAGATGAAGGAGCATGATATCCTATCAAAATATTTCTCGAGGAGGCCCTCGAAAAACAAAGGAACGTGATGATGGATAACTTTTCCCAGGTCCTTCAATGACTTCCCACTGACAGCGCATCTGCATCTAGCATCCACTCTAAAGGTGCGACTCCCTTTAAGGTACAAGTAAACTTTGAAATTACCATATTTGAGGGCCAAATAGATGCAGATGCCATAAATAGATGGTTGAATCTATTAGAATGATATTTATCGGTTCATGACTTTTCTGACTGGGAGAAGATTATTTTTGCACTCCTTAAAGCTACCCCCCATGTCAAGGACTGATGGGAAACCTATTGTGAGAAAAATGACGAGATGAAGCCCTCTCTTTTCTTTGTCTTACCCACTTGGAATTCTTTCTGAGATGCCATCAAGGAACAATAATATCCTGTGGGGGGCTATGAGGACAAGTACATACAATGGACCATGCTGCAGCAACAAAGGGATTAAGATGTGAATGAGATCACGAATCTATTCCATTCCCTGTGCACAAAGTTTGTTATCAAATATTCAGAGAAACATTTGGTGCTAAAGTATTGTAGTTGTATGCATAGATACATTCAATATGATATGGAGTTCCTCGACATCTCCTCGCTTGGTACGGCATACCGGTATGCTGCTGAGATTGAGTATAAATTCAAACAGAAGAAGTGAGACTTTGGATATGCAAAACAAAAGCAAAGGAAAGGTGCCCCAAAACTGTAAAACAAAGGACAGAGCCAAGGCATGGCAGCCCAAGACAACTTGCCAAAGCCACAAGAAAATAACAACACCATGAAGCTAAAGAAGGACAGGGGAAAGTGGTGTGAGTTCCATAAGAGCTCCACTCACAACAAAAGTGAGTGTCGGGCCAGGCAGTCGCTGGTGGCCGAGATGTGGGCTTCTGAATCAGATGCATGCTCCGACTCCGAATCAAAACCCAACAAGGGGAATGAAAAAGGGAAACAGATTATTGATGTGGAGCCCAACGCCACGGTTGCCACTGAAAAGATTCAAAAGGAGGAACCGAAAGATCTAGAGGAGGAGGAGCATCTCTTTCACTCCCAGATGTGGGTAAAGGGTTCCCCGCTACAGTTCATTGTCGACAGTGGGAGCCAAACGAAGCTCATTTAATAAGAGGTAATGAAGTGGTTTGGATTTCTGACCATAGCACACCCACAACCATACACCATTGGGTGGCTTCACCAAGGACATGATCTCTGCGTCAACTAGAAGTGTTGCCTTCCCTACATCATCAAGCCCTCCATGGATGAGGTATTATGTGACATTGCTCCTCTTGATGTTTGTGTTGTAATATTAGGCAAACCATACTTGTGGAAGTGACATGTTGTGTATAAGTCTCGGCCTCACACTGTTATTGTTACTTTAGGAAATAAGTTGTAGAGGACACTATAGGTTCCACCACTTGCCGCTATCTCTTTGGTTACTGTAAAACAATGCAGTAAGCTCATTTCCAAAACCAAGAATTATTTTTCTTGATGATCTGCCCTGAGGGAAAGAAAAATATTGTGGCCATGACCTCCAGACAGGGCTCCTCCGCATGACAAAAAAAAATGGACAAGGTTGTGGAAGATTACGGGGACTTCTTCACCTCACCCACAGGGGTGCCTCTACTCTGTCAGGTCAAGCACCCCATTGATCTAACCCTAGGTGTGCTGCTACCCAATGGACTGATCTATTAGTGCTATGTTCTAGAGAATGATTAATTCAAGAGGTAGATTTAGGAGCTACTACAGAAAGTTCACATCGAGTCGACTTCTTTGCCCTGTGGGAGCCCGATCGTGTTGGTACAAAAGAAGGTGGGAATTGGAGACTCTATATTGACTATCAGGCATTGAATAAGATCACTGTCCAGAATAGGTAACCAATCCCATGGATTTATGACCTTCTGGACCAACTCAAAGGGGAAAAATATTTTAGCAAGATTGACTTGAAGTCTGGGTATCACCAGGTACCAATCAAACACTCCGATGTGTGGAAGATTGCCTTCAAAGCCAAGGAGGGACTTTTCTAATGGGTGTTCATGCCTTTCGGGTTGACTAATTCTCCCGCAACCTTCATGAGGATGATGGATGACATATTGTGGCCATTCACCAACTCATTTGTAGTGGTGTACTTGTATGGCATTCTGATCTTTAGCTAGACTTAGGAAGAGCACCTCCACCACATCCGATAGGTCCTCCAAACACTGCGGCAACACAAGTTGTGTGTCAATTTGGAGAAGTGAACTTTTGGCATGACATAGGTTCAATATCTGGGATATATTATTGATGAAAGGGGTGTGCATGTGGATCCAACCAAGATCCAAGTCATTCGGGATTGGCCAACCCCAACCACTCTAACTAGCTTCACATATTTCTGGGTCTTTCTAATTTCTATCACAGGTTCATGTTGGGATTCTCTCATATCACTTGGCATCAAGCCACCAATGGAGGAGCGAAAGAAAAATTCTTTTGGTCAGAATATCAACAGAAGGTGTTCGTAGGATTGAAACATCACCTCTATTCTTCCCCGGTGCTCACATCACCAGACTTGCAAAAACCATTTGAAATTGCGACAGATGTCTCTGATTATGCTATTGGAAAAGTTCTTACTCAACAAGGGAATCCAATGGCATATCATAGTGAGACATTGTCTAACATAGTCTGCAAGTATCCCACTTATCACAAAGAAATTTATTCCATTGTGCAGGCTTGTCGATAATGGAAACATCACATTTTGGGGAAGGAAACAATCATCCACACAGACCACCAACCCCTACAATTCATGTAGGCACAAAGGAAGTCGCAGAATTATTTCCATAAGAAGTGGTCCACATATCTGCAACAGTTTCATTTGAACATCGAGTACAAGAAGGGTAGCATCAATAATGTTATAGACTGCCTCTTCTTTCCACCGATCATGGCGCTAACCACCATTCTCAAGTCTTATGGGCACGAGACCTCTGATTGGATGCTTCTCTAAAAGAGCTATCCAGAATTTGGCCACACATACAAGACACTCTTGGAGGGTATGCAAGTTCAAAATTTTCACCTCCAAGATGCATTGTTATGTCACCTGGGACACCTTAGTGTTCCTTCAAGCGAGTGTGCCAAGATGATTTTGGAAGCACACTATAGTCGAGTCGTTGGGAATTTCATGGTAGAGAAAATAGTGGTAGTACTGCAGAAGTATTTCTATTGGCCGAACCTTCCACAGGATGTCGCGAAGTACATCATATCCTGCACTACTTGCACCATTTCCAAACCGACCATCAAGAAGCAAGGCCTATATACTCTGCTACCTACCCTTAGTTAACCTTGGGAATCTATCTCCATGGATTACATGTCGGGCCTTCCTTCTACTAAGCATGGAAACAACTATGTTTTCGTGGTCGTCGACCAATTCTCGAAGATGGCCATTCTGGAAACCTGCAAGAAGAATATCATAGCATAATCCACTGCTAAACTCTTCTTTGAATGAGTATGGGTGCACTTTTTGATCCCACTATCTATCATCTCAGATTGAGACAACAAGTTCCTCAACACATTTTGGTCTAGCCTCTGGTCAATGCTAGACACCAAGCTCAACAAGTCCATAGCTTTCCATCCCCAAACTGATGGCCAGACAGAGGTCATCAATAGGATGATTTTACACATGTTGCGCATGTACAATTAAAATCATCCACACACATGGGATGAGAGCCTCCCCTATGTACAACATAGTTATAACCAAGATCTCCATAGCTCAACCAACCACAACCCATTTCAGGTGGGCTTGGGATTCTAGCCACTATGTCCCATTGACGAAGCCATGCCAATTGCGGCTACTCAGGCCAATTCGGCTCATGTCAAGTCTGAAGCTGACAAATCAAACAACGTCATCAAGCACATTGATCACTTCCGCCAACAGGTTCATGACGTACTGGATAGAGCCAATTCTAAGTACAACCAATGACATGATCAACATCGGGTGCCACACAACTTCCAGGTGGGAGAAAAAGTGTGGCTACATTTGCAGAAGGATTGCCTCACTTGACCCCACCGCAAGCTTCATCCACTTTGATATGGGTCGTACACCATCAATAAGGCTATAGGGAACAATTAATTTGAGCTCAGTATTCCACAACTCCTTGGTCTACACCCAATATTCAATGTGGACCACCTTCATCCTTACCTCCCACCTCTACTGGACACCTCCGACTTTGCATAAAAACTCACACTAAAAAAGTTAAACCCAGAATGCATGGAAAAATCCACCACATATTGTATCATGGACATGAAAATCAAGAACACTTGCTAGCAAAAGATCCAAATATATTGAATTGTCAAAGCTGGAAAAATCCTGCACCAAGGCAAGTGGTTCACCAGGGACCAATTTCAGCAAAAGTTTCCTCATCTCATGGAGGAAATAAATGCAATGTGAACCATTGCTTCCTGAGGGGGGAGGAATGATGTAGGTCGATATTGGTGGCCACCCACCTATTCCACTTGGGGCCCCACCATTAGCTCTTTCAGTTTTTTAGTTTCCTTAATTATAACACAATTTACTATTTTTAGCAGTTTTTCAGGTCCTCAAATTATGGAGCCGTTTTGAGGCCCTAAATGATGTTTTTTTTCAAAACCGAGAGAAAAATGGTTCCATGATCAATGTTTCTCACTCAAAATTTATATTCCTCATATATATCTTTCTAACAAGGTATGGTGCGCATCGAACGGAGATCATATGCCAAAGTTACGTCCCCGAGAAGTTGATGTACCAATTTACCCAAACGAGGACCATAGTTTTGGCGCTTCATCTCCTAGGGTTAGGTTTTTGGACATTACGGTTCTCCATTGTTTCTAAATAATAAATAGGCCCTCAAGCCTTATTTTAACACAGTTTAGAGGCTTGTATCCACCACATATCTTCTCAAATATAAGCTACCAACACCCTAGCTAGTTTATTTCCATTTTATCTGTAAGAAAATTTCAGTTCTTTGATATTAATGAAATGAAGTTTTATTTCCATTGCATATTTGTATTTATGGTTATATTTGTATTTTGTTTCATTCCTGCATAAATCCGGATGACTAATAATATAGCTAAGTATCAAACACTTATACTAGGATTACAGTTATTGAAAAAATTGGGTGCTAAAATTATTTCCATTAATGGGGATTCTGAGCGAATCATAAAACAAATAAAAGTATAATACTCCGTAAAACACCCTATATTAAGAGAATACATAAATGTTGTGCTGGATTTACTAGATATTTTTGTGGAATATGACATTTCTGCAATTCTTAGGAATCAAAATATCCTTCCTAATAGTCGTGCTTTTTCGGCCAGTTTTTGTAAAATTCCCCATCCCAATTGATCCGGATTTATGCAGGAATGCAATAGAATAAACATATAACCATAAAAATAAAGATGCAGCAGAAATAACACTTCATTTCATTAATATCAAAGAACTAAAATTTGCTTACAGACAGAATGGAAATAAAACTAGCTAGGGCGCTTGTAGCTATCTCTGAGAAGAGATGTGGCGGCTACAGGCCTCTCAACTGAGTTACAATGAGGCTCGAGGGCCTATTTATTATTTAGAAACAATGGAGAATCCTAAACATCCAAAAACCTAACCCTAGGAGATGAAGTGCCAAAACTATGGGCCCCGTTTGGGTAAATTGGTGTTTCAACTTCCCAGGGACGTAACTTTGGCATACTATCTCTGTTTAACGCACACGATACATCATTAGAAAGCTCTATCCGAGGACTACAACTTTCTCCATGAATATCATTCCAGAATGATATTATTTGGAGGCGCGATGCCCAAAAAACGTCGTTTAGGGACTCAAAATGGCTCTGAAAGTTCAGGACCCAAAAAACTGCTAAAAATAGTAAGTTATGCCGAAACTGAAAAACTGAAAGGGAAAATGGTGGGGACCCAAGTGGAATAGGCAGGTGGCCACCAATATCCACCTGGATCATTCCTCCCCCCTTAGGAAGCAATGGTCCCCATTGTGTTAAGTTCCTCCATGAGATGAGGAAATCTCTGCTGAACTTGGTCCCTGGTGAACCACTTTCCTTGGTGCAGGAGTTGGCGACACAGCAACCAGAGATCTGATTGGATCTTCGTTAGCGAGTGTTCTTATTCCATATACAATCAGTCTTTGTGGTAACATTCCATGCGATCTGAGTTGCTCTTGTTGAGTGTGAGTTGTTTGCAATGATATAAAAGGGTGTCCAGTAGAGGTGGGAAGTAAGGACGAAGGATATCCACATTGAATACTGGGTGCAGACCAAGGAATGGTGGAATACTGAGCTCGAAGGCATTGTTCCCTACGGCCTTGGTGATTGTGTACGGCCCGTATCGGAGCGGGCGAAGCTTGCGGTGGGGTCCAGTGAGGCGCTCCTTCTGCAAATGTAGCCATACTTTGTCGCCCACCTGGAAGTTGTGTGGCATCCGGTGTTGATCATGGCGTTGATTGTACTTGGCATTGGCTCTGTCCAATATATCATGAACCTGTTGGCGGATGTGCTGAATGCGCTCGATGAAGCTACTTGCTTTGTCAACTTCAGACTGGACATGAGCTGAATCGGCCTAAGCAGCTGCAAATGGCATGGCTACATCAATGGGACATAGTGGCTGGAATCCCAAGCCCAACTGAAAGGGGCTATGGCCGATTGAACTGTGGAGAGCCCGATTATAACTATGTTGTACATAGGGGAGGCTCTCGTCCCATGTGTGTGGATGCTTTGAATTTTACATGCGCAGAATGTGTACAATCATTTTGTTGACGACCTCTGTCCTATGCCATCTTGTTTGGGGAAAAGGCGTGGACTTGGTGAGCTTTGTGTCCAACATTGACCAGAGGCTAGACCAAAATGTGCTGAGGAACCTACTATCTCGATCTGATATGATAGACTGTGGGATCCCAAAGTGCACCCACACTCGTTCAAAGAAGAGCTTAGCAGTGACTTCTGCTGTGATATTCTTCTTACAGGCTGCCATAATGGCCATCTTCGAGAATCTGTCAACGACCATGAAAAATAGTCATTTCCATTCTTACTAGAAGGTAGGCCTGACATGTAATCCATGGAGATGGATTCCCAAGGTCGACTAGGGGTAGGCAGTGGAGTATATAGGCCCTTGCTTCTTGATGGTCGGTTTGGCAATGGCACAAGCAGTGCAGGATCTTATGTGCTTCTTGACATCCTTTCGAAGGTTCGGCCAACAGAAATACTTTTGTAGTATTGCTACTATTTTCTCGACCCCGAAATGCCCAGCGACTCGACTGTAGTGTGCCTCCCATATCATCTTGGCACACTCGCTTGAAGGAACACAAAGGTGTCCCAGGTGACATAAAAGTGCATCTTGGAGGTGAAAATTTGGAACTTGTGTACCCACCAAAAGTGCCTTGTAAGTGTGGCCGAATTCTGGGTCACTCTCATAGAGAAGCGGCCAATCAGAAGTCTCGTGCCCACAGAGTTGAACGGTGGTGAGCGCCCTTGATCGGTGGTCGTCGAAAACGATGCAACATTGGTGCTACCCTTCTTGTGTTATGTTCAAATAGAGTGCTGCCAGATATGTGGACCACTTCTGATGGCGATCATTCTGCAACTTCCCTTGTGTCTGTATGAACTGTAGGGGCCGGTGGTCTGTGTGGATGATTTTTTCCTTCCCCAAAATGTAATGCTTCCATTGTCGACAGGCTTGCACAATGGAATACATTTCTTTTTCATAGGTGGGATACTTGTGAACTGTCTCAGACAATGTCTCACTGTGATATGCCACTGGATGTCCCTGTTGAGTAAGAACAACCCCAATAGCATAGTCAGAGGCATCTGTCTTGATCTAAAATGGTTGTTGTAAGTCTGGTAATGTGAGCACTGGGGCAGAACAGAGGCGATTTTTCAATTCTGTGAATGCCTTCTGTTGAGGTTCCGACCAAAAGAATTTTTCTCTCGCTCCTCCCTTGGTGACTTGACTCAAGGGCCAAGTGATATGAGAGAATCCCAACACGAATCTATGGTAGAAATTAGCAAGACCCAGAAAGCTGCGAAGCTCTGTTATAGTAGTCGGGGCTGGCCAATCCCGAATGACTTGGATCTTGGCTGGATCCACATGCACCCCCATTTCATCAATAATGTATCCCAGATATTGAACCTGGGTCATGCCAAATGTGCACTTCTCCAAATTGGCACACAACTTGTGTTGCCGCAGTGTTTGGAGGACTTTTCGGATGTGGTGAAGGTGCTCTTCCCAAGTCTTGCTGAAGATCAGAATGTCATCCAAGTACACCACTACAAATGAGTTGGTGAATGGCCGCAAGATGTCGTCCATCATCCTCATGAAGGTTGCAGGAGAATTTGTCAGCCCAAAAGGCATGACCAGCGATTAAAAAAGGCCTTTCTTGGCTTTGAAGGCAGTCTTCCACACATCAGAGGGTTCAATTGGTACCTGGTGATATCCAGACTTCAGGTCGATCTTGCTGAAATATTTTGCACCTTTGAGTTGGTCCAGAAGGTCATCAATCCGTGGGATTGGGTACCTATTCCAGACAGTGATCTTGTTCAGTGCTCGATAGTAAATACGGTCTCCGTCCCCATCTTCTTCTTGTACCAACACGATCGGGCTCCCACGAAGGGCGATGAACTTGGTACCGATGTGACCTTTCTACAACGACTCCACAGATATTTGCCTCTTGATTCGCATCATTCTCCGGAAACGAACGCCGATAGATTGGTCACATTAGGCAGCGGTGCACCGGGTGGAATCAATGGTCCAACGGCACAATGTGGAAGAACCCTGTGGGTGAGGTGAAGATGTCCTCGTACTCCTCCACAACCTTATCCATTTGTTGTTATCGTGCAGAGGAGCCCTGTCTGGAGGTCGTGGCCACAGTCTTATTCTTTCCCTGGGGGCGGATCATCAGGAAAACAAATTTCCTGGTTTGGGAAATGAGCTTACTGCATTGTTTTGCAGTAACCAAAGAGATAGCCACAGGAGGTGGTACCTCTGATATCCTGTACAGCTTATTTCCCAAAGTAACAATAACAACATGAGGTCAAGACTGATACACAGAATGACGCTTCCACAAGTATGGTTGTCCTAATAATACATCTAAAACATCAATAGGAGCAACGTCACATAATACCTCATCTGTGAAGGGCTTGATGCTATAGGGAAGGCGGCACTGCTGGCTGACGCGGAGATCTCGTCCTTGGTGAAGCCACCCGATGGTGTATGGATGTGGGTGAGATATGGTCAGCAAGCCCAATCGCTTCATGGCATCTGCTAAAATGAGGTTCTTTTGGATCCCATTGTCGAAAATGAACTGTACAGGGGAGCCCTTTACCCACATCTGGGAGTGGAAGAGACGTTCCTCCTCCTCTGGATCTTCTGGTTCCTCCTTCTAGATCTTTGTAGTGGCAACAGTGGCATTGGGCTCCGCATCAATAATATTTTTCCCTATTTCATTCCCATTTTCAGGTTCTGATTCAGAGTCGGAGCATGCATCTGACTCAGAAGCCCTCGTCTCGGCCACTAGCGACTACTTGGCCCTACACTCACTTGTGTTGTGAGTGGAGCTCTTATGGAACTCACACCACTTTCCCGTGTCCTTCTTTGGCTTTGTGGTGCTGTTCTTCTCTTGTGGCTTTGACGGGTTGTCTTTAGCCGCCATGCATTGGCTCTGTCCTTTGTTCTGTGGTTTGGAAGCACCTTTCCCTTGCTTTTGATTCGCATATCCAAAGTCTCGCTTCTTCTGTTTAAATTTTTTCTCAATCTTGGCAGCATACCGGTATGCCGTACCAAGCGAGGAGATGTCAAGGAACTCCATATCCTCCTGAATGTATTTGTGCAGACAGCTACGATACTTTAGCACCAAATGTTTCTCTGAATATTTGATACCCAAATTTGTGCACAGGGTATGGAATAGATTCGTCAGCTCATGCACATCTTGATCCCTTTGTTGTCGCAGCGTGGTCCATTGTATGTACTTGTCCTCATAGCTCCCCACGGGATAGTACTATTCCTTGACGGTGTCTCGGAAATAATTCCAAGTTGGTACAATCGAGAACAGAGAGGGTTCTGTCTGGTCCTTTTTCTCACAGTCGGTTTCCCACCAGTCCTTAACATGGGGGGTAGCTTTGAGGAGTGCAAAAATAATCTTCTCCCGGTTTGAGAAGTCATGAACAGAGAAATATCCTTCTAATAGATTCAACCATCTATCTACGGCATCTGCGTCTATTTGAACCTCAAATATGGGAATGTCAAAATTTACTTGTACCTTAAAAGGAGTCGCACTTCCAGAGTGGCTGCTGGATGCAGATGCGCCGCCGGTGGGCAGCCGTTGAAGGATCTGAGCAAAGTTATCCATCATCGAGTTCCTTTGTTTTTTTAGGGCCTCCTCGAGCAATATTTTGATAGGATCTCCTACTCCCTCATCTTTCTTTTCATCCCCCATGGGCGTCCGTCGAGGTTTGCGAGGCTGATATTGCAAAGGTTCCACCAGATCAAGCCCTAGCTCCTTATACCCCGACCTCGTTGGGGACATGCAAAGAAGGATCGAGAAAAAGCATACCGCTTTGATACCACTGATCTGGATTTATGCAGGAATGCAACAGAATAAACATATAACCATAAAAACAGAGATGCAGCGGAAATAACACTTCATTCCATTAATATCAAAGAATTGAAATTTGCTTACAGACAGAATGGAAATAAAACTAGCTAGGGCGTTGGTAGCTATCTCTAAGAAGAGATGTGGTGGCTATAGGCCTCTCAACTGAGTTACAATGAGGCTCGAGGGCCTATTTATTATTTAGAAACAATGGAGAATCCTAAACATCCAAAAACCTAACCCTAGGAGATGAAGCGCCAAAACTATGGGCCCCGTTTGGGTAAATTGGTGTTTCAACTTCCCAGGGATGTAACTTTGGCATACTATCTCCGTTTGACGCAAATGATACATCATTAGAAAGCTCTATCCGAGGACTACAACTTTCGCCACAAATATCATTTTGAAATAGAGGCGTCATGCCCAAAAAACGTCGTTTAGGGCCTCAAAACGGCTCCGGAAGTTCAGGACCCAAAAAACTGCTAAAAATAGTAAGTTATGCCGAAACTGAAAAAATGAAAGGGAAAATGGTGGGGGCCCAAGTGGAATAGGAAGGTGGCCACCAATATCCACCTGGATCACCAATCGACAATATACAGTGGAAGTGAAACATCAAAAAACTATTCTAGAAAATGTTATGTATTGGAAAGTGTTTGGAAATGATAAACAAATTGAAAATTTTATGCAATCTAAGGATGAGTTTGAAGAAGATAGTATAAATGTAGAGTGTGATTTAAAAAATAAAATAGCTGTACATTCTGATTTAGAAAATGATTTAGACAACACGGATGTAAATATACATGTAGATGAAGTTGTAAATAAAGTAGAATTTCTTTAAATAGGTCAAGAGAAAGAAGAATTTGAAATACTTAAATTAAAGGATAATGTTTTACCTAGAGGTTTGGTTCCATTAGGAGAATTTTTTTATTTTAATGATGTAGCTAACAAACCTAAGACTGAGCCCACAAGGGCAGATGTAGAAGAATGAAACATAGGTAGTGAAAAATACCCAAAAATGATAAAGCTATCTAATTCATTACCACCTGTTGAAAAGCATAAATACATTGCTATGTTCAAAACATTCACTAATTTCTTTACCTAGAGCTATGAAGACCTCAAAGCTTATGATACTAGTACAATACAACATAAAATTCCAATTAAAGAGGATTAGAAACCCTTTAATAAAAAACTTCGAACAATAAATATAGTACTAATGCCTTTAATTGAGAAAGAAATCAAGAAAATTTATAATGCTAAGATCATAGTTCCTCTTAGGCACTCTGAATGGGTTTCCAATATAGTACCAAGAAGAAAGAAAATAGGTGAAATAATATTCTGCATAGATCTTAGAAACCTTAATAAAGTCTCACTAAAGGAAAACTACCCTTTACCTAATATGGGTCACATTTTACAAAAGGTAGTTTGATCTAGTACGATTTCTTTGTTAGAAGGTTTCTCAGGCTACAACCAGGTTTTGGTTCACTCTGATGGTTAGGATAAAAAAACTTCTACTACTCCATGGGGTACCTTCATGTATGTGAAGATGCCCTTTGGGTTAATGAATGTTGGAGCCACATTTCAAAGGGAAATGGATATTGATTTTGCTAATGAAAATCGTAGATTTATTGTTATATATTTAGAAGACATCATTGTTTATTCCAAAACTGATGAAGAAAATTTGTTACATTTGAGAACAGTTTTTGGGAAATGAAGGAGGTTTCGAATTTCACAAAATCCAAATAAAACACTTTTTGGCCTTGAAGAGGGAAAACTTCTAGGTCATATCATTTCAAAGGAAGGTATTAGTATTGATCCTAGTATAATTGAAGCTATCTTGAAAATCAGTCATCCTAGAAACATTAAATAACTTCAATCATTTATTTGCAAGATAAACTTCCTAAGAAGATTCATTCCCAACGTTGCAAAAATTCTCAGAAAAATAACAAACATGATAAAAAAAGATTCAGAAATAATATGGAACATTGAAGCTAGGAAATAATTTGATCAAGTAAAAAAAGCATTGACAAAAGCATCAATCCATATCAGTCCAGATTTAACCAAATATTTTATAAGATTTTCATTTGCATTTGAACACACTATTACAACAGTTCTTTTATAGAAAAAAATTGAGGGATATGGGAAACCCATTGCATTCTTTAGTAAGGCTTTAAGGGATGTTTCATTGAAATATAACATATTGGAGAAACCTTCCTTTACCATAATAAAATAAATCAAATATTTCAAAGTATATATTTTCCATTCTCACATAATTTCTTATGTACCAAATTCTGTGGTTAAGGATATTTTGATTCAAAATGGACTAGATGGTAAAAGAGGTAAATTTATTGCCATCATTCTTGAATATGACATAGAAATAAAACCCACGAAGATTATCAAGGGTCGGGAACTAGCCAAATTGATGGTTGAGTCTAATTTTCATGCATTGGATATCAACTTTGTAGCTGCATTAGATGATCAAGAGGAGCAGACAACTCCACAAATCGACGGGGATTTTATAACCTAACCCTGGTATGTAGACATCATTTTTTATTATTCAATTTAAATGCTCCTCCTGGTTTAAATAAGACAAAGGCTAGATTTCTAAAGTTAAAAGTAGTAAAATTTTGCATCATATATAATTTTTTATATTGGAAAGATGATGGTGGAATTTTACTAAATTTTTTGTTGAAGGATGATGCAGAAAGAACTATGCAGGAATTTCATGAAGGTGAGTGCGATGGACATTCGTACTAGAAAGCCACTGCTAACAAGATCCTCGTAGCAGGTTTTTTCTGGCCTACAGTTTTCCTTGATGTCAATAATAAAGTAACCTCTTGCCACAAGTGCCAAATATTTGAGGGAAAAATAAAAATATTGCCCATGCCTTTAAAACCTATATCTGTCGAGAGCCCTTTCCAACAATGGGGTTTTGATTTCATTGGAGAAATACATCCACCATCCTCTACCCAACACAAATGAATCCTCACAGCCACTGACTATTTCACCAAATGGATTGAGGTCACACCTTCCAGATTAACAACTGAGGTCATAATTATCAAATTCCTAGAAACCAATATACTGTCAATATTTGGATGTTCAAATAATCTCATTAAAAATTATGTTGTAGCCTTTAAATCAAAGAAAATGGTAGATTTTTGGAGCATATATCATATTACTCTAGGAAATTCAACCGCTTATTACCCTCAGGGTAATGGGTTAGCTGAATCTTCAAATAAAATTTTAGTCAACATTATCAAAAAGCTGCTAGAAGACAACAAAAAGTCATGGCACAACAAGCTGATAAATGCACTTTGGGTTGATATGCTTACTACAAAGTAATCAATTGCATGTCACCATAACAATTGGTTTATGGGATGGATGTTGTTTTTCCATTTTCTTTAGGAGTTCCAGTTATGAAGATAATTCAAGAATTCTAGGTTGAAACAAATGATACTCAGATAAGGATAAATCAGACCATTCAACTGCAACAATCCAGGGAAGAAGTCTATAATAAAACACAAGTTATCCACAAGAATGTCAAAAATATTTTTGATAGAAGAACCAAAGAAGATGATTTTAATTTGGGTGACAATGTTTTAAAGTGTGATTCCAGAAGATAGGACAAAGGAAAGAATAGAAAATTTCACAATTTGTGGAAAGAACCATATATCATTTATGCTTTTAGAGGTCACAATGCATTTTTTCTCAAAGATTTAGATGGAACAAAAATGCTTGGTGGACCTGTGAATGGAAGAACGTTTAAGCCTTATTTCTTACCAAAATAGAGGTGTTTCATATAATTTCATTTTAAATATCATTGTATTTACTATTTTGATTGGGTGACCTATTAACAGAAGTTGAAGCCCACATAGAAGGCCCTAAGCTTTTGATTGACATGCTACCATAATTACTACAACAACAAAAAAAATAAGATGCAGATATTGCTAAAATAGAACATTCAAGGCTACTGTTCAAAGGTTCTTGGCACCTCACATGGAGAGTGCCATCCCTAGTTGGAGCCACTATTAGAGTCCTATAATTTATAGGATCTCAAGGTGATTGGATATTTTATCTCAATTATTTGATATTGTAAATAATTTTTCAATTTGCAAATGATTTCCAATATATATATATATATAATAATAAAATGAAAAGAGGGTATTTAAAAAATGAATAAAGAGAAAATTAAAAGAATTAAAATTAGTAAAAAAGAATAAAAACAAGATGAGAACACTACAAAATAAAAACAAAAAGAAATAATACTTAAAGTGCTACAAATCTAAATGGCACTACTGATAGATAATTTATTTTTGTCAAATAAAGTATGGTTGTGTGCAGCTTTTTTAAAATTCCACAATCATTAGTCATTTGTTTGGTCATAAAACTTAATCATCGTTAAAGAACTTTAAATTTCTGTTAATTAGACCAGATAATAATATTAGCCAAATTTTTTAATCTTGGCTAATGATTAGTTAGGTAGAAAAGGAAATTGGTTCAATTATTTAAGTTGAATCAATGGAGAAATAAGGGATAGGACATATTAGGATTTTAGTTTTCATAATAATTAAAATATGGGTTTGCTAGTCTAAATGCACCCTTGGGAAGAAATGAATAAAATGTTACCTTAGTTCTATAAGAAAATTTGGAGTTAAAAGGGTAGAGGGGAATACTTTTATTTCAAAAATGACCCATATTTTCATTTTAGCCTAAGTTTCAAAAACATTATGTAAATAGGCGCAAAAGGTTCATATTATGTTTCATTCAGATTTTTATCCAAAGTTTCTCAATTAAATTAAAATTCATTACATGAAAAATAAATTTGTTGTGATGTGGTTAAAGTGTGCACATTATTCAACCACAAGATCATATGATGCAACAAATCAAAGACGCAGGTTCAACTTCGACCCCCCCCTCGATATCTTATATTTACCATCGGGGGGGGGTTCGAAAAGATGGTTTTACCCCACCAGGTCCCCCGCTATGTGGCACCTTCCCCATATTTCACACCCCGCCTTCCTAATATCACTAACCAACCTTGACCCCCTCTTAAAACCACTTCCCCCTCATCTCATTCCCACTTTCACTACCCCGCTCCTTCCTCCATTAATTCTCTACCACGTGTTCCTAACTGTTACCCAATAAATTCCTTTCTCGCAAATTTACTGTTTACACATTAAATTCTCCAAGGTAACTGTTTGAATCTAACGGACCCATGCCTACCTGGAACGGAAAACCTGCGAATGCTTTCAAACCTTGATCCTATCCCCATTTCACCTTTTTGTTGCATAATTCTCTGCAAATTAATTTTAATTTTCAGATTTTCTAGTGTGCAATCAAGTTCTCCATCTAATCAAACATGTGATCGAGCACCAACGTCCCATTTCCTTCTCCTGATGAGCTACAAACCTGCAAATAGTCCCGATAAATTACTCATCTTCCTCATCCCAGATTCTATTAAAATTATTCATTGATAAAAATGCCTCATAGGAAGAAGAACCAAGCGGACTCTATCAACCCCTCAGTTCATCCTCCATTTGATCCAGACTACATCCTTTTAGCTGATTGGGACTATAAAATCTTCGAAACACAGTGTGATTTTGAACCCTTCAAACTCTATTTTTGGCTTGAAGACATATTTGTAGATAAAACAGATGAAATTGGACTATGGGAGTTGAATCTCCCTCACTATATTTTTCCCCAAACCTTCCATTCTCCAGAATTCACCAAAATATGCCAAGCATGTTATGTCCCTAATAAAAGAGCAATTATAGCCCCTACTGGTGAAACTCTCTTCACCATTACTACCAAAGCCATAGATCATATGATGCAGAACCCCCTCTATGGAAAATATACCCCATTTTCATTAGAAGCCTTGACAGAACAATACCAGAAATTTCATTTTTCCAAGAGAGCAAGGATTTTTTACCTTTTCCTAGCAGAAAATACTCAAATTACCCAGAAAAATTCCACCATACCCTTCCTCAATCTTCCCTGATCAAACCAAACAAATTATATCTGTAATATCCTATATTCTAGGTTATTATTATGATCAGTGGGTAGATGAACCCATCTTAGGTTTCCTGTCCATATTTTCCACATGTAGTAAGCCTTCTATTATCTTTAATTCAGTCAATTTCTGGATGATAAAATTCATGAACAATTCCTAAAGTTTCCAAATGAGAAAGTGTTCAAATATACTTCAATTTTGGTCTACATGTTTCTATATTATCAAGCAGACAAGTTTAAATTTTGCATGCAGAAATTAGATGACGAGGGAAACCAATAGTCATTCATATTCTGGACTTCCCTAGTGATGAAGGAGCAGGAATAATTCACCTATAAACAATATATCTAACAATTTATCCACCCATCAGTGAGCGTATTAAACAGTTTAGCAAAGTTGAGGATCAGTGAGGAGATTAAAAGAATCCTACACCTAACAGAGAAAGAAAATGTTGGAGACTAGTACTTGTACCAGAACTACACCAAAATAAGATTCTATGGATATGAGTTGGCACCATACAGATTTCCAAAACACCTCCCCATGAGAATTTTTTCACTCGAATACATCAGGAAAATGATAAAATTGGATGAGATACACTTTATGTCAGCCAAGAAGAAATCATAGTTTAGGATCAAGACGCATATTGGTTCCTTTGTATGTAACAATAGATCAGCAGGTGAAGCAGTAGATAAGCTTCTCAAGGGAATGAAGTTCATCCAAATTTTCACATGGTCTTATGACCCTCTGGGTATTATTTCCAAATTGAGAGTGGAAAATAAAAATACCCCATACACTCATACCCAGAGGCCTGAAATTGAGAGATATTTGAACCAACTAACTTGGGTAGAGAATACCTTACAGGAAGCTGAGGAGAAACTTGTTTCTACATCCACTTCACAAAATCTTGTTCCTCAGGAGAAATCAGTGAAAATACAACGAGAAGAAGAGTCACCTTCAGTGATAGATAGAGTAGGGAAGGAGTTTAAAATTATGTACATGAAGAGGAAAAAATTGAATCCAAAAGAAGATGCAGAGAAGAATTCAGAACAAGAAGTGGACATGATAGTCAAGGAAACACCATCTTCCTCTTAGGAAGGTGGAAATTTTACTGCATCTCTCACATTGTCATCAGTATGCCAGGAGCTGCAAGAAATTGTCCAAACTGCAAAGGTTGTTCAAGGGGATAAAGAAAAAAATATTTTTGATAGATTTAGAGAACTCAAACTTAAGAATGAGATTCTTAAAAATAACACTTATACTTAGTTTTGGAAGCAGAATTCCAGCTCACAGGGTAGGTAACTTTCATTTTTTTATTCAGAGAGAGGAAAGATGCAGATGACCTTCCTTGAGGCTCAAATCCAACAGCCTAAATCAACATTAGATTATAAGATGACAAATTTTCAGTTTTACACAAAAGATATACATCCCATTGACCAAATGGAGATGCATAAACAAATTGGTGAAATGATTTTCTCCACTCTAACCAACACTATTATGATTGTTTCCAAATTGTAGGTTTCACTTTCTAATATTCAGTCACAGTTGAAGATGAAGAATATTTATTCTCTTGCAAAAGACACCAGGACTAAATCCTTAGAGGATTTAGTAGTGAAGATGGGTTATGATCCTGAGAACATGAAAGATGCAGAGGATTTGATCAAGAAAAATAATGCTGGAATTGCAGCATTGAGGAAGCAACTAAAGCTTCCAGCCACTGAAGATCATCTCACAAAGGATATTGAAGAATTAGAGAATCATAAAGGAAACATGATGAAGCTAATCATGGAACAAAACACTTAAATTAGACAGATGGAAACTGAGCCAGAGAAAATGATCAAAGAAAAGGAGCAGAGTGAAAAAATATCCATGGGTCCTCTAGATGTTGTACCTCTTACAACAATTCCCACCACAGCAGCTGCAACCTAAACTTCAGCTTCTACACAGTCTACTGAGGGTGTTGAGCAATTGACAAAATCAGTGGAGATTTTTTAAATTCATACAAAAGAGATTTAAAAACTATAAGTGCAAGTCAAGGCACTACAAGACCAGAAGACCAGGAGTGAAGCTTCACACCTTGCTGAAGCTCAAAATTATCTGAGGCAGATGGAAAGGCTACAAAAATCTAAAATAGAATCATCTATTGGAAAAACCTCGGTGCAAGCCAAGGAAATTATTTGGACTGATATTCTAAATTCTATGGCTGAAATTTGGCCATGCATTCATATTATTTTTTAGTAGAAGGATTTAATAAAGAGAGCAATATAGGCCATAATAGAGATCAGAGAAAAATTGGGTGATATGCCTGCTAAAGCCAAAAACATCATTAATTTCCTGAATTCAAAGAATAGCTATGAGTTGCATGATTTAGGAATTGATGATAGGACAAAAACAATTTTGTAGGTAAAGAATATTCTAACAAAAATTAACCTTATTTCTCAGTTGGAGGAGAAGTTTTAGAGTTTGGAAATAGAAGTAAACATATTTTTCACCACGATAGAAGCTCTAAATTAGAAAGGGTTACCCAATTTCTTTGTAATTAATGATAAATTAATTATCCATGAAGATTATATTACAAAACTGAAGGAGGTAGCCAGAGACAATTCAAAGTTTGCAAACATAAAAGTCAGCATGACAAGTAGAGCTTTCCTGGAGGAATGGGGAATAATTTCTTTATCCAGCATGAAGAAAATCATATTTTTGTGGTAAGGCCAAAATTTGCAAAGTATACCGAGGTTGATGAAATTTACCGAAATGTAACTAAATTAACCATTCCAGATGAAGACAAATGGGACAAAATTTGTGAATTACTAGATTGATTGGTAATTTAGATGCAGTAAAAGGATATGCCAGCACATTAGACAACACATCATCCAACACAACATCGAAGAAGGTTAATTCATCAATAGACTCCTTTAAAGTAGAGCCACCTCTCCACGCAGTTGTCCACTTAGCCTATTCCTTTACATACATTGATAACCTTGTTTAGAATAGTGCTAATTATACATTGTTTGTTGAGACAATGATTTTGTAATGATTTTGTAACTATTGGATAAATACTTCACATTTTGAAGTATTCTGGGTTGATTGTTGAATATAATTTTCTCCAGGACATTCTTCACAGGATTCATGTGGTGTACAAATTGGTGATGTTTTTCTTCAGTTCATGTGTTTATTCATTGTTTTCTTTCACTTTCATTTCTTAAAAATATTAATTACATTACAGAAATGGTGACGAATAGGATTTGTTGAAATATGCACCCTATTATAGTTGTAGGCAATTTCTATGTTTTTTGTTGAAGTCAAATTAAGGATTTATTAATTTCTCCTTAGTTTCTACTAAACCTTTCATTTCTTCTGTTTCATATCATTTAAAAAAATTTAAAAGATAAAGTTAGTTTAACCTAGCTTGTCTTGTGAAACTCCTTCAAATTTTGATGCATATCCAGTTAATATTTTGACTCCATATCCAAATGGAATTATAATATTTCAATCAACCAAACAATCCAATAAAATCACAAATAGATAAACAATTGCACAAGTCATAACTAGCCTAAAATCTACATAAAACAGAGTTAAATTTTACAGAGAGATCCCTCTTTGAAGCTGGCAGGGCTAGATCCCATCTTCCAAATCAGTTTTGATGTTGTCCTCTATGTTTATTCTCACAATATCATAAATTACAAAATGATAAAAACATGTTTACCCAAGTTGGTCGGTTAGCTCAGTAGATGTGGGAGGGGTGTGTTACACTTTATTTTATTGTTTTCTTTTAATTCCCTTGTATTTTATTATTTTCTTTTGACTTCCTTTATAATATTATTTTATTTTAATATCCTCCATTTAATTTTTTTTCTCCTCATTGCCTCTTGATCCCAATTCTATGCTTTCTAACAAAGAGGGTTCCCTTCAATGTCATTTTTCTTAATTTATGAATTGATGCTTTTCATTTCATACTCACCCCCTTCCCCATTTAGGGTTATTATAACTCAACATTTTATTACCATTATTTTCAATTTAGGATATCTCCCCACATTTTTTAGGATAGCTATAATACTTAATCAAGATAGGAATTTTTTTTTCCTTTTTCTAAATTTTTATTCAAGCCTCACCCCAATAATTAACTTTTCATGGTATTTTAATTTTAAACTAAAATTTTACTTTAATATTCACTTTCAAATATACTTTGTATCTTAGGTGGTTTGGCCCATTATCTTGACACTTTCCCTATAAGTTTCCATTTGTGTCCCAACACCAAGGGTTACAAGTCAGTTGCTCCCTTGAAGAAATCTTCCCACAATTCTAAGTGTTCCACAATGCTTTCCCCTCAAGTACCATTTTGTTTTTGGATATAAAGGGTGTCAATCTGATTGTGGCCTTCAATAATCTTCATTATGTTCTAAGGGTGCCACAATTCTTTTCCTTTAATTATTTGTGATGAATTGGGGGAAACATAGGTACGAAATGGAGAGAATTATTAACTCATAGGTTACACCTTGTTGTGAGATTGATGGTGATAGGTATGACATGAAGAGAATCATTAAATCCTAGGTCTTTGATTTGGATTTATGCAGGAATGAGATGAAATATATAATTAAACAGAAACATAGAGCTACAACAAAAAATGAACTTCAATTAATTAATAACAACAACTGAAAATTGTTTACATGCAGAATGGAAAAAGACGAGCTTGGGCGACTATATCTCATCTTTGAGAAGAGATGTGACCCATAAATTCCTTCCGAATTATGTTACAATGAAGCTTAGAGCCCTTTTTATTATTGAGAAACAATGAAAAACCCTAAACATACAAAAACCTAACCTTAGGAGATGAATTTCCAAATTTTTGTGGGCCTCATTGGGATTAGTTGTATGCCAACTTCTTGAGGTCATAACTTGGGCATATGATATTTGTTTGGCACACACGATAACTTGTTAGAAATATCTATTTGATGAAAAAAAAAAAATGGAAAAGCCCCTACCTTCATTTATGAGCTTGGCGCATTTTCCCAAAAAACGATGTTAAAAACGATGTTTAGGGCCTCAAAACATCTTTGAACGTTCAAGATCTGAAAAAACTGCCAAAAATAGAAAGTTGTGCTAGAATTAAGGAAACTAAATGGAAACAATGTTGGGGGTCGAAGTGGAATAGGTGGGTGGTCAACAATTTCACCTAGATCATATCGCCCCCTAGGAAGGAATGGTCCCCCCATTGTTTTTAGTGCCTCCATGAGATGGGGAAACTTATGTGGAACTTGGTCCTTGGTAAGCCACTTGCCTTGGTGCGAGAGTTGGCCAAATTTGACAACCCGATACGATTGGATCCTATGTTGGTGAGTTTTCTTGATCTGTATGTCCATGATTCGAACAGTTCTTTCCTATTCAATGTAGTCTAGGTTTAGCTTTGTTGGTGTCAACTACTTAGCAATGTCTAATGCATCCAATAAAGGTGGAAAGTATGGTCGAAGGTGGCCCACATTGAATACTAGGTGCAAGCCGAGGAATGGGTGGATATTGAGCTCGAAAGAATTGTCTCGCATAGCCTTTGTGATGGTGTAAGCCTCGTATCGAAGTGGTTGAAGAATTTGATGGGATCCAGCAATGCATTCTTTCTACAAATGTAACCAAAATTTGTCACCCACCTAAAACTTATGTGGCACTGGATGTTGAGTAGTCCATCATTTGTACTTGGAATTGGATTTTTCCAAGATGTTTTGAACATGTTGGAAGATGTGTTAAATTCATTAAATAAACCTAGTAGCTTTATCTTCTTCGGACTGAACATGTGCAAATTATTCCTATGTAGTTGCAAGAGGTAGCGAAACATCAATGGGATATAATAGTTTAAATCCCATATCCACTTGAAAGGGGCTATGGCCATTCAAGCTATGGAGAGATTTTTTATAACTTTTTTGGACACAAGGAAGACTCTCATCCCATTTTTTTGGATGCTTAGAGTTATACATGCATAGTATTTTCACTATCAACCTATTAACAACCTTTGTATGGCCATTAGCCTGGGGGTGGAATGTAGTCAACTTGGTGAGATTGGTGTCCAAAAATGACTAGAGGATAGACCAGAATGCACTTAGGAACCTGCTATCCTGATATTATATAATTGTCTATGGTATCCTGAAATGTACCCACACTTGTTCAAAGAAGAGTTTGGAAGTGGATTCTGTTGTGATACTCTTCTTATAGGCAGCCAATATGGCATTCTTAGAAAATATGTCGATGACCAAAAATAAGTAGGCATTTCCATGCTTGGTAGGAAGACCATACATATATTCCATGGAGATGGATTACTAGGGACAAATAGGAGTTGG
Organism: Pinus albicaulis; assembly: GCA_034641835.2. Taxonomy (NCBI): domain Eukaryota; kingdom Viridiplantae; phylum Streptophyta; class Pinopsida; order Pinales; family Pinaceae; genus Pinus; species Pinus albicaulis. The sequence continues at coordinate 40,220,601 of CM076570.1, read as the reverse complement.
AAGAGGAGTATATAGGACTTTATTCTTATTGGTTGGCTTGGCGATGGCATGGGAAGTGTGAGATTTGATATATTTTACAATGTCCTATCATATAATTTTCAAATAAAAATACTTTTGTAGTATTTCTTTTGTCTTCTCTAAACCAAATTTCCTATGACCCAACTGTAGTGCGCCTCAAAAATCATCTTGGCATGCTATCTTTAAGGAACACAAAGGTGTTCTGGGTGGCTTAATAGTGTGTCTTGGAGGTGGAAGTATGGAACTTGCTTACCATCCATCGACGTCTGGTATGTGGTGGAAAATTTTGGATAATTCTTGTAAATTTTCAGCCATCCAAAATTCATGTTCCCTCAAGAGTCGAGAACAATGTTAAATGCCAAAATCAGTGGTCGATTGAGGCAATATGTAAAATTATTGGTGTTTCCCTTATTATACTTAATGTTCATATGAATTTGTTGCATATTTATGGACCATTTCTAATGGCGGTCATTCTGTAACTTTCCTTGTATTTGTATAAATTGAGGAGTTCAGTGATCTATGTGAATGACCGTCTCCTTCCCCATAATGTAATGTTTCCACTGTTGGTACGCTTTCATGATGGAATACATCTCTTTATTGTAAGCGGGATATTTTCAAATTGTATTATAGAGTTTCTCACTATGATATGCAATCATACGTCCTTACTGGGTGGCAATAGCACCAATAGCCTATTCAAATGCATCTATCTCAATTTCAAATGGTTCTTGGAGGCCCGAAAATGTGAGTACTGATGTAAATAAAAGAAAAGGCGGTGCTTCATATCAAAAAGCACCTTATGCTAGTACTTGGACCATAAAAACTTGTATTTTTCTCCACCCTTTGTAACTTTACTTAAAGGCTAAGTGATATGAGAGAATCCCAACACAAACCTTCGATAGAAATATAGTCATCCAAGTACACAACCATGAACATGTTGGAGAAGGGCCTGAAGATTTCATCCGTCATCCTCATAAAATTTTCAGGGGTAGTTGTCAACCCAAAGAGCATGACCAACCACTCCAAAAGGCCCTCCTTGGATTTGAAGGAGGTCTTCCACACATTTATGGGTTTTATTGGAACCTAGTGATATCCATACTTCAAATCAATCTTGTTGAAGTACTTGCCCCCCTTGAGCTATTGAAGAAGGTCATAAATCTGTGGGATTGGATACTTATTCTTGACATTGATTTTATTCAGTGCCTGATAATTAATGCAAAATATCCAGGTCCCACCCTTTTTCTATACAAATACAATTTTTCTCCCATAAGGTGAGGAAATTCACGAGATGTTCCCTTTTTATAGAAAAAATTGCATTTGCAGCTTTATTCCTTTAGTTTTTAGAAAAGAGAGATGGTATATCGACCCATTAGGTAGATTTTCTTTGGGAGTCATATCGATCAAATGCTTGGCCTAACAATGCAAAGGTACCCCTATGGGCGAGGAGAATATGTCCTAGTATTCTTCCATGACCTTATACATGTGTTTCTACTGTGTTGAGGAACCCTTCCCGAGTGCCATGGATTTTTCCACAATATTCCCCTTACTTTGAGAGTGAATAAAAAAATAAATAAATTTTGTGGTATGGGATATGATCTTACTTCAATGCTTAGAATAGAACAAGGAAATGGTGGTAGGCGGGGCTACCTCCAGTATCTTATATAGCTTAACGCCCAAAGTAATAATAACAATGTGGAGCTAGGATTCATCCACATCATAACGCTTCCACAAGTATGTTTGGCCTAATAATACATCAAAAACTTCAAGGAGGCCAAACAATACATCAAAAACTTGAAGGAGAACAAAATCACACCATACCTCATCTGTGAAGGGCTTATGCTATAGGGAAGGTGACACTACTATTTGATGCAGAGATTTCTCCCTTGGTGGATCCATCTAATGGTGTAAAATTACAAATATGGTGTTTTTGATAGCCCCAATGAGGTTATTTTGAATTCCACTGTTAACAATCAACTGCAGCAATGAACCCTTCACCCACATTTTTGAGTGGAACAGATGCTCACCCTCCTCTAGATCTCTGGGCTCAATCTTCTTTACCTTGGTTGTGCCAACAGTGGATATAAGCTATGCATCGATGCTCAGTTTCCCCTTACCAATTTTTGGCTCTAAGTCATAACATGCATCTATTTCAAAATATTTTAGCTTGAACACCAATGATTGATTCACGCGACACTCATTTGTGTTCTAAGTGGAGCTATTATGGAACTCACACCACTTTCTTGTGTCTTTCTTCGTATTCCTGTTGTTGTTATTTCATTTTGGCTTTGATGGGTTGTCCTGGGTTTTTCAATATTCGCTCGGTCCTTTATTCTGGAGCTTGTTTCACCCTACTTCATATTTGTAGATCCAAAGTCCCACTTCTTTTGTTTAATTTTTTCCTCGATGTTATCAACATATTGATATGTCACACCAAGCGAGGAGATGTACAGGAACTCAATTTATTCCTGGATGTATTTTTGAATATATCCACAATATTTGAATATCATATGTCACTCAGAGTCCTTGATACCTAGCTTTGTGAGTAGGGTATGAAAAATATTTGTGAACTTTAGCACTACTTGGTCCCTTTCATGTTGTAGTGTGATCAATTTTATGTACTTATATTCATATCTACTACCAAGGTACTATTGTTACCTAACGAAATCTCGAAAATAATTCCAAGTGGTTGTGGCTAAAAATAGTGAGGGTTCCTTCTATTCCCTCTACTCAGTAGTTTTCCCACCAGTCCTTGACATGGGGGGTGGCTTTGAGGAGTGAAAAAGTAATATTTTCCCTATTGGAAAAATTATGGACCAAAAATATCATTGTAATGTATTTAACCATCTATATATGGCATATTCATATATATGGCCTTCAAATATAAGAATTTTAAAGCTAACTTGTAGCAATTGATGAAGATACTTTGCCCACCAGTAAGCGCTTAAGGATTTGGGAAAAAATATCCATCATACTGTTCCTTTGTTGCTCGATGGATTCTTCGAGCAATAGTTTGAAATGATATCCTTCTCCCTTTTCTTTATTTTCTTCTTCCATGGGAGGTCATTAGGGTCGACAAGGTCGGCCTTGCAAGGGCTCAACCAATTCAAGTCCCAACTCCTTATACTCCAACCTCATTGGGGACATGCATAGAAAAATAGAGAAATAAAATACCTCTCTAATACCATTGGTTTGGATTTATGCAAGAATGAAATGGAATACATATTTTAATAGAAACACATAGCTATAGTGAAAACTAAACTTCAATTAATTAATAAGAACTACTAAAAATTGTTAACATGCATAATGGAAACAAACTAGCTCGGGAAATGATAGCTTATCTTTGATAATATATGTGACGGCTATATGCCTTCTAAATTGTGTTACAATGAGGCTCAAAGACCCTTTTATTATTTAGAAACAATGGAAAACATTGAACATCCAAAAATATAACCCTAGGAGATTAAGAACCAAAAGTTTGTGGGACTCGTTGGGATTAGATGGAAAACAAAATTCTTGGGGTCATTGCTTGGGCATACAATATTCGTTTGGCATGCACAATAACTTGTTAGAAATATGTATCCAAGGAAAAATAAAAATATTGACAAGCCATTTCCTTTGGCTATGATATTGGCTCATTTTCCCAAAAAATTTCATTTAGGGCCTCAAAATGGCTCAAGAAGTTCAAGACCTGAAAAATTGCAAAAAATAGAAAGTTTTACTAGAATTAAGGAAACTAAAAGGAAAAAATGTTAGGGGTCCAAGTGGAATAGTCAGGTGGCCACCAATATCCACCTGGATTAGTCTCCCCTTGTTATGAGACTAATGGTGACTAAGAGTAAAGGTTCCCACATTGATGTGCACCTTTTAGTACTGAAACATCATGAGTAACCAAATCGACACTCTAACCCTCACAAAATCATGTAACTTTAAGGTTAAGGTTCCAAACTGTGCAATCGAAACCACATCTAGAGTGTTATCAAGTTGAGTCAGGAAATTTGGCCCATGTCCCTCAAAGAAAATCCATTCTACTCCATACAACTCCATCGCCCTATGTGAGCTATTGGGAAAACACATTTCCTATTCCTACGTCAACTAACTTGTCATTAGTATAGTGTAGTGATATATATTAACCATGAAATTTTAATTCAGTTCGGATGAAAAAAAAAATATTAGATCATAATTTCAAGTCACTGCAAATCAAAACTTTAAACTAAATTAAATCATGGTCTTAATTATAAATTTCATTAAATTGCATAGTTGATACTTATCTATAGTTTCTCTTTACTTATATGGCTCACACTCATTGAATGGTTTTCCAAACTAGGCAAGAACCTAGTGGTGTATATGCTCCCTATTATTTTTAACTTGTTTTTCAATATCATCTATCTGATTCCTTCTCAGCCCCAAGGATAGCACCCAACATAGATCCATGTGATATTCAACTTTGTCTCCAACCTCAGCCATCATAATGTTTCTCAACCCCAAGACTAGCACTCAACATACCTCCATGTGATATTCAATCGGTTTTGTATTTAACTCCAATTTATTTATTTTATCATCCCCAAGGTTAGCACTTAGTAGCGCTCACACTGGTCCATGTTGTATTTTCGTACAAGTCTAAATAACCACCCCCCACTCTCACTTTCTTGCCAACAAGTGTGGGCACTACCATCCATGTTGTATTTTTTTGATAGGAATATTATTTTCCACCATTTCCCATTACAACAACACCCATCATAGTTGTTGAGCCTCCATTTTTAATAGATTTTCACATTTCTTTCTAAGGATATCTTATGCCTTCACTTGGTGTTTGTAGTTATCATTATTTTTTTCTATACATTATTGGCCTATTATAAAGGTATTAAGAGGTAACATTTGATTATTATATAAATTTTCCTTGTTTTAGTAATTTTATGAGATTTGTGTGAAATATCACCAATAACATGTTATCCTTATGACAAGTGTATAGTTCCTGTTCCAACAACATAGTTCCTGTTCCAATGGTGTGGTTCCTATCCGTGTAGTCTAGATCATGTTCCCACCTCCGCGATCTCATACATCCAACTGCCATGCTAGGAAATGAGCATATGGTTTTTGAGTGGCAGAGGCTCTAGATGGTGATGTGTTCCCTTAATCGCACCTAGGTCTTCAAACAACGTGCAAATTAAAGGTCAAATTATGCGGTCATACCATTTCTAGAAGCCATAGAGGTTCTTATCAACGTGTTATTCCCATGGAAATTATGGAAAATATTTCGTGACTCAGCACTGGCCTTTTTGTGTTTATGGAACTCCATAATAATACAAATCCATTCAATGATTGCATTTCTTATTATTGTACAGGAATCAATTTTAAACTCTAAAATTTTATGTGTTTCCCAAAATTCGATCTAGATAATTAGGAGGCACTGCTATTATAAATAGGGAAACCTTGTACTATACATGATAGAAGGATTTAACTTTAATATTTTATTTTGATAGACAGGGGATAAATTTCGTCAAGCAAGGGAAGAGACCATGTGCCTAATGGAATGATACCTTGGGGGGGCACTGGAGCCAAGCTTTGCATTCTTTGATGTTTATGTAAGAAGAATTTAGAATCAATATAATTTGGCATTCGATTCATGTTTACTGTTATTCTGAATCTTTTGGGATAGTGATATAATATTTACAAGGGAAACGAGCTAGGTGGTTTGGGGCCACCATCGAGTCTGTTGCCTCATACCTCTTAAAATTTTCTGCATTCTGTTTTGATAAATGCATAATGTGTAAGTGTGATTTAGTAGAGATTTGTAATTTCATTCCACAAATATTTTTCATGATTTGATGTCTAACCATTTAAGTTTGATTAATGACATGGTTGTTTCCTTGGAATGTATTTCATATGAAGATTGAGGTCGAGAAATCAGAGTATTGAAATTGAATGTTTCTTCATTGCATATTTTATCTATATTAAAATTTCAGTGTGTTACTTACCCTAGTCTCATTTGCTCCATAACGATATTTATTTTCAGGATACAATGATGAAGGTACCAACTATTTATTAACAGTTATGATTGGTTTATTTTATTGTGCATTATTTGAAAATTCATGAACACCGCAAAACATTATTTCAGATGTGAAGTTGGTCCTTTCATTTTGGAGAAAATGATATTCATTCTTCAAATCTTAATATTCAGATGCCAGGATCTGTATGAGGAGAGATTGTAATCTCGTTTTATTGGAAAAGTGAAGTGTTCACGGAACTCTTTGAGAATGCCTCTGGTCGAAAGTTATGATTTATATTTCTTCATCATAATTGAATATTTCTTTAGCACTACACATATAATATAGAATATCTTTGTGTGGGATTTAATGATTTTACAAGATCATGGTAAGCTTTAAATCAGTAGGGAATGAATTTATCTTGTTGATTCTATTGCATTCTTTCTTTATTTTCAATATAGAAAGTAATACTTTAAGAGGATTTACATTCTTTATTTCTTGAATTATTTTATAGTTTGAGTGGAATATAAATTCCCTTGTCCCCTGGAAAACTGAGGTATACTTTCTTCAGGAGTCACCCAACCCATAAGAGGAGCCAGAAGTAGCTTCACAGTGTATTTTCCTTCCTTTTGAAAATCTTGTTTTCTGAATGATGCCTTTGAATTATTTTCAAGAGCTTGATTTATATTTTACATATCATCGAATTCTTATTCTACCATTTCTTGTGCTATGCATATAATATTATGCAACCCAGGTTGAAAATTTAAATTTTTTTATATAAATATTGTATTTATACCACTCGACATTTTGGCATCATTGCCGGGGAGGTGTTGTAGGATAAGGCCTCAGATATTTTTCATGCTTTATTTCTTTTCTTTGCAAGTGATTTTTTTTAGATTAGAGTCATTCCACTTGCTTGGTGAAGCATACTGGATGGTATTTCGAGAGAGCTAACAATCTTGGTTTGTTTTCTTTTACTGCAAATGAGTTTTTAAGTGTGATTTTTTTACTGCAAAGTGTGATGTTTGGTTTGTTTTCCTTTACTGAAAATGAGTTTTTAAGTGTGATTTTATTTACTGCAAAGTGTGATGCATGGTTTTTTTCCTTTACTACAAATGAGTTTTTATGTAATGCTCAGGTTTCTTATTTTATTGCAAATTAGCCTTTAACTATGATTTTCTTGTTGAAATTACAATCTTGGTTCGTTTCTTTGGTTTTCTTAGTGTTCTAGTGCTATAAGAAGCCCTCGCTGTAATCCAAGTGCTAACAAGACCTTCCAAATAGCAAGAAAATGCCAAGTAGTTTGGTGTTATTCCAAGAATTATCTCAAATCTTAGAAATAGTTGTGGTCTCTTCTTCTCGGGAAGAACACATTTTGGGAACAATTGGAAAAAAATATACCTCTCCGGAAGTAAAGACTCATGAATATCTCGAATATTTTTCTATGGAATTGAAAAACTAATGGTAGTGTTTGATAAGGAGAAGCCATTAGAAGCAGAGATTAAAGAACATTCATCTGATCCAGCATGTGCTTTAGGAGATAAACAAAGAAATTTGGAAGATTTGTATGATGTAATAAAGGAAGATACACTAAATTTTATCCATGAATCCAATGACCAAGAGTATGTGGATCCCATTGAGTCTTGGTTTCAGATGACTGTTAGCACCCACTTCTCCTTTATTATTCGACAATTCTTAGCATCACATCAGTTAATGCACTTGGTCCCTCATGTTCTGTATTTTATCGAATATATTTTTCAAGTTTTAACATGAGTAGGATTGATTTCTTGTCACACACTTGGTTTTATTGGAATTAATCATATACTTAAAAGGAATTCTTTCTCTTTTAGGATAGGGTAGGATAGAGGAATAAATCAATTCCATGAATAAATATTTTACAACAATGCTATTAGGGTTTTTACTTCCAAATCATAGCCACAAAAACTACTTATTGATCCACATTGGTTGTTAACACACACATTTGTGGTAATTCTTGTTGAGTATGATTCACTCTAATACCTCATGATTTTTCAAAAGGGACCATGATTAATCACTCTAATGAGTTGTCATCTAAGATATATAATTTCAAATTCTCTTAGAAGGTATCATTGAAAAACCTCCTATGGAGGACCACTCTTGTAAAGATCATAATGAGCCATTCCTGAGAATGTTATCACTATTAACTCAAAGAACCTTTCATTCATTATCTGATACATCATATTTAAATGAGATTTTAGGGTAGAGGAACTAGCCAGTAATGATTAGTCATTAAAAATTTAATACTCCATTCCATACTTTTAAGGAGTAGATCTACCTCCCCACTTATTAAGTAACCTTTGGAGTTAATTATAATCAGAGTTTACAACTATTGATGGGAGGATAGGAGGTCTCATTATGAGCTGACCTACCATGATCATGAGACCTAATATGCATGACATTACTACTACTGGTCACGAAGCCAGAGTAATGGATTTTCTCTGAAATGTTGGAGGACAGTAAGTATCATCACGAGTTAGCCTATTCATCCATGTTACTTCTTGTGAGTGGCACTTCCATTAGGTGGTTGTCAGGCCAGGGTAGTGGCCTTCATATATTTTTTTTAAACCAAATAAGATAACTCTGAATCTATATCCAGTAAGTGGGACACAGGCATTTCACTGGGTCAAAATACACCCTTGTTGAGGCTATGAACACCTGCATGAAGCAGGGCCATGTCTGTGGTATTAAATTTAAATACACACAATGATTTACTCGATTATCTTTCTCCTTCCCTAAAACTCATCATTTTTTTTCTTGGACAATCGTTTTAAGATCTTTTGAGCTTGATTCCCTTAGTTTTATTTTTAGAAAATTAGGAATATTTAATGAATGTGGTACCCTTAGTGCAGGTAATTCTTTATACCGGATTAAGAAGAAATTTAGTCTTGCACCTGGGTGACAACAAAATTTAGAGTGGTCAATGAAGAATTTGTCGATTAATCCAGGAAGGTGTCATCTTGTTCTATTTTATGTTTTCATTTTCTGGCATCATAACTCACTTTTACCCATAACAAGGTATTTAGAGTGATGAATTACTTGCGAAATGATTACTCGTAAGATGTTGATAGAAAAAAATGTGCTTTGATTAGAGTTTCCTCTGACAAGAATTACATGGTCTAGGTACAAGATTGTGATAGTACGTATAGGAACATTGTGGTAGTTTTCTTGAAATTTCACTCTTTCCAGCAAAGATTATTTTAATCATTAATGCCAATAATACTATGATTGCAGGGACAAAATAATTGAATTCTGAAAAATATTTGGAAAATTAGGAAATACAGGTATGCATTACCTTAATGGTGCAAGGGGATTTGGTCTGTAGTTTTTAAAATATTTTGTGCAATTACTTCTTTCCTACACCTAATTTTGGATGACTTGAATTGATCTTGTTGTATGATGATCCTCCTTTCACATCAGAGATTCCCACCCTTGGTAATTTTTATCATTCCTGTACTCGATGCTTTCATAAGGGTTGTGGCATGGTTTATTTGGCACTAAGACCATGATGTTGTAGACTTGTTGAAAAATTTAAATGATGTTTTATATATCGGGTACCATAATATTTCCATGCTATTGATTTTTGTTGTCAATTTTTTATTAGTCGAACAATATGCTACTCATAACAAAATTTTAAAAATGGAGAATAAAATTTTCCAAAAACATGGGGAAGGAACTTGAACATTTCATTTAATAAAGCAGGACTATAGGCCTCAGCCTCATATTTTTCAAAATTTTGGTCTCTATATTATGGTTTGGCTTGCATGAGGACATGCCAGGAGATCAATGTGGGGGAGTGTTGAGCCTCCATTTTGTCTAGATTTTCATATTTTTTGATAAATATATTTTATACCTTCACCTGGTGTTTGTAGTTATATTATCATTTTCTCTACATTATTGGACTATTTGTAGGCATTAAGGGGTAACATTTTATTATTCTATAAATTCTCCTTGTTTTAGTAATTTCAGGAGATTTGTGTGAAATATCACCAATAACATGTTATCCTTGTGACAGGTGTATAGTTCTTGTTCCAATAACATAGTTCATGTTCCAATGGTGTAGTTCTTGTTCATGCAGTATAGATCTTGTTATCACCTCCATGATTTTCATACATCCAACTGGCATGATAGGAAATGAGCATATGGGTTTTAAGGGGAAGAGGCTCCAAATGGCGATGTGTTCCCTTAATCACACCCAAGTATTCAAAACAATGTGTAGAGTAAAGGTCAAAGTATGTAGTCATACCATTTCCAGAAGTCACAAAGGTTGTTGACAACGTGTTATTCCCATGGAATTTATGGAAAATATTTCATGACTCGGCACCAGTCATTGTGTCTTTATGGAACTCGAGATCAATACGATAATCATATTTCTTATTATTGTACAGGAATCGGTTTTAAACTCTAAAATTGTATGCATTTCCCAACATTCAATTGAGATAATTAGGAGGCACCACTATTATAAATTGGGAAACATTGTACTGTACAGGATAGAAGGATTGAAATTTAAGCTTGTACTTTGATAGACAGGGGATGAATTTCATTAAGAAAGGAATGAAAGAGACAGTGTGTCTAGTGGGATGATCCATGGGGGGGTGGAGGGGCACTGGAGCCAAGCTCTGCATTATTCGATGTTTATGTAACAAGACTTTAGGATTAATATAAGATAGCGTTGGATTCATGTTTACTGTTCTTCTGAATATTTTGGGATAATGATATAATATTTACAAGGGAAATGATCTGGGTGGTTTGGGCCTACCATTGAGTCTATTTCCCCATACCTCTTAGGATTTTTCTAATTTTTTATCAATGCATAAAGTGTGAGATTTTAATTTGATAGAAATTTTTAATTTTATTTCATTATTCTCCTTTATGATTTTATGTTAAAATTGCTCAAGTTTGATTTATAAATTTGATGGTATGATTACTTTCTTGGAATTCATTTCTTTTCAACAAATTGAGATTCTACATTTCAATTGAAAGTAGAGTTCATATAATGAGTGTCTTTTCACTACATCTTCCATTTCTTAAAATCTCAGTGAACTATTTACTTTGATTTAGTTTATCACATAAATAATATAATTTTATTTTTTAGGGATTCCATGATAGAGATAACAGTTGTTTGTCACGAAGTAAGGGTATGATCATTAAGGTTTATAACTTGATTCATTATCCATTTTATTTGGGCATTTATGAGAACTTTTAATTATTATATGAAAATAATCCTAGAGCTTTAACAAAACAATATTCATTCTTCTAAATTAAATACTAGGACTAGCATGAGGACATTATATCCATGTTTCATTGGCATAGGTAAAATGTCCAACAGAACTCTTTGAGCGTACCCCTGATCAAAGGATTGATGACTTAAAGTTCTTGATTGAATACCACACTATTATTTTCATGCAGAGAAATGAACGTGTGATTCCTTTTCATTTTATGTACTTATACATTAGGAAAGAAATAATTTAGTGATTTTCTTAGATTAGGTACGTGTGATTCCTTTTCATTATCAGTACTTATAAATTAGGAAAGAAATAATTTAGTGATTTTCTCAGATTAGGATAAGCTTTGAATTAGTTGGGAATGAGTTTGTCTTATAATTCTCATTTTTATTTCATTCTTTGAAATATAGAAAATAATCCTTTAAGAGGCTTTGCATTCTTTATTTCCTGAATTATTTTAAAATTTGAGTGGAATCTACATTCCCTTGTCCCATGGACAACTGAGGTAGACTTTCTGTAGGAGTCACCCAACCCAGAAATAGGTTCACAATGTATTTTCCTTTGAGAAGTCTTGTTTTATGAATGATTCCTTTGAATTATTTGCAAGAGATTGATTTATATTTCACAGATCCCCGAGGTCTTCTTCTGGAATTTCTTGTGCTACGCCTCTAAGCTTACACAACCCGTATTGACAATTTAAATGTTGGTATATAAATCTTGTATTTATACCGCTCGAAAATAATCTCCATTATCATCATAGTTTTCTTAGGCTAAGGCATCCCCACATTTCTGGAAATATACCTATCCTCATTAACACTTCAGAAAAATTAGGTGTGATCATTTCTCACTTAAGTGGTGGAACTAAACTAAATGCACTAAAAAGTAGCTAAAATAAATGCACTTAGTGATTTATCAACCCCAAGTAACAACACTCGGTGGCATACATTCCCAATCCTTTGATTAAGGATTCCAATTAGTATTTAGTATACCTAATGATACAACAATCAACATTTCCTTTTCATACACAATATACACATGGGTACATGATATCATAAGCACATGGTTATAATAATAATTAACAACAAGAATTACTACTTTCTCAATGGTTCCCTGAATGACAGGGGCTTTAATTGGATAACCTCATCATCTTATCCCAAACATGCCATTCATATATTCATCGTATTTACATGAGTATTAACCAATCATCCTTCCACAAGAATGATTCAAGAAAATAACTAGTCAAATGAAATGGAATTACATTCATTTCATCATTAACATATTCATGAAATATAATTCATTCACATAATTTTAAAGTTATAGAACCTCCTGGTATCTATTCAAGCATGTATAAAATTAGAACCAATAGTTTCCAAACTCATTCAAAGAAATTCTCATCCAATCCCTTTCCCTTTTATCTTTTTAACTTATTCCCACATCAGTGTTATCAACTAATTTTTTTATTGTTGCAATATTTAGTAATCTATTTATCTTAGCATGTCCTTATCCATGCAATACAAACTTTATCTCTTTATAGACTCTGCCATTTTTTTTCACTCATGTTCACCACAATTCTTAGGAGCATAATCATAACATACTTATCATCATAGAGGAGAAAATGGTTGGTTTCTATGTCGACGAAGTGATCCAAGTCGTCGTAATGGAATACCAATCGACTCTCATAGTGCATATTCATTAAGATAGTTTCTATCAGTGCCTTTTCCAATAGTTTCTATCACTGCCTTTTCATAGCATATGGACCATATCTAGTTGGAGGGAAGGTTTTTTATGATGGGGTTTTTTTATGCAAGGTTAATTGAGCCAACAAAGTTGAGCTTCATGGATTGATAAGTAATGGCTTAGCAATACTAATAAAAATGGTGACATATCCCTCCCTAGATGTGGATTCATCTATCAGTTTGTATTTTTGTGTGTAGATCCTTGTCGTCAGGGTTTTTTTGATTTTTTTTATCTATGCATATTTGGTCCTTCACTCGTAGATTGGGATTGGCAGTTTTTCTCTTTGGCATGTGCAATGATGGAAGGAAGTTAGGATAAATGGAAGTCTACAGTTCATGATCTGGACAGAGCTACACCAAATATGAATCGATTTAAACCATATTTGGATCGATCTACACTAGATCTAGCAATTTTTCGCCAAAAAGATAACCAATTTCAAATTTTTATTAAGAATATTAGTGGCAAGGCATTGGTTCTTTGGATCTTGATTTTTGATCTAGTTATAAATCTGGAGAAAATGATCCAAAAGAGTTTGGCTATACCAGTTGAGTTACAATTCTTGGAATACGCAGGAAAGGTATTCCAAGATAATCATCGGTTCGAAGCATATGGTGTTACCAAATATTAAAAAATAATTTTAAATATGAGGATGCAGGGAGGTTATAGAACCCAAATCAAAATGCATCCAGATCATTCAAAGACATGTTCAAAGGGAGTATTTCCCCACAAGTATAACAATCTCAAAATATGCTAGAACCATACATTGTGTAGTGAATGGACAAGGCTCCAGAAATGGAAATCAAAACCCCCTAAGCTAAAAACATTTCACGATGATCTACAATCCTTAGTAGTAATATGTCATTTTAATGGTTTTGGCCAAAAATAGAAGATATGTATGAGTGGTTATACTCTCCATGGAAAAAAAAGTGTGATACATTTTTGTGTTCTAAAGGGTTTTTCATCATACAATTTGAAAACAAGCAATTTAAGGAAAGCCTTCTCAAATACGACCCATGGTTTTGGGGTAGGGATGGGCTCTTTGCTACCCCATGGTTTCTAGGGTTTGGTGTAACAAAAATGGTGGTAAAAACGATGTCAGTGTGGGTAAGGATCTGATGATGGTATCATCAACATGTAAGGGAGACCACCCGGTCTAATATTTGGAATGATGGTTCTGAATAGTTCAATTGGGTCTAGTTACCATCTTTCTATTCGCTTATAGTATATCTATTACTTTCCAATAGGAAAGAGACATTAGATATTCCCTCTTGCAGAGCTCATGCAATAAATTGATCCTTAAGCTGAATTAATGGCTCAGCCAAGCCACTCTAAAGTATGCCCCTATGTAAGAAGACTTCTAGAATGCAATATTTATAACTAAATGCAAATCTATTATAATATGCAAGTAACAGAAAATAAATCCTCAATATATCTCGATTGAAAGAAGGATTATTCCCTCTCTCAATCAAGAGCAAGCAAGAAGATTTGGACCAGCTTTGAATTTGGAATAAAAATGAAGTCAACATCATAAGGAAATAGTTCCAAGACTTTTTACTAGTTCAAAAATGTATATGTATTCAACTATTGGATGAATAGTCATCATATTTCTAGCACACATACATTCAAATTCAAATCAAATGAATTCAAACTAAATAGATATATGACTGCATTAAGGAAATAGTTCTAAAAAAACAATAATTATTAAAACACAGATAAACATGACATGAATTTACTAAATAGTTAACAATTATATCTTGTTTATCTATTCAAATTCGTTATTTAAATTGATAGCAATTAAATCCATCATTAAAAGTGTTGTAACCGATTTATATCAAGTACATTTTATTTTTGTAGAAAAAAAATTAAAAATATATATATAAAGAAAAAGAAATATAAAAAAGGATATAAAATTAAAATTAAAAAGATAAATAAAATCCAATGCAAATGGCATGCTACTCTAAATGTCATTGTGATATTATTAATTATTAAATCACTATTTAAATGTTGATTAGCAATTGATTAATTATCGCATAAAGTGTGTTTTGATTTTTTTCGTATATCTTATATAGCACGTTGTTATCAATGGTTAGGATCTTCTCTGCCCAGATCAACGTTTGGGGAAGTATTCCCCCGCCCCCCGCCCCCCCCAACACCCGCCATGTTTCTGACATTTAACAAAGGGGTGTCGGGGGGGGGTTCTGAAAATTTGATTCACGAAACTCGGATGCACTACCGTTGTTACATAGTAATTTGTCACCGTCCCTGCAATCCCCATCTTGCCCATTGGAGGGTCGTTTATGTGACCAATAAGCAGTTTCATGCCTTGCAAATACCATCATTGCATCCCTTTCCATGAGGACAACATTTCTTTTGTTGATCATTTCCTGAGCAGACCCCTAAAAACACCTGTTTTTGCCTTGGCGCTGGTAGCTCGTTATGTACTCGCGCCAATGAGGAAAATTAACACTGAGCCCACGCCAATTGGTGCTCTGTCCTAGTTAAGCACCCGTGCCAATCTGATTTTGAAAAGTTTTTTTAAAAAAAGAGGTGAAGTTTCGATTACAACAACTTCGTGGATGAGTCATCAGGAGTGGTTTCGATTGAATAACCATGGCCTTCCTCCTTTGGCCTCTTGTTTCCACCTTATGGGGAACCTCCCAAGGGATAAGGCCTCCCTTCCACTATTGTAGGGATCCCAACCTCCTCCTCTCCTCTATAAATATAGCCATCTTCCATTGATGAAGGGCTAAATGGCTAAATAGCGAGTCTCCAAGTTCCCAAGAGCCATCAGAGCCTTATGCTGCAAGAGCCTTGATTCATTCCCTTAAGGCCAAATCCAAGCAAGGAGATTCTTGTCGAGACATCCGAAGAGAGGTTTGTCCCATCCCCGATAGGCTTTTTCAAGACATGTTCTGCTGGCGACCCTCCGAAGGAGAATTCAGCGTCAGAGCTATGGTTGTATTCTTCTTTGATTGACTAATGATAAGCGACTATTGGTTATGGTTCCACTCTTGTTGATGATTATGATGATGAGTTATGTCTTCTCTGACTGACATATAGTTGCATATACTGGATTTTATGCTTGCGTTTGTTGTGTTTCTTGCGTGTGCAGGTGTCTGATCACGGAGATCGTGAGGATTGTGATCTGCCAGAGCTAAGGAACGGGAGCGCTACTTTCTCTACAAGAGACAATGTTAGATTCCAGGTAAGCCTTCATCGCTAGTTGGTTTATTTGCAATTAGGAACCTGCACTATAGCGTGTGACGATTGTTGCTAGACCCGGTCTGGGCTAGTAGGGATCACCTCTGTCCGCAGAGGGGATTTACCTCCACAACAAATTGGCGACTCTGCTGGGGATCATCTAGCTTGTTTTTGTTCTTCTTTGTAAGCTACAGATGGAGCCTGAAGTTAGCCAGATAGCCTTTGAAATGCTTTTGCTCTACATTGGCGAAGTATATCAAAGCTGCTTCAGTCAATCTCTGGGTTAGTTTATGAACTGAACGCTTGGAGTATTGTCTTGTATTTTCGGTTGTTTCTCGATTCTGCTTGCTTGATCGGCTCTTTTGGCTGGCTCTTTTTGTGTTTTGCTTTTGGTTCAGCCCCAGAGGATCAGATCTGACCTCTGTTTTTCCGAGTTTTCATCCTTTCATGGTTGGCGTGATTGGCGTGGTTTCCACCCTAACAGTCGCGCCAATTGGCGCGGGTTGCCAGTTCATCACTCGCGCCATCCCCTGTCTGGTGCAGATTACAGCCAGATAGTCGCGCCATCTCCTGTAGGTGCTAGGGTTTACCCTTGTTCAGAAGTTTCTTTTGTTTAGTACTTTGCTTCTGGGTTTGCTTTAGATTCTGCTTGAAGTGCTGAGTCTGGTATTGGTTGGGAGAAATTCTTTGTTTTTTCATTTTCAGGCGTTGGCACTTTTTGTCAGTTAGCAACCTGTGCCAATTGGGCATTGGCGCTAGTTTTCAGTGAGCAAGTCGCGCCAGTTGGCGCTAGATTTCAATGACAAAGTCAGGCCAATTTCAGGATGTGTGAAAATTGATATTTTTTCCCTAAATCCTTCACCAGTGTGTCTTTCCCTTCCGATATTTTCTCTATATGAGCATAGATTACATTACTCATTGTTTGAAATGTCTTCTCTCCATGATTGCTTGATGTAAAAGGGAATGAATGCCTTGTTTTGATCTCTTGCTTTGGAAGTCCTCTTTGTGTTTGACCTCATATGTCTTGTCGCCTTTTGAGGGATTTCGTAACAAAGTGTTTGAAACAACGATTGCATTCTTAGTGTTTGTTTACATCTCTTTTGCATTCATCCTTCATTAAGAAGATTTGCGTTTATTTAGTTTTCGTCTCAAAGTGTTCTTTTTGTTAAAATGCATTAGATCACATTGCATTGAAGAGTATTTTGAGATTTATCATTGAACTTAGATCACATTGTTTAATGATTGAAAGCTAAAAATCGCTTTGAGTGCATTTTCTTTCATTGAAAGCATGCATTAAGTAGATTATCATTTCATCGAAAAATGAATTGAGTGCATTCTTATCATTTGAAAAGGAAAAAGGAAATTGTGCATAGATTACAATTGCATAGTTTTCAAAAAAGAGGATTTTGCATAGATTACATTGCATTATTTGCATCGTTGAGTGTTTGAAATTACTTTTGGATAGTGAAAGTCATATATTTTGGAAAGGTTTCGTTTTCAGTGTTGTTGTTTGTTGCATCATTGTTTGAAACTCTTCCCTTAACCAGATAGCATTCATCGAATTGAAAAGTTTTCTTTTCTCATATAGCTGCATATAGGAGATTTTGAGACATAACACTCGGTAGGGCCTGAAAACTAAAACGTAATTGAAGATAAACATTAAAATTTATTCAATTTACACTAAGGCAGCATTGAAACATTAACGCAACATTTAGAGGTCTAGGCTAGAGACGTGTTCCGGCGTCTTTAAACCTAGTAGCTGTCGTTCGCCTCTTGGCTTTAGACAGCACTAGTACGGACTTGTGCTCCCCGTACCGTCGCGTATATAAAGGGAGACCCCACTAGGTTTCTATCCTTTATCCATAGGAAGCCGAGTCTACCGCCATATACCCGTGATACACCGGACACAGCATTCGAGGAGATTTCTTGCACATACGTTAAGTACTTGGTTGATTTCTTTTTCATTTTGAAACCAAGGTGTATATTGCAGTTCACGGTTATTTGGTACACCCTTTGCCTAGAATTCCTGAGTAGTCATTTCGATCTTTTCTGACTCTTTAAATTTGAAAAGGTCATCAAGCTCTTGTCCTTTCACGCTTGTTTCCAATCTGAAAGTGATAGAGTCACCTTTTTCCTATTTCTCGACTCTTAAAAGATGAAACGGTAGATTTTTGTTTCAATGTGTTAAAAATTAACTGCCCACAAAATATTCTTGGTTAAAGTTAGTTTCCTTAGGGTGTTGTTTTGGATCGTTTTTGATGGCAACTTTCCTAGAGTTCACCAACCAAGGAATCCCCTCTGATGGGAACCCTGGTCATTTTCCTCCTTTGGGAAATTTTGGTGCTCCTTATATGGCAACGTTGTCCCTTCCTGGGTTAACTGTTGGGTTTCCTGTGTGGTTGTTTTCAACCTCTGTGGTCCCGAATGTCCCGGATATTGTTCAATCAGTTCCTCCACCTGAACAGCATCATGTTGATTCAAAGGTGGACCTCTCCCCTTCTTCGCCTGTTTCTACGTCCTCCTCTTCTACTTCGCCTAGTGAAAGTCTGGATTCAAGTAACCAGGTGGCTAAGAAGAAGAAGAAGAATACAAATAAGAAGAAGTCCGATAAAGGAGAGGCTAGCTTTGCCGCTATTATGCCTAAGAAGTCTCCTCTTGATAAACCTTCCAACCCTCCACAGAAAGTCAAGTTCCCTTGCATGTTGTGCATGGGAGACCATCTTCTTCGAGACTCCCTTAGCATTCCCAAGGTGCTTGAAGTATGGTCCAACGGTCGCCCACCGTTGCCTTTTGCTTCTAGGAGTTAGGTTGGGGGCACATGTTCAACTGGTGATGGTAAGGCTCCTAAGAAGCAGGGTAAGATTACCAATCCCTGTAAGTTGTGTGAAGGGAATCATGCCATTCACCTTTGTCCGTATATGGATGAAGCCAAACGAGTCTTGGACAACTAGGCTGTTTCTACACCATGCCTCCCAGCTGGTTATAAACAACTTTCTTTGAGTCTTCCACCAGCTGATGCCACAATTGGTCAAGAGTCATCCTTGGTCGATCCCGCTCCCTCGGAAATTCAAATTTAGGAATCCATCCCCGAACAACCATTGGTTATGGGATCGGTTGAGCTGGCCCCTTCTACAATGCACCAGGTCTTTTTCGTTGAGAGTGGATCTCACACCCCCCATGTCCTTCTGGTTTCTTCATATTCTTCGGACTTGGATAAATATTCTCCTGTCCCTATACCTCAAGAAGCTGCTCCTTTGCCTTCCGTGATGGAGGTCCCGGAGGATACTCCTCCCGCATTCGAGATGGAGGTCATGGAGGATGCTCCTTCTTCTTCCGTAACACCAAGGGAAGACCATATTGGTTCAATGGTAGCCCCTTCGAGTAGTTTGGTCGCTTCCTTTGATTGGAGTCGATTTACAGGATATCGCCTTTCGTCTTATGTGCCTTTCGAGATCACAGTACAGGCTTTTGGTCTGGTCGTACCCAGCACCATTATAGATGAAGGCGCGTCTATTAGTGTTCTATCCTCAACTACTTGGCAAGCTTTTGGCTCATCGCCGCTTGCGCCTGTTACACAAAATCTATTGGCATTTAACAGAAGAACAAGTCAACCCTTAGGGATCCTTCCAAGGTTACCTGTTACATTGGGAGGTAAAACCTTCCATATGGATGTGATGGTTGTTCTAGGCCCCTTGGATTTCAATCTACTCTTGGGGCGCGATTACACCTATGCCATGGGAGCGCTTGTCTCCTCCCTTTTTCGTGTGGTCTGTTTTCCACATCAGGGACGGATCGTGACCATTGATAAACTTTCGTTCTTTGGTACTGATATGGCAGCTGGCCCGCCATCATCCCTTCCTGGTTTTTATCCACCCGTTGTATCTGCCCCACTACAGGTCAACTATGTGGCTACCTACCCCGTGCCTGTACTCAGTGATAGCGCCGTCGTGCATCAAGTGCTGGGGGCATTGGGTCCTGACTTCTAGGATTTTTTCCTTCCATGAGGAGTGGAAATCTTGGAAGTGATGACTTCTTGTTCATTATGATGAAGTCTGTCCAAGCATGGTTCCTTTCCTTTTTCAAGATCTTTAAAAAATGAAACAAGTTTGTCGGAGCAGAGTTCGTTGTCTCGTGTCAAGCTCCTTAGAAAATGAAACAAGACAGTCAGAGCAGAGTTCGTTGTCACGTGTCAAGCTCCTTAAAAAATGAAACAAGACAGTCAGAGCAGAGTTCGTTGTCTCGTGTCAAGCTCCTTAAAAAATGAAACAAGACAGTCGGAGCAGAGTTCCTTGTCTTGTGTCAAGCTCCTTAAAAAATGAAACAAGGTCTTCGGAGCAGAGTTCCTTGTCTTGTGTCAAGCTCCTTAAAAAATGAAACAAGGTTGTCGGAGCAGAGTTCCTTGTCTTGTGTCAAGCTCCTTAAAAAAAGAAACAAGGTCGTTGGAGCAGAGTTCCTTGTCTTGTGTCCAGCTCCTTAAAAAATGAAACAAGGTCGTTGGAGCAGAGTTCCTTGTCTTGTGTCAAGCTCCTTAAAAATGAAACAAGGTTGTCGGAGCACAGTTCCTTGTCTTGTGCCAAGCTCCTTAAACCATGAAACAAGGTGTCCTGAGGATAGTTCTTTTAATGTGTCAACCTCGTTAAAACAATGAAACACGTCCCCGTTCAATTCGAGTCTTTGATAAGTTCTCGTAAAATCCCAGTCAAGTCTTCCTCTTGATCTCGTAACTTGAACCTTCACTGCATCTGCCTTTCATATGGACTAAAGCTTGGGGGAAAATGTACCTTGAATTGAGTCACCATGTTGGGGGCATGCTTACTTTTTCAAGCATAGTTTGTTTCCGTTTCAAGCTTGTGTAAAAAATGAAACCGGTTTCAAGCATAGTTTCTCTTTGTTTCAAGCTTGTGTAAAAATGAAACCAACTTCAAGCAGAGTTTCCTGATTTCAAGCTTGTGTAAAAATGAAACCTTTCCCATTTTACCTCTTGTGATTGCTATTTTATCAGCCTGTTTTTTCCAGATGAGCCTTGGTTTTTTCACTCCATCGTCACTATCTGCTTGGCCAATCATATGCCTTCACTTGGTTGTTTCACCCAATCCCGAGGAACTACTGCGATGAGTGGTCTTGTTAGCCAGGCTCTTAACCTTTATTTTTTCAGAGTAGTTCCACCATTACCGGAACCAGTTGCTACCCTTTATACCACTCATTCCTCCAGGAGGAGTCATATTTCAGCTCTTTTATGACTCTCTAAACATGAAAAGATTATCGAGTCTCTTGTCATTTTGATCTCGTTAAAGTGGCTGCAAAACAACATCTACCCAGTATACGTTTACCCCTTTTTCAGGCTGGGATAGATTACTTACGAAAAAGGAATACCCTAGCCTATCGCGACTAGGAGGTTTTCTCAGATTTTCTTTTCTACCTTTTCGGATCTGAGGAACTATTTATGAAAAGGGACCTTTGGATTTTACTTTTTTGCTGTCTTTTCAAACTCTCTAAACATGAAAAGACGCCAAGTTCTTCCTTTGTCAGACTCGTTAAACCCTGATGACATTGGATTCAGTCGGAATGACGATATCCGAGTTCCTCCTTCCTAGGGCTCGTTAAATGTACTAGGATGGATTCATCTGAAGGACAGATTTATATGACAAGCATATGGTATCCTCTTCAAGCTTGTGTAAAAATAAAGAGGTACTCACCAGAAATGGTGGGTAAAAATGGAACTAGCATCGTTGTCATGTCAGCAGTATGTCACTCTCGAACATGGCACTTGTCTGCATTCGTGTCGGGTTGGGGACATCTCATCTCGTTTTTCACTTTCCCCCGTGGGTTTGGGTGATCCCTTTTGACCTCTCATCTACTCTTTGCCTCGTCACCATGACCTCTGATCTTTTGATGTCAAATACTGCCAAATCCACTGTCGTGATGCCAATATGTTCAAGAGAAGTTGACCTCTGAAAGCATCAACCTTCCTCTGATTCTCATCTGATCTTGATTCAAAAAGAAATTATGTTCCTTTGTCTTGTGTCGATGATGTGGGAAACACTATGGCCCACCTTCGATCAAGGTCACTTCCTATTGACTTCAGCTCATTATCCAGGAAGCTGATCTAGAGACTCCCTTCTTGTACCTTGGAGCCTGCATGCCTCAATGGCAGGTTCTTCACGTTCGACGTGAGGTTCTCATCATTGGCCTCTGATAGAGTGATTCTACGGGTGTTCGACGCTAGCTCATTGATTCACATGCCATAGATTGTACCTATAGTACCTTGAGGACCATTGTCATTATTCGTGGTACCTCTCGCGTCTGTTAACAACTTTCATCATTGGCTAGTAATCAGATGATGTTCTTGCATGTTCGACTTCATCTCACATATTCGCATGCTTGAACTTGTACTTTGTTTGGGTCGAGATGGAGCACAAGACCCTGGATTCCTGTCTGTTATAATCCAGGCTGTGATTTTATGGATTATTATGATTAGTTACATGACTCACTGATTGGATGGCTGCGACCATACCCGAGTCTATTTATCGATCCTCACTGGATGGCTGTGTCCATACCTTGGATCTGGATTATTGCATAATATGTTATGGATGGCTGCACCCATACCACATATATATCATGTATCTGAGATATCAGTTGTATTTCTCTACGCAGGTTTTTCGATGGCGGTGTTTTCAGCTGGACACATTCTCGTAAAGCATTTCACCCCTCTCTCTCTTTCGGGCCTCATCCTTTAGGGGGCATCTGTTACACAGTAATTTTTCACCATCCCTGAAATCCCCATCTCACCCATTGGAGGGTAATTTCTGTGACCAATAAGTAGTGCCATGCCTTGCAAATACCATCATTGCATCCCTTTCCATGAGGACAACATTTCTTCTGTTGATCATTTCCTGAGCAGACCCCTAAAAACACCTGTTTTTGCCTTGGCGCTGGTAGCCCGTTATGTACTTGCGCCAATGAGGAAAATTAACACTGAGCTCGCGCCAATTGGTGCTCTGTCCCAGTTAAGCACCCGCGCCAATATGCTTTTGGAAAGTTTTTTAAAAAAAAGAGGCAAAGTTTCAATTACAACAACTTCGTGGATGAGTCATCAGGAGTGGTTTCAATTGAATAACCACGACCTTCCTCCTTTGGCCTCTTGTTTCCACCTTATGGGGAACCTCCCAAGGGATAAGGCCTCCCTTCCACTATTGTATGGATCTCAACCTCCTCCTCTCCTCTATAAATATAGCCATCTTCCATTGATGAAGGGCTGAATGGCTGAATAGCGAGTCTCCAAGTTCCCAAGAGCCATCAGAGCCTTGATTCATTCCCTTAAGGCCAAATCCAAGCAAGGATATTCTTGTCGAGACATCCTAAGAGAGAGGTTTGTCCCATCCCCAACAGGCTTTTTCGAGACATGTTCTGCTGGCGACCCTCCGAAGAAGAATTCAACGTCAGAGCTATGGTTGTATTCTTCTTTGATTGATTAATGATAAGAGACTATTGGTTATGGTTCCACTCTTGTTGATGATTATGATGATGAGTTATTTCTTCTCTGACTGACATATAGTTGCATATACTGGATTTTACGCTTGCGTTTGTTGTGTTTCTTGCGTGTGCAGGTGTCCGATCACGGAGATCGTGAGGATTGTGATCTTCCAGAGCTAAGGAACGGGAGCGCTACTTTCTCTACAAGCGACAGCGTTAGATTCCAGGTAAGCCTTCATCACTAGTTGGTTTATTTGCAATTAGGAACCTGCACTATAGCGTGTGACGATTGTTGCTAGACCCGGCCTGGGCTAGTAGGGATCGCCTCTGTCCGCAGAGGGGATTTACCTCCACAACAACTGTGTTTCTTGATGAGCTCCATAATTAGGAATAATTGGAGGGGTTAATTATCACATTTTTAGCCTTATTAAGTCTCTCTTTCTCACATTTAAATTATATTATGGTCTTATGTTGCTACTATATATGGTGATTAAGCCTTGTCATACTTCGAGTGCCTAATATGGGTTAAATGCAGGATAATCATGAAGATATTTCACTTTTGATGAGTATTTTTAAATTAAAGCTTGGAGTAGACAACAAGGAAATATTCTAGGGGGATTTTCCACCTCCTTAACTCCCAAAGGTAGCTAAAGGATCCTTGAGATTCCCTCCAACAACTCGAAATCAAAGGCAGCCAAGAAAGTGGGAGATCAAGTGCACCAAAGCTCCGCTTCTCTTGTAGTCAAAGATGATACATCACCTAATTTTTAGGGAGCTATTGGTAGCTACCCTCTAGATTAAATAGGTTTGAGTAAGAGCTCAATAGGATTCAAACTTTGAAGGAAGCTAATAGACTCTCAGCTCTTGTAATAGGTTTTTGAGACTTTTATGATTATGTATTGAGACTATTTTCTACAATAAGATGAGTATTCAGGTTGTCCTTCACTGATTTAGTTTCAGAGGGCTAGGCTTGTGGGTTAGGGCCCAATCCATTGGCCTTAGTCTCTCTTTTATATTCATGATGCTTTTTATGTCATTGTAGCTGGTTTTCTTTATGATTTTTAGCTAGTTTGCTTACATTTCAATTCACTGTTTTCATTTTTCTTCCATTTGTCTTTTGTTGTAGTTAAGCTTGCAAAAATGTTGGTAGAATAGCTGATAAACTCATAAAGTTGTGTGTCAAGCTTCCCTCTCTCATCTATTTCATTGGAGATTGAGGAGGGAAAATCTTCACCACAGGCCAAATTTTCTCTTTATTTTATGATTTCTTCAAAATAATAGCTAGGTTGTTGTAGTTTCATTAACATCTCTATAATATTGAGTTATATTTCTTCTTGAATGCATAAGTAGGTTTGATTTCCAATTTCAATTCATCTTTTCCATTTCCTTCCTCATATATTTTCCAATGTTTGTTTCGTGAAAATATATTATTCTTGCAGGTTAAAGTAGAACAACAAAGGAGGACATCAAAAACACCCTTATCTTAATTTCTCACCCATCAGAAAACCTTTTTTTTATCAAATCGTCTTCAGCCTTGTTTTTGATATTTTCACCTTCACACAATGGGAAACCCTAGAAGTGAAATATGGGCTTCTCAAGAGGTTATAAGCTTGTAAAATTGGTTTTCCACCTTCCGTTCATCCATGTACACCTTCACTCCACCTCCCCTACACTTTTCACCATCATTTTTGGCCTCGGATTGATCTCAGACTGTTTCCTGTAGCAATTCAGGACTTTCCTGTAGCACTACAAGAAACATATAGTAGAACCAGTAGCGACTCCAATGGGCCTCTCCTTAAGCCTAGAAACCATAAAAAACCTCATCTGGACCCTCCAAAACCATCAATACACCTTCAACACTAAATCCATGAGTTCAAACCCTTCCTAAGCCACCTTAGCTCCTTCTCCTCCTTGCTGCAAAAAAATGCATTTAACAGCATAATTAGGTCATGATTAGATGCATAAGTAAAACCATGATAGTTAAAGCATGAAGTAGACAAAGCATGTTTAGACATTTTTCCTAGCAATGTGTGAGTATATTAGCCTTCTTTCTGCAATTTCAATTCATCCATTTACTTCATATAGGTACCTAGTTTGATTATATTTCTTGCTATAGTTTAGATTGTAGATTTCTTTCCTTGTAGAATAGCTAGATGTATTTTATTGCTTCAAAATAGTCATTTGATGGTAAATACAGTAATGGTTTTGAGTCACTTGTATTTCTAGGTCTAAATCATAAGTGTGACATACTTCACTCAGAAACCCTAAAAATAGCACCATTTCGTAGGAATCAGAAGAGGATGACATGAGTAGAATGCATCTACTGTGTATATAGTACTATCACCTCCAAGTTTGTATGAAGCCCAAGTTGATAAATTAAATTAGAGTAGCCTTTGGGAGTTGCAGCATTCTTGGTGCAATACCAAGGCTCACCATTGCCCTCATATTCACTTCAAACCCCTCCCCCTCTCCAAAACCACAAACCTCCTACCCCCCCGACCCGAAAATTGTCGCTCATTCATTTCCGCTCCCACTAAATGACCAATTAATATTCCTCTTCCGCCATTTTTCCACTTCTCATTCATTTCAAATTATTAAATCGTTATACTATTAAACCATTGCATTGTCACAGTTAAATCCCCACTCCTATTAATGATTATTACCCATATGGTTAAAACCTCCACATAATAAATAAAACATAGAGTTTTTTTCTTCATCCTTTTATTTATTCATCTTGCAGCCAAACAGGTCCGTTATAAGTAGTGCTAGTGTACAACATTTGTCACTGCACCAACAAGCCAAGCACCTAGTAAACCATCATTTCTTTATCAAATTTCATCTTCAAGATGTCTTCTTCTAAAGGAAAGTCAAAGGTAGTTACAAACAAATCTATTATTTCCCCTTGTTATAGATTTATAGAAACTACCCTTAGTTGACCAACAATACAATATTTCTGAAATCTAATCTGAGTTTGATCTCTATGGACTTCACAATTGGGATAAATAGAAATTCTCAAATGCTGGCAATGAATTGAGTATATGGGACTCCTTCCTTTTTCAATTCATTTTCCCTTAGACTCATTCATTTCCTAAATTTATAACTTGGTGTTATTTTAGGTATATCCAGAGTAAAAGAGCCATTATTTCCAAATATATATATATATATATATCTTGTTTACAATATCCCCTGAGTCAATATTCCAAATTCTTTAAATCAAACCCTCAACTCCTCTCCATCATTTTTATGTATATTTTCTCATGGAAATCTATCAAAAAATTACTTTTCCTCAAAGAGCCAAAATATTTGAAATTTGTTTCCCTAAAAATGCATAATTACCAAGAACAAAACCTCCATACCCTTCCTTGATGTTTCCAGAGATGAATAGATAGGTTATTTCAATGGTTTCATGTCTTTTAAGTTATCCAATCGATCAATAGGTTGATGAATTAATTATGGAATGTTAATCAGTATTTTCAGTAGGTGATAAACCATCACTTATCTTCAATTACATTCAATTTTTGGCAGAATCTATTCATGATCAGTTTCTAAATTTTTCTACTGAATGAGCCTTTAAATACAAATCAATTATTGTGTACTTGTTCTCGTTTTATCAAGAAAATAAATTCCAGTTTCCATTAGAAAATCAAGATGAACAGGGAAATCCTTAGTTAACAATTCATTGGACTTCCTTGGTGAGGAATAACACAAATGAATTTTCTTTCAGTGACTATGTAAATTAGTTTTTACATATGGCTTTGTGTTTTCTTAGTAGTGCTATTGTTCCTATGATTTCACATGAAATCAAAATAATCCTTCACCTTAGTAAGTAGAAAAAAAGTGGAGATTGGTATTTATATCAAAATTACACACAAATCAGAGTATATGGATGTGAGCTTCCTCCATACAAACTACCAAAGTGTGTGCCAATCATGATTTTTTCATCAAAATATATCAGGCAAATCATGAACATGGATGAGATGCATTTTTTGTCAGCTAAAAAAAATATCACTTCAAGTTGAAAGAAAATATTGGGCCATTCATTTGTAACACTAGAGCAACAACGAAGGATGCATACCTTCTCTTGAAACAAATGAAGTTTAAATTAAGCTTTACTTGGTCTTAAGATCCCTTGAGGATCATTACTAAATTAAGGGTAGAAAAAAAAACTACATCTTATGCACACATGCCCAGACCAGAAATAGAACAATACATGAATCAAGAAGAATGGCAGGAAAATGCATTGAAAGAAGCATAAGAACATGTTTTTATTTCAACAATATCATAGACTCCAGTTCCACAAGAGAAGCAGGCTAAGAAAATAGGAAAAGTGTTTCCCCTTTAGTTTCAAAAGTTCAAGAGATAGATTTTATAATGTTTAAGAAAATAAATAATGTTTAGGAAGAAAGTTCACAGGAAAAAACAACATTGGTTCTAACAGGTCCCCATGCTAAAACTTTTCCAAGAAGTGAGGAGATTTTCTCAAGTTGTCCTATATCCTCAGTTTCTCAAGATGCATTAGAAACATCTCAAACATGAGAGCTAACTCGGAGTGCAAAAAAACCAAGGATTTTTTTCCAGGGATATTAAAAGGAAAAATGAAGCATTAAAGGCCACTACCTATTCTCAATTTTGGAAGAAGACATAATCTTCTCAACACGGACTTCTTTTTGAATCTGATACTGAGAAAGGACAGTTACAAATGGCCCTCCTGGAGCCTAAAGTTCCATTCCCTAGGATTGCAGAAGATTATAAGAAATTTATTTTTTATCTTGATACTAAAAAAATTATTGTTATTGATCAGATTGACTTACACAAGAAAGCAAGAGAAATGATTTACTTGACCCTGACCAGCTCAAAAATGGCAGCATCTAAGCTACAAGTTTCATTAAATAATATTCAGTCTCAGTTAAAGTTGGAAAAAATATCATCCCTAGCTAAGGATACTAAGTTAAATCTTTAGAAGATCTAGTGATTAAGTTAGGATATAATCTGAGTAATGTGAAAGAAGCTAAAGAAATGATCAAGAGAAAAAAAATTGAAATATTAGCATTAAGGAAGTAGCTTAAACTCCCTACTACAGAGTATCCAAAAACTAAAGAAGTTGGAGAATTGGAAAAAGAGAAAGAAAACACGTTCAAGATCATATTTGAACAAAAAATACAGATACAGAATATGGATACGGAATTGGAGACTTTATTAAAATAAAAAGAACAAAAAACTAATGTATTAACAACAATTCTCGTAGCAATGACTTTCATTGCATGTACTTCAATAGAAGGAACTTCCATTGCAACATCCATAACAAGAGAAACACAGTCCACTGATTTAGCAGATGATTTAGCTAAAGCTATGGGAGATTTATCACTAAAGGATGACGAG
The DNA here is from genome assembly GCA_034641835.2 of Pinus albicaulis. Classification (NCBI taxonomy): domain Eukaryota; kingdom Viridiplantae; phylum Streptophyta; class Pinopsida; order Pinales; family Pinaceae; genus Pinus; species Pinus albicaulis. The sequence continues at coordinate 40,191,551 of CM076570.1, read as the reverse complement.
ATTGAAAAATTAAAAGCTCAACATAATAATCTTTAGGAGCAGAAAAAAACTAATAATTCTTACCTGTCAAAACTTCAGAAGAGTCATAGGTTGACTCAGAGAGTAGTGGCCCTTGAAAATGAGTTTGTTATTGCTCAAAATATTGCACAATCGAAAGAAAATATCTGGCTAGATATAAATGAATCCATAACTTAGTTATGGACTTCAATAGAAATAATTTTTTAGCAGGAACAATTATTGGAGAAATAAAAGGAGATAATAGCATAAGTGAAGAAGGACTTGTGTTACCAACCAAGAGATACAACAACAATAATCAGAATTTTAAATTCAAAAACAAAGGAAGAACTTGAATATTATGAGAAATAAGACATGACTGAAACAATTCTATAAATCAGAAGGATACTTACCAAGATAAATTTAATGCTGCAATTAGAAAAAAAGTGCCATAATCTAGAAGCTAACATCAATAAGTTTCATAAAAAAATCAATGTGCTACATCAGAAAGGACTTACAGGTTTGTGAGGGATAAGAGACAGACTGGTTCCTCTTTAAAAATATCAGCACAGATTACATTCTATAGCTATAGATAAATCCAAATTTGTTAAGATCAAAGGAACCATTACAGGAAAAGCTTTTATTGAAGGTTTGATTTTTTATTTACTAGTCCAGAATGAGATAAAACACTTGTTCATAGTCAAGCCTACCTTTCAAAAATACACTGAATTGGATGAGACTTATAGAAAAATGATAAAATATTCTATTCCTGATGAAGACAAATGGAAAAAATAATGTCAACTCATTGATTGACAAAACAAGAGGTTTCTAGCAGCAAGCATTAAACTTTCAGCAATAGGATGCAAGTTTGTAGGAGAAAAAGGACAGATAATTAGGAAAGGCAACATAATAGCAACTTTATAGCCTCATTCATCAGCATAAGCCTCAAATTATATGTAAGAAGTCTAAGCAGTTCAAGATTCCTATTTTCTAGTTCTATTTTTGTAATTAGTTTCAAAATATATTTTGTAAATAAATCTTTATTTTTAAATCTAGATATTTTGGAGGTAACTCTATAAATATTTTGTAGCTTGAATTATGAAGGGTTGAATCATTGTGATAAACTATTAAGTGCAATTGTAATCCTCTAAGTTTTTTCTGAGATTAATAGATTGATTCTAGATTCATTTTGAAACAAGTTGTGTTCCTGTGAGTACTTCTATTGTTATTTATGTATTCATTTTGTTTATCTCTAGATAGGTTTGAAATTAATGGGAAATCTAGGTAAGATAATATTGAATATCAGACTATCTGAATACCCTTGTGAATTTATGATCAATTACAGAGATTAGTTAATTATAACTTTATGTTTTAATTAATTCCTTTACATATTTTAAGTATCACTTCCCTTTAAGCTTCAAATATATATTTTTTTGGCTGTAAAATAATTTTGCACGCATCATTTGTATATGATTAGTTAAATACTTTGTTTGAAGATTTAATGAATCATATATTTTCTTAAGTTATGCCTTACATATCATTACAAACCTAAAATTTTGTTAAAGGTGAAGAGTCAACCCTTTTAATATATCATAAATAATTAATATTATACACTTGTTTAACACTTTAAAGCATTGGTTATCCAAAAATACAAATTAAAACAGAACATTTTAGATTCTCTTTCACAATTCCTTAACCTCGAATTGCCTACAAAAGTACAACCAAAAGATAGCTTTTAGTTGATTTAAACAAGCATATATTAAATGAATTTACAATAGTGAAAAACTTCAAAAACATATACTTATACGAATAAAGAATTGCATCAAATTTTATTAAATGCAAGTCACAAATTAGCCTCTATATCTCACAATAGTGTACAACAATTAAAGATTTGATCAAAGCCTTTGATTACATGAAATTCTCATAAAATTTCATTATAGCATGAAATTTTCAGAGATGAAATACATCTCTTTTAATCTCTATAATTCTGGTCCAAACTAGCTCATTCTATAAAAAAAAATTGCTCCATATAGTAGTGCCAAAATCCCTCTCTTTGCAGGGAATTTCCTCCCCAAGTTTCAGATTTTGGAACCCCATTTTCAATTCGAAAAAAGCCATATTTATAATTACAAAAGAAAATTAAAATAAGAGAGTTGTTGGAGAATAAATTTTCTCCAACAAATTTTAAGTGGTCAAAATTCTTCTTTCCCTCTTGCTGGTGTAATTACATTGTTCCAAATCTTCTCTTCCTCATCTCCCCAACTGCTCTCCTTCCAAAACCCAAACAAAATTCAGAAATTAAATCAGATTTTGTGCATAAAATAGAAATCAAACCACTTCTAAACAAATGTTAAACTGAAAAAAAAAACTGTAAATAAATTCTCATGCTATCACTACTTCAAATGGATGAGATGAGCCTTTGAGTATTGCTGAGAATGAAATATTGACATTAGTTTTCCAAAGCGAATGAAATTTTTTAAATCAAAATAGAAAAACTATTTTTTTTGTTGCAAATTCGTCACTTTGTCTTCTGTTGAATTTCTGTGTCATTAAATGATTGGATATACTAAAATTAATCTTCTAAGATTATTCTCCTTTGTCTTAGTATTCAATCAAGCTATTAAAAGTTTCATTTGACTGAGTAAATCTTGAGATATGTCTCTCTGAAATTGAAATGTCAAAATTATCAGAATTCTGAAAAATGTTTGTCTAAGCTAAAATTCAGAAATTTTAATTAAAAATCTAATCCTAAATTAAATTAAAAAATTACAGTTAGCTGTTAATTAATTGTAATGATTTCATTATATATATATATATATATATATATATATATATATATAAACCATAATTACAATTCCTTAACTTAAATTAAACTATTATAAGTCAATTAATTTAAAAATTAATTAAAATTTAATTTAATTAAATTAGAACTAATTTATTAAATATTAATTTATATTAGAATTGTATATAATATCAATAATATATAAAGTAAATCCTATTACACTAAATGAAATATTAACCAAACATTTCTCATATAACAGAACAATAAACTATTGTTTTATACAAACTCACAAAGGACATTGGGCATTGGAGTTAAAAATTGAGTAGTCTTTAGTGCGACTTTTTGAAGGTTTTTACGGTGACTTTTTACGGTGTAATTTCTCTAAATTCCGGCAGGAATTTATTGAAAAGAGAAGTTTGATTGCTAACTTTGCACAATTGAAGTGCCCTAGAGGTTTTTGAGGGTGTTGAATCCATATATAGAGTCAAAAAACCAGTTTGAATAACAAAAACCAAGATTTTACCTCAAACTTTTTCACCGGATTCTGGCACCTGAAACTTCAAAAAGTCGCACTAAAGACAACTCTGTTAAAAATAAATTAGAGGTTTAATTAAAAAGGGCTATGAGGTTCCAATGGGGCCTTGGATGAATTGAAACACACTTTCATAATTAATCAAAACCATCAGAGGGAGTATGTCATCGGGGTATGATTTAAATGGGAGTTGTTTTTAGTGCGATTTTTTTACTTTTAATATTATAATAATAAAAAGAACTATAATTATTTGGTAATAAAATTATCGACATTAAGAGATACATCTATTTTGTAATTTTGGGATTTTGGATCTTTTTAATTTCTTTTAAATTGGGATTTGATAGAGACTTTTAAGATCCTGAAAATTCATAATTTTAATTGTTTTACAATTTGGTTGTGGAGGTTTTGTAGGACCATTAGAAAAAAATGAATTAATTAGTAAAAAATAATAAAAATTAATATTTACAATTACTAACTAATTAATTAAAATAATATACATTTTGTGCATTTTTAAGCCTTAGCAATAAAAATTACCGTACTTTGGACAAACACCATTTGCAAATCGTGCATCCAAATGAGATGAAACAAGAATTGATGGAAAACTAGTGACCGGTCGAACACAATGAAGAAATCAAAAGAAAATTCTGAAGAAAATGAAAATCTGGAAAAATTGTCAGTGATTTAACATAAAAGAAATGTTAAAAAACGATTTAGAAAAAATTTGCGAAAAGGGTCCCCATTATTATTATGAAACAATAAGTTAAAAATGGGGGTGTTGTGATTTCACCACAACAATGGCGACACATAGGAAAGAACCTGTTATCTCACGCTAAAGATGATGAAATTCAATCTACCCAAAGGTTAAAAGTAAGGAATTTTATTAAGCTTTCAAACAGTAAAATGTTTCCCATGGGTCCCACATTAGTGAATCAAGAAATATAAGTTCAAATAGATAAGTAATCAAAGAATACCGAGTCTAAAATAATGAATCCAAATTTTGGGAAGTATTTTATTTAAAATTACCTTGTATGAGAAATACAAGAAGGTACAAATATGAGTTTTTGATAAAGCGTATATCCATCGATATGAATGGTCTCTGACATTGCTTCGCTACCAATGAGTATGCTCAATACCTGGACGAATTTGTCCTTAATTCCATACAAGGATGGCCCCGCTGCCATCGAGCATCCATAGCCTAGATGACTTTACTTATATTTCCCATGCTTCCCCTTTTTTATCACTCTTTTGATAAGCACACTTGCCAGCTAAATTTATGACGTATATGAGTGAAAGAGGTGGGATGGTAATAGAGACTTAAGCTAATAGATATAATACTTCAATAATGTTGACTCCATATCCTTCCCTATGACTGTCAATTAGAGACTTTTATAAAATGGAGGGAGGAGAAGGATCCCTTGAATTAAACTCAAGCCATTTATTTCCTTGAAAAGGTGAACTATATTACTTAGGGAAAATAAATGTTCCTCCATGAAAAATATTTGAAGCATAGGGCTTTAGGATTTGATAAAAAATATACCTTGAAGGTAAATGAAACTCATTAAATTAACAGAGTAAAAATTTCCCATGTCTTCCAACCAATGTCAATTGAGAAGAATTCCTTCTAAATAAATATTGGCTATATCACTCGAATCAAACCATAACCAACGACAAGAAGGAAAAAATAAATCCAAAATGGAGCGAAAAAGGAAAGCAACAAATTCCAAAAACGTCAAAGAAGGAGAAAAAGTGAAAGAAAAGCCCAAACTAAAAACAACCCTTACAAGACTAACTATAAAAATGCCTCAACAAAATATTAGAATAAATAAATCACACATGTTTTCGTTATATGTTGATATTTCAATAAATTTATCTTGTAGAGTTATAAGCAATTAGGCTCTTAAACCATAAAGTAAATAGCATTCACGAGGTGAAGTTAAGCCAAAAGAGAAGTTTCTTCCTTTTTCAATTATTCTTGTTTTATAAGGACATATTTAACAATTTTCTAATAAAATAAATGCTTATTAAACAAACTTAAAAGGTTTAGGGTCTCCCAAGTTTAGCTAATTAGTTGAACATCGCAACTTCTTGTCCAAAATTCAAACAAACAATAAGGAGAATGAGCTCTAAATCTGAGTTGGTATGGGTGAAAAAGAATTCTTGGAGACCTGTAAAACAAATATATATATTAGAAAAAAATTTAAACAAAAATGAAACAAAAACCTAAGGAAACAGAAATATATGAAAGTAGGCATATGAAACTTACCATTGGAGAATTTCGTTAAAATTTTACATGAGATATATTTTTTTCTCCAACAAAAGATAACCTCTCTTTTTGGGGGGGAATTAAACGAATGAAGAAGTGGCTTTTAATCCACTTTTATTGGCCCAAAATCATAACTTATTAGATATAATCTAAAGTAATTAGTAACATTTAGAAAAATGATGATTCATGTTCAAGATATTGGAAGTGAACAAAATCCATCAACAATGAAAATCAATATTTGCTTCTCTATGAATTGCAACAAAAATTATTCTCTTTGTTTTTTTTTTTTTTCAGATTTCATATGAACTCCAATATTTTCATAAATTCACAAAAATCCATATCAAGTCCCAACTAATGTAACGCTTATGTGTAGATGGAGAGGAATTGAATTTTGTATGCTAAATATGGAGTGATATATCAAAAATTCAAACAAAAGAGTATTCAAAAATCAATTGACCATGATCCATTACCTTTGTGTCTCCTTAATTTCCTTACCAATTGGATGCATCATCGTAGTTCCTACTCAAGAATGCGTTGAAAATAAAATGAAAATGCACACTAAAACATGGCTGAGATGATGAAATGGGAATCCAATAGTGGGACAAGTACATAAACATAAACGAGCCACAGGTGATGAAATTTTTCATTAGCAGGGTAGATTGTCTGGAAGAGTAAAAATAGGCCCAGATATACATGTGAAGATGTATGTGAAATGAAGGAACAACGATAAGATCCATGTGCACACATGTTGATGAATGGATACCCCTAAAAGTCAGTTAGCCATCCAAAGAAATGAATTCTTGGAATTTTTTTGAAATTATACATGAAAATTCATCCAAGCTCTCAAACACAATGATAACATGGAATTTGGGATAAATATACAAGGATAATCAAAGAGGAATCCATGTGATCATCAATATCCCACTAATCCAAGAAATTAGGAGGCTCTTTATGAAGGGAAATGGAAAACTGAGAAGAGTTCAAGATTCAATAATATGAATGAGGAAGATCTAATCTCATATAGGAAATCTCATAAACCACTTTATGATTTAAATCATCTTATGATATTATGAAATCGAAATTTCCAAACAAAGGCAGTGAAGTTAGGGCCATTTTCTTAATCAATCATAATGGGTGTGATAGTAAAGGAAAAGGTGAAGTAAATCTTGGATAGAAATATTGGAATGTATTTATAAATGCTTCCGATAAATATGCTTCCAAGGTTATGATGTATTGAATCTCGGATGATAAATCTCGGAATATTTTAAAATAACTCCCATATAATACAGACTGAGAGTTTGATAAGCTTAAAAATTTTGAATTCTCAAGCAAAATGTCTTGGAAAATGGAAACCAGAGAATTGGGATTCCAAGATTTACTAGATGGAGGTTCTGAATCAACTCGGAAGATTGAAATGTGACTAAAGCAGATGTAGGAGAAATGAGTTCAATGTAAAGGTTCAAATCAACTTGGAAAATATAAGATTCAAAATGGGCAAGTGTTTGATAGGAGAACTTTTAAAACTTACTACAATATTTTTTGTGTGATTTTCCTTTGCTTATGGGCCTTCTTTAATTTAACGTTTAAAATATGACAAGTTATATACCCACGGAAAATTTGAGAAAGAAAGAGTCCAACATTCCATTTTAGTTGCATCAACGAGAGATAGAATAAGATTATTGACTCATATAGCCAAATTTGCGAAGAAAGGAAAAATGAAGAGAAGAACCAATACGAAATACTAAAAAATTCTGATGAGAAAGAAAATAATTCCCTAAACATGTTTTAGATTATAAAAAAACTAGTTGCTTGCTTTATTTCTAAATCTAAATAAAGAAGTAATTAAAAAAAAACAAAAAAAGTTATGAAAGAAATTAAACTAACAGAAGATGAAGATGAACATGTTCATGCATACTTGGAAGAGTTGAATTGTAGGAGTAACTTATGGATCTTGATATTCTCCCTTGTATTATCTTCAATTTTGCATATTGTCAAAATAATCTACTTATTTAATCTAAATTAATTGATAAGTAATTAGTTATTAATTCATATCTACTTCATAATAACATTGAGGGACACGAGTGGGAAAAGTGATCATATAGAAATGCTTGTGAATTGGAAATTAAATTTCTCAAGAGAACTTGATTGTAAATATTCTTTGGAAGTTGACCCTTCCTGATTTTCTTTGCAAGTTTCAACAATGTGATGAGGCTTCATCGACAATAATAAGTAAGTGCAATGTAAGCATAATTTAAGAAACCATATTTTTCGAGCACTCTTTGTTAGAGAATTGATCCATACTTGTGCAGTAACGCAATAAAATACATATAAAAGCATAAACACAGAGATGCAGTAGAAAAATAACTTCATTACATTAATATCAAAGATCTGAAATATGCTTACATATATCATGGAAACAAACTAGATCGGGAAATGGTATCGTATCTCTGAGAAGAGATTTGGTGGCTACATGCCTCTGAAATATGTTACAATGAGGCTCAAAGGTCTGTTTATTATTTAGAAACAATGGAAAACCATAAACATCCAAAAACCTAACCCTAGGAGATGAATTTCCAAAATTGTGGGCCCCGTTGGGGTAAATTGGTACATCAACTTCCCAAGTTTTTAACTTTGGAATACACTCTATGTTTGCCATGCGCAATACCTCGTTAGAAAATATATTTGAGGACTACAAATTTCGACTAAAAACATGAGTCAAAGACTCATGTTTGCTCATTTTCCAAAAACCATATTTTAGGGAGTCAAAACGGATCCAGAAGTTTAGGACCCAAAAAAATGCCAAAAATAGTAAATTGTGCTACAATTAAGGAAAATGAAAAAATGAAAGAAACAATGGTGGGAGTCCAAGTGGAATAGGCGGGTGGCCACCAATATCCACTTGGATCATTCCTTCCCCCTTATGAATTAATGGTCCCCATTGTGTTGAGTGCTTCCACAAGATGGGGAAAGATTTGTTGAACTTGGTACCTAGTGAGACACTTGCCTTGGTACAGGAGTTGGTAAAATTTGACAATCCGATACAGTTGGATCTTCAGTTAGCGAGTGTTCCTGATTTTCATGTCCATGTTTCGATTAGTTATGGCATGTTCCATGCAATTAGGGTTTAGCTCTGCTGGTTTGAGCTGTTCTGCAATGTTGGATGTGGTCCACATTAAACACTGGGTGCAGGCCATGGAATGGGGGAATGTTGAGCTCAAAATAATTGTCTCCCACAATCTTGGTGATGGTGTGAGTTCCATATTATATTGTTCTGAGGTTATGATAGGCTTCAGTAAGGTGTTCTTTGGGAAAATGCAACCAAAATTTGTCGCCCACTAGAAACTTGTGTGACACCTGATGTTAATCAAGTCATTTATTGTACTTTGCATTGGCTATGTACAATATGTCATGGACCTACTGGCGGATGTGTTGAATTCTCTCAATGAAGTTGTTACTCATGTCATTTCAGATTGGACATGAGCCTAATCTACCTGAGTAGCTGCAAATGGTATGGGCACATCAATGGGACATAATGCTTGGAATCCCAACCCCACCTGAAAGGGGTTGTGATCAGTTGAGCTATGGAGAGATATGTTGTAGTTGTGTTGGACATAGGGTAGGATTTCATCCCATGTTCATGGATTCTTTGAGTTGTACAAACGAAAAATGTGTACGATCATCCTGTTGACAACCTTTGTTTGGCCATTAGTTTGGGGGTGGAAAGTTGTGGAATTAATGAGCTTGGTATCTAGCATCGACCAGAGACTTGACCAAAATGTACTTAGGAACCTACGATAGAAGATGGCAAGACCCAAAACATTTTAGAGCACTGTTAGAGTGGTTGGGGTTGGCCAATCCCGAATGACTTATATCTTTGATGGGCCCACATCCACACCCCACTCATCAAACATGTACCCCATATATTGAGCCTAGTTCATACAAAAATGTATTTCTCCAAGTTGGCACACAACTTGTGTTGTCGTAGTGTTTGGAGGACCTGTTAAATGTGGTGGGGGTGCTCTTGCAAAATCTATATGAAGATCAGGATGTCATCCAAATACACCACCACGAATGAGTTGGTGAACAGTCACAAGATGTCATCCATAAGCCTCATGAAGGTTTCAGGAGCATTCATCAACCCAAAAGGCATGGTCAACCATTCGAAAAGTCTCTCTTTGCATGTGAAGGTAGTCTTACATACATCGGAGGGTTCGATTGGTACCTAGTGATAAATGGACTTCAATTCAATCTTGTTGAAATATTTGGCCCCCTTGAGCTGGTCCAGAAGCTCATCAATTTATGGGATCAGATACCTATTGTAGACAGTGATCTTTTTAAGTGCCCGATAGTCAATACTGATTCTCTAGCTCCCTTCCTTTTTCTATACCAACATGGTCAAGATCCCACAAGGTGATGAACTTGGTCAAATGTGCCCTTTCCGTAGCAGCTCCTGAATCTCCCTCTTCATTTCATCATTCTCCATAATAAAGATTTGATAGATCATCCCATTCTGTAGCAGCATGGTCGAGGTTAGATCAATGGAATTATTGACCTGACAGTGTAGAGGTACCCCTATGGGTGAGGTGAATATGTCCATGTACTCCTTCAGTACCTTGTCAATATGTTGTTATCGTTCAGAGGAGCTCTCTCTACAAGTCATGTCCATAATATTATTCTTTCCCTAAGGGTGAATCATAAGGAGAAAAAATTTCCTAGTCTGGGAAATTATCTTACGGCATTTCTTCTCATTGATCAAAGATATGGCAGTAGGTGGCACTACCTTCTCTATCTTGTACAACTTATTTCCCAGAGTAATAATAATAGTGTAAGGCCTAGACTCATAAAAAAAAAATCGCTTCCATAAGTATGGTTGGCCTAATAATACATCAAAAACTTCAAGAGGAGAAACATCACACAGTACCTCATTTGTGAAGGGATTTATGTGTTAGGGGAGGTGACATTGTTGGCTAACACGAAGATCTCATCCTTGGTGAATCCAGCCATATGGTGTACAACTGCGGATGCACTGAGGTCAGTAGGCCTAGCCGCTTCATGAACTATGCTGAAATGAGGTTCTTCTGGCTCTCGTTGTCAACAATTAACTTCAGTGGAGAACCCTTCACCCACATTTGTGAGTGGAAGAGGCGATTTTTGAAATGGCACCCCAAAGCAAGGCTTCTAATTTAATTTTCCCTTAATTAATTAATTGAAAGAGAAATTGTAATTTCATCTCATAATAACTTGTATTAGTTAACTAAGTCAGAATGACTGAGTTATCTTAGGAAATTCGATTTGAGGTTAAGAGATGATGCATGTGGATTGATTCCATGATTTAAGGGGGTCCAGTTGGAGTGATGCATGAGCTGTAATTAGTTAACTCAATAAATTGAGTTAAAATCAGTTTAACTAGTTCTAACTGAGTGATGAGCTAGTGAGAGGTCCAATGAATTAAATTTTATTTAATTCACAATGAGTGATAAATTAGTTAACTGATAATTCCCTATAAATATTTGTTGCATTTCAGTTATGAGGAATACCCAGATGAGACAGAGGCTAAAGGGAAGATAATTATCATTTTTATAATTAGAAATTATACAAGTTATTTATAGAGTCTGTTGGAGGCCTAGGAAGGATTGTGCAATTATCAAAAGGGATTTTCCTATTTAATAGGGCCTTAATTCCTCAAGGAATGCGTGAGCAAGGAAAGCTAAGCACAGGCAGATAATTGGCTAAGTATTTTTCTGATTTTTCCTATATCAATGTGAGACAATTGGTAGAGTGCATGAGTTCTCTTGTGAGAGAAATCATTTCATTGTTTCATTATCCTTGAATTTATAGAATATACAAATATCAGGGTTTTAGGTGGCATTATTTCCTTGGATACATATTGTGTTGTGTGATTGGTTGTTTCTTTCTCTTACTTGTTTATGTGATTGTGAGATCATGTTTTGTTTCTGCAAATTGTAGAAGGGATTTGATATTTTTTTTTAGTACATTATAATATCATACTGAATCCCATGGTTAGATTTTCTACATGGTATTAGAGTGCCAGAAATCACAAGAAGAAGAGAAGAACAAAGTTTTTTTTTTATCAGGTTCGAATTTGCAGAATTATTCTTTGGTATCCAACGACGAGTCAAGATGTATTTCAATGGCTTGTGACTCGAATATCCACTCAAGGGAAATTCGAATTATATTTCATGGAAGGAAAGAATGGAGGAAATTCTTGAGGACAACATATTGAAGGATTTCATATATGTTGGTATCCCATAGCCTGCAGCAACTTATGCTCGACTTTTTGATGCATGGAATAATGATGTTGCGAAAGAGAGAAGGATCTTGTTAAAGGGATTTCGAGACCATATTTTCTCGAGCCTCCATGGGAAGGTGACTCCATATGCAATGTGGAAGGCCTTGAAAAATTTGTATCAGAATAGTAGCGACCAAATGAAGCTAGCGATGAAAGACAAGATCAGGGAGATCAAAATGGAAAATGGTGACACGATCCAGAAATACATGACCAAGTTTACTCAATGTCGAGATGAGATTGGAAGTGTTGGGGTCACTGTTTCCATGGATGATTTGGTGAGCCTAGCTCTTTTAGGCCTTCCCAAGATCTCGAATAGCTACCAGGACTTTGCTAATGGGAGGGATAAGCTTCCATATTAGGAGGGACTATGGTCCGATTTGGCATAAGAAGAATTTTTTCGGAGCACCAGAGATGGATCCTCATCAAAGACTGATGTTGAGAAAAATTGTGTCTTGACTGGAAACGTGAAGAAAGGAAAAGGGAAGGCATCCCATACCAAAACTGAGACTGGAAACGGGAGGAAGTAGGATGCTACTTAGGGCAAAGTAGCAGTAGTACAAAATGGATAATTAGTTACAAAAAATGATAAAATTTTCATATAAACGACTATTTTTCGGTCTGTGACCAATAGTACCTAATTTGCAATATCTTATAATGCGATCGAGTTTTAGTTGTTTTTAGCTTAGTCATTATTTTTTTATCTCATTTTGTTGTCTAGTAGTATATCTGGTCATTAATTTAGTCACTGATTTGGTCATTAATTTAGTCATTGATTTGGTTATTGATTTAATCATCGATTTAATCATTGATTTGGTCATTAATTTTCACGATTAATGACAAAATATATAACAAAATATATTACTATATGATCACCTGAGAAAAGCAATTAATGACCAAAGAAATATGACCCAAATCTTGGTTGAGTTATAAGATACTGTAAACTAGCTACTAATAGTCATATATATGCAAATTTTAGTCATCTTTTGAAACCAATTAATGACCAAAGAAATATGACTAAATTTTGGTCATGTTATAAAATACTGTAAATTAACTACTAAAAGCCATATATGTGCAAAATTTAGTTGTCATTTGTAATCACAAATTTATCGTTTGCAGTAGTCATTTATCTTCTTTTTTTTGTAGTTTCATATTAATTATATAAACGACTAATTTAGTACTTTATATTCATTTCATTTACTTTCATTTTTAATCATTATAAAATACTAGTTTAATCACATATTCATTTTATTTGTTTTCGTCATTAATCAATAAACTACTAATTTAGTAGTTTTAAATTGATTTTGTGTTTATTATTAATCAACATAAATTAATTTGTATGATTTAAAAAATGCCATACAATGTGAATGCTCATCTAATATGAAAACACAAAGTTGCATATGTTGATTACAATACTAAACAATACCAAGTGCAACTACAAATAAATTCAAGCACATCAATTATATTATATGAAATGTTAAAGTATTACAATGAGTTTCCAACTTAATCTTGGTTGGATTGCAATTTACACATGAAATTATGTTTCATCACTTCAAAACATTATCATTATTTTCCCAACGCATTGCAGGTGAATTCACCAACTCTAAAGACTTGACCATCAGTCTCTATATGTGTGTCTTATGCAGGATATTGGCTCTAAGGGTATCACTAGACCAGTTCTCCTCAAGCACTCTTTGCATTTTTTGCTCCAATATTATTTATCTCCTCTTTTTTCAATTCCTGCTTCTTACCGTCAATACTGAGTTCATTTTCTTAAAAGAAAAGAAGATACAATGCAAAGTGTAAGACATGAAAGACAATGAACACTAGAATATAAAATAAATTAGACTATAAATATTTTATACGACATATACCTCAACATCAGCAATGTCAAAGCCATTTTTCCCCATACAAGTAAGAAACTCGAACAAATTTTATTTAGTGGGGTGATAGCAGCCACTATAATGTGGATAGATGACATGTATAAACAAAGCAAATAAAAATGTCATCATATACAGAAAATAACACCTTAATAAATTAGTATTCAACCATCAAGGAAAGCTTAGGAACAATCATGTCAACTAAGTTATATGCTAAAAATCTCAAGTTGTAGATAACTTGTGAAAATAAATAATCTGAGGTGTGATGTTTAATCCTTGTCATTTATTCACAACAACATTTCATTTTCTAAAGCATTTTCTAACACATGAAGTATATAAACAACATGTGTTCAATTAACAACATGAAAGTAAACTTTTCTGATAGTCATGAAAATATTTTAACAAAAAATAGCTATAAGGATATCAATCAATATAATGTAATACTAATTCATGTTCAAGATTTGGTTGTTGTTTAAATAGAAATGATACCAAGTATTTTCAATTTTTTAGTTATACGACAAAACAAAATCAAAAGAAACGTCTAAAATAAAATTAAACAATAAAGAGAGGATATCATGGAATGGAAATTGCAATTATAAAAAATTTGTTTACCTGTCCACCGATGTCGTGTCTGGAAATCCTTAAAAAATTTCTTGCCCAAAATAACCATGAGGTGAAATAATCACAACATTAAAAACCATAGGAATTCCTACTAGAAAAATTTCCAAATTTGATGGCTCATGTGCCTAAAGGATCTCTAACGACAAATGAATCATATCCAAGACGTGTTATGCATCGTCTCCCCATCCTTTTTCCTATCATGTTCCCTATAACCTGCCCACAACAAAGTCAAGTAACAATCAAACGAAGACATTTAAATTTGTTTTTATCTTTTATATCTATAAAATTTGAATATGATTTGTTTCATGAACATATTAATTCATATTTAAAGCCTTACTATCATATGAGAAAGTATCAATCAAGTATGACATTAGAGAAATCGACCTCAATGAGGTCCTCAAACAATTTCTACAATATCAATATTTTTCTTGTTTTGATATCTTGGGTAGAAAAAAGAACATATCTGCAAAATAAAAAAGCATATATTACTTATGTTCAAACTTTGTATATGGTGTATTCTTAAGAATTTTTTTAATATGTTCCTACACCTTTACCAAAGTTAACTATAGCTTGGTTAAACTACGTATCATTTCATTCAACATCATTTTTTGCAAGATAAATTTCACATATTATTCTTTCTCATTTTTCAACATGCTACATATGATAAATTGAAATTCACATAAAACCAAGAGAAAATAATGTTATAACCAAAACAAACAAAAAAACAGTGTCTCTAATAAAAATTCATTATAATATTACCAAATGAAAAGAGAGTGGACCATTTTTGTTGTTTGACTTTGCCTATTTTTGTTTTCAAAGTGCTCGAGCTTCAGGAACCAACAAATGTGAGGGAAGTTGTAAATGTGAAAACAAATATGTTGATCTAATTTGTAGACTTCTTCAAATTTATGTGAATGATGCCATTTTTGGATGTGGTATATCTCATAATAAGAAATTTCCACATTGGATGCAAATATTAAATATAAAAACTTGTGGACATGGCATGTATTCTAATAAATTACATTGCAATGACTAACATGGGCCTCCACGAGTTATAGGTACTCAGTATGTTAGTCTTGATGATGAAAGAGAGATGGCAACTATAAGTATTGGTGGTCCTAGTTCGTATGGTGGATATCTTCAAACCAAGGTCATCATCTCAATGAACCTAGGTCTTGACATGGTAAACCTAGATCTAGTCTTCACCCAATTTCATTCCATCATACTTTTTCAAGACTCATAGGACATAATGGTCCTTCATCTTATAATAGGATTTCCTTTGAGGTTATAGATAATCTTATCCAAAGAAAAAGGTTTTTTGGGCTCCAATAGATATGGATAATTTAAATGATAACAATTATATGTTTTTTCCCAAGATTCAAATGTAGGGATACATTTTTCGTATTTTACTAATATATAGAATGAGAGAAATAAACCATGTGGAGAATCTATTGGTCATTTTGATTAGGGAAATACTTGGAGATAATAAGACTATTTAGGTTCAAATCAAATATGGTGTTGATTCTTGTAGCTCCTCAGTTGATGGTAATTTTTAAGTTAGGAATTTGAGTTCTTCAAGGGTGGGGTCCTTCAGCTTAATTGCATCTGCCTTGATCCTGTCACCCAAAATAAAAACATAATAAACAAAGTGTAAATATTTCCAGTTTAGGGCAATTAATATTTGTATAGTTGTTAATTTTAGTTCTTTTTTACTCTGTTATAACTCTGTTGAGACCACCTACTCTACAGTAAAAAATAATAGAGGAGTCATTATTCATACCTACCCATGGACTCTTGTAGGCATGATAGAAGAATAGGATGAGCCATTAATTATAATTGCAAAGATATTGAGGAAAGAAAATTCATTATCTAGTTAACCAATTACACATTGGACCCTATATGGATGAGTAGCCCTAAATAAAATCCAGTTTTCTCTATGATATGCCTTGGAAAGACAAACTCACTAACATTAATTGTAATTTTTTGGTTTGATGTTATCAATTCCTTCTTGGTC
This sequence comes from Pinus albicaulis, assembly GCA_034641835.2. Taxonomy (NCBI): domain Eukaryota; kingdom Viridiplantae; phylum Streptophyta; class Pinopsida; order Pinales; family Pinaceae; genus Pinus; species Pinus albicaulis. The sequence continues at coordinate 40,175,158 of CM076570.1, read as the reverse complement.
TACTCCTATTCCATAATGGATTTGTTTCTCGGAAAGGATGAAAAATTGTTCTAATGACATGGAATCAACTTAGTGGATTTTGACCCTACATGGAAATTTTTCTAATGACATGCAAGGTGCTCGTCACGTTTGATTTTTTTTTTTGTATCTAATCTCTCTCAAGCTATAATTTTGTGATTCCAACAAAATCATTATGTGTTTCTATGGTGATTTATTAGACAGACTATCAGGAAAATATTCATGCTATTTAGTTTTCCCCATTTTAGGGTCCTTTTATTCCTGAACCAAGTTACCATTTTACTGAAATGTACCTTCTCTTCTATGCTTCCTTTGAAATGTAAACCTAGTAACTTTTAAATGTTCTTTCTGCTCAGGAGTCTTCACATTGGTTTTTAGACCCTAGCCCACATTAATATCTATCATCTCACCATGAATGTTTTTTGAACCCTTTATCGCAGAAGGCATTCTGGCTAAAATTCCTCGCTCACATTCTTGTCTAGAAAGATCCAATCCATCTAATAACCTTTCTTTATTTCCATCACTTTGAACTATCCTTGTCAGAGTTTCACCTCCACCATCATTCCTATTATCTGTATTCTCCAAGGTTACGCCTATATTTTCTTGAGATGAATTCATGTTTGAGCTATATAGTGTAGACTGTACACTTACTCCATCCTTAGCAAGAAGGTTGCTAGAGGTACTGAAATAAACTTATGTATTTCACCTCTCTTCAACATGCTTATTGGTATCCAGTCCATAACTATTTGCATATTTGTTTTCAACTTTCATGCCTAGAATCCCCTAGTAAAAGATTCATCTCCACCAGAAGTCTGAGAAGATTCAACTTCCCACACACTTGATTCTCTATTTTGTGGAATAAATGTTGCAATATATACATGTGGACAAGACACGCAATATTTTTTCTTTTCATCATTTCTAACTGCAATAGCACCTATATTAGTCATATATAATTATCTCTCAACACTTAGGGAGGCATTAGACTGTGAAGTTGGAGATGTTTTTGCATCCAAATGGACTAACCTCCATCAAGTGTACAAATTTTCCCTGTAGAGTTTACAAATATTATGATTTGAGAAAGAAAACACCCAGAATTTTCTTTTTGCACAAAATTATTGTCTTCAAAATCAACATTTACATTATTATTTTCAAACATGGCACAAGGATATGCCATTGCAATATAAACATGTTGTCCCCTTGCATGTGTACAGTTATCTTGTATTAAACTTGCAAAAATAGTTACACATATATCTATTTGGCCTTTAAAATAGAGAGTGCTTTCCATATGCCTTTCCTCAACTAATGGCGACCTTAAATCATTCTCAGTAGACATTCATTCATTGTTATCATTCCTTTTGATAAAGGCAACATATCCACAATTGATTCATTACTTGGTAGAATCTTCTTAAGAAGGGATTTGTTGGTCCTAGTATATGTATCTTGTGCAGAAGAGGGGAGGAGGAGATAAACCACCTTTTCAATAGTTTTTTTATGCTAAAGACATTTGGAAAGGGGTGATGTAACACCTTAAAATTCATCAAAAGGTGGTTGTGTGACTTCACCCTACAATTGTATTAAAGTATGGATAAAAGATACAGAATTATGACTCTTGTTTTATATATATTATGGATCACGTGGAGGAGTTGCAATGTCGTTCTCTTTGATAATCGTGATATACAGGTTAAGGAGGAAATATTTAAATGTATGGGACATTTCAATGAAATTGGAACTCTTCCACCATAAAAGGGGTCTATAACCTTCAAATAGATATAGGTATGTAATTATTTCCCAATTGGTTTTTTTGATGGGGCTAGAGCTAGGACTACATGCATATGTGGAGTAGGGATTTACACAAATCCATCAAAATGTCATTATTTCTAGTGGGAAGCAAGAAGGGGGACTAATAGTAGAGCCAAAATCATCACTTTGTGTGGAGTCTTGATTACGGAAAAACGGTTGGGCATTGAATATAATTTTTTGGAGATTTTAAAGGAATCATCGAATGGGTAAAGGGAAACTATGTTTTCAATCCCCCCATTTTAAAAAACTCCATTGCTAGAAACAAAATATTGGTAAGAGAATTTCAGACTGTTAACTTTGACCGTTTATTCAGAGACCAGAATTGGAGCATTGATTTGCTTTCTAAGAGAGGTATCAACAAATAGACAGGTAAGTTTTTTTCTCATCTTTTGACAACGGGGTCTTGATAAATGCAGGTTCTATCGACTATGATTTATGATTTGGAACAATAACACAAACAATGTTCTGAGGATCAAATAATATGGAGGATTTTTATGATGGTTCAAAACAGATTCGGTTTTCATAAAATTGATGGAAGTTCCTTTTTTTCCAATATTTATATGGCATATATTTTGATAAGCTACAAGAAATAATAGAGACATATTTAGATGAACTTATTTTTTAATTTGTGAATCACTGGATGTTTTTTTTTGTGCGAAGACATATTTTGTACAAGAATGAGGTTTCATTAAGTTATAGCCTATAGGATTTCGATTTGATGTTGCTTTGAGAATATTCTCTGAATTTTAAGATGAAGGATAACAATCCAAGATGTATATACTACTTTTATTATATATGATTAGTTTTTTTTTCTACTAAAAAAATATTTTTGGGTTAAAGAGGGTTGGAAGCGAGGGCGTCTCTCAAGTTTGTGTTCAATGACTAGGGCATAGAGAAAGGCTTGGTCAAGAATTTTAATCCACATTGGTTTCTTTGTGAAGCACATGCTGACAAGGGGGAATTGTAAAAGTCCCATATGTCAGATCAAATGCAATGCAATTATGCAACTGGGAATCACTTCATTAGCCCATACCTTGTTCAGACTATCCGCCCACTAGAATGAACTGGTTCCAAAGAAGTACTATGGGTTGTAGATAAATATAAATGACGTTAGGTAGGTTCTTTGGGGGGGGGAGGGGAATATGTTGCATGTGTTAGGTTGCTACCACACGAATATGAGTCAAAACCTAAGCCTATAGTAAATGTTATAGATATGGATCTCTTTATGTATAAGAAGGAAATGAATGGTAAGAGAGATTCAAAATATCAAAATTCATAAAATTAATGGTTTTAATTTAAAAAACCCACATAATATTGTAAATTCTCGCTTATGTCCATAAAAATTAAAGATATGATTAGTTCAATTAGGACCTGTTTTTCAACTTCAAATTAGCTTCACAATGTAGATAATAAACATAGCAAAACCGCAAATTCCAATGAGCTTCTATAGGACTAGATAATTCACCCAAGGTAATATTTGGGTTCCCATGCATTTTCAATTATAAATTTCCCATTCATCAAGGCATCGAAGAAACACATCCAATAAAAATATCTACATGACAAAAGGAGTATGTTCTATACCTGGAAAGGTCTGAATTGGTCTGCAGTCTGCATTATTGAAGGAAATAACTGGAAAAAAAATATTATTGGTGCATTTCACCACGTTATCTTTGAAAATGAGGACTCCTTGCAGAGGTTCTTCCCATTCATCTTTTATATCTTGGAGCCATCGTTTGAAGAGAATCCATAAACTCCAATCTGGATGAACTCTATGGAACATACAATTTTCAAGATTGGATATAATATTTGTAAACTCTTTCATCTTTTCCAAGAGAATGGTCTTTGTAAAATTTCCCCATTGGGAATTTTGTTAAACTTATGATTCAAGTTGAATGAATTCTATTGTCAAGCTGCATCAGACACCATTTCAACATCAATAAACATTTAAGGTTGAGAGCATAGAGAGAAATTTTTGATCAGCTAAAAATTAAAAGATCTTCTGAAACATGAAGGAACCAATGCAATATGAGCCCTCAGTTTCTTTCAGCCACAGAAAACTCTAACTACCAGAGAAAAAAATAAAATAGAAAATACAAGAAAATGAACCTGGCAAACTTGTTAAACAACCCATCGGAGTAGAATGGATGACGTCCATGGATTCTTTGTTCCAAACATAGTTCTTAATCTATGAACGTTTTCTCATTGATAATCATATGAAGAGAGTTTTCCATCATGATATTAAAGGTCCTTCATTTGTGAGTTCAAGAAGAAATTAAAAGTGAAAAATACATATAACTTCTGAAAAAGATTCTGCTTTCAGCTGTCAGGAGTAATTCATCACGGAAATGTTCAGACTCCTTTACTAAGTAGTTGAAGTCAAAGTCGTACGCGTCATCATGATTAGAAATTTGTCAAAGCTCATGTACCCATCACCTTTGGAATCGACGCTCCCTATCATAATCTGAAAATATTCCAGAGAAAAACGCTCTCCTAATATGTGGAAAACCCTGAGAAGTTCATCAGGGGAGATGAGCCCATTTTCGTCTAAGTCGAAGATACCGAAGGTGCTTTTCATGTCTTGGAGGAGGTGTGGGTCATCGACACTGAAAGTATACAGCTCCGCGAATTCTAAGAAATCGATAAAACCGTCGCGATTGGAATCAGCCATGCTTACCATAAGTCAAAGCTCATCGTCGGAGGAAGGGAATCCAAGGGATCCCATAATGATCTTGAGCTCTGACCATCATATATTACCGTCGATGTTGGCATTGAATTTTAGGAACACTGCGTGAAAATAATCTGTGGTGCTTGGCAGGAGAGTGGGAGAGTGAGAGGGTAGGACTTGTCCTTGTCGCTATTGCTTTCCTTGAATTTCAGAGATGTCGAAGTATTTCGTCGCCTTAAAGAAAACATTGATTTAAAATTTTTCGACCACCTACTGATGTTGGTGGTGTAGGGTTTTTAACGATGTTGAAAACTTCACCACGAACTAGAAAATTATGGGTGCAGTGAGCTCGGAAAATTATTGAAAATAATGGTGTGGTCATAGATACATGGTCATTTTGAAAAAAAAAATGAGAGTGAAAATAATGGTGTGGTCATAGAAACACAATAATTTTGAAAAAAATGAGGGGGCTTACTTATATCATAGAGGATTCGTGACAACCACAATAAAAATTATAGGGTTTTTCAATTTTAGCATTGTTTTGCAGAAAAATGCCTTTTGTGAACTCGTTTTTACCGTGATTGGATGACATGCATGAAGAGATATGGGGGCTCTAGGTGGTCGGTGATTATTATTTAAACATTTCATTTCTACTTCTTTTCGATCCCAAAAAAATAACTTCCCCTTCTTCCTGCAAGTCTCAGTCAGATTCGAACCCGAATGAATAACTTCCCATCTATTGAGATAGTCTCAGGTAGATTCAAGCCCATAATAAATATTGGTAACCTATTGGATTCAGAGAGGGAATTGAAATTGGGAGAACACCATATGGAATTAGACCATCACGAACACAAGTTCCTCAATGTCGTTTTATGAAACCCAAATCTTCAATACCATCCTTCCATTTCTCAATCCAGCATTTACGGTTATGAGATCTCCACACATGGGCGAGTTGTAACTCCAACTGATCGTCTACCTTACTCATTCCAGTGTAGGGAGAGAGATAAGCACGGGAAAATATGAAGGGATTTTAAATATAAAGGAGAGATAAAATTTGGAATATTTTACAGCTTAATAATTTTTTTTACTTGGAAAAATAAATGGGCCCAAAAGGGAAAATGAATGGATGTAAGTGAGTGGGTGGGATAATAATGGCTTATATCAATTCTTTGAGCCACATTGAATGGATATACATTAATATTTTACATAAATCAATTATAAATTAAGTAATTATTCATTACTAAAGTGGGGTTTTAAATAAATTATTTACTTATTAATGTTAATTTTTACTTTTTAATTTATTTTAGTTAAAGAGAATTATTTAAAATATTGTAATATAAAATTTTGTCTAACTCTTCTATATTATATTCTGATTTTATTTAAACATGCTTAAAATATTCTTTCACCTTCATGTGTAGAAGTTATTTATTTGCATATTTAAAGAGTTTTGATGTAGCTTTTTCCTTTAAAAAATGACTATAGTGGTTGTGATGGTGAGAAGGTACTATGTAAATAGAGTTAAAGGCTATTAAGAATAGATAGGATATTATTTCTAATTATATAAGACTAATATTTGAGAGAATGGATATACATTCCTTAATTATCACATAAACAAGAGGTTGATCTTGCATGTATTGCTTTATTTCCATGGAGGTTCGCTAAACAAAGGGAATAGCTCATTATATGTGACTTTGATTATCTCTCCCTCTTAAAGGATTGTCAAAAATTAAGAATTAAATATTCATCACTTTAAATATGTAGTCTTTTCGAATATACCAAAAACATAGCAGGATTATTTCATTGTGGACAAATCAAGTACATATCTTAGGGAAGTATTCATCTATGGATGGTTAACAAGTTCATCAATAACTACAAGCAAATGCTTCAATCTATATATTTAATGATCTCTAGTCATCATCTAAAGAGTTAAAGAATAAAAAAAATTCCAACCTATGTTCTAATTATATCGTAAGCAGTACTTTGGAGGTACTATTATTGTAAAATTTGACAAATATGGAAGTTGTGGAAATTGGAGGAAGGACTGTCATTTTGGGGCAAAAATGACCTCTTTTTAAAGGATAGTTTATAAAATTGAATCCATCTTTAATGTCTATAGTAAATTTTAGTTGTGAATAGGTTAATTTCAAGTCCTGGAAACCTAGTGCCATTAAAAGACCTTTAATCAACTCTCACCTTATATAATGGTAGGAAATTACTATGCTCAATCCTTAAATTTCCTGAGTTGATTTTGATATGGTGGACTAGAGAAGGGAATTATGCTATAGGTGTTAAGGTTTCATGACCAACAAGGAAAATTCCTTTGGAAATTTAAAATTATTTTATATGTAAGAATATATTGAAAGATACTAAACCTTTATATGGTGGTTCAGAAGGTCTTATGAAACCTAAACTACCCGGGTTTATCCCATGTGTCACTAAGGCCTCCATTACAGTAGACCCATAGATGCACCAAGGGCGCTAGTGATAAGAAATATTGGTGGATATTTATTCATAAGAAAGTGATAAGAAAGTGTTGGCAATTATAATTCTTAAGGGAACATTCCTTGCGGTCATTTTTAAACATTCATTTCAACAGTAGTGAGGAGAAGAACACACTAATGGGAGTTGCCTTAGTATAAAATAGGATGCATCACTCAGCTATAGGGGAGGAACTAATTTAGTGGTAGTTACCATTTGTGAAATCTCTCATTTAAAGCCTATTTTTGACATGTTCCCAATGCTCATTCCTAGAAAATGAGGGCACTCCAATTGAGGGAGTCACTTACCTATTCATGGCAGCATGAAGAGTTGCAAATTATCACCTTCTTTTAAATTGAAGGGAATCAATTATGTTTTTGGCCACTTGCATGGAGGGCACATTAATGAAGGATTTACACCACATTATCTCCTTATTCCTAGCATGCAAGAGGGTATATCATTTGGAGATTTACATTATTTTTCTAAGCTTGAAGAAGTTCACCCTAGTATAAAATATGCATTTGGAGTCATATTTTTTATTCCTATCTTCATCAATAATTATGTGACTTGTCTTTCATACTCATTTAAAACCTTCACAAGTTGTAATAATATTACCTAGGATAAAATGTCTCTTAATAAAATCTAGTTGATCAAGAAAAATGGTTCAGGCTGCCATATTATTAATTATAAGACACATTAAAAAGTGTGATAGGCCAACTATTTCTCACTATGTTTATCTTGTTGTCTATCTTGAAACTTGTGTAGTTTATCTTGTTGTTGAAGTGATACACCTTGTATGTGTCTCAAACAATTTATTTGTCTACAATATACTCAAAATTATCCCACATTTCCTTCAATAGATGTGTGAATATTTAGCGGGGAAATTTTCCTCCAATTACCATTATGGCAGAATCATATAGGAACAAACAATCATATGATGTAAATGAAAAGACAATCCCAAACCTTCCTCTCAAAGAAGAAACATGGTTTTGTGGAGGATACAAGGTAGATGAGATTGGCAAGCATCCAATATTGTAAAATCCATGCTTTTATGAAAATAAGTTGATGACCAAGAAGCCACAAAAATAATGTTGATGCTACTTGGACCCAAAAAACTTGGACTAGAGTTGTAACATATAAAGATTATTCATAGGCACATTTAGAAAATTTAGGCATAGCTCAAGACAGTGTAAGACTAGACAAAGCTTTGTTGTTATAGATAACACTCATGTATCTCAACCAGACATTTTGAAGTGGATTGATGAACAACGTGTAACAAATATGGATTTGATGTTTCGCTTGTTTTAGCCATGGACTTCAAGCTTGTTAGAACATGAAAGGGAAGCTCTATCTATATTTTCAAAAAATATTCTCATGTTTTGACTGTGCTTCTGCCACTAACTTTATCTCGAACGTCATTGAACAAGAAACTAATGTCTAATGTGCTAGCAGTTTCTATTCTTACAAAGATGAATGGTCATAGTGGAACTATTTATGATTTGAATGAAATTAAAACAAAAAAATAAGAGAATATAATCATTATATATCAGTTGGAGAATTTACCTTGTCATAAGTAAAATTTCTTCCAAGGTTTCATGAGTATGCGAGAATATATCTCAATCATTTCCAACTTCTTTGCAAATCTCATATTGGCAAAATTGTTCTATGTGACTAAGGATAGGTATAACTTACAATTCATGGTTCTCTTCTAGTGTTAAATGTGATTATTAGACGAGGAAACTTATTCTAGTAGATACTAGGGTTTTGGGCCTGTCATATAACTTCAAATGGAGTTATGATTATAGCACAAGACTTGATACATATCACTAAACACTAGCCACCTTGATATAGTCCTTTAAGCCTCCTATAAAATTGTAGTGAGGTTGAAATATAGACTCGCGCATATTCTTTTTACTATGGACATATTTTAGAAAGATTTGGTTGGACTGTGCTAAATTTGCAATGCTTTTGTTCATGGTGGAAATCAACACCTATAGACATAGTAAATGGAACTTGAAGTAATTAGATAACGACCTATATTAGGTGAAAATATAGGTCCATCTATTTTCTATCTTGAAAATAGTGTTGAAACAACCACTAGGAAGCCTAAAACAAAAATAGTCTAGACTCCATAGCCCAACCATCCAATACCTTGGACTGACAGCTACAACATGGTCAGTAGCATCAATTTTTAAGACTCTTTCATCCTCTTTCAAGGCAATTGTTCCCTGATTGAAATATTTACTATTTCTAATTGTCTCATTTGTTATATTTAGAATTTCATCACTTTTATCATGATTTACAATGTCATAAGACTATGTTTTCTCCAATGGGATTTTTAGTGTGTCCTTTGAATATGATCTCACCATATTTGGTTATTGTATTTAATATGTGCGAAAAGGAAAATAATAGTAGAAAGGAAAATAATCTAGATATTATTTTCAATAGATGTTGAAGCAACCATCTCTTTTTCAGTGATGTTGCCTTCTCCATTGCTATATGGACTATGAAAAGACTACTTGTTAGTGGCAGCTCTTTTGGGTGCTATTTCGACAAGTATTATAGGTTTTTGTGATGCATCGTCTTTTGGAAAGACCAATGGAAATTACTATCACACACAGGTTTTAAAAATTTCATTGATAGGGTATTTCACATCATTCACCTAGGTTCCATTTCTTTTTGTAGTTGGTTTCATGAAATTTATGAAAAAACACATGTAATAAGCTTTATCCTAAGTCTTAAACCCACCATGAGTCCTGTCGTATCAGTCAAATCCTCTCTATGTCATTTAGTTTCCGCACCCATGTCTTCAAATCAAAAAATAAGCCACTTGTTTATTTTTTCACCATTTCATAGCGAATTCTATGTAAAATAGGCAGATTTCGCTAGGAAATGGTCAGATTTCATAGCGAATCTGAGGATTTCTCTGTTTTTTATTGTTTGAGAAATCAACTTCAAGAGCATTTTCTAGGAAAAAAAGGGAGAATTCTAAGAAACAGAGAGAGGTTATTTTCAAGAAAATATAAAACAAAATTAAACTCTTTCATGTTTCTCAAAGTTGGTACAAATTGGGAGATTGGATATGTATTTGGGCTCTATTTTCAGAATGCGTTTTTTTCCTATTTGAGACATAGCTTTCAAATGCAGTTCCCAGACGCCTGGAGATTTTTTTCAAGAACCCAAAAGAGGTTTTTATTCAAAAAAAACTTATCTACAAAAAAATCCTCCATTTTTTCAACATCTATCAAGGATATGGAGATATGAGATCATTGATAAGCCCTAAATTCCAAAAAGAAACAACTCTATTTTTATTAATAGAGGAACTTGCTGAAGGTGAAAATGTTGTTTCTTAAGGAGGATAAGAAGTAGTTTGAACCTAATTTTCCTTAAAATACTTCATCATATCATATTTCAGATCCAGAAAGTGAATTAATAAAAGGGAGGATTTTGGGTTTTTTCAACAAATTAGGCAATTTCATAGTGAAGCCAAGGCTTGAAGGCTAGATTTCGCTACGAAATCATTGTAGGTGAATTTTTGCTTAAAATCACAGCTATTGTCAAAATAAAAGTGGTATTTTTTTATTATTTAGCTCATTAGCCCCAAGGAAGACCCTCCAACAGTCTGAAAGGTCAAATTTTATGCAAAAGGTGGATTTTAGAGTTCGCTATGAAATGAGCGCTACACAATTTTCTATACATGACTTTTTTAGCAGTAAACTTCAAGTTTGATTTATGACCAAATGAAAAATTATTTTGGGATTATGAAAGAGGTTTTTCTTACGCACAGGCCCATCTACAAAAACCTCTCTCATTTTCTGCAAATCCATTAGGTTTTGGAAATTATGAACTCATCTTTGAAGCCTATTTTTTTAGAATTTTCACTAACCAAATTTATGAAAAATTGTAAAATTCGACTTGGAGGAGATCCAGCTCAACATCCACATGGAATAATGACACATAAACACTCTAGTACACTCATAAAATTAGCTTATTTCATTTTATAGGGGTTATTAAATGGATTTGTTGAATTATTTAATGAAAGAAGAGTCCTTTTTGCATTCAAACTCTACAAAACAGAAATATCCCTAGGAAGTCCCCAAGTGATGTAATCATACTTGAAATAGATATCTAAGGTGGGAATTCGAGGCTAGCAAGGTGGAAAATCATCTGATACCACTATTAGAGTTAGAATGGGTAGGATAATTTTTATTTTATACCACTATTATTGTAAATCTTGGAATATCAGTAATAGACAGTGATGGTGCTTTTATGCTCAACCTGAGATTTTTTGACCGTTGCAATGAGTTTATGACTTATCTTTTCTTAATATCTTTTCTCAATATCTTGATGTTAAATTACTTAGAATTCATGCCCTCATGCTATGATTTCCTTTATACATTAATTTATTGAATATTTTTTTTTGTTAGTATTATCTTTTTCCATTGAAACAATAGAAGCCTCAGCTTCCACAAGCATAATTATTTATCACTAGCTCCATACTGACTCCATGAGACCAATGGTAGTGAAATTATCCCATTTTTCACCTGCAATCAAATACACTAAGACACTCACAGATTTATCCATCTGATTTAAGACCTAATTGAGAAAATAATTAGATAAATTGAGAGAGCCCTCTCAGGCTGAAGAGGCTAATCCTCAGTCAAAAGCTGGTTTGAAAGAGTTACTCTAAGTTGTCTGGTGGAGTAGACCATCAGTACCAATTTAGAGATAACATTTTGGTGTGTCTTTTGGGAGTCTAAAGACATATTTCCCGAAGTTTGTGCTCAAACAATGAAGCTGAACTCTTGAAGGTAGAAGGAGCTCAGAACATTTCGAGGCTGTAGAAACTACCTTGGTGACTCCATTCTTAAATAATTCAGAAGTTCATAACTTGATGGTGACTCCACTTCTTGAAGATAACTAGCTTGATGAAGTTCCAAGATGAGTTCTATTGCAAGAAGAATTCCAGGTATTCTCCTATGGATCGGTCTCACATCCCTCTTTTTCCAGATCCTATGCCAAGAGTTAATTAGTCAACTTATCTTCCTGTTACACAGTAATTTTTCACTGTCCCTGAAATCCCCATATCGCCCATTGGAGGGTCATTTCTATGACTAATAAGAAGTTTCATGCCTTGAAAATACCATCATTGCATCCCTTGCCATGAGGACAACAATCCTTCTATTGATCATTTCCTAAGCAGACCACTAAAAACACATGTTTTTTCCTTGGCATTGGTAGCCCGTTATGCCCTCGCGCTAATGAGGAAAATTAACACTAAGCCCACGCCAGCTGGCACTCTGTCTCAGTGATATGCCTGCACCAATATTTTTATGGAAATTTTTTTAAAAAAAGAGGTAAAGTTTCGATCACAACAACTTCGTGGATGAGTCATAGGGAGTGGTTCAACTGAATAACCACGCCCTTCCTCCTTTGGCCTCTTGTTTCCACCTTATGGGGAAACCTCCCAAGGGATAAGGTCTCCCTTCCACTATTGTAGGGATCCCAACCTCCTCCTCTCATCTATAAATATAGCCATATTCCATTGATGTGCTATTTGAACATGTTCTGGTTGCACAGATAGTTGAAAAAGTTAGCATAGAGATAAGCAATCATAGCTTCGGGAGAATAGTGCAGAGTGTGATTATTTGTGTGTCTTGAGAACATAGTGAGATCTTGGACCTTTTTTCATGAGGGTGTGGAAAATGTGCTTGGATACAGATCTACCGAAGGAGAGCGTCAACATGAAGGCTTAGTTGTAAACTCCCCTTGTCTTCATCATAATAAAATGCATCTGATGTTTATCTTCCACTCTTGTTTACAATTATAATGAGATTTATAGCATTCGTTGAATAGTTAGATAGGTTGTAAGTGTTTTATGTTTGTCTTGGTTTAACATTTTTCATGGTGTCTTCACTGTATGTACAAGTAATCGAATGTTGGTAGCAGCATGCATCGAGCTTGAGAAGAGCGACAGATCAAAAGGCTTCGACGAAAGAAGACAACATAGCATCAGAATGAGGTAGGTCATATTCCTTGCTCTGAATTTCATTTAAAATATAGGAAGGTAGATGTTAGTATGTTCCCGTAGTTGCTAGACCCACCCTAGGTCTAGAGGGATCGCCTCTGTCCGCAGAGGGGATTTACCTGGAAAACACTTCCCATATTTAAAGATGAAAAGAAAGATAATGTTGCTCTTCACTTGGTTAGATTCAATATGCATGTGCATAAGTTTCGAATTGAGTTTCTTGAATATTGTATCATGAAAATGTTTATGTCCACCCTAGAGGATGAAGCTAGAACATGGTATGAAGGGTTGCAACCAGGAAGCTTGTTCTTTCTAAGAGATTTCCATAAGACTTTCTTAGAACATTATGAGAAAAATCATTCTTATTTATCACTGTTACAAGCCTGCTATGATTTTTTTGAGGTTTTCATTCCATATATTAAAATTCTTGGTGATAATGGAGAGTGAATGGATGAGGATATGTTGGAGGCACTTCATGATTTCTCTTCTCATGTTAGTTTTCATGATAATCAATAAGGCTTCCAACAAGAAGAAGTGTCTTCTTTTCTTGAAGATAAAATAGATCATCAATTTAAAATTCAAGTAATATCACATGAAATTTATGAGGATTTGCAGCCTTGTCAATCTATATGCGGTCAAAGGTATGAGCCAAATCATTCAAATTGTTTTTGAGCCCATTCCTTTTCTGAAATTTTATGTCAAGGAGAAACTCCTCAAGGACAAGTTGTTGAAAATGCATGCATGAAAATTCTGAATAGTGAAGTAACATGTGATGAAAGTTCACTTTTGGGTAAAATTGAGCTACATGAAGAGCTGAATATACATGTTTTACCTTTTCATTTTGGGGATCATAAGAATTACATGGATGATATGCATAAATTTTTTGGTATAGGAGTTGTTAGTGTTCAGAATCAAGATGACAACCCTCAAGAAAAACTACCAAAGATTATATTTGATTTGTTTGATAATAAAAAGAGTAAATTTGATACACACAATATGAATGTCATGTTTGAAGATGTTCAAGGATGCATGGATGGTTTTGTTGATTTACATGAAAGGGAAGACAAACTTATTGTTTCCTTTTGAATTGATGATGTTCTTGGAATTGAATACATAGGACAAAAGAAGCCATCAATTGTGAATGAATTCATCTCTCATGGTTTTACTCATAAAGATAAGGTCATTTTTCATGGTTTCCAAGATCCAATGGTAAGTCTGTTGCAGCCATCAACTAAGAAAAAATTTCTATTTCTTATGGAGCAGGGAGTAAATTCTCATTCTGAGTTGCCAATAGATGACTCACTTCTAATGTTGTTCAAGTATAGTCAAGGGGTTCAAGTATCAGATCAATTCATTGAATGGCCTTATTGGAGGTTTCATGTCACTTGAATCAAGCATGAAGATTGCAGCTGTTATGGGAGGTAGGTGTGTTTTTGAATAAGCTCAATTACTATGAGCATATTTTTAGCATGTACAGATTTAGTATTCAGCTTGGATTACAGTTTTCAACAAGAAGGCCATAAGAGTTTGAAGAAGTCTTCATCAATTTCATAATTTTTTTTTTTTTTTTTTAAAGAAGACACTAGACTACGAGTTCTTTGTTGTACCACAGGAGCACACCATCCCGAGTGGAGCCATTGTTATCACACATAGGTTTTCAAATTTTCGTTTATAGGGTCTTTCACATCATTCAACTAGGTTCCATTTCATTTTTGTAGTTGGTTTCATGAAATTTATGAAAAAACACATGCAATAAGCTTTGTCCTAAGTCTTAAACCCACCATGAGTCTTGTCATATTAGTCAAATCCACTCCATGTCATTTAGTTTCTGTACCCATGCCTTCAAAACAAAAAATAATCCACTTGTCTATTTTTCACCATTTTTTAGCGAATTATATGTAAAATAGGCAGATTTTGCTATGAAATCAACTGACCATTTCGTAGTGAATCTGAGGATTTCTCTGTTTTTTATTTTTTGAGTAGTCAACTTCAAGAACAGTTTATGGGAAAAAAAAATATTATTATAAGAAAATGAGAGAGGTTATTTTCAAGCACAGATAAAATAACATTAACCTCTTTCACTTTTCTCAAAGGTGCTAAAAATTGGGATATTTCAAGATGTCTTTGGGCTCTATTTTCATAATTCGTTTTTTTCCTATTCGAGACATGTTTTTAAAATGTCATTCCTGGACACCTGGAGATGTTTTTCAAAAAAACAAGAGAGTTCTTTCTTTAGCAAGAACTAATATACAAAAACCTCCTCGGTTTTTGCAACAGATATCAAGGAGATAATTTATGAGCCCTAAATTTCAGAAAAAAAACAACTCTATTTTTATTAATAGAGGAACTTGCTGAAGTTGAAAATGTTTTTTCTTGAGGAGGATAAGATGTAGTTTAAACATAATTTTCCTTGATATACTTCATCATACCATCTTGCAGACCCAGAAAGTGAAAGGGAGGATTTTTGTTTTTTTTAGCAAATTAGGCAATTTCGTAGCGAATCCCAGGCTTGAAGGCCAGATTTCGCTACGAAATCGTTGTAGGTGACTTTTTTCTAAAATCAAAGCTATGATCAAAATCAAAGTGGTAATTTTTTTTGTTTATCTCATTATCGCCAAGGAAGACCCTCCAACGTTCAGGAAGGTCAAGGTTATGCAAAAGGTGGATTTTAGAGTTCGCTACAAATGAGCGCTATGAAATTTTATGTACATCACTGTTTTAGTAGTCAAATTCAAGTGTTATTTATGACCAAATGAAAAACAAATTTGGAAATATGAAAGAGGTTTTTCTTCATCACAGGAAAATATACAAAAACCTCTCTCTTTTTCTTCAAAGACATCAGGGTTTGTAAATTATGCACTCATCTTTGAAGCCTATTTTTCATATTTTTCACTAACCAGATTTGAAAAAATTGTAAAATTCGACTTGGAGGAGATCCGACTCAGCATCAACGTGGCATAATGACATATCAGCACTCTAGTACACTCAGAAAATTAGTTGGTTGCAATTGATAAGGGTTATTAAATGGATTTGTTGAATTATTTAATGAAAGAATAGTCCTTTTTGTATTCAAACTCTGCAAAATAGAAATATCCCTAGGATGTCTCCAAATGATGTAATCCTATTTGAAATAGGTCTCTGAGGTGGGAATTTGAGGCTAGCAAGGTGAAAAATCATTTGTATGAGTCCTCACTCTATAAATGAAAGGTTTTTAGAGTTATAAGGGGTGGGAGAATGTTTCTTCGATACCACTACTATTGTAAATCTTGGAATATCAATAATAGACAGTGAAGGTGTGTTTCTACTCAACCTGAGATTCTTTGACTATTGCAATGAGTTTATGCCTTATTTTCTCTTAATGTCTTGATGTTAAATTACTCAAAATTCATGCCCTCGTGATCTGAGTTCCTTTTGACATTAAGTTATTGAATAGTTTTTGTTTTTAGTATTATATTTTTCCATTAAAACAATAGAAGCCTCAACTTCCACAAGAAGAATTATTTATCGTTGACACCATACTGACTCCATGAGCCCAATGGTAGTGAAATTTATCCCATTTTTCACCTGCAATAAAATACAATACGACACTCACAGAGTTAGCCATCTGATGTAAGAACTAATTGAGAAAATGATTAGATAAATTGAGAGAGCCCTCTCAGGCTAAAGAGGCCAATCCTCAGTCAAAATCTTGTTTGAAAGAGTTACTCTAAGTTGGCTGGTGGAGCAGCCCATCAGTACCAATTTAGAGATAACAGAAATAATTGCAAGCTCTGTTATGATCCATGCAAGTGGTTCACACACATTTCATAACAAGCATAAATTTTGTTTCTTTCCCTAGGTTTCCTATTCACTCATCCATTGGGTTTATGTTTCCCCTAGGTGGCTACTCTATTTTCTCCAACGAGATTTGTTTCAAATCTTCAAAAAAATTGACTTTGATCTGGCCTTGATCAAATAAGGTTGGTGTAATTTAGACATGTATTAAATCAACTCTAGATAGAAAACGTAAGCTTAGTAGCATATTTCCTATTGTGAAATGTCTTCAAAGGGAATTGGAGTGTGTTCTAAGGTAACTTCATCACCCTGAAGAAGGTTTTTGTGCTTATTTGGGGTTTGATCAGTTTTATTCTCTAAATACTTTGGAGGTTTGTTTCGTTCCCAAAGGAAATGGAGAATATGGTTTTGATTCGAAGTCCTTAGATACCGCCCTAATCAACACTGGACAAACAAATTTAACACAAGGAACTAAGTCGAATTAGAAACCTAAACCCCCCGATCACCTGGCTATAGTTTCTTTTTTGGAGCGTAGAAAGGAATATAGATCGTGCCACTGCTATAGTGCAGTGCATCAATGCTCATTTTGGTAGAGATAGGTGAGTAAAAAAGGAATAGTTGAGTAAATATGTTACAGTGAACAATAGGCAAAAAGCACCCATCCATTGAAAACATTGTTTTGGTCCATGACTCGATCTTCTTTACATGAGCTGGGATAGGTGAGTAAAAGAGGAATAGTTGAGTAAATGGACTAGAGCGAACAATAGGCATAACGCACCCATCCATTGACAACACTATTTTGTTGCATGACTCGATATTCTATATAAATTAGAGTGAAAAACACCCTTTTTGAAGATATGGGTAAACATTTAGATCAAGGCTGGGTTATTGGGACCCCTCTTATTGATAGAGAATAGTTACTTCAATCTCACTTGCTCACCCGCACGAGGATAATTAGCAAGGAAGAACATATCACTCACGAGGCCAAAACATGAGAAATTTAGAACATGTATGGACTAGCTTAGTGAAAAAAGGTATTGCCGAAGTTTCTATAACGAAAAAAAAAAAATCAAATCTTAAAATCTGGAAACTACAAAAATGAAAGCAGGGATGCAACAGTTTAAATCACCATAAATCATCATAGATTGGGCAGTAAAAATTCACTGAGCAGAGGGGTCCCTTTTCCCACTCTAATCTACATTCATTTCTAGTTGATCACTTACCAAAAGAAAATAAAAATTCCTAGAACCAACAACAAAAAGTATAGAACAAACAGAGGAAATACAAATGCAAGAAATAGAAAAATATAAACTCATAAAACCAACTAACATGTGATTCCAAGTTTGCAAACTTCAATTGTGAATTCACTGTTTCCCGCCTCTTCAAAAGCCTCCAAGTTCTTTCTAATTTTTTTTATCCATAAAAGAAGATGTAATTATATACAAAAATTTACAAGCCCTAAAAATATTTAATTAGTTTACCAATTTCTCTCAAAATTTATCAAAACCCTCCCGCCAACAACAAAACTTTGGTGCCAAAGAGCCAGAACATCTAGTTTTCATCCAAAATTTAGAACGAGCGGCAAAAATTTGGTGCCAAAGAGCCAAAACATCCATTGGTAAACCTCTTTGTGGACCTTTTCGTGAACCAGTTTGCATTTGGCGAGGTAAGAACAACGATTTTTCCCGTCTTCGTTTTTGTTCTTGGGATTTCAGACCCACTGACATCATTTTTAGTTTGACTTTCATATAGTGGCTTTGATAGATATTTTTAATGAAATTGCATTTGACTTAATCTAATATGTTGGCTATTAAAAAATAATTAAAATATTTATATTAATATTTACTATTTTAATTACTAATTAAATATAAAAACGTATAAAACCAAATATATTTAAAGTTTAATTTCATATAATATAATTAAAACCAATAAAACCAATAAAATATAAACATTTATATTTACTATTTTAATTAATAATTAAATATAAAACCTATAAAACCTCAATATATTGTTTTATTTTAAGTTCAATTTCATATAATATAATTAAAAAATAAATAAAATATAAACATTAATATTCACTACTTTAATTATTAATCAAATATAAAACTAATAATACTATTTTATTTAAAGCTTAATTTCATATAATCATGTAAATTATGTATTAAATGAAATAAATACTTTCATTGGTACAATTCTCATACAAACTGATAAAACTAACTACATTTATACATTATTATACAATAAACCATACTTAAATATTTTGAATTACATATTTATAATCATTAATAAAGGTTTATTTATTATTAAAAAATTGAATAAATTTCATACCTAAACAATTAACAAAATTTCATAATACCATTAAAAATTAATGAAGTTCCATATCAAACAATTAATAAAAGTTCATAAACCATTAAAAAATTAATTAAGGTTCATATATAAATTAACAAAATTTCATACACTCCTTGATGGGAGTGAGGTCTGAGTAACACATGGAAGGTGTCTCGCATGAGTAAATACAAGTGGAGCAAGGGTGAGGGAGTGTCACACCCTCAATGCAAGTTAGTATTGTGATGACCGAGTGGTGGTGGGTGTGTCATGGCACAACAAGTGCCCAACTCGAGTATGTGCGATGGGTGCACCATATTGGCGAGCGCCCACCTTGGGCGCATCGTGTAGCGGTGGGCGAAATTGTGAATTTTGGTAGATGCGACTAGTGGCGACTGATGGGCGTGCACCCCATAATGGGCGGACAAGTCAAAGGCATCGGGTGAAGTCATGTTTGTGAGTGTTTTTGGTGATACAGGCGTGCTATGTAGCAGTTGGGAGACTTGGACATGACGGGGCACAAGCAGCCGAGTTGACTCGGTGGACCCGAGTGACCCACCGACGGAGAAAGTCTTGTGTGATGGAGAGCATGAGAATTGGAAGTTTATATGGAACAACTAAGTCATAATTTCAGTTGGACCGATGTGTTATCAATATTGGAAAGGCAAACATTTCATAATTGTCAAGTCGATGTGATGGTGGGTGGTTTGACTTGTGTAGAGTCATGACCCAAGGCTGAACGGGTCCGCATGACACATATATATAATGCATGATGGGAGTTTACAAAATCATTCATTCAATGTTCAACTAAGTTCAGAGTTGAGCTACACTAAGTTGCAATGAAGGAAAAGAGAGAAGGGTTGAGGGGGCGAAGGAAAACAAACAAGACTTGTGCAGAAAAGTTTGGGCAGAGCTGGATCGTAGGTCATGCAGACCATGCACCCACACCACGGGTAGAAACTGTGTCTAGGAATAGGCATAGGCTGATTCAGGTTATTTGGTAGGGCACATTCAGAACATTCGAGTCAAGTTGAGTGTTTTCAAGGGTGGATTCAAAACAATGGGAAGAGTCAGGTGATCTAGGGCGCAAGTTCAGAAAATGGGTTTAGAGGTGCGAAAGAGGCTAGGGAGTGGGAAAAATCATGCATCATGTGACCTAGTTGACCTAGTTTGCATGAAAGTAAGTCGAATTAGGCAAATGCGTGCAGAGAGTGACCCCGATGACTTGGGCTGCACGCATTTTGGTAGGACTTCAGAAATTTGAATTTTGAAGGTAAATTTGGGGTTTAGATTAGACTTAGTTGTTGTTGAGAGGTGTTCATCCTAGCGGTGGCCTTCTATAATTTTCCTAACATCCATACCTACCCCCCATAATTTTTCTACAATTTTTCCTACCCCCCTCTCTCTCATTTTACCATTTTCCCAAAAACCCTAGTTTTTTGCTTCATTTTTGGCCTAGGTATTTATTTCACTCTTTTCACCCCTCTTTTCTCACTAATTTCATGAAATTACACCTCCATTTTTTTCCTAACATCTATCCTTACCCCCCATAATTTTCTTATAATTTTTCCTACCCCCCTTCCCCCTCATTTCCCTCCTTCAAAATTCGTTGTGCTTTTGACTCTATGTTTTGTCATCACTTTAAAAAGAGGTGTATGACCAAATGAGGATGAATTTTAGAAGAAAAAAGGAGGTTTTTGTTAAGGACATACCCAATCACAATAACCACCTTTCATTTCTACACAGGTATCAGATATTGGGAGATATTCAACTTTCTTGGAGGCATATTTCAGAAAATAAAATTCTCCAATTTTTCTTGTATGTTTTATTCATCATGTTGTGGCACGGATTCTGAGAAAATGGAAATGAATTTAAAAAATATGAGAGAGGGTTTTCTCCAAAAAAAACTTATCTACAAAAACCTCTCCAATTTTTGTAAAAAAAAATTATGGTTAAAAATATATCAATTCATCTTCGACCCATATTTGTTTCGTTGTGCTTCTAGATAGTTTGCTGTGTTTCTGGACACTTGGTTTTAAAATCAATTTTGAGGGGGCTAAAATGTTGATTTTGGATGACTTAATGGTCCAAGGGTATAGTAGACATCCTAATATCTCTTCACAAGCCTTCATCAACATTCATAACCTCCTCCAAGTCATCCAAAAATCAAGCCAAAGTTGTTGTGTTTCTACTAAGGACATTTGTTGCATTTCTGGGAAAGTTGATGCGTCTCTGGGAAAGTTGTTGTGTTTCTGTGTTTAGGTATTTTTCACTGCATGTGGGGGTCAAAGGCCAAAATTTATTGATGTAATTTTTAAATCATGAGTTATCTGATTATCAATAGGATTATGAATGATTATCATTGTAAAGAATCTTGTCATCAATTCTTTGAGATATAACCTCAATTAGTTAGCTAAAAAAGGGGAAAGTTGTTTCTAACTTCCCTAGGATTTGGAAATGAGTAATTAGGTTCATGAATTAGTTTCTATGGTTCAATATTCGACCCATTAGAGGTGGAATCTTATTTTTCCTTTATATTTACTCATAAAAAAGTCAAAGGGAGGGTTGGATACTTGAATTTCACACATTTTGGAACTGTTGTACTTGATTTTGGCAGAAATAATATACAAGAATTTGTAGCTATTTTTATGGGATTCATGTGTTCTCTACAATGGCATTTGGAAACTGAGTGCTAAAATTTTGGCACCACTTCTAGGGATCAAAAGGTCACATTTTCCCTGAGTGTGAATGACAAGGATCATATCTGATTACTGATGGTGGACAGTGATCAGACACATAAAGCTTGAAAGCATTCACCTAGTGACTCCAAATTAATCGAAATACTCCAATGGAAATAGGATCCAAAAATAAAAATGAGTTCTCAATCCATAAGGTATGCTCCTATGCATTGATATCATGTTCCAAGCTTTCCAAATCGTATGCCTCAGGTAGATTGGCAAACATACTTACAAAAATTCAAAGATGGAAAAGGTGACGATGTTTCTCTTCATTTGGTCAAATTTCACATGCATGTATGCATAATTAAGGTTGAATTTCATGAGGATTATTTAATGAATATGTTTATTGCCACTTTAGAGGGAAAAGCATGGTCTTGGTATGAAAGCCTTCCAAATAGTTTCTTATACTCTCTTTCCTATTTTCATGCTGGATTTTATGAGATGTATAAAGAATGCCATCCTTCCTTGTTGCTGGTCAAAGACGGTTGAACATATTTTGAAAATTTTATTGAGCATTTGGAAAGTATTTCTGAAGATGATCATTTTATGGATGATGATATTGTAGAGTAATTCCATGAGAACCCTTTTAAATAGGAATAATATGTAGAAACTAGTTGCCATCATATTCAAGAAAACTTACAAGAGACAACAATTTCTCTCTTAGTTGAAAATGAAATAAATATGCATTCCAATGACCTAATTTTTCTTGAACTTATTGATGACATTCAACAGCCTGTAGCCATTTTAGAATAACAAAGGAACATTAAACCATGTTTTAATTAAGAGTTGGTGCTTATGCATGATAGTCATATTCCACCCTAGGAGTTTGATGAAAATTTGCAAAAGAATTGTCAGTCTTTTGATGATAAAAGGTACGAGGATAGTCAGCCATATCTCTCTTCAAATTTTTCATTTCCTGATTCTTTGATTCAAGATCAAATTGGTCTTAATCAATTTTGTAAAGCAACAGATGTAGAAACTTTATACACTCAAACAACACATACTATAAATCCGATGAAGGAAACAACCCAGTATATGACACACTTCAAAGAGAATCACATGAAAGGTTATCTTCAATTGTTGTTGATGTATATGTTGTGGAATTATTTTGTGAAAATGTTCAAGAATATAAAAAATCTCTCCTTGATGTTAATAATGAGGATGATAAACAAACTATCGCCATTTAGTATGAGAGTGGCATTGAAATTGACGGCATAGTACAAGAACAACTAACAGTTGGGAATAATTTTTTTTGTCTCCTTTTTTTGATCAACAAGAGGTAATGTGTCATGTTTTTCAAGACCCCGAATTCTTTTGGAAGCATCAGAAAAAGTGGAGTTTTTTTTGTTCACCAACAAAGGTTTTGGACTGAAGTTTCATTTTAAGTTTCCATTTACTAAATCTATCTTTATGCATGGTGTAATGAATACAAGCATCAATCAATTAGTCATTTACTTGATTGGTTAAAATGGAACTTCGACTTCACTTGATCAGATCATTTATGTATAAATAAGTTTAGGAAACATGTGGTGAATAAGCTCAAAATTCTGAGCATATTTTTCAGTGTCAGTTTCCAGTAGAGTTTGCAGTTGATGGCACTGTTCAATTTTCAGTTTAATTTGATTCAGTTTGAAGATTGTAGTTGTAGTGACTCCATTTCCCAATGAGCAAGGATACCTAGTCTATGGTGCTCTTGACACCTCCTAAAGGATAATCCATCCCCATTAGAGCCAGTGCTAGAGTCTTATAGTCACAGTGATCAAAATTATTTTTTCATGTTGTTAGAGTCTTAGGTCAAATTATAATATTTTCAAATTAAATTTGACATGTCTCTTGGTTGTAAAATGGTCCTAATTCATTCTCTAGGTGTAATTCTACTCTCATAATACATCATATGTCATGGTCATCAAGGTCAATTCAAAATCAGTTTCATGATTCATTAAGTCACCAAAGGTAATCTTTCCTTCATTAAGTGTCAAAAGAGTCATGGTGCCATACGGTTAATCATGAAAGTGTCATGAGTGTCTTGTTGGGTGTGTGATCATAATATTTCCATTTGAAGTCATTCATCATCCAAAATTAGTAATATGTCATGAGAGTTAGCAAAAAAGAGAATAAAAGTACATCAAGAGAACCAAGGTGCATCTATGTCACATGGATGAAAAGACATCTGCAATTGAAATAATCATCATATATTTTGTATAAATGTATCATCAAGCCATATCCTAGCTCAAATCATCCAAATGATAGAGAAATTGGTCATCATGATAAAGGCAGGTAAAATTTGAATTTTAAAGTTATAAAATTCTTCAAAGAGTTCAATTTGGTTCTATTAATAGTGACTTGCATTCAAGGAGCTCAAATTAAACCTCAAAAACTTTGCAACTAAGCCAAGAAAGAAGAATTAAAGCAGTGTTACGCATCTGTTGCTTTTCTCAGAAGCTGCTAGGGTTTTTGATGTGATCTCCCTCTTCCATAGTTAATAGCTTCATTAAAGAGTCAAAACCTTTATTTTTATGTTCACACATCCTCCATGACCCTTCATTTAACATTTCCCATCATTCCCCTCATTAAGATCCTCTCATTTCCTTATTTCCCCAAAAAAACGCTAGAAATTTGCTGTGCTTTTACCCTAGCTATGTGTTTTGACCTTTCCACCCCTTTTTTATAACTATTTTTGAGAAATTACACTTCTATAATTCTTCGAACACCCATACCTACCCCCCATAATTTTTCTACAATTTTTCCTACCCCCCTTCCCTCTCATTTCACCATTTTCCCAAAAACCCTAGTTTTTTGCTACATTTTTTCCCTAGGTTTGTAATTCTCTATTTTCACCCCTATTTTCTCACTCATTTCAATAAATTACACCTCCATTTTCTTCCTAACGTCTATCTCTAACCCCCATAATTTTATTATAATTTTTCCTACCCCTCTTCCCCCTCATTTCCCTCCTTCGAAATTTGTTGCCCTCTTGACTCTGTTTTTTGTCATCATTTTCAAAAGAGGTTTATGACCAAATGAAGATTCATTTTAGAAAAAAAAATGTTTTTTTAATTAGGGATAGACCCATTCAAAATAACCTCCTTCTGTTTCTACACAGGTATTATATATTGGGAGACATTCAACTTTCTTGGAGGCTTATTTCAGAAAATCAAATTCTCTAATTTTTCTTGTTTTTTTTAGTCATCATTTTATGGCACAGATTCCAAGAAAATGGAAATGAATTTCAAAAAGTGAGAGATTTTTTTCTCCACGACAACCTTATATACAAAAACCTCTCTTATTTTTGTAAAAAATATTATGGTTAAAAATATATCAGTTCATATTGGACCCCTATTGTTTCGCTCTGCTTCTGGAGAATTTGTTGCCTTCAATGAAATTCATAACCTCTTCCAAGCCATCTAAAAATCATTCCAAACTTGTTGTTTTTTTGCTAGGGACATTTGTTGCATTTTTGGGAAAGTTGTGTTTTTGTGTTTAGATATTTTTCACTGCGTGTGGAGGTAAAAGGTCAAACTTGGTCGACATAATAGTTGAATCATGAGTTATTTTATTATTAATTGGCTTATTAATGATTATCATTATAAATAATCTTGTGATCAATGCTTTGGGAGATAATCTCAATTAGTTAGCTAAAAAAGGGCAAGTTGTTTCTAACTTCCCCAGCATTTGGAAATGAGTAATTAGGTTCATGAATTAGTTGCTATGGATTATTATTTGGCCCCTTAGAGGTGGAATCTTGTTTTTCCTCTATATGTACTCAGAAAAAAGTCAAAGAGAGGGTTGGATACTTTAATTTCACACATTTTGGAACTGGGGTACTTGATTTTGGCATAAATAATATACATGCAGTTCCAACTATTTTTATGGGATTCATTTGTTGTGGTCAGTGGAATGTTTTTATCCATTATTTATTATGCATTTTATTATTAAATGTTTCTATCAGCCATTTAAATTTCTCCTTGTGTTAATATCCTATTTTTTAAACAGAATTCATTACCTGGAATGCTCTGTTTTGTTTGAGATTATCATATAAGTGTTTTTATCCTCTAACAAGTGAATTCATGCCATAATGATCACTTATCTCCCTCTATATGATTTCCTCCTCACCACACTATAATGACATATAAATTTGTGTCACTTATTACACCTAGCTTGCATCATTCTATGTCTGCAACTGATCTTTTGGAATACTTGGCCTAGTCCTAAACCGTGTGCTTCTTATCCAACAAACCCTAATCAAAACCCTATTGAGCTTATAACTAGCCTAAAACCATGATATTCTCCAGTGATTTCCCTTGGTTGTGAGGCTAATTTTGAGAGTGCCCTCTCTGACTTGGTAGGGCTATATACAAATTCAAAAGTTGGTCTATGGTTACTTCTTTGTTTTACTTTCTCAACCTTGGGAAACTAAGGAGTGCTAACAACCATAATTTTTCTTTCAACTTTTATTGCCACCCTGAATGTATTTTCCAAAACTGAATCAGGTTCCCAAAGCTGAACCTCATGTCATATTTATCCTTTAAATTCCCTATGAATACATAAATCCTATGTTCCTCTATAATATCATTTACATTTGTATTCAATTTTTGGAAGTCCTCAATGTGCTCCACCATTAAACCCTTTTTTTTCGATTTATCAATCGGCTATAGAAGGGGTTTCTCTTTGTATCCTCATAATTTTCTATCATTTCTCATGTAAAAATTGACCAAGTGACAAGTGATTTATGAGAAAAAGTCCATCGATACCATACAAATTGATTGGGTTCTAAATATAAAGTTGCAGACCATACCTTTTTTGTGTGCTGCACATTATGGAGATCAAAATATTGCTCCATCTGTAGTATCCATGTTACCAGATATTTTCCATCAAACTTACCCATATCAATCTTTGGAATATGGTGGGTCTTCAATCCAATGATAGATTCTATAAAATCATGATTAAAATTTCTTTTTTTCTCATCATGAGTTTTCTCTAATACCTTTTCACCACTAGGAAGCATTTATTGTAGCAACTTTGTCCAATCTTCCATGTCTACTTTTAAACCATCCTTCAAACCTTCCATGTCTAATTTTAAATCATTTTTCAAACCATCCATCTTAGCTTCCATTTAATTTTTGGATACTCTTTGTGAGAGTGATTTTTTTTTCACTTACTCTTGTAATTTTGATATATCATGTTGCATTTCTTCCTCTTCTTCAGGTGTCATAGTAGAGATTTTTGGTTTCTTAATAGGTGCTTCCATTTTCTTTCCTAGAGTAATTTTGTAATAAGAAAATGATATTTATTATTCACTATTCCCCTTGAATCACTTCATATTGATTTTTCAAAAAAAACTTATGCAATTTTGTTTTTTAAAAATACATGCATTTTTCTTGCTTTGTACGAGCTCGATATTAAATCTGTTGTAGCTCTATAATTTCGGATATCAAAGGTATGAAATTTCATCCTATCATACCCATATTATTATTCTTTCCAACCCCACAATTCATTCCAATATTAGATTGTTCAAGAAATATTTATGCTCGACCTCCCACGATAGCTTGATTATAGATTAGTTCCGTGGAGCAAACTCGTACATAGTGTCACATGTCATTGTTTTAACATTCAGACTTGAAAACGATCCATTGAAAACTAGAGTCTATTCACTTTTAGTTATGTTTTACTAAATTCAAACCTGATGCTCGGAGAGAAAGTTGTGATGATTTTCCCTAGGTCACCTATTTGAGATTGAATTCTGGAGCCTGCAAAAACCCTAACTTACTCATATCATATCTTTGAAAACATAGTGAAATAAACTCTAAAAATTGTACACGAAGTCCACCATGATTTCAGCTCCATGTGGTCAAAATTTCCGCTTCTTAATATTCATATAAAAAACGTTATAGAAAAAATACCAATATGGCATTTTTGAAACAACAAAACCCTAAAATACAAAGCTCTAATGCCAAATGTTATGCAACCAACTCAAAAAATAGAAGAAAATATAGATAAACAACTTAAAAATTATCCTCTTCGAGAGGAAAACCTCCTTTACATTGCATAAATGAAACATTTTTTGATGATACAAATGAAAATACCTCCTTTATATACCTACAAGTCTAAGGGGCCACAACATAATCAAAGCCTACATACCAATAATAATGTAAGGGAACAATAATAACAATAGTGAGGCTTGTATGGGGCATAATAATAAAAATATGGGGACTACATTTGCATAACAATAACAATATGGAGGTTACACTAAAACTAACAATAAGGGTCTACACTACTGTTATAGGGACCTAATAAACCAACTGATTTATCCCTTAGGGCTTCAAAGCTAAAAGTATTACTATCTTGTATTAAATAATATTTCATATGTAAAATTATATGATACATTTGGTTTTAAAAATTATTTAGCATTCTATATTGAACATATCAACAAATTTATTTTAGTTTAAACATATATAAATTATACCAGCTTTAAACATAGAGTAACATTGACATTGATTCTTGATTTATTCGTCTAGAGAGTTTTAATTTGTTGTTGAAGTATTCCAATGGCGACTAAATATATCCATCCTCATATAACTGTATGTTTGTTGAATATTTATGACTCATCCATTGACCTCTCAAACTACTCCTTGGGTACTCTCCTTCCCTTCAAACCCCCAAGTTTCAATGGTGTTATATGAAATATGGATACACTAGGAGTGTGGAGGTGATTTCTCTAGAAAAAGAGGTTCCCACTCAATGAAATAGCTCTACACACAACAAACTCACGATATATCTTAGATTAGTCACATAAACTATATTCAACATTAAGAAAATTGTGAGCATCAGGGTGTATATCCTTTGCCTTAAATAGCTTGATCTTCTTTTATCAGAGTTTTCTATTGTGCCTTAGCTCATATTATTATTATTGTTTAGCTATTCTTATTTTATTATTTTCCTTTAATTTATATTATCTTATTTTATTATTTCCCTCTAACTTTATTTTTATTTTATTTTCTTTTAACTTACTTTATGTAACAGCTTTGGTAACAAATCCATGTAAAAAAATATAATACCAAGTTCATGGGAGTCCGTAGTCCAAGCTAAATGGTGGGAAAAAACATCCTAGTGGGTGTTCATTTCGGTTTATTATGGAGGAAATTGGCAAAGGCAATGGAAAAAGGCTTTAGAAAGGCATGGGACATTAATTGGCATTTTATTTACGAAAATAATGGAAATTAGGAGAAAAGGAAGGTGAAAGGTCACAGGTTGTATGTGAGGAGGAAATTAAATGAAAATAATGGAAAATGAATAAAATAGAGGCCTCATTGATAAAAAATATTCTGAGGATTAGTTGGAAATATTTTGCTCGGAATTTTTTTAGTTCACTTATGGCTCTCATTCTATTATCTATCTCATACTCTTGGACACTTAGATTTTTCTTGGAGAACTCTTGGAGGAGTGTGGCATACATTGGACTTGGAGAAAGAAGGAAAGGGAAAGAATGAAAGTACAAGGGGACACCGGGATCAACAACTACAGTTGGATTTATTTATAAGTACCGAGTTGCATGTATGGTTTCCTTGTTATTTTTTTACATGCATGGCACATGCATGTGGTTTCTTGGTTATGAGTTATCATTGGCATGGAAAAATTGCTAGATTGACAAAGGCTTTTCCTAGAATTTCCGTTTCCTAGATATCCATGGTTTTGTGGGTTTTATTTTTTATTTTACTAGTTGTTTTTCATGTGCCTTTTGTTTTGGGTTGAGTTATTAGTTCCTGGAAGCCTTGGTTGGTCAAATAATCTGGAAGCCTTGTAACATCTTGGGACGAGTTACTATTCATAGAAGCCTTGGTTATAAAAACACTTTCGAACCCCTTGGTGGGTTGAGTTAATAGTCGTGGAAGCCCTGGTTGGAAAAATTATATAGAATCCCAAAGACATTTGTGGGTTGAGTTACTAGTCCTGGAAGTCCTGGTTGGAAAAAATTATTTGGAGCCCTAGACAGGTTGGATAGATACCAATATGGTAATGGTTAGTGATGTTAGATGGTGATGATGAGCTCCATCATTAGACATATTTGGAGGGGTTAATAGTCACATTTTTTCCTTCTTAGATCTCTTTTTCTTGAATTTTTATTATTATTTGGTTTTATGATGCTAGTATAGGTGGTGATTAAGGCTAACATACTCTGAGTACCTAATATGAGGTTGAGTGCATAAAATCATGATTTATTAAGAATTTTTATAAATATTTTATCATAAAGACTTGGAGGAGACAACAAGGAGAAATTATAGGAGGATTTTCCACCCTAGATTCTCTCCAGCAATTCGAACTCCAAAGGCAACCAAAGGATCCCAACGATTCTCTCCAACAATTCGAATTCCAGAGGTAGCCAAGCAACTCAAAGAGGAGTGCACTCAATCTTTGTTTATTGGGAGTAAAGAGGACTAAATCACCATTTTTATAAGGAGCTATTGGTGGCTAACCTGTAGAATAAATAGAGTAGTGCTAGAGCTAGGAGGAGTTAGTCAAAACTAGTCGATTCTAGTCGGAACTCTGTTGCAAGTTATTGAGCTTTTTATTATTTTAGTGATCAAACATTCAGAGATGTATGAGGTTATTATTTTATGAAATGAGTAGACTGGTTTCATTTGACTGAATTAAGTTTCATAGAGCTAGGCTCGTGGGTTAGGGCCCAATCCATGTGCCTCAGCCTCTCTGTTGTATTGGTTCTTTGCTTTCTGTCATTTCATTAGCTCTACTTCTAACAATTTCATTTATGGTTAGGTTTGCTGCTTAGTTTTTGCTTTCAATATGCTTCTGTAGTTTTCATTTGCTTGTGTGTGATATAATAGAGGATAAAAACCAAGAAAAGTTGTGGATCAAGACCCCCTTCTCATCTCTATCAATAGATCTCGAGGAGGGAGAACCTTCTCACGAACCCAAAAACTGGTTTCTATTCACTTTTTTTGAGATTAGAAGAAGAGTTGCATTACCATTTTCTAGTCTTCCTTTGCACGGTATTTTTAACGCATTTGTCAATTTCTCGTGCATAATATTGGCAGAGTTTTCTCTAGGAATTATTGTTAAAAACCTAGAGCTCTGTGGTGCTTCCCCGCTTCATCTTCCACTGCTGCTACGCCCTCCATTCTCTCCTTTTTCTGCTTATTCCAACTATTGCACCCACCTTTTATTCCCAAAAACACTTAAACCCTTCCGCCCGCCTCATTCCTTTATTTTTATCGTTCACGGTTGCCTTACCTCTTTTAAATGTAAAATTATTGAAAAACCATTAGAACTCAACCTTTTCTTTTCCTCCTTGAAACCCCCACTATTGTACATCGAAATTGCAACCCGCAATTATTTCCCTCTTCTTTTAATGCTTACCACTTGTTTCCTCCAATTGCGATATTACAATCTTGCATATCGTAGATTGTGCCCTTTGCCTTTTTCCTTCGAGACTTACTGCAAATGCAATCACATTTCCTTTTCGTGTAGCCATAGATCACAACTTTTACCTTTTCTCCTTAACACTTACTGCTTTCAAATGCCGATGTGATATTGCTGCCGCATCGCAGATCGCTCATCGCAACCCTTTTGTCTTTTCTTTAACACTTACCGCTCCAACTTCACGATATTGTGATTCTGATATCAGTCCCACCTCCATGTCACCACTCTGCATCACATTTCGCAAGACTTACCTCATTGTACTTCGCTCCTGCTCATGGACGACCTTTTCTCTATCCCTTTACTTTTATGATATTGCGATTGCGACATCACATATCACAACATTTTTTCTCTATCAAACTCTGCCATCGCACTTTGTGAATTATTCTGCTCCAAGGCCTCTTTGCGCTTCAACAAAGCTTTAATTTGATTTAAACCCCCGCTTTCCATTCCTAAGATTTGTTTCATGTGTTAAGCCCTCCATTATCCTCTTTAGCCATTTTTCTCTCCTCCAGGCTGAAAATCACTATTTTGAATTAGAATTAAATCATGGATAGCTTATTTTCATGAGTAGAAGCATGAAAGATAGACCATAGGACAAGTAGAGTGGATTTAGCCATTTTCCCAAGTTAAGTGTGGTTTAGAATTAGTTTCCTTTCTGCTATTTATTTTCAGCAAGTTAAATTAGTTTCCTTCCTGTTGTTTCTTTTCTGCAAATTATTTTAGGTTCCTTTCTGTCATTTCCTTTCAGTAATTTACTTTTCAGGTCTTATCATAGTTTAATAAATAGCACCCTTTTGTAAAGTAGAAGAGGATGACATGAACAGAGCGCATCTGTTGTGTATATAGCGCTCTCACCTCCAAGTTTGTACGAATAATGGTTTGATAAAGTAAAGTAGGGAAGCCCCTAGGAGTTGCAACACTCTTGGTGCAATACCAAGGCTCACCACTTTTTGGCACCATTGCTGAGGAGGTGTCTAGTAGATTTTTTTATTTTGTTTTTAACATTATTTTTTGCTTTTCTTTCTTTTCATGTCATTTCATAAATATTGAAAAAATACAAAAATATTTCATTTTCATGCCTCGTAGGACTAGGAATACTCAAATAAAAACCTTACCTAAAACCCCCACATCACCTCCTAGCCACACTTCACTCTTCTTCTGTGGCAGTGAGATTGAACCCCCTCTAGGAGAGCCTTCTGAATATTTTGAGGATCCTATTGGGGAAGAATAAGAAGAAGACCTTGTTTCAATTGAGGGACCTGATTCACCTATCTAAACCATGGCTGGGATCCAGAGATCCTTTCCCATAAGGGAGGCAGATCGGGAAACTAAGATGAAGAAAATTAGCCCCTCAGCTCTTACACACTTCTATGGACTTATCTCTGAGGACACTGACACGTTCATGTTTGAATTTTCTATTGTCTGTAGGACTTATGACTACACCTTTGATGGTTAGAAGTTGAATATACTCTCAGCCACCCTTAAGGATGCAACCTTGAGTCGATTCATGGGTCTGCTTGGGGATAGCATCACTACCTGGGCACAAATGGAAGAGACCTTCAGCGACAAATACAAAGACTACTGTAGGTACAAGGAAAATAAGGATGATATCTTTAGGATTAATCTAGGTATGGATGAATTCGTAGAGGACTATGAAGAGAGGTTTCAACTGAACTGTAAGAGATCCAACTATACTCTTGATCCTGAATCACTTAAACTTATACTTCTTCGAGGGATCAGTGAAGAGATGATAGAATCCTTGAATATGCTATCAGGAGGAGATATCTACCAACAACCTTATAAAGCAGTAAAAAGTGTCTTCTGGAACCATTCTAGGGCATTTAGGAAGAAGGGAAGAGCTAGCCAAAGTACATCCAATACCCCTTCCTTTTCCACCTTCATAAAACATGATATTGGAAACATGCTAGAGGAATTCAAGTGTGACATGTTACACACTTTTTCTTTGAAAATGGACACAATGCAGGTCAAAAGGAAGAAAGAGGAAGCAGAGAGATCCCTGGCCATATTTTGTCCTAGATGTACCAGGAAGCACCCAAGAAATGAATGTCCATTGAATGTCAAAAGGTTTTCTTAATTTGTGACGAGAATCATGCCATAGAAAAGTGTCCCTCCTTACCTAGACTTAAGGTTGTATATCAAGGTGGGGAAGCAATGCCATAGCAACTCTTTTTCATCAAGCATAGAAGGCCTCAAGGCCCTCGGCCATACCAACAAGGTATGCAAGGTGCACCTTACTCTTACTATCACAACAATCAGAGTGCACCCATGCAACATCCGTACACCCCCACTCCTCCATCCTGGTATACACCTCCTATTTGGCCTTACAACCCTTCATATCATCCTGAGCCAATAAACCAACCATTCGAGCAGTATGTTCCACAACATCTTTAGTGGAAAAATCAATCCCAAGTATGGAGGCCTCAAAAAAATCAACCACCTGCTCTAATGCCTCCACCCCAACCTGAACCTTAGCTTACTCATGCTGCTCCACCTAGGCAACCTATACCTGCACATCCCAATCCGAACCCGAACAATAGGTAGGCACAACAGGTTCCCAGTGGAGAAACATCCTATCCAGCTTATGTTGTGGAGATACAGGAGGTTAACCTGAGGTCGGGAAGAGTAATCCTGGAAAACCATCCTCCATATCCACCTGTAGAGTTTGAAGAGGAAAAGGAAGAAGGTAACACTCAGATCCAACAACCTCATTTTCATTAGAGCTTAATCCACCCTAGTCAGCACACCCCTGAGGAGACTAAACTCCTGGGAGAATTGGAAAATTTGTGTGTAAAGATACCACTTCTCCAGGCCATTAAGGATGTCCCTATCTACAATAGGCTGATCAAAGAAAAGTGCTTCAAGAAACCTGGGAGAAGAAAGAGAGATACCCCCACCATAAATGTGGTGGGATAACTATATGACCTAATGCTGGGAAGGGTGATATTTCCAAAGTACCTGGACCCCGGTAGTCCAGTTGTTGATGTGCATATAAATGTTGTCATATTCCCCAACACTCTGATTGATATAGGGGTTTCCATAAACATCATGACCAAATAAACTATGTTGAAACTTAATCTCTAAGGGACTTTGAGGAAAACCACAACAGTTATGCAACTTGCATATCGATCCATAGTAACTCTGGAAGGAATTTTTGAGGATTTTATGGTTACCATTGAATCCTGGGAGTATCCTATAGATTTCCTGGTCTCGCAACCAAAAATCAAGTTTAATGGTTATCCTCTCATCTTAGGGAGACCTTGGTTAGCCACTGCGGATGCTTATATTAGTTGTTAGGCCGGAAACATGACTATAAAAAATGGGCCTTTTTCTAAACAACTAGTGTTATATCCTCCATCCTAGCCTTCCATTGATCATGATCTCCCTATATGGTTGGAGGATTAAGAAGATGATTTATATAACACTGCCCCTATGTGTACCATAGATTCTATTCTTAGAGGGGCAGCTTGATGAAGATGAGCTCATCGACCATGCCATTCAAAACCAATCCTCCACTAACATTCCTCTTGAAACCTTAGTCAAAGAATTTGAAATCCAACCTTGGATGGAAGTGCACTCAGTTGAGTCAACCTCTGAATCCACCAAGGCTATTGAGTTTGGCCCATCCAAGTCTTTGAAAATCAACCCAAACCTCTCAAATGAAGAAGAGAAGTAGTTGTGCCAGATTTTGAAAGAGAATATATATGCATTTGCTTGGGATTACAAAGACATGAAAGGGGTGCATCCTTCAGTGTGCAAACATCATATTTACATTAAAGAAGTATGCAAGCCTATGAGACAACCCTAAATAAGGATGAACCCGACTCTGAAGGACATAGTCAAAGAAGAGCTGCAGAAACTATTGGATGCAGGGTTCATATATCCTATATCTGACAGTGAGTGGGTATATCCTCTTGTCTTAGTCCCAAAGAAGAATGGGATGTGGTGAATTTGTGTTGATTATTGAGAACTTAACAAATCCTCCAAGAAATACCATTTCCCTTTACCCTTCATAAACCATGTCTTAGATGGCCTTGCGGGGAAGAATTTATTTTCCTTTTCAATGGGTACAATCATATTCAAATCATCCCTGAAGACTGGGATAAGACTACTTTCACCTTCCCTTGGGGTACTTTTTCTTATAGAGTCCTACCCTTTGGGTTGTGAAATGCCCCATCTATCTTCCAACGAGTTGTCTTGAGCATATTTTCTGAGTTAGCCCATGACTCTGTCGAAATCTACATTGATGATTTTCCACCATATGGGGATGACTTCTAGGAAGCTCTCTTCAATTTGGGTAAAGTATTAAGAAGGTGCATTGAGATGCATCTCTCCTTGAGCCCAAAAAAGTGTAAATTCCTAAAGAAATCAAGGGTTGTATTAGGACACTCTGTATCCCAAGAAGGAATACAGGTAGACCTGAACAAATTAACTATCATCAAAAGGGTACCTGTTCCTCAAAAGTAGAAAGATGTCAGGAGTTTCTTAGGCTTAGCTGGTTACTACAGAAGGTTCATCAAATATTTCAGCAAGATGCCTTCACCATTATTTGGGTTATTGGCCAAGGATTTTGAGTTTATTTGGTCTGGTCCTTGTTAAGAGGCTTTCGAGCTCATTAAGAAACAATTGACTACTGGCCCCATCCTCTGAGGTCCAAATTGGACTCTGCCTTTCCACATCCACACTGATGCATCTGACAAAGCTGTAGGGGCAGCATTAGGAAAATTAGAGGACAAAATGCCTTATGCCATTTATTTTATCAGTAAGAATTTTTCCAAAGCCAAGCTAAATTATATTGTTACTGAGAAGGAGATGTTGGCCATTGTCCTTGATTTGAACAAATTTAGGCATTATGTAACTGGATATCAGACCTTTGTTCACACTGACCATGCAACCATCAAGTATTTAATGAAAAAACCATATGTTAATGCTAGAATAATTAGATGGTTGTTAATTTTGCAACAATTTTATTTGACTATTGTTGATAAACCTAGAAAGGAGAATGATGTTGCGGATTTTTTGTCCAGGTTAGCTCTCCCTACAGGTGAAGAAGGAATGGTGGATGATCAACTTCTCGATGAACACCTCTTTGCTATATAAACACTCTCACCATGGTTTGTTGATATATCCAACTACTTGGTGGTTGGGAGACTCCCTCATAATATTTCATTTAGGAAGAGGAGCAGAATCATCAGAAAAAGCGCCCCTTTCACATGGATTGGGGGAAACATTTTCAAGCTATGCCCTTATCAAATCCTAAGGAGATTTGTGAGGGAGGAAGAGGTTTTTGATATCTTCTCTGCATGTCATGACAACCCATGTGGAGGCCACCTTTCTGCAAAGAGAACTGCTTACAAATTTTTGCAGGCAGGATACTATTGGACTACCCTTCATCAAGATTCCAGAAGATACACTAGCAGGTGTGACTAGTGCTAGAGGATGGGGAAACCTGCATAAAGGGATGAAATGCCTTTACACCCTTAGGTGGCTCTTGTTAAATTTTACAAGTGGGGCATGGAATTTGTTTGACCTATCGATCCACCATTCGAACAAACCAAGTATATCATAGTCTGCACTGATTACCTAACAAAGTGGGCTAAAAAAAAAGTAGTGAGAGTAGCAACCGAGGAGAAAGTAACATAATTTCTGAGGGAGAATGTGTTTTACAAGTTTGGATACCCCAGAGAAATATTCACTGATCAGGGAGAAAAATTCACCTCTCACCTCATTGATATATTTTTAGGAAGCATAATATTAAGCATCAAACTTCTACTGCATATCACCTTTAGGTGAATGGCCAAGTAGAAATAACTAACAGAGATTTAGAAAGCATCCTCACCAAGGTCGTGAGCAGTAGCAGAAAATATTGGGCAGGCAGATTGGTAGAAGCTACTTGGGCTTACAACACTACTTAGAAGACAACAACATGATTCACTCCCTATGAACTAGTCTATGGTAAGAAGGCTCTACTTTCAGTTGAGTTTGAGTTCAATAATTTAAGAATTGTAGCTGAATTAAATCTAGATCTATCAAATGCCAAAAAAAAGAGGTTCCTGCAACTAAATGGATTGGATGAGTTCAGAACGCAAGAACTTCTTCACATGGAGGCATTTTAGCTACAAAGGAAGGTCTGGGTTGACAAGAACATCAAAGAAAATACCTTCCAAGAAGGATATTGGGTACTGTTGTATGATTCAATGTTTAAAGACTTCAAAGGCAAGCTGATGAAAATATGGTTGGGACCTTACATAGTGGAAATATTTTTTGATAATGGCGCGGTTCAAATCAGAACCCAAGATGAGGAAGGAATCCCCTTGCTTGTCAATGGTCACAGAATTAAACTTTACAAGAAGCCTTTTTCAAAGGTAGAGTTCATAAGTTCAATAAGAAGAGAGGTTTATGTAATGGGAAAATCCATAGTTTCCCACACCTCTTAAAAAAAAACAAAAAATAATAAAGATCCATGGGTGAAAACCTCTCTGAGGCACCCAAGGCAAGATTGTGGCTTGAAAACCTTGATGGAGGCAGCTCACTTGCTCAAAAAAAAAAGAGAGAATAAAGATCCATGGGTGAAAAACTCTATGAGATGCCCAAGGCAAGTCTGTGGGTTGAAAACCTCCATGGAGGTAGCCCACATTCTTTCAAAAAAAAAATCAAAAACAAAAAAATACGTCTGCATTTTTGTGTTTTCTGTGTTTATTGTTTTGCAGGTTATAAATGGTTTTTGGAAACATAGGAAGGAATTCATATTATTTTCCATTCTTCTATTTTACCATCCATCCCATCATTCACTCCATTCATTTTCATAACTTCCTCTGTCACCTGCATGCACCATATTCCTCCATTCCAGAGTACAAGGTAGCAAGGAAATTCCTTCAAACATCTGATGTCTGAGACTACTACAGACACCAGTGAATTCCCACAGTGCAAAAGCCTGTTCTTGAACAACAAAGAAAACAAGAGAGGAGATGACCAAGAAGAACCCAAGAAAGACAAGAGTGCCACCCATGGCATATAGAGCATCCCCACGTAGCACCTACAGTAGGAATAAAAAACAATGAAAGGCCAACAACTCACTCAGAGAGCTGCTCACTCAACAAGTTTCTCACTCAGAGAACAAAAAATAATGATGAACACAACATCTAAAAGGATTGTCTCCTTAATCAAACTCCTGCAAATGCCTTGTAAATGATAGGTAAACCCAGGTATAGATTCTCACCCCTTGCTACACATCCATAATAGCCAAAAATAATTAAATTTGCAGACTTAGAGTTTGAAGGGAAGAAAGGTGGCCAGTTAACTCGGCCACCACCATGAGGTATGACTGAAAAAAACTGGAAGTACATGCCACCTTAGCATACAAAAGAAAATAATTTAAATCCAGTGGAATAGAGGAGAACGAGGGGAGGAGACACACAGTCCATCACGAATTAACAAGGATAAGGAAACAATGGTCTCTAACGAGAACTGGAGCTAAGGCCGAGTTACAAGTAGCTGTAGAGTCTAATAATAAAGAACGATCGTCTCATCCAAACCAGTAAATTTGAATTTTTTTTAAAGGGAAAGAGACCGATGAAAGAACACAGTGTAGCAACAATGAGCCTCAGCCGTGTATTCTGGGACAAAATGCAGTGACAATAGCAGAACAACATCACCATACCCATGGCCTCGACCTCTTTCACAAACATGAGGAAGGAAGCTTTTATAGCAACCCAAAGAAGGCCAAATTTCACTTCTAGCCTTATAGAAGAAGAAGAAGAACCAACAGAGGAAGAAGAACCAGAAGAAGAAGAAGAGCCAAAAGAAGAACTAGAAGGGGACCAAGAAGAAGAATAGGAAGAGCCAAAGGGCCAAGGAAAAACATAAGAGATGGCCATAGAATTCATAGAGATAGTAGAAATTGGGCAAGAAGCAGACTCACAACACAACACCACATCACTTCAATACAAAGAGGTAGTTTCCACCTTATCTCCTCTGAGCTCAAAGAGAAAAAGGCAAACCTCCATGTATTTTAGATCTGACAAGAGTCAGAGGATGAGTCAGAGAGATTTAGAAACTCCTCCCATGAGCCCAATTATCATTGAAGACCCACCAAGGG
This sequence comes from Pinus albicaulis, assembly GCA_034641835.2. Lineage (NCBI taxonomy): Eukaryota > Viridiplantae > Streptophyta > Pinopsida > Pinales > Pinaceae > Pinus > Pinus albicaulis. Next base: position 40,135,781 of record CM076570.1, on the reverse strand, counting down.
AGGAGGAAAAGATCGAAGAAACATTTCTAAAGGAGCAGCTACAGAAGACACAGGTAGAGAATGTAGCACTGAAGGAGAAATTGTAGCAAAAAGAGGAGAAAGTAGCCACCATGATAGACTTATGCATAGAAGCCCTTCAACACAAATTCCCTTCTGACTTATATTTTGTGTACCTCAAAGAGTAATGGATTCTATTTCAAATCAGAACTCTAGCATCCCATGGATCACTACCTTTCCAAGATTGTAGGCAATTCATGAATTTCTACAAGAAAGCTAACATGGCTAATCAGAAAAAGATGGAAAAGTTTGATGTGCATAACTTTGTGCTAACAAATCTGGATATTTGGGATCCTAGTCCTACAATGGGGGATATGCAATTAATGTCTCTATCATATTGGATGGTGAATGAGGAAATTAGAGAAAAAGAGATATGGAAGGTAACGGGAAGAAGAAATAGAGAACCCTTATATATCAGACCAGATTTTTTCAGCCCAAGAGGAGTCATCCTTAACCATCGAGAGATTGAAAATGACCTTGCACTGGTTGAAAACTACCTTCAGACTCAAACCCAGGTGATAGGCCACTTTGATGATGTTTCTAGGAAAATAGAAGATGAGTGCATTATGGCCAGCCAGAGGAGATGAAGCAGCCTCCCTCACAGCCTCAAGAACAGGGAGTAACATACTCTGGAAATACTAAGGGATGCGTTGGAAAGGGCACCATTATATAAGAGGGCCATGCAGGCCAAAAATATCCAATGGTTGGGACTAAAGCTCAGCCCACCTTTGCTGCTGGGGCTAAATGATAAAAAAGACACAGATGCACAAGATAAAGAATGGGAGATTGCAAAAAAGAATAATGGTTTTTACCCCCTTGGGGAAACTCCCACACTTCTTCCTCAGGAAATCAGGGGGGCTATCAAAGCCTTGAAGGAAATGCAGGAGGAGGATTAGTTGCTCAAAGGATGAGCAACCATTTAGTAGGGGGGTGATGATGAGCTCCATCATTATACATATTTGGAGGAGTTAATAGTCACCTTTTTTCCTTCTTAGATCTCTTTTTCTTGCATCTTTATTATTTTTTGGTTTTATGATGCTAGTATAGGTGGTGATTAAGGCTAACATACTCTAAGTACCTAATATGAGGTTGAGTGCAGAAAATCATGATTTATTAAGAATTTTTATAAATATTTTATCATAAATACTTGGAGGAGACAATAAGGATAAATTATAGGAGGATTGTCCACCCTAGATTCTCTCTAGCAATTCAAACTCCAAAGGAAGCCAAAGGATCCCAATGATTCTCTCCAGCAATTCGAATTCCAAAGGAAACCAAGCAACTCAAAGAGGAGTTCACTCAATATTTGTTTACTGAGATTCAAGAGGACTCAATCACCATTTTTCTATGGAGATTTTGGTAGCTACCCTATAGAATAAATAGAGAAGAGCTAGAGCTAGGAGGAGTTAGTCAATACTAGTCGATTCCAGTCAGAACTTTGTTACAATCTATTGAGCTTTTTATTATTTCAGTGATAAAACTTTCAAAGATGTATGAGGTTATTATTTTATGAAATGTGCATACTGATTTCATTCGACTGATTTAAGTTTCAGAGAGATAGGCTTGTGGTTTAGGGCCTAATCGATGTGCCTCAGCATCTCTGTTGTATTGGTTATTTTATTTCTATCATTTCATTAGCTCTGCTTCTGATAATTTCATCTATGGTTCAAGTTGCTGCTTAGTTTTTGATTTCAGTATGATTTTGTAGTTTTCATTTGCTTGTGAGTGATAGAATAGAGGAGAAAAACCAAGAAAATTTGTGGATCAAGACCCCCTTCTCATATCTAACAATAGAGCTCGAGGAGGGTGAACCTTCCCACAGACCCAAAAACTAGTTTCTGTTCACTTTTTTTCTGAGATTAGAAGTAGAGTTGCATTACCATTTTCCAGTCTACCTTTGCACGGTATTTTTCACACATATTTCATTTTCTCGTGCATAAGATTGGCAGAGTTGTTTTCAGGACTTATTGTTAAAACCCCAGAGCTTCGTGGTGCTTCCCCACTTCATCTTTCATCATTGTTATGCCCTCCATTCTCTCGTTTTTCTACTTATTCCAAATGCTGCACCCACCTTTTATTCCCAAAAATGCTTAAACTCTTCAGCTCGCCTCATTCCTTTGTTTTGATCGTTCACTATTGCCTTACCTCTTTTAAATGCAAAACGCTACCTCTGCCTTTCCTCCTCGAAACCCTCGCTACCGTACGTCGCAAATCGCAACCCGCAATTATTTCCCTCTTCTTTTAACACTTACCACTTGGTTCTACTGATTGTGATATTGCGATCTCGTATATCGCAGTTCTCACCTTTTCCCTTTTTCCTTCGAGACTTACTGCAAATGAAATCGCATTTCCTTTTTGTGCAATCGTGGATCGCAACTTATACCTTTTATCCTTAACATTTACTGCTTTCAAATGTCGATGTGATATTTTTGCCACATCGCAGATTACTCATAGCGACCTTTTTATGTTTTATTTAACAATTACTGCTCCAACTTCATGATATTGCAATTGCGATATCGGTCCCACCACCATGTCACCACTCTGCATCACATTTCACAAGACTTACCTCATCGCACTTTGCTCCCGCTCCCGGACGACCTTTCCGCTATCACTTTACTTTTGCGATATTGTTATTGCGACATCACATATCGCAACCTTTGTCCTCTATCACACTCTTCCATCGCACTTTGCGAATTATTCCACTCCAAGGCCTCTTTGTGCTTCAACAAAGCTTTTTAATCCAGTTTAAACCCCCACTTTCCCCTCCTAAGCCTCATTTCATGTGTTAAGCCCTCCATTAGCCTCTTTATCCCCTTTTCTCTCCTCCAAGCTTCAAATCACTCTTTTTAATTAGAATTAAGTCATGGATAGCTTAGTTGAATGAGTATAAGCATGATAGATAGACCATAGGACAAGTAGAGTGCATTTAGCCATTTGGCTAAGTTAAGTGTGGTTTAGAATTAGTTTCCTTTCTGCTATTTATTTTCAACAAGTTAAATTAGTTTCCATTTTGTCATTTATTTTCTGCAAATTAGTTTAGTTTCCTTTTTGTCATTTCCTTTCAGTAATTTACTTTTCCATTTTTATCATAGTTTAAGAAATAGCACCATTTTGTAAAGCAGAAGAGGATGATAAGAACATAGTGCATCTGTTGTGTATATAGCATTGTCACCTCCAATTTTGTATGAACCTCGGGTTGATAAAGTAAATTAGGTCAACCCCTGGGAATTTCAGCACCCTTGGTGCAATACCAGGGCTCACGAGTGAGGTGGAATCACTTGTTGAGGGTTGAGACGGTTTGGCATTTGGAAGCCCTAGTTTGGTTTTTTTTTTCTTTTTTTTATGAGATCCCAAATTCATGCTTGGAATATGGCACAGCGTGAATAGCTCAAAGAAGAATTTGGCTCAACCTAGTATATGGTTGGGTTGGTCATGGAAGTCCCATACATGGTCAACATATGCAATTATCAATAAGAGCTCTTTCTCCTTGGTATTTTATGGGTAAATATAATTGCTTATATGTGATTTATATGGTTGTTCAACTTTTTCTGTTTAATTTTTTTCAACTTTTTGTGCTTCATTTTCCTCAATGTCCTTTGTCAAAGGGTCTTCAGTTGCTAACATTTTGAGTTTTTTTCTGAGGGCTGCCATATTGGCATTCTTCTTCTTCAATATCTCTTCCACAGATTCTACATTGGTTGGGTCTGTTAGCAACCTATGATATAGGGGTCATAATTTTGACTTGACTATTGATAATATTGTAAATTTGTACATACTTTGCCTTCTACAAGTTGTATTCACACATTTTGTAAAAAAATCAAAAAAATAGAAAAAATCAAAAAGAGGGTAAAAAGTCCTAAAAGAATAATCAAAGGAATTAGAAAAAATAAAAAATACCCCAAAAGAAAATGAATAAAATATGAAAGTGTGCCAGCATAAATGCCACTACTTTTTATTTTTTTACTATGGCAGAGTGTCAATAAATGCCATAGTCCATGATGAGTTAAACAATTTAATCTTAACTTGTCATTGTTTCAATTTCACTTGTTTTAGATAGAGAATAATGAGTTGTCATACTGCTTAATCATGACAATTTAGTAGTTAGGAAGAGAAATAAATGAATCCAATAGTTTAATCTGGATTCCTGGATGAAATAAGTGTAGAATTAGATACTTTTACTTGTTTTCAAAAAGAATAATTCTATGAAGGTTGCTAGCCTAAATGCACCTTACTACAAAGGAAGAAAAAATGTTAGCAGGGTAAGTTGGGTAGGTAGAAGAAGGTGAAAAATCTCAATGTAAATATCATTCATCATGGGTTGCAAAATAACTAACTTCCCCTTCCCATAGTCATGAAACATTCTAAACTATTAGTCAGAAAGGCTCAAGGCATTTCCTTGACTTTTGTTGGGACTGGACCCAAGGCTCTATGACTGATTGGTTGAAAGTGTGATTGCCTATATTAATCCCTAAAATCACTACATTACCATTCATGCATTCATCCCCTTGAATAATCCTAAGTAAAACACCATTTTTACTTAAAGGCATTATAATTCCCATTTTTTTAACTTCCTACATCATTTGAAAACATTAAGCCCTCAAAATAACTTTATATCATAAGTTAAGTGATAAGATCAATGCAAATTATATTTTGTAATTCACTTTACTTGTTATGTTTATGTGTTTTGAGTATACCATTTCCTATTTTCATATTAACTGTAATTTATATATTAACTCCTTATAGAAATGACCTTCTCCTATCATATATAACTCCTTTTTATATAATAAACCCAAAAACCCACTTATTTTAACTTAAGCCAATGTTATTTATTCCCACATGTTTAAATAAAAACCCCCCTTATAACCCCTTTGGCTAAGTTTATCTATATATAAATATCCCGCCCCCTATGGTAGTTAAGTCAACCCGATTTAATTCACCATATAATAAAAACATATGAGAAAAATCTTAAAACATGTCTTACATATGTTTTAAACAAAATTCCCCGAAGTTTCATTTAAACTAAAACTTCAACAAAAATAACCCATTTCCTTGTATATTCCCCCCCCGACTCCCTTAACCTAAGGTTAAATCCATAACCTAACCCCTTCCCCGCAATATATATTCCATTATATCAGTCCCTAACCTTGGTTAAAATCCTAAATAACCTTCTCGATCACCTTTCCCATTGGAAAAAATCATGTTTTATAAATAAAACCCATCAAAAACCCTTTTCCCATCGGATTGATTTTTGACCCTCTGATCCCCAAATCCTGTTTGATCCAACGAATGAAAATCTACATGACATATTAATGTATTTTTATCCCTTCCCATCGTGCTTGATAACAACCGTCCGATATTATTTTATTTCCAAGATCTACGACCCAAAGTGAACCTGATAACTGATCTTTCCCCGCGCCCCAATGGTTCATTTCCCAAAGCCAAATCCGACGACGACAATGCATTTTCACGCCCATAAAATAATCGATGAATGTTTTAGAAAATTCGTGCGAAATGGGTAGTTTTCCCAAACCACCCCTCGTCGATGTGTCACAATCCTATTGGATCGCGTTCGAAAAGCTATTTACCGCTTACAACCTTTGAGCCATGCAAATACCACCCAGTGGTATTCCAAAACCACTCCTACTTAAACCTTTGTTTAATGTAATTTAACTATATTTTAACTATGGTTTAATATGTTAAAATAATAATTTTCATTGAACATTTCACCTTTTGGCGCTTTAAACTTTGTGAAACCTCTGCTGAGCCCATTTTTCATCAAATTATCAGCATTTGTGCACCATAACACCCTGAGAACTTGTGCAGAGCCTTTTCATCATTTTAAAACCTACCAGTGCCATTTTCGAGCCAGTTGCCCTGCAATTCAACCACGAAGTGCGACATTACCCTCTGAAAGACCAATTTTGCAGAATTGAAGACTGTGCGCGACTACGAAACGTCTTCAACCTCGATTATACCTATTTTAAGGTATTTTTCGTCAAAACTTATCCACTGAACTTAACATTCTAAAGAAAAAGAACCAAATTTCCTGCTAGTGCCTGTAATTGTTTGAATTGCTTATATAGAAATTGCAAAAAACATCCATAGTACAGGGGAAACTCTGTCAAATTTTCCCCAGAATCTGTAATTGCCATTTTTTTGCAACTTTTATCCATACCTTGGTCATTTCCACTGCTAGAATTGATCATAACCTACTTTTTTAGCATTAAAATCTTCTTTCAAATCAAAACCCTGCTCAGAACCCTATTTTACTAGAGAAATTCTCCAGGAATCCCTTGTTTCCAACGAAAGAGCTCAGAAAACAGTCTAAGCTTACTCTGCTCAATTAAAAAATGACAAAGCAACAAGTAACCCCTAAAGCAGGAGTTCCAAAGCCTCAAAAGAAACCCTATGCTAAAATTCCTCAGCCTAAATCTTATAAATTTGATAAACCTACCCCTGTACTCACTGCTGATTCAACAGAAGTTGTCAGGCCTATTCAACCTCCAGTTATCTCACAAGAAAATAGCCCTTAGATTTCAATTTGCTTGATGTATATAACTGGTGTTTTGGTAAATCAGTAGAGAAAGATGACAAAGATATACCAGTCTGGGATTCCAATTTGCCAAAATACATTGTTCCTCAAACTCATTCATCCCCTAATTTTATTAGATTGTGTCAGTCCTATTATCTTCCAGACCAAAGGTGCATTGTGAATAAAGACAGAGAGGTCTTATTTTACATCAATGAAGAATCAATAAACTCTACGCTGAAACTGAACCTTGATCCCAATACTACTTCATTGTCCATAGAAAAGTTAACTTAGAATTACCTAGAGCTTGATTTTGCTTCTAAGTTCAAAGTCTTCCAGACTTTTTGTCCTAAGCAAGTTGATATCCCTAAGCTTAATCCACCATTTGATACCTTTGATTTCCCAGATGAAACTAGACAAATTTTCTCCATGCTATCATTCATACTGGGATACACCGTGATGAATTCACTAATGTGGCTATCTTAGGTTTTTTTTCAACTCTTAGTCCTGGCCAATCTCCATCAATAGTGTACAAGTTTGCTAATTACTTTGCAGAAAACATGCATTATCAGTTATCCAGATTGTCAGAAAAAGGATTCTTTAGATATACCTCATATCTACTTCACCTCTTTTTGTATTATCAAGCAGACAAATTTCCCATTGAATTTAAGAAGGTGGATCTAGAAGGAAATGTTCTTTCAGTTGTGTTTTGGTCATCAATAATGAGAAAATGGAATAGGGAATATAGCTTTGCAGATTTCAATGACTTTTTTTTAGTGCCTGCTATGAATTTATTGAATAAAGAGCAGACCCCTAGAATCAATGAAGAGACAAATAGAATCCTACAGTTATTTGAGAGCTGTAAAATAGGGGACTGGTATTTATACAAAAGCTACGCAGAGATCAGAGTATATGGTGCACTCCTGGCCCCATATAAACTACCAAGATTTGTTACAACAATAATATTTTCTTTGGAATATTTGAGACAACTATTGAATGCAGATGAAATTAATTTCATAGCTTCTAGGAAAAAGACTCAATTCAAACTGAAAAATCAAATTGGGCCATTTATTGTGAATAACAAAGCAGCCAATGAAATTAATGTCAAGTTGAAAGAGTATAAATTCCCATATAGTTTTATCTAGAATTATGATCCACAAGGTATTTTAAGCACGATGAGAGTGAAATGCAAGTTGTCTGTCTTCTTACATAATCCCAAGCCCCAAATTTAAAAGTATGCCAATCAACTTGAATGGGAGCCAAACACTCTATTTGATGATGATTCACAGGAAATGAAAGGAAACAGTGGTAGAGATAAGTAGATTGATCAAACACAGGTAGTGACAATGAACAAGGAATCTGAAATTCTTCATAAAAGAAGTAGAAAGGAAGATAGTTTCACTACTGAAACTATTCAAGACAAAAGATTCAGAATTCCTTACAATAAGAAAAGTAAATTGACCATTGAAGAAAGGGACAAATCCATCAATATTGAAGATAATAATGGTCATGAAACTGATGATGAAGCTACAATAATAGTAACTAAAACTCTCAAAGAGCTTCAAAATGCTCAAATTGGAGCCCAGAAGAAAGATACAGTCATGGTAGATAAACAATCCAAAGTTGATATGCCCTCTTCTTCTAAATAACTTGATAGTACAAAGTCAGACATTCAACTTAGGTTCAGGAAAATCAAAGAAAAGAATGAAGAAATAAAAAATGAAGCATATTCCAAGTTTCTCAAAGAAAAGCCTGGGAATAAGGATAGACTCTTTTCGGCTTTTGATTATTCTTCTAATAAATTGGTGATGTCATTTCTCAAGCCTACAGTGACTGATCCAAAATCTATTGTAGATTATTCAAAAACAAATCTTGAAGTTGATGCAAATGTTGTCCATGAATTTGACCAAATAGAATTTCATAGAAGCAACACAGGGATGATATATTCTAAGATAGTCAATAAGACTATGAATTCTATCAGGCTTGAGAAAACATTGATAAATCTTCAAACTTAAATTAAATTGGATAAAGCCTCACTATATGCCAAAAATTTGAAGATCAAAGCATTATAAGACTTGGTGATTGAAGTAGGAGCTGATCCTACTAACATGGAAGTTGCAAAGGCTTTAATTAAACAGAAAAATGAAGATATAGTTGCCCTCAGAAAACAGCTAAAATTGCCTCAAAGTGAAAATTATCAAGCAAAAGAAATTATTCAGCAGAAAACAAAGAATGATGAATTGAAACAACTTGTTCTTAAAATGACAGGTCAAATAAAAGAAATGGAAAGCAAAATAGAACCTTTCATGCAAGAAAATTAAAAACTGAAGAAAGATCAACAATTTTTCATTCCTACAGTGATCCCAACTGTAAGCATAGTTGTTCCATCTACTTTGGCAGAACACTTGGCACCACAAGGAGTATTGGAAACTGCAGTGCCAATAACTTCTCATGAAATCTCTGCCTCTTCTTCCTCAACCTCATAGGTAAACACAATACAAGACAAAGCTGCCATAATCAAAGCCATGGAAGATATGTCAATTAAAGAGAAAGAAATACTTAGTTTGAAAGGCACTATTAAAAATATAGAAACTTCCAAAAGAGATGCCTTGATTACTTCCAAAGGGAATGAACAGAGGGCTGATAGATTGCAAGAACAGGTGAGAATTCTTCAAGCACAAGTGAATCTTACAGATCAGGTTGCATATATAAAAAATAATTTATGGACAAAAATCATTGAAGGCGTTCACTCTCAATGGTCTTCAATTTAAATAATTTATGAGCAGAAAGAGTTACTACAGGCTGCAAATGTAAAAATTGATAAAACCAAGAAAGAGATTGAAAATAATCCAGCTCAAGCAGTTCAACTCATAGCATTTTTGAACAGCAAGAACAGAGAATAATTAGAAGAGTTGAAAATTGATGACAGGACAGAAGCCATCCTTCAAATTAAGAAATTATTGAATAAGAGGAACACGATGAATAGCTTGGAAGACAGGTGTAAAGATATGAACTTGGCCATCTCAATATTTTAGGCCAAATAAAAAATATTATCAGAAGCAGGTTTACCAGAAATTCATGCATTAAATGACAAATTGATGCCACAGAAAGATTATGATCAGAAAATCAGAGCTCATGCTAAGGAGCAAGCTAAACAACCACTGCCACAAGGATCACCAAGTGGCAAAGTACTTCTTCAATATTTTGAAAATCTATTCCTTTTGGAAAATTAAATCAAGCATATGTTCACTGTAAAGCCTAACTTTTCCAAATATACAAAAGCTGAGGAAAGTTACAGGAAATTGAAGAATATGAAGATCCCCACTGCTGAACAGTGGCAAGAATTCACAGATCTGCTGTGAATTTGATAGATAAAGGACAGGAAAATTACTTGGAAATTCATATTTTACTTTTACCTTATGGTGAAAAAATCAGTGTCAAAGTGTATCGGGGTCAAAGTGTATCAGTAAAATCAATTTTTTACTGCTGGTCATTTTTTATTACAGCAGTGAAATAGTCAAAAGAAAAAATAAAGAGTATCAAAGAAGAAGATGAAAAGGAAGAGTATTCTACAAGACACCATTCACGTGAAGATGTACCTATTGCCAGCAAATGCTCACAGCACATCAAAAATCAGTTTAGATAAGATAAAATAGTTCTATTTTTCCTTGTAAAAGAGGACAGCTTGCAAACTGTTTTTCTGTTGTCCCTCTTCTTATTCTCTTTTTCCTATTTTTCTTTAAAATATTATCTCAATTTCTGAGATATTTTGAAAACAAATTTTTGTGTATAAATACTTCATAATTCGAAGTATTCAGGGTGGAATAAAATTTCTGAAGACAATTATAGTCATTTTGCTGGACATATTGAAGTTGGTGTGAGTCAATTAGCGAAGCAGCAGTCTGGAAAAAATATTAGAGACATCATAACTAAGGATTCTCGTGGTGACAAGATAAGTCTCATATTTTTTCCTGTTTTCAGTGTTATTCTTAAAAGTTTACATACATTTCATTTGATGTGTTTCTATTCTGTAATGATCAACTAAGGAGAAATTAAATAGAATTAGTGATAATAAGCTCTCTGTTTCAAACTAGTTGGCATTTTGATGTTTTCTACTTGATAATCGGACCATAGAATTCTTAATTGGTCTAGGTCCCAGTTTGATTCCCTCCTTCAATCCTCTTATTTGTAACTTAAGGATACTTAAGTGCCCTTTTGTTCATATTTCACCCATATCATCCTCAGAACCTATTCAAAGCCTTAGAAGATCATCTATCCCTCCCTTAGTACATTTTCATCTTTAAGTATTATTTCCTAGCCCGGCTTGCCTAGAGAGTTGACTCCATTGCCCAATGTTCTGTTAGATCCCTATAGTTTACCTTGAAATACTTTTTATTCCTACCACATTTCAAAAAATCAGTCCTATTGCTCACTCATAGCTAGCCTAAAACCCTCTACCAAAACAAATCTAAATCTTTAGGAGATATCCCTCTCCAAAGCTCAGGAAGGCTAGATCCTGAATTCCCAAAGTGGTTCTTGGTTACCCCTGGTTTTCTTAACTACAAAAATCCTCATCCCACAACCTGAGAATTACTAGGCTGATAACAGGGTCATACCCAATATTTACCACTAAGTCCTCCAGAGATTTGATTCTAGTATCTTTGGCCAGAGAAAAAATCTTCTCCATTTGAAGCTGAGATTGAAAATTGGCAACTGATACCTGCAGTTTCGAGAATCTCACGGCAGTGCTTGTCAATGTGGAAGGAAATAATTTCTCCAGTTTTCTTATGCATCTCCATCTGGTCTATCAAATGGATATCTTTCACTTCAAATTCAAAAGAAGTATGCTTGAATTCTGTAGGTGATTTAGGCTGAGAGATTTGTGCTTCTAGGAAAGCCATTCTCATTTTTCCTTTCTCTGAGTCAAAGGATGATAAAATCCTGCTCTATGAACTGCTTTTCTTCTTCTGAAACTGGTTGTAGGTGTTGGTTTTCAGGATCTCATTCTTCCTTTTGATTTCCTTGAATGTGTCATAGATGTTTTCTTTCTTTCCCCCTGTGGTATCAGTAGATGTAGGAGTTTGTAGGTTCTATTGTTGGAATGGAATGATAGATGAAGATGTTGAAAATATGGTTTGGCCACCTGCTAAAGATGAACTTGGAGAACCCCTGATTTTTATGACTATTTGTTGCTCTTTTTCACTGTTTTGATCAATATCCATGTGGCCTCTAGCTCTCTTTCTATACTTCATCTTGAATTCTTTACTAGATGTATCTGTCTTAATAACAGACTGCTCATCTCTTGGCCTCTTCCTTGTTGTCTCTTTCTATGGCCCTTTTCCCTTATCTTATTTTCCTTATATAGTTTTCTTTTATTATGGAGTATGTGTTTGAATACTTGAGGTTGAGATAATCTATTCTTCAGCCTCCTGCAATTTATTTGCTGTCCACTCTGCTTGATTCATAAATAGTTCAAAGTTAGGCCTGTGGGTGTGGATATAAGGGGTTGATTTTTTCTCTGCCATTTTCTTGGAAATAATACCCAGTGGGTCATATGACCAAGTGAAGCTATGATTAAATTTCATCTCCCTTAGTATCATATTGGCCTCTTCTATGGCTACCCTACTATTGCAAATAAAATGACCAATTTTGGACTTGATCCTAAAGTGATATTTTTTCTTGGAAAATACAAAGTGCACCTCATCTGCATTGATCATATGCCTTATGTATTCCAATGAAAATATCCTCATGGGGAGGAACTTTGGCATCTTGTAGGGGGGCAAATCACACCCATAAATTCTTATCTTAGTATATTTTTGGTACAAGTACCAATCTCCAGTACTCACTTGATCTGATAACTACATGATTTTCTTAATTTCATCATTAATCCTTGGTTACACTGTACTGTTGAGTATGCTTATTGTTGGGTGCACAAAGGCATCAATAAATCTCTTGTAGGTATGGTCCTTCTGCTCCTTCATTAGCATAGTTTTCCCAAAGATGACTGATTGAGGCTGAGATTCATCATTAACCTTCCTCATTGAAAACTGGAATCTACTGGCCTGAAAATAGACAAACATATAGACCAAAACTGAAGTGTATTTGAACACTTCCTCTATGTTGAACTTTAGAAATTGATCATGGATGGAATCAATTAAGAATTTTCTAAAATTAAACATTATTAAGGGCTTGGAATCAGATGAAAGAATAGACAGGAAACCTATCATGGCCTCATCTATCCACTGGTTTGAATGATACCCTAGTAAATATGAAAGGACATTGACAATATGTTGGGTTCTATTAGGGAAATTGGATGAGGGATATGGAGGATTATTTTTGGGTAGTGGGGCATTAATAGCCATGAAAATATCTAATGTTTTGGCTCTGCTGGAAAAGTCTAGTTTTTGGTACAGTTCTCTAAGAGCTTCATAATAAAATGGAATGGTTTATTCAACAGTGGCAACCTGCATCTTCTGTTGGATTGACTGGGCACTGACAGTAAAAAGGACTTCTCCAGTGGGGGCTACTACATCTCTTTTGTTAATTTCATAACAGGCATGGTATTTCCTCATAAATTCGGGGCACCTGTGGGTCTTTGGGAACATGAAATAAGGTAATTTGGTCTCCCATAATCCTATATCATCGACTTCATCAATCAAATTTTCTTCTAACCAGTAGTAGACATCAAACAAGTAGCATTTTGACTCTGTCTCATGTATTTTAAGGTCCCTATCAGCCAATTCCAAATGATCAAGGTCTACCTAGGGGTAAACCATTAGATTAAATTGTTGTTGATCCTTCTTAGGAGGCATTATTATCCACTAAAAATAACCTGATTACAATTGTATAGAAAGGGATTAAAGAAGAAGGGAATAAAGAAGGGGATCTTCTGCAGATAAGAATGGGGAATGAAATGAAGAAAGGGGATTGTAGAAATTAGGTGAGTTTTGAGGTCTCAAATGGGCCTCCTAAGGAAATTATAAAATAATAGTGAAAAAAATCAAATAAGATTTGATGACATCATCAAATTTTAGAGGGAAAAAAGAAAAAACTACTTTTTCAACTCATATTTTCAACTTATCTCCCAAATTTTTTACTTGAATTTCGAGCAGAAGTACTCATTGAATGAAAAATTTAATTCCTCATCCAATGAGTACCCATTTTGAATACTTTCGATGGACCCTGCTACACAAAAAAATAGAAATACATGAAAAACGTGATTGCAATCATGCTTTTTCATGTATTTCTCATTTTTCACATAGCAGGGTCCATCGAAAGTATGAAACATGAGTACTCCTTAGATGAGGAATTAAATTTTGCATCCAACGAATACTCCTTCTCGAAATTTGAGTAAAAACTTTGGGAGATAAGCTGAAAATATGAGTTGAAAAAATAGTTTTATTACTTTATTATTTTTTAATATTTATACCCTTTTACTTAAAAAATAGTGAATCATTCCCCATGATGGACATCATCATCTTGAATTCTATTGGTTCTCATAAAAAAAAATTTGGTTGTACATTTTTCTTAAGAGGCCCATTTTAGACCTCAAAATTCCCCTAATGAGAACTCTGTTTGAGAACTGAAAGATTTTTTGGGCGTGTCTTTACTCTGTAGATCCTGGAAATTATCACTTGTAGCAAATAGAATGAAAAAATAGTAGTAAACCTTGCCACAGGTGCGGGAAATTGGTTTTATAAAGTGATTGTCTAATCATTGACATGGCGCAGGCCCATTGGGTATCGGCCTAAGCCTTTAAAGGTCTAATGGGACTATGGCAGTAGCGTAGCTGATTGGATGGATGGGATAGGAAGAAGTGGTCGTGGCATAATGTTTATGTAATGGTCAGAGGCGTGGTGGTAAGTGGCGTGGTTTTGGCACAATAAAACAAATATTCGTAGGGGAGCATGACTAGTAAGTGGTAAGGAGCAGGGGGGGTATGAAATAATTGTTGCGTCATGTCAACAGTTTGGAATATAGTCCATTTCAGACACCCCCCTGATGTTAAAGTTCGGAGGATGATGGGGGACTGAAAACCTTTGTGAGACGTTGAATGAAGAGGAGGGCGCAGAGATGGGACGTGAGATTGGGAATTTTTAGCGCTGATGTGACGAGTGATTAGATGGTGGGGTCGAGTGAGTGAATGAATAGAGGGGGTATAGTTCAAGACTTACGATATAGGAATTTTGACATAAATATGTCAAAGGTGTTTTCAATGAAAGTTTAATTCCCAAACTTTAGAATAAATAACACCTATGTCATTTGATTTTTCCCTTTTTAATCAGGAACACATGAAACCCTTAGGATAACTTTGGAGTAAATTTCATGTTTCCTCCATTGTTTTTTCTTTTCATCCCTACCTACCCATGTCACTAATATATAATTTCTTGTTCTCTTGCAGGGTGCACTTAGACTTGCAGACCCAATTCATTTTTCTTTAAAAATATTACCTACATCTATAATTATTTCTTCCATTGACCCAGATTAAACTATTGAGACAATTTTATTTCTACCTAAATAATGATATGTCAAGGTTAAACAATGTGGAAAATCCTTATTTTCTAACCTATCAATAGAAATTTAAAATTGTACAATCATGCTTAAACTATATGATTGAACAAGCTAATCTAATCAGTAGTGGCATTTGATTTGCAACACTTTCATTATTATACTTTTTGGGGTTTTTCTTTCTTTTTATTTTTCCTTTTTTATTTTTTTCAATATACCCTCTTTTCTTTTCTTTTCTTTTTTATATTTTTTTGGAAATCATTTTAATATTGAAAATCATACTCAATATGAAATTGCAACTCATGAAATACTCAATCACCTTGAGATCCTATGATTTATATGATACTAATAGAATGAATAATGAATATATAACCTAATAGATGAAAATTTAGCTGATGTGATAATGCATCAATGTTTCTTAGTGATTCTTAGATGAGTATGAGACCCATATGCTCAGATTTGTTTTTTTTTGTTTGTAAAATTATTAGTTCCTTACCATTTTCTACTTATCAAAAAAGAGAGAGCAAGTTGCAACATATACACATTTGGTGACCTCAACCTTCTCGAAGGAAACCAGGTCTATTAGCCACCTTAAAGCATTAAATGCCATCCAAAATTGAAATTGTCTCTTTAGTCTACTAGTCGCTATGTCCATTTTACTGTTTAAAGAAAAGTCTATTTGACAACATGAAAATTAAAAGCTAGCCACAAAAATCATAGAAACTTAAAGCATCATATGTTAACCATATGAAGAGTCTATAGGTGCCAGATATTTTTTGTTGAGCCTGGCATGTCGACTTGCTGCATCAATTGAAGCCGCCTTTCGATTCTACCAATATGAGTCGTGGCATGATACTGAGATACCCTTATATCCTGAATTTATTTTTTGATTTCCTGTAGAATTGAGACCACTGTGGGACTTCCTTCACTTTCGTGTAAACTTTGCAGGGCTTTAGCTGGCACACATTTTAGAGTCTGATATGTGTGGATGAATTGATGAAAGAGTGATAGTCACCCTCTGGTATTCCCAAGGTCAGAAACAAAATCCATGTTTTCCTCCTGAGCCTCTATATCTTCTTCCTTACTGTTACTTTCCCTCTCCCATCCTTGGATTACATTACGAATTTGTGGGGGATTGCCTGCAGAGTAAAATTCAAACAGATTCTCCATGATGTCTTTCTTCATCTTTCTGCCTCGCTTGCTTGGCTCAGCCATGTTTTTTGAAATCCTCTACTTTCCTTTGTCCTTGGTTTGACTCTTTACTAATTGACCTTTCACCATTGTTATACTCAGACTGATGAGCTCGAGAAGCTGTCGAACTAAACCTGTGAGTATTGTGAGAGGGCCTGCAGAGGGTGGTGAGGGAAAATTAGAAACAAAGTACGCAGGAAATATGATGGGACCCACCACCACAATGGAGTTAGCCATGAAGATATGCATGCATATCATATTACTGAGACAGGTAATTAAACTAGTGTGATTGGAGACCTTGTTGGTTGGAAAAAGCAACTGACCAAGATTATCATTACAACTATAATTCTCCCTATCTACCATACCAGAGTTAGAATTCAACAAATTTTCATGAAGAAAAACATAGGAAAGAGAATGTCAGACCAGACTTCTCAGTTTACTTAGAAAGTGAGTTTTGGATTCCTTTCTACCCCCATCATAGTGAGCAGAGGTAATATTACAGATGTCTGTAAGCTTATCGTGGCGCATCATGCATGAGGTTTCATAAAATTGAGATAGGCTATCTTGGGCTTCGTGACACTTCACAGAGGTGTGAAGAGGGTGAGCCAAGATACTCTGAATTTGCAAAACAAAATTTCTACAGGGGGTTCTGAAATAGGGCTCAATGGCCTTCTCAGGGATAACCAGGTTCTGATTTTTTAACTTGCTACAGGGGAATGCATTTCCAAAGAGTACATGCATATGCTTGAGATCAAAATGATAATATTTCCTACCCTTCCCTCAACAAAACTTATACATTCTGTCTACCCTTCCCATGCACATACTATCTCCATTGTTTTTACATTGTGTGGGCAAATTGACGAGGATACGAACCAGAGCCATTACATAACAAAGAAACTGAAGGTGTGACCATTGTAGACTTGGCACAACGTTACCTTCTGAAATTCCTTTCGATCCTCTGCTAATTTCACAACTAGGAAGAATTCTCTGTCATTGAGCCACTTCTTTCCTTAACCTCTTCTATTGTTGTTTCCCATGTCGTTCTGACATAGTTAGTTGGAATTATTCTGCTCCCATAATTATCCGGCATGTGAAGGTACCGTACAACTCCTTCTATAGGGATTTAATGAGTGAGGGTGGGATGGTATATTCCATTACGTGCCTCCAACTGTCAACCAGCCTCCACCTGTCGAGCAACATTTGCCACAGAGCACCCCGATCGGGGGCATATGCTTAGATTTGTTGTTTTAACATGTAGAATGCATATTTGTGACATGTTTGATGAAATGTATTTATTTCCTAGTAGGGGTATATTCAATTCCTGGTTCAAGTATTTTCATTTGTATGATTTATTTGATGTTACTTTTCATTCCTGTAAGTTTCATGGAGTTCTAGGCAGTGGCCTTATTCCTAACCCTGAAAAATTGGCATAGAATCTAGAGTCGTTGGCACATAACTACATGGAAAAGTCCCTATTCGGAGGCATCCCTTGTTGTGGGAGTGAATATAGGGTAGTAGTCACATGAATGGCCATTTCATGGGAGTGAATGAGGCTTTAATGTAGTAAAATTTCAGGTTGTCTCAGGGGTTGGTCGCTTGGAAGGGTTGGATGGCTCCTGGGGTTTTGTTGCATGTGTAGAAGGTCAGGTTAGTTGTGTTCTGTCGGTTCCACTTCCTTAATATATACATAGGGAGTTAAATCATATCATAATAAATCTTTGTCACATGTTTACATTGGTTGGACGGTTACTTGAATAGATGTGGGAGGAGGATGTTACAGAGTAGTACAAGAGCATGGTTCAACACTTGGACTAGATGGGTGGAATGTTATTATCATGCATACATGTCAGTTGCATATGTGTTATTTATGTTTGTGGACTATGTGCTTGTTGTGTATGCCTGGTGGTGCTCATTTTTTCCACTGTGTCGCTATGTGGAAGTTGATAATGTTTTTTTTGTGATGCGTTAGTCATGAACACATGTCGGTGGTATATGAATTTGTTATGCATGTCATTTCCTATATGCTGTTATGCATGAATTTTCATGGTTAAGGTTGGTGTAAATCATGTCATTGTATGAATTTTAGGTCATTATGATGTTATTGGTGTGTTATGATGTTTATGTGTTGGTCGAGATAGAGCAGGAAATTCAGATCATTAAAGTAAATTTGTGCCACTAGACTTCACGGTGAGAGTAGATCGTCATATAGTTTTGTATGTTTGGCATGCAGGTATGTGGTTAATGGTTGTTATAATCATAAACATTACTTAAATTCTTTTCATTATATTGTATCATGGTTTCATGTATGATAAACTTTAGTTAATCAATGTGATCATATGTACATGTGTCAGTTAGTCATGCATGATAGTGACTTGTTGTTATATGCATTATGGTCATATGCATGGGGGTTATGGTCATTGTAGTTAGTATCTTGATGTTAGATGTATCATGCTAATTTGTATTGGACTATGAAATTGGTTAGGGTTATTACAATCATGTATGAGTCAATATGTTCGTGATATTGTGTTGTACTAATCTAGACTGACTGTGCATATGTGATTTTTATGCATGAATGACAATTTTTTATGAGTTTATGATGTGAATATGTTAGCTAGTTATCGTTATGGATATCACGACCTTATTTATGTTTAATTTGATATGTTAAGAATTTATATTGTGTTAATCTAGATTGATTGTGTAGATAAGATAACCTCCCATGGGATCCATTAAGGTATGAATTTTCCTATGTCATATACTTGGTGCTTGATTATTTGATTATGTCGTATATTGATGTTTGAGTGTTTGGTGTCAATTATGTTATCTATTTTTTGTTTGAATGTTTGATTAATTACATGATATGAGTATGTTTTTGTAATGTTGCATGAAGAAATGATCTTATTTTAAGATGGTTTTAATAACACATATGTGTTGAGACAACTAATATGTACTTGAGTGTAAGTAGGTGATAGTTGTAGCAGTATGTAGTATGAATGATGAATGTGAGTTGATTATTTATTATGACATGATTTTTAGACTTGTTAAATGTTGATTTCAAATTAATAGATATGTTTTCTTGATATTTGGAACATGTAGTTAACATGTGTGTTCAGTTACATGGAAGTTTGATTGGCACAACAAGGTAAGATAATTGGTATATTGTTATATTTAATTATGCACTAACAATTATGTGTTTATGGAAATATGGTACAGGGAATTGAATGGTAGAAGGGATTGTCATGAAACCTTAAAGAATACTCAGGTTGAGCTTTCCCTGGGAGTCAGGGTGTTTTATGTTAGTCTTGTGCTTTCAGTCTTTTATGATTCGTTTGCACTTTATTTCTAGTTTTTTTTTTATTTTTGGGGCAAGGCCTTTCCACTTTGTTTGTGGTGTCGTATTTTTATTGGTTTTCATGGTTTTCTTCTTGTATTTTCTTTCTCTTTCCTTTTATGTTTTTGGATCTTGGGAATTGTTTGGGAAAGAGGAAAGTTGATGGAGCTCGGGGAGAGTTGTGTGGTACCCAATAGGTAATGTAAGGCTCAAATGAAGCTTGGTGCATGAGTAAGGGCAGTTTAAGGAAAGAATATTACAGTCAGTTGGACTATTTGGGTTCATTGTGGTAAATGGATGATGGCAGAGTAGTCATGAGAAAGGTAATAATTTAAGGTAAAGTAAGGGGATTTGAGGCAATAGTTACCTTGGCTAAGTTGGGAAATGTGGTTCTCAATGTTGTGTATGTTGTGCAAAAATAAATGAAGTTATCTTAACCTTGAACTTATGATATGTAGTAAGTGTGTTGTGACTATGATTATGTTTATGTTTATATATGCATATATGTATGTATGTATTTATGTATATATATCGTACAATGACAGGGTCGTTAAGATTGTTTTATGCTAGTGTTAACATGTATATGTGTGTGTGTGTGTGTGTGTATGTATGCAGTTGTCTGATAGGTTTGTCAGGGATCATGATTGTTTTATGTTGATGTTTATATGTATATATGTATGTATGTATGTTGTTGTCTGACAGGATCGTCAGTGATCATTATTCTAGAGGAATGATTTCTTATACAGGTGAATGGAATGAAGTGGTTCTTGGCTTATTGAGAAATAAAGTGGGAAGAATAACCCTCATAGATCTACAAGGTAAGTATCATGTGACTATGAATTGATATTATGTGATTATATTATGTATATGTTTATGTTATGGTAGGTAATGTTGAGGGGTGCATTAGCAGAATGAAAGTGGTGTGATATGCGGCATGTTGAAGCATGCATGAATAGTGGAGAGACACTAGAAGCAAGGTTGCTTGGTAGAGTTAGTGTGTTGTCTTTTGCTGTGTAGTACTGCTATTGTATATATGTTGTACATGTTGCACCTATGATGTTGGGTGCATACAGTGTTGTGTATATATTTATTTGTGTGTATTTTTCATATGCAGTGTTGGGCATAGATGGTGCTATGTACATGTCGGATATGTTGTGTTGTGTACATATTGTATCGTGTGCATGTTGGATATGCGGTGTTGTGTGCATGTTGTACATGTGGTTCTATGTACATATGGTGTTGTGTGCATGTGGTGCTCTCTACATGTTTTACATGTGGTGTTGTGTGTAGGTGGTGTTTTTTACATGTCTTGCATGTGGTGCTATGTACATGTGGTGTTGTGTCCATGTCGTGCATGTCGTGTTGTGTACACTGTTATCACTCAAAAAATTCAAAACATCATTTTGACAAGGTTACAAAGTTTCATGGGTCAAAATAGGGCTTTAGGAGTCATTTTAAGTTTGATCAAGGGATAATTTTTTATTTTTTATAGTTTGAAGCTTCCCCTGAGGTTAAACAAAGTCATTTTTAAACTCTTTCAAGTCAAACATTCATCATTTTCCATTGCACTTCAATTCCCAAATTTTTTGTATCAGAACCTCCTAATTAGCCAAGAAACCACAGTTTCTTAAAAAATTACATTGAAAAAAGTCACTTTGTGCTATGAAAGCTGTTGGCTCGAGGGGTCATGACCTAGGTTCAGAGGTGAAGGTTTGCCAATAAACCCCTATACTACTAGCCCTTTTGGTAGTGACCCACTTTCACAGGCCAAAGTCTCACCCGAAGCAGTATGGGAGGGTGCTAGAACCAGGTTTACACGCCTTGGGACAGGGTAGGTAAGTCAAGCAGAGTTGCGTTCAACATTATAATTACCAGATCTTATATCACAGAGCCCAGATCTACTGATATCCTTCGCATCCACATGCGCAATAATTATAATCACAGTAACTAACAGATCATGGAGTTATATAACATTTAACGCAACTATCACAGGTATTCTTGCATAAAGTATAACAGAATAGATCCGGCTCATAACATAAACAATAAAAAAATTACTTTCGTAGCTTAATAAATAACATAGAAGCATACATACTCAATCAAATATCACAGATTCACATCAACAGTAATTCCAATAGATTCAGATATTTCAACAACCTTCCGTATTCATTAATCCTTCAGTTCTACTTACAATACCCAAAACCCAACCTGCTCACACAACAATAGGGTCCGCACATATCAGGATAGAGGATCTCCATGCACATAGCCAATGGGAGTCCTTACCCAACCAACCCTAATATATCTAACAGTTCACACGTAGCATCAATTCTCCAAATCATTTCCTCTTTTACAACTCAAAATGTTCATCTATTTATAACAATTTAGCCTAACCTTTCCTGTGGTCCACAGACCGTGGTTTGTGGATTCTAGGTCTACCCTTTGACCCATTACAATGCATTCAGGGCTTTGACCCACCCCAAAAACCCCGCGTTAGACTAAAATATGCCAAAAATATACAAAAATACCCAAAACTATCCCAATTCGCAGCCTTTGGAAGACCCTGTTCCAACAGTCCCCCAACAAAATCTTGTGACTCGTCCCGAGTCACTATGGTGGTGGGGCTTAAAACTGTCTTGCAATGCTTTTATCACTTTGGCTAACAAAGGGAGCACACATTCACTTTGGATGGCTGCATTATGTGCAATGTTGACCAACTTTGCTAACCGCGACTCTTTAGTCACAACAGTGACACTTTATAAAGTATGATTTAGCTGCTTAATAGCAACATCGACATCCTGCGAAAGTTTGAGAGCTTCATCAGCCCATGGATTCAGGCCGTCGCCAAGGATCTTATTATTTTGACGAAGGTCATCCATATCTGCTTGGAGCACTTGGCTGGTGCGCAATCGCTGCAAGCACTAGGCAGGTACCAAAGTGGGCAAGGTGGCTTCGATTGTCTCAAACTCCTCTTCTTTCTGCTGCAGGTCCTGGTTTATCCTTCGTAATATTGGATCAAACTGGACCGTATTCCACAAATTCATGGTGGTCTCTAATAGCTAGGCACCCTATGTGATCTTCCCTGTGATAACATTTGTGGCGGCGGTGACCAGCGCAGCTCGCTGGGCCCGTATCTCCATAGGTGTTTCTAGCTGGAATTTTTCTTGTAGCTCAATGATTTGCTACTCCATTTGTGTTTTGAGGACCTGAATTTCTATCCTGGAGGATTTTAATGCTGCGACCAGCCCTTCTACTTTAGCCTGGGGGGTGGCTGCAGCAGGAATTTCCTCTATAACATCTGTGCAGAGATGGTGAATCAAGTTTAGCTCCACTTGTTGTGCAATAGCGAGGGATACTTCGACGCTCTGTGATGCGATGGTCTGCTTGGCCGTACTAAGTTTTTGGTGCACTTGTTGGTCCCGATGGTGAATCTCCAGAAACACAGTGGTGTGGAGGCCCTGCAATGCCTCATGGGGCAGCTTGGCTAGATTCAACTGCACCCCCGCACTAGCTGGGAGTTGCATTCCCAGGTCGGGTGGGCTGATCACAAGGGCGACGCTAGGTAGGGAGCAGAGACGGCTTTCCTCTGTGACTAGTGCTTCACTGCTGGTTGCTAATGGAGTATGTACCTGAATTATGCTGGTTTGCAAAGTGCGGAGTTCAGCCTGGATGGTGGCGGTCGCAGCTTTCTGATGTTCCTCCAAGGTAGCCCATTTGTCCTCTACGGCCAGAGTGACTACGTCCGCAATCTGTTCGAGGTATCCATCAGTTAGCGTGACTGTCTCATCGCGTTTTATCTATTGAGAGCATTGCTTCTTTCAAGACCCTTTGACAGGCTTGCCCATTTTTTTCGTACCTCCGATGTTCAATCCTTCCATGCCCAGGTCCAATTGCGAGTCAACCTAGGTCTCAGCCTCGGCGTCCTTCCCGGTGGTCTGCTTTGGCTATTTCTCCCTTGTTTCTATTGTGCCTGAGTCCTTCCTTGTACTCTTGCTTGGGCCTCTGATATCCTTGATGATGACAGGTGGGGGCACTTGTGTCATGCATGATCCTTCAATGCCCTTCGTGCCAGTTTTGAATCTGATCTTCTAGGAGGGAGGCCAAAGTGCAATTACTCTGTCAATCTCTTTGTATGCTACTAGATAAGGAAGCAGGGTCCATGTTTGATCTTTGTGGGCTTTGATCTGAATGTTGTGCATGGTAACCTGGAACGCCACAATACCCTTGTATCGGTCATATACTATTGGGGACAGCTAGGGTCGAGATTTGATGGCTACTGCCAAGCTGCTTTGGAAGAGGACCCAGAAGACTTGGTTATCCTCTATGCACTGCGCGTCCTTGGAGTCCCATAGATGGGCATACCAAGCCCCTTCGCACATTTCTAGAGTAAGCTCAGGGAGGACCGACTCCATAGGGGCTTCCCAAGTGACCAGTTCTATAAGGAACAATATCCAGAAATAACAAAAGGCCTTTCCCTGCTCCTGAGATTCGCGGACATTGGTCAAAAACTCATCGCGTAAGTATTGGGCCCAATTGATGGAGACCCCCTTTGCACATTGGCCTGCTAACTAAATGACATATGCAGTGGCAGTCGCAACTTGGAATTTCCACATTAGCTTATAGGCTAATAACATGGTACCCAACTGCGTAGTTGGGTCACTCATAAACTTAATGACGTAGCCCCACGTATTTATTTCCCCATGGTAGGTATGATGCACATATTCAATAGTTTCTCCCTCGTATTTCTTGCCCATGCATTCCAGAGGGTGTGGCCCTTCCATGGGAAGGCCAGTAATTCTTTGAACCAATGCAGCGTCAATGGGGATTTTGTCCTGAATCCATAAGCAGCCATCATGAATCAGGGCGAACAATTGTCGGGCCAGCTGATCCGTGACATTGTAGTGGCCAAAATGGGGCATCCGTAGTAGGTTCAGGAACCCAGATCCATCCAACCCATGTACCCAGTGCTAGGGGATAGCTGTGACCCCATCATTTGCATACATCATGTCAAATTACAACTCAAGGGCCAGCTCAGGAAAGGCTTCAAAATTTTCCAAGTCATGGTCGTCAAATTTGACCTCATGGAGTCTTCCACAAGGGTCGCTAACAACGAGGACCTCTTCCAGGGTCAATGGCGTCTGTAGATAGGTGATCAGGCTGTCAAGGTTCTTTGGTGTGGGTGTTGAGGGTCTTCGCGGTCAGACAAAGCGAGGTAACCAGCTGATCAGGTCGGCGGGCTAGGCCTCCTCCTATGCATCCTGAGCCCGGGGCATCGCCCGCAGGGATTTGACATTTCTTGGGGAAGTCATGGGCTTCCCTCCCGCCCATTTTGTAGGTTTGGGGGGATTTCCTGAGCCTTGTTCTTTTTCTTTTCCTTTCATTGTGACCGGTGTGGAGATAACTTCTTCAGCTTCAAACTCAATCTCCAAAACTTCTTCAGTTTCTTGGTTCCCTGAAGTCACTGGTTTTGATGCTTCAGCCGGATTAATAGCCATCATCCTGGCTCAAGAGATAAATCCCAACCCTAAGTGGCTATTTTCAGAGGGCGTAGGATTCTCAAACATGAACAAAGCGTGATAGGCACAAATTAACTGAAGGTATGAAGTTGCAGAGCATAACCAAGAGAAGAGATACAGAACCTTCTTCTGATCTCACCTTTGTGTTTTATAGCCATAAGGATTAACCAACGGTCGAGCGAGCCTCATGTGAAACTTACCATTGGGTAAACGGTAACAATTCTGTGGAAAGCGCCACATTAATTGCTAGCCATTGGCTCCTTCCAACAGTATTTTTTTCTTTTTACCAAATGTTACTGTTCCAATGGCCTTTTTTCGCACTTCTTGTGCACCTAGCGCACCTTCTGTGCTTAGATTAAACACCTATACCTCCTGCACATCCTCCCACAACACAGGCCTGTTCCCCAAGTGCTTCAAAACCAGAGACATGTTCTTCTGACATTAGTCATCCCAAAATAACACAACATCCTTCGTAAGTATGTTTTTCAGAGGTGCTGAGTATGTTTTTCAGAGGTGTTGTGATCAGTGCATACTTTCGAATGAACTTCCTGTAATAACCTGCATGGATGAGGATTGAACACAGTTGTTTCCTTTTTGTAGAAGTTGCTAGATTTATGATAACCATGCCTATTGTATCCTCTTCCCCAATTGGAGCCAACGTAGGGTGCATCTCAATGCTACTTGTTCACAGCTTGAGTGGTCTGGTAACTGTGCGCATCTCCTTCAATTCTGAGATAGAGACAACACGTGGATCATCCTCACACTCCTTTAGGGCTAGGCTATGGTAGCTGATCATATCTGGTATCTGCATTGTTGGGGTTCCCATGTTTTGGCCAGATTGGCAAGACCAAAAGATGAGACAACATCAAACCACTTTCAAACCTTAGGATCTAGCCCTCCTAGGTCTATAGAGGGATCTCTCTATAATAGTCAAAGTATATTTGTCTTTGAAGCTCGAATGTTAAGATGTTAGGCTATTTATAGGCACAAGGTTTGTTTGTTTGATTTGTTTTGATTTGGTTGCTGGTTATCAGGAAAGAAGGGTTCAATGTAAGATGAGGATGATAAAAGAGGAAAAAGGCAGAGGTGAACTATTCCAGGAAATATTCAAAACCATTGGGAAATGGAGTCAGGAAAGGATTTGCTTGCTAATCAATAGGTAGGCTTTCAATTGGGTTAGTCATCTAAAACATAGGATCTTAAAGGATGATTGTGTGATATGGAAAAGGGGGAGGGGAGGATATAACACGGATTCAGAGCACAAAGTTAAAGACCAGTTGGTCACACAAGGATCCTAGTGGACAGGGCTAACTCTAATCCCCAGTGTTCCCAAATCTTCCAACTAAATCCTTAACAAGAAACATCTAAGAACAGATACATTTAATTCATACATCAGAGAGCAGGCAATAACATCCACTACACTATTTAAATGATCTGAAATCAATTCTTAGATAATACATTCAGAAGAGAAACATTAATGGCAAGGAGAGCATAAACATAGGGTACCTAACAAGGGTAAATCCTATGCCAATATTCTGATGCAAGCCAATAGAAACGAAGTGAAATGAATTAAAACACATAGTTAGGAAAACATCACCGCTGCTTTAGATCAGGATCCAAAGAAATGTGCTTGTCATATTAAATAGCAATACCAGTCAAGTACAACATTGCCAATAGTTGAATACTCAGTCTGAAATCATATTCCTCAGCCTATCTTACAACTTTACACAGAGACTGTGTCTCCAAAAGAAACTACTTGCAATTATTTGATAACTGATCAACAAACTTTACAATGAGTTTCTTCATGAATTTATAGCTCCAAAGGAGTAGAGGAGGTAGGTGAAGAACTAAATGCAGTATTAAACTTCTGAAAAGAAAGAGGGCTGAAGCCCATTCTGCTTAAATTATGGGCATTCAATTCCAGGTGTTCTTTGGGTGAACGAACGATCTTCTTCAGACTTCAGACTACTCTAATATGACTCTGATGTACTCTGACTGCAGTAATGTGTACTACTCTGGTGGATAAACAAAATGACTGAATGGACTGCCATGCTTGTGAAACAAATGCCCTGGTAGCTTTGGACTGTGGTTAAGGCGGAAATCTTCAGGAACACGGTAAATAATGAAACTGATATGGGCACTTCGTCCTTTGGGAAAATATGTTGATGTGAAACCCTGATATACATGGATTTCTATGTGTTGTACCTTCTGCATGATCCATGGGATCATTGATCTGGTGCTTTGCCTCTAAACCGTTGTATTAAGGCTCAAAACCTTCAATACCAAATGCTGAAATCCTTGATCATTAGCTGTTTTTTCTCCACTACTCCATAAATGTCTCGATCTGCAAAATCTGGGCTTTAATGGCACCGGATAGGTTTTTTGCGGAGATTTGAACTGTCGTGGGATAATATTTATGCCGCTGCTACCTTTCTGGGCATTTCTCTATAATACCAATTTCCAGATTTAATTCTGTCTGCGCAGCACACCATTAAAGTAGTACATATGAACCATGGTGGTTTTCTGCCTTTCTGAAACCCTGAAAAAACATGAAACCTGTTAAGAAAACAATGCATGGGGTCGGATGATGTGGATGTCTGCGTGGGTGATAGTGGAACTGCGGAGAAATGGCAGAAAAATGTTGTGGAATGGTAGAGAACAGAGATGGCGAAAGGTTGGCAGCCTGTGATAGAATTTAAATCAAAACCTTAAAAACGTAGACTCTTGAATCAAATATATGCAATGGGATGGGCGGATGTACGACGGACACATGTGGAGGTGACGTGGCGGGACAGGGCAATGGCGGAAAAGTCAACAGTGGGGAAAAAAATCTGGACCATCAGATCTCGGAGGAGATTGACGGTTGGACATGTGACGGAGGATGACGAACGGTGGGCCAGGAGTACGACGACCATGGATTAAACCCCGCGCAGCTTCTTTGAGCAATGATCGTTCGATGGGCGAGGACATATCTGACGGCTGATGGCGATATCGCTCCACATCCTGTATCGAAAGATAACATGCGATGAGCAAGCAGTTTTGGAATCGTACAGGAGCCACGTGTTGCAAGCTGAGTGGAATCGCTGGGCAATGGGAAAATACCGCCTGACCCCCAATAGCGGTGTGATGAAAAACAGGCTGTTTTATGGATAGTGCACGACGGGGACCACAGGGGCAGGTAGAGTCCGAACTGTCGGATCTGTGGGTAAATGGATGGTGATGGCATGCTCGGAGGAATGAACTGTGAACATGGGAGGTTGCAGGGGCTGCAATCGGCGTTCTATCTATACAGATCAACGGTTGAGAATGCTCCCGATAAACATATGATACAAGCGCCTTCGGGGCTAGCGCTCGGTCATAGCGCTGGGTTCTGTGGGGAAAATGTACAAGGGACTGGCGGGAAAGGGGCTAGGCCCTATTATAATGTTTGAAAGTGGGTTTTTCAACCCTTTCAATGGATTTTAAATTCATAAGAGGGTAACGATAGGAGGACTAAGGGGAAATTGGTAAAACAGAGGGCAAGGGTGGGATTTCATGGGGATATTGGGAAGTTTTAGGAGAGTAAGGGGAAGTTTAGGGGGAACAAAGGGGACTTTGAAAAAAGGAACCAAGGGGTAAAAATGAAGCATTTTGCAAGGGTATAAAGGGCAAAATAAAGCCTTTAGGAGCATAATTATTTATCAGCAAGGCCTATTGACTCAGAACAGCAGAGGGAAACAGTCACAAGGCAGGGAACCTGAAAAGGTTGCAAGGATGATGTGTTTTCAAGGGAAATGCATTCCTTGCAGGCTTATAAAACAAATTAGCCCCTTGCTTGCTTGTCAAGGAATTTGTAAGGGGCTAACAGTGGCTCCACATGGGGATGGCTTCTTCTTGAAGGAGTCAAGAATTCAGAGAATAGATCTTTGGTGTAGGCTAGGTGCCTTCTGCTTTACACATCCCTTTCTTTCTTTAGCTCAGCTGCCACAATATGAAGACATTACATCAGCAGAAAAAATTTCCCAACAAACTACCTACCCACACTACAATCGTAGCATTTTTTCTTCTTCTAGGGTGCATTTGAGCTAGTAGACCCTTTACGTCCTTTATTTTTATAACAGAAAATAAACCTATTCTATTTCTACCCTTATTGCTCCATGAGACCAGATTAGACTGTTGGTCTCATATGTTTCTCTACCTAATCTAATATCTTCTTGGATTAAACTGTCCAGCAGATTTTTTCTCTATAGTCTACGACAGAAATTGAAAAAGAGTCAAGCCAGGATTAGACTGTCTGACTTACTGTGGGTCCAAGGCATAAAGGCAGTTGCACATGGACAAAATTTGCACAAATTGAAAACAAAACTGTGAAGGCTTGAGATCTGAAACTTGAAGTATCCTTCTTCTCTTTGTGACTCAAGTTTTCAGCATGTTAGAGTCACTTCTTTTCTTCATTTCAGCTCTAGTTTTGGGCATGTTAGAGATGATTCTCATTTCTTCTTTGCTGGTCCAGATTTTGAGCATGTTAGGACCAGCTGTATTTACTTTCTTTGGCTCAGGTTTTGATCATATTAGAGACAATATTTTGCACTTCTGAGGTTCATGTTTTGAGCATGTATGAACCTCTCCTTTCCTCTGTTTTTTGAAACATTTTCTCCTTTTTCTTCAAAATAAAAAAATGCAATGGTATGTACAATGGAAATGAAACTGGAAATTGAAAATCAGCAGAAGTAGTGTTTGAGCATCCTGCCATTGACAGGACCCCCAAACAGCTCTGTACCATCTAATTCTTGTAGGAAGAAGGCATTTGGACCCACAGTGGCCTGGATGATGTATGGCCCTTGCCATAAACTGTCAAACTTGCTGTGTTTTCCTTTATCCTCTCTCCTTGAGTCCCACTTCAGAACTTTGCCTCCAATTTTGAAATCAGCAGCTTTGGTTCTCTTTTCAAACAACCTCTTTATGTTTTCCTAAACTCTGATAGCTCTACTATAAACCTCTTCCCTTGTTTGCTGGAGATGGATTTTCTGGTTTATTCTCCTCATCATACTGTCTTCTTCTGTTTGAATCTCCTAGACCAGTTTGATTACTGGTACCCCAAGGCTGGTGGAAAATACCACTTCTGTTCCATAGACAAGCTGATAAGGTGACATGCCAATAGATTTATTTGTTGTAAGCCTGTCAGCCCACAAGGCATGTACTAAATTTTTATGCCATGACTTTTTGTTCTCTTCCAACAGCTTCTTGATGATGATCACTAGGCCCTTGTTTGATGATTCAGCTAATCCATTACCTTGAGGGTAATAGGTAGTTGAATTACCAAGTGCTATTTGATACCTGTGACAAAAATCGACCATTTTCTTGGATCCGAAAGCAACAGCATTATCAGTGATTATTTTCCTCAGGCAACCAAACCGAGAGAGGATATGATCTTCTAGGAACCTAATGATGACTGAATCTGTGGCATTCCTAGTGGGTATGGCCTCTATCCACTTAGTGAAGTATTCTGTGGCTATTAGGATCCATTTGTGTTGTGCAGAAGAAGCAGGTTGAATCTCCGTTATTAAATCTAGGCCCCATTTGAGAAAGGGACCTTCAACAGTGATGGGTTGTAGAGGTAGGGGAAGGAGTTTTCTTTTGCCTTCAAAAATCTGGCATTTGTGGCAGGAAATTATCATCTTATGGATATCATTAAAGAGTGTGGGCCAATAGTAGCCAACTCTGAGTATTTTTTTTGCAGTGGCTTTCCAACTCAGGTGGCCTCCACATTCTCCAGCATGGAATTCTTGTTTAATCCTCTCCGCCTCGTTTTCAGGAAAACATTTAAGCAATAGGCCATTTGGGTTCTTCCAATATAAGCAGTTATTCAATATGCAATAGCTCCTGGATTTTATCTTTAAGAATTTGGCCTTAGCCTTTGACAGTTCAGGCAAGGCATTGAGGTGTGTAAGCACATACAGAATGTCAGAATACCAAGGAGAGCTCTGAAAATTTTTCTCAACAGTGGGATCAGGAAATTCTTGATGCTCATCCAAGGTATTTACCATGTTAATGTCTAGGGCTTGTAAGTTTTATTCGGCCATTAATTATGCTAAGCCCTGACCTTTAATCAGTTTGGTGGGTTTTATCTCGAGGTCATATTCTAAAATCACAGCGATCCATTTGCCCCTCTTTCCATCAGGATCTTGGGACAATATATCTTTGACAACTATGTTAGGCACATAAGATATGGTATGAGAATGCAATATGTACACCCTGAAGTCCTTTAAGGCCTTGATTAAGGCATAGGCTTGTTTTTCCATTATGTTGTATTTCAAGGGTGCATCCCTTAGTGTTTTGCTGAAAAAGGAAATTTCCTGTTCCATTCCCTCTGTGTTTTTCTGCAGCAAGACTGCAGCCACTATATGCTCAAAGGCAAATGAAAAGATCAGGAAATCTTTAGAGAAATCTAGGCTGATTAGAATAGGAGCTTGGGTGAATGCAAGTTTTACTGATTCAAAAGATTTTTTAGCTCCAACAGTCCATTTAACTCCTTCACCTTTCTTTAGCATGTTAGTCATATTCCTAAGGTGTTTAGCCAGGTTTGGGATAAATCTCCTAAGGAAGTTGATTTTCCCAATGAAGGATTGTAATTCTTTGATGTTTCTTGGGTGTATGATTTGTAGTATTCCCTCAACTCTCTGTGGGTCTATCCTGATTCCCTTTTCGGATATAATGTGGCCAAGAAGTTTACCTTCTTGCAGCAAAAATACAGTCTTTTTGGGATTCAATGACAGACCAAACCTTCTGCATTTTTCAAACACCTTCCTCAAATGTTTCAGGTGTTATTCTTCAGTCTTAGAATAGACTGTTATGTCATCTAAGTAAATAACAATGAAGTGCCCTATCTCATCTGAAAAATCTATATCCTTTGCTCTTTGGAAGGCTGCCCCAGCGTTCATCAGTCCAAAGGGAATTTTTACATACATAAAGGTGCCCCATGGAGTGGTAAAGGTTGTTTTGAGTTGGTCTTCTGGGATTACTAAGACTTGATTGTAACCTGAGAAACCATCTAGCAGGGAGATTCTCTTAGAGCCTACTACTTTCTGAAGAATGTGTTCCATTTTTGGCAGAGGGTAGTTATCTTTGAGCGAGGCTCTATTGAGATTTCTAAAGTCTATACACAGCCTGATATCCCCTGTTTTCTTTCTCACGGCCACTAAATTTGATGCCCAGTCAGAGAACCTCACAGGAACTATTATGCCTGCCTCATACATCTTTTTAATCTCTTTTTCAACTGCAGGAAATTGTTTTTGGTTTATCCTACGAAGTTTCTTCCTGAAAGGTTTCTGATTTTCCTTTAAAGGTATTTTATGTTGAATGATGTTCATGTCATAAGCCTTTAAGTCTTCGTAGCTCCAAGCAAACACATCAATAAATTCTTTGAAAAGGTCAATGTATTTCTTTTTCATGTTTGCCGAGAGAGACTTAGCTAATTTAATCATTTTGGGCTTATCTTCATTGCCTATATTGCATTCTTCTACGTCAGAGTCTGCATGCTCTATGGTAGGCTTTTTAGCTACATCATCAAAGTCAAAGAGGTCCTCTAAGGGTGCCAGGCCTCTAGGTATATTCTTATCTTTGGCCTGCAGCACCTCCATCTCCTCATTTTCTTGTGTTTTCACAATTCCTGTTTCAATTTCCAGTTTCTTCGTTTAAAGTGTTTATCTCTATGTTACAGGGTGTCTCCTCCTCATCTGAGGATTCTTCACTTAGGTAGCTACTGTCAGATTTAGAGTCCAAATCAGGAAATTCAAACTCATTCCTACCAATCAGGAAATCTTCAATTTGTTTATCTCCTTCAAAAACCTGCCAATATTTTTCATTGTCCGGCACTGCAGGTCTGAATTTGGTCTGAATGATGATCTGTTGGTCACTGGGAGTCTTAGGATAGGAACTAGCTAGGCAAGCTAATCCGTTTTCAATGACATTTTGACTCCTAGGAACAAACACTAATTTGTATTCGAAAAATGTTTTCAGTAAATCCATAGTGTCGTTCCTGTAGGCTCGCAGTCTAGGATGTTTTTCTGTATATTCACCATTCACCTGTTTAATAATCAGCTCAGAGTATCCACGCACGGTTATCCTATGGGCTCCTAATTTTCTCAGCAGGTTCAAGCCTAGGATAAGGGCCTCTTATTTTGCAACATTGTTTGTACATTTGAAGTGCAGGTTGCAGGCATGGCTTTCTGCATAATCACTCTTTGTGTTATGTATCCACACTCCTGCCCCAACAGCTCTTCTTATGCAGGACCCATCGAAACTCATTTCCCACAGGGGTTCACGCTCATTTTTTTTATCATTCCTTTCCCTACAGCTGGGTTCACCATTATGTTGTGTTATAGGGTCTACACTAGGTTGTGGGCTGTTTAGTTTTTCGTTATGGATGTGGAAGTCAGAGAGGTGACTAGTTGGCTAATTGCATTCTATTTCTGATTCACTTTGCGTTGTTGTTTCAGTGCACTGTTCAAAGTTTTCTATGTCTTCCTCCTCTGAGTCTAGGGTAGCCATTATGTTAAAGTCCATTGGCTCTATTTCATCATGTGTAACTTTACTTGTATCTACGTTTTCAAATTCTGGTCCCCCCAAAGATTCATCATTACAGAAGATAAAGGAATCCATGTCTGTATGTACAGAGTATAGAGGAGAATTTTCAGGCTTTTCAGGGCTACTAACCAGGAGTTTCATTTGTGCTTCCCTGTACAGTCTTCTAAGTTGGCCAAAGATTGGGATGGTGGCATAAGCCCCATCCATCTGCATTGTTCCTTGTAGTTGGGCTCCCCATTATCTTGATAATAACATGCCATATTTGGGTGGCACATTTGCCACAAAAACATCCATGACCATGCATTTTTCTGGAATCTGGGCAAGGCTCACACATAAATCTTTGATTAGGCCAAGACACTTTACTCTAATAGAGTCAAAAGAATATAGGTCTTTATAGGGACAGGTTATATCTAGGCCTAATCTTTCCATCACTACTTTAGGCATCAGGTTGTGTGATGCCCCAGAATCATGCATTGTGTTGTGGAGGATCTTATCATGGACATTAAGACTGATATAAAAAGGGGGCACTACCCCTTCCTGAAACTTTCCTTCTATCTTTGGACCAAACATAAGGGAAGGTTGATCATCACTCAGATTTATAGTGTCACTGTTCTCTCCTAAATTTAATGCTTTAAAAATTTAGCCTTTATATACATCCGGAGTGGCCAGCTTAGAGAGTGGGACAGAGATTTTAATCTTTGCAATCTCACTTTCCAAGTTCAAAGTGGACTGACTCTTAGGAAAGTTCAACTCTGTTTTGCTAGCCACTACCTTGGTGGCTGAATCAGTGTGCTGATTCTCACTATGTACAATGTTTGAAACTATTTTATCAGGAGCACTAACTATAGTGTCAGTGCTACTAGTTGTTCTACCCTGTGTGTCAGTGTTTTGGTTGTATTTTTCCTTGTTCTTTCCAGAGCTCTCAGCTACTGATTTGTTACTTTCAGCAGTTGCTTTAGAAGTTTTCTCAGGCCTTTTCTTGATGGTGACCTTAGAAGCTTTTGGTTTGGCAATTTCTTGGCTCTTTTTGCTTCTAAGTTCATATTTCTCTCTAACCTGCATCATGGCATTTTCAAACCCT
This sequence comes from Pinus albicaulis, assembly GCA_034641835.2. NCBI lineage: Eukaryota > Viridiplantae > Streptophyta > Pinopsida > Pinales > Pinaceae > Pinus > Pinus albicaulis. The sequence continues at coordinate 40,101,012 of CM076570.1, read as the reverse complement.
AACCTGTAATTTTTAGATTCTAACCATTCCTCCTCCCAACCAGAGGGTGAGGGATGATATTATTCTGAGTAACAGTTATGGATTGAATCTTCCATTTCAAACATGTTTATTTTGTTTCCCTCAGACTCTTCTATGATTCCTTCATCTTCACCGAGAAAATTCTCTTGGAATGGGGGAATAACTTGCTGATCTGATTCTCTTTGTCTGTTGGGGGTGTTATTGTTCCTTCTAAAGTTTTGGTTCTAGTTTTGGTTTCTATTTTGGTTACTGATTGTGACAACCATTTTTTCCATCATTTGTTGTACCTTTTCCACATTTTTAGACAATTTATCATAATTTTTCTCAGATGAGGAAGCTACATTGTCATCTCTGTATGTTACCCTCTTCTCAGATCTCAGTCTTGCTTTTTTCTCAATCAGATTTTCCTCTATGTTCACTGCTCCTTTCTGCATGTCCTCCAATGTGTTGTACTCTTTATCCCTAAGCTCATAGGCCATGTCAACATCAAATCCTTCGGGGTATTTTGCTAAAGCCATGCCTTGTGGAGGTTTCATATATGGAGGGAGGGCATTGTAAATGTTGTTAAATCTTGTTGTGTAATCATGGACACTCTCTCCTATGTTTCTTTTAAGGCTCATGTATTCTACTAAGAGTTGGCGAGGGTTAGCCTTAGTTTCCCATTTGTTTATGAAATTCCGATATAAAGCTGGAAGATCATTGATGCTACCTGGAGGTAGGCCCTTAAACCATTTCTTCACATCACCCCCTAAGCTCTGGGAAAATATTCTCATCTTGACTGTATCATCATCTATTTCCATGTAGTCAAAAGAATCCTCCATCTTATCTACATGCTGCTGGGCTGTGATGGACTCTTTTGCAGTGAAGTGTGGGATATTTGACTGATAATCATTTGGTAAGGGTACTAGAGGTTGGGGTAAAACCAAAGGCGCATACCAGGCTGCCATAATGATGTTATAATGGGGTAAAGGGTTGGCTTGAGAAGCTGATATATGGATGACAGGGACGCTAGGACCAGCAGAAGTCTGTTGAGAAAATTTAGGATGACTGAGCCCCAAGTTCTGAATAAAGTGAATGTCAGGGGGTGTGGATGGAGGAGTCTCCTTGTGCCTAACGTGTTTACCACTTTGGGGTGGTGAACCAGGAAACTCAAGGTCTAGCTGATCTAAAGCATTGAATGACCTAGTTCTGGGTAAGCCATTTGGTAGATCTAGGTTAAAAAATGGGTATGTTAGAGCTGTAAGGTATTCTGGAGCAGAGTTAGATCTATGGATGTGGCTGGAAATAGTTGGTCTTTTAGATGTAGGAGATCTCTTGAGGATGCTCTTAGGGTTATCAACTATTTCAGGTGGGTCTGAGTTAGGGTAAGCTCTTGTATGAATGGTTCTAGAAGCCAGAATGTTGTTTTCTGACTAAGTAGCTTAACCCTACTTGTTACTACTATTGTGGTTGATGTTGTTATGGAGGCTGGTCTCCCAGTGGAGTCTAATGTGAACCAAGATAATAAGTAGGCCTACTGATCACGAGTGGAGTCCTTAAATCGTTTAGGAAGCTTGGACTCACCAGGTGGAAGGTTCAAGATGTTTTTGGAGGGTACACTATCCACCACAGTGCCTATGAGATGTCCCCTTTCAGGGGATATCTTCCAAACACAGCAAACTCTAACCAGATATTGACTGGGAGGGCATTTACCAGATATGTCATGTCTGAAAGAGTGTGAGATCTGGAGGCTACCTGGCCCTTTCCAAACACTGTCCAAGAGTATGGGAGAACACAAAAAATGGTATAGAGGTTGATGTGCGAATAGGAATGTTTAACTGCCAACCTAACCAGAGATTCTGGGTTCGATCCCCAGCGGAGTCGCCATTATGTTGGGGTTCCCATGTTTTGGCCAGATTGGCAAGACCAAAAGATGAGACAACATCAAACCACTTTCAGACCTTAGGATCTAGCCCTCCTATGTCTAGAGAGGGATCTCTCTATATTAGTCAAAGTATATTTGTCTTTGAAGCTCAAATGTTAAGATGTTAGGCTAGTTATAGGCACAAGGTTTGTTTGTTTGATTTTTTTTTTATTTGGTTGTTGGTTATTAGGAAAGAAGGGCTCAATGTAAGACAAGGATGATCAAAGAGGAAAAAGGCAGAGGTGAAGTATTCCAGGAAATATTCAAAACCATTGGGTAATGGAGTCAGGAAAGGATTTGCTTGCTAATCAATAGGCAGGCTTTCAATTGGGCTAGTCATCTAAAACATAGGATCTTAAAGGATGATTGTGTGATATGGAAAAGGGGGAGGGGAGAACATAACACGGATTCAGAGCACAAAGTTAAAGACCAGCTGGTCGCACACGGATCCTAGTGGACAGGGCTAACTCTAATCCCCAGTGTTCCCAAATCTTCCAACTAAATCCTTAACCAGAAACATCTAAGAACAGATACATTTAATTCATACATCAGAGAACAGGAAATAACATCCACTACACTGGTTAAATTATCTGAAATCAATTCTTAGATAATACATTCAGAAGAGAAACATCAATGGCAAGGAGAGCAGAAACATAGGGTACCTAACAAGGGTAAATCCTATGCCAATATTATGATGCAAGCCAGTAGAAACGAAGTGAAATGAATTAAAACACATAGTTAGGAAAACATCACCACTGCTTTAGATCAGGATCCAAAGAAATGTGCTTGTCATATTAAATAGCAATACCAGTCAAGTACAACATTGCCAATAGCTGAATACTCAGTCTGAAATCATATTCCTCAGCCTATCTTACAACTTTACAGAGAGACTGTGTCTCCAAAAGAAACTACTTGCAATTCTCTGATAACTGATCAAAAACCTTTACAATGAGTTTCTTCATGAATTTATAGCTCCGGAGGAGTAGAGGAGGTAGGTGAAGAACTAAATGCAGTATTAAACTTCTGAAAAGAAAGAGGGCCGAAGCCCATTCTGCTTAAATTCTGGGCATTCAATTCCAAGTGTTCTTTGGGTGAACGAACGATCTTCTTCAGAATTCAAACTACTCTGATATGACTTTGATGTACTCTGACTGCAGTATTGTGTAGTACTCTGGTGCATAAACAAAATGACTGAATGGACTGCCATGCTTGTGAAACAAATGCCCTGGTAGCTTTGGAATGTGGTTAAGGCAGAAATCTTCAGGAACACGGTAAATAATGAAACTGATATGGGCACTTCATCCTTTGGGACAATCTGCTGATGTGAAACCCTGATATACATGGATTTCTGTGTGCTGTACCTTCTGCATGATCCATGGGATCATTGATCTGGTGCTTTGCCTCTAAACCGCTATATTAAGGCTCAAAACCTTCAATACTGAACGCTGAAATCCTTAATCATTAGCCGGTTTTTCTCCACTGCTCCATAAATGTATCGATCTACAAAATATAGGCTTCAATGGTGCCAAATAGGTTTTTTGCGGAGATTTGAACTGTCCTGGGATAATATTTATGCCGCCGCTACCTTTCCAGGCATTTCTCTGTAGTACCAGTTTCTGGATTTAATTTTGTCTGCGCAGCACGCCATTAAAGTAGTACATATGAACCATAGCGGTTTTCTGTCTTTTTGAAACCCTGCAAAAACACGAAGCTTGTTAATAAAACAATGCATGGGGTCGGATGATGTGGATGTCTGTGTGGGTGATAGTGGAACTGCGGAGAAATGGCGGAAAAATGTCGTGGAATGGTAGAGAACATAGATGGCGAAAGGTTGGTGGCCTGTGATAGAATTTAAATGAAAACCTTAAAAACGTCGACTCTTGAATCAAATATTTGCAATGGGATGGGCAGATGTACGGCGGACACACGTCGAGGTGACGTGGTAGGACTAGGCGATGGCAGAAAATTCAACAGCGGGGAAACAAATCTGGACTGTCAGATCTCAGAGGAGATCGACGGTTGGAAATGCTACGGAGGATGACGAACGGTGGGCCAGGATTATGGCGACCATGGATTAAACCCTGCTTAGCTTTGTTGAGCGATGACTTTTGGATGGGCGAGGACAGATCTGACGGCTGATGGCGATATCGCTCCGCGTCCTGTACCGAAAGATAATGTGCGATGAGCAAGCGGTTTTGGAATCGTACTGGAGCCACGCGTCGCAAGCTGAGTGGAATCACTGGGAAATGGGAAAATACCGCCCGACCCCCAATAGTGGTGCGATGAAAACTGGGCTGTTTTATGGATAGTGCGTGGTGGGGACCACAGGGGTAGGTAGAGTCTGAACCATCGGATCTGCGAGTAAATGGATGGCGATGGCGCAATCAGAGGAATGAACTATGAACATGGGAGGTTGTGGGGGCCATGATCGTCATCCGAACTGTACAGATCAATGGTTAAGAATGCTCCCGATAAACATATGAGACAAGCGCCTTTGGGGCTAGCGCTCGGTCATAGCGCTGGGTTCTATGGGGAAAATGTACAGGGGACTGGCGGGAAAGGGGCTAGGCCCTATTATAATGTTTGAAAGTGGGTTTTTCAGCCCTTTCAATGGATTTTAAAGCCATAAGAGGGTAACGATAGGAGGACTAAGGGGAAATTGGTAAAACAGAGGGCAAGGGTGGGATTTAATGGGGATATTGGAAAGTTTTAGGAGAGTAAAGGGAATTTTAGGGGGAACAAAGGGGACTTTGACAAAAGGAACCAAGGGGTGAAAATGAAGCATTTTGCAAGGGTATAAAGGGCAGAATAAAGCCTTTAGGAGCATAATTCTTTATCAGCAAGGCCTATTGACTCAGAACAACAGAGGGAAACAATCACAAGGCATGGAACCTGAAAAGGCTGCAAGGATGATGTGTTTTCAAGGGAAATTCATTCCTTGCAGGCTTATAAAACAAACTATCCCCTTGCTTGCTTGTCAAGGAATTTATAAGGGGTTAACATGCGTCTGCCATGTTGGCACCTCAGGTGCGACATACGGGGGTGACTCACACCATACCGCCGTATTAGTGTCCTGTAGAGCTGCGTTAAGCACCTTCGTTTCACCATCTAACCTAAATTCCCCCATAAATTCATCCTTCAATGTCTCCCAGTTATGGGTGTGCTGATGTAGCTCTGCATCAAAATACCATGCAGTGGGAAGTGGTCCTAAGGCATGAATAAATAGATGAACCTACTATGTCGTAGTCCTGTCGCACCATTGCTCCATCCAAGCGAACAGATACTCACGCAGGTCTCCTTGGCCGAGGTATGTTTGGACACACAGGTGAGCGAGTGGTTAAAATCACAAGATCATCATATCCCAACACTCTTCCCAGTCCTGAAACACCTTCCTATGTGTGTCTCACCACCACATAGGTGAGCGGGTGGTTCAAATCACAGGATCATCATATCCCAGCACTCTTCCCAGTCCTGAAACACCTTCCTATGTGTGTCTCACCACCACGTAGGTGTTTTACGCATGGTGAGATTAAGGGCCCATACCCTTCGTCCCCTTGGAACCTTAGCTTCAAATTCTCACAAAATCTCCCTAATATTACCAGAACCATAAAAATAAGGTAGGTCTCTTACCTTTGAGGAAATGCAGCGGAAGTCCTTTATGACCTCAAGACATCGCAGTGCAGAGACATCAGGTAACCAATTTTACTAGTTCTCCATCTCCCCGTCAGATTCAGATAAGCAATCACTATCATTTTCCTAGCAGAGTACACCATATATTATGGGGTTGATCCAATGTTCATCCTACGTAGTCAACTTATAAATGTGATCTACATCTTCTTCATCGCGCACCAGCTCTGTATGTCGTTCGCCCTCCGTAGGATCTAATGGTACTATCACCCTTATACCGTTATTTTCAAACAACATGCTTCTCTTCTTCAAGTTAATGATTCCTCCCATATCGATGGCCCAATCCAAGCCTAGGATTGCAGGGTAGGGGTCTGCATATTCTACAATCTCAATTACTTCAAAATTAGCCCAGACCTTGACCCCTATGATATCTACCACAATCTTCGATAGTCTCCCCAAGGGTATGATATTTTGTTGATTGGCCATACATAGCTAGATAGTGGACCACTCCAGCTTAGGTTCTGCCATTCGTTGCCATGTTTTCTTTGGTAGTACATTCGCATCTGACCCCAGGTCCAAAATAACCTGATCCATTTCGTAGTCACCGATCTGCGCGGTCAACCGCATCTCCCTACCAGTGCGTTTCTTATATCTGTAGAGTTGTGCACATCCTTGATTTCTGAGGGTAGGTTAGGTCATGCTGCGCAGCTATATATTAATTCCTAAAGTTTTTCCACAGCCTTTGGGTCACACAGCAGCTTCATACTTGCCTATAAAAAGGGTTTGACCTCCTCACCTGTCTTGAGGCCCGCAGGTACCTGGGCAATAGACGCCTCCACCTCAGCAAATTCTTTGCGAGCTATGAAAAATGTTTCTTTTTCCCTTCTTAGGTCCAAACCATCTTTTTTAACAACTTATTTTCAAATCAGAGGCTCAGTTGCAGCCTTCTCCTCAGATCCTCAAGTGGTCATTCCACTACGTGTCACGACATTCACGCTTGGAGCTTTGTCTCACAGTTCAGCCTTAACCCTTTGCACATTCTGCATATGTGTTGGTTGTTTCTCCTACATATTTTCTATCAATATTGGATAGTCTTCACTTGCATGGTTCATCTGTCTATAATATCAACATGACTGCCTTGTAGGGTTCAGGAAATCCCTTGCAAAGTGCCCAACTTCTCCACAGTTATAACAGATTAGCTTCCCTCATCTACGACCTGCACTTCCACCTCTTCCTCCTCCCCTACCCCTGGCTGGGGAGCCACTTGTCCTTGAGAGGGATCTTGGCGAGGACAGGTCCGACTATACCCTATAGAGGTTCCCTCGATTGATCATCAAATCATACTTCCGGTAGTTTTGTTCATCATGTCCTACCGACCTATAGAACCTGCACCATTGTTGCTTTACCTCTGGGACATACGCAGCAAGGCAAGGGTAGTGGTTTGTGTTGTGTAGCCCCGGTACATGAAAATCGTCGCACCATAGTGCTAGCCCACTTGATCCTGCAATTTCCCTAGGGTGCAATGGGCTAGGTCCCCCAGCCTGCATCTAGTCTGCTAACAGAGGACATTTATCCTTGGTGTGACAATTCGTCCTGCATCGTATGCACCATCTTTCAGGGCTAGCCTCTGTTCCTATTTCCTTTCGCAGATTCTGGACCTCCATGTGCATCGCCTCTAGTTTTCCTTAGATCTATTGGATGCCCAATTGAGTATCATCTTTGGGCACAACTTCTAACTTCATAGTAACCTCCAGGGATTTTTCCTATGATTCGAAATTTTGGTGACCCATAGGTACGCACAGGTGCGGCAGAAGCATAGCGATGAACCATTCCGTGTGTTTTTTGTCGTCATACAGAAATCCTCCTTCCCTGATCACCTTCTTCAGTCGTTGATCGACCTTCCACATAGACTCAGAGGGCCCTTGCTTGAAATCCTTTAGGTCCACCACTATTTGTGAGTAGGACTTAGGCTTCTTGAACTATTGTTTTAAGGTGTTCTTAATCTCTTCAATGGTTGCGTTCGCATGCAGGCCGGTGTATCCCATGTACCGGTCTAGATCTCTTCCTTCAAATTCAAGGGACAGTTGTGCCCTTTTTAACACATCACTAGCTATGTTCTACGCAGTCCATACGAATCTTGCGATAAACCAGAACTGATCCATGTCTTCATCTCCCACACCCTTGAAGGTAGGTAACTTCATGTGCACAACCATGCCATAATCTGGTGGTGGCGGAGGTGTAAGTGAGTTCTTTCCCCTATGCTCGTTTAAAAGTGGTGTGGTTGGAGGACTCTACACAACTACTTCTCTTACCAAACTGTAGAAGGATCTATCTCCTTCTTGGTTGGTTCAATAGTATTTGCCACTTCATGTTGTACTCCCATCTAGATTAGAGGTCATTCACTCAGTGTGGCTACACAGAATACTCTCTTCGCATAGTAATATCTTGATCAGTAAGGTTTTCAGAAAGCCACTCCTGTTCACAATTTCTACAAAGAATATCCCTTAGATCTTTGTGAAAATATACTTGTTCTTCCACTCTTTGGCGGTCAAATTCTTACTTCAGTTTTCTTTTACTGTGAATTCATGGACATGTTTTTCAAACCATTTATCGATTTCTTTTCTTTCAGGTTTTCAATATGACCTTGGCATTACCCGATCCCTCTCTCAAAATGCTCCCAGTCCCGGCAACGAAACCATTTGTTGGCTCGAGGGATCCTGACCTAGGTTCGAAGGTGAAGGTTTGCCAACAAACCCCTATACTACTACCCTTTCAATAGTGACCCACTTGCGCAGGCCAAAGTCTCACCCAAAGTAGTATGGGAGGGTGTTGGAACCAGGTTTCCACACCCTGGGAGAGGGTAGGTAAGTCAAGCAGAGCTACATTCAACCTTATAATTACCAAATCTTATATCACAGAGCCCAGATCTACTGATATCCTTCACATCCACATGCGAAATAATTATAATCATAGTAACTAATAGATCATATACTTATAGAACATTTAATGCATCTATCACAGGTATTCTTACATAAAGTATAACAAAACAGATCCAACTCGCAGCATAAACAATAACACAATTACTTTCACAGCTTAATCAATAACATAGAAGCATACATACTCAATAAGATATCACAGATTTGCATCAGCAGTAAGTCCAATAGATTCATACATTTCAACAGCCTTCCTCATTCATTAATCCTTCAGATCTACTTACAATACCCAAAACCCAACTTGTGCACACAGCAGCAGGGTTTGCACATAGCAGGATAGAGGATCTCTACGCACATGGCCAGGAAGAGTCCTTACCCAACCAACCCTAAAATATATAACAGTTCACATGTAGCATCAATTCCCCAAATCATTTCCTCTTTTACAACTCAAAATGTTCATATATTTATAAAAAAATAGCCTAATCTTTCCTGTGTTCCGCAAACTGTGGTTTGTGTATTCTAGGTCTACCTTTTGACCCGTTACAATGCTTTTGGAGCTTTGACCCACCCCAAAACCCCTGAATTAGACTAAAATATGCCAAAAATATACAAAATTACTCAAAAATATCACAATTCGCAGCCTTTGGATGACCCTGTTCCAACAAAAGCGTTGATAGTTTTGTAGCGCAAACAGTCAAATTTACACCACTGACGCTACAAAAGTGTGGTTTTGTAGCTGTCTTGTCAGTTGAGTTGTCAAATGTCAGAAACCATTGGGGAAGGGTAAGATAGATGCCTGTTGAGTCATGTAATGATGATATTGAAGTACATACCCACGTTTACAGTCATCATGGTCAGTGTAAGTTATGAATAAGCCATCATTTTCAGTTATGAGAGGACATTTAAATTTCAAATTCTTTCCTAATTAATCATTCTCATTCCTTTTTCCTCCATGCGTAATATCTGAGCTCTGAAGCATTATTGTATCAAGCCAAACTTGTGGTTGGTTCTTTCAAAGGGTTTATTACATCCATATCAAGCGAGGTTGATACATTTATATCAAGCGATGATGATAAATTTATATCAAGCGAGGCTAAAAGATTTATATCAAGCAAGACTATGAGGTTCACTGAAGAACTATGGCAGAGGAAAGAAAAATACACAGAGGAGGACGGTGCTTAAGGCATGAACCTGAAGACATCAAAGCAATAGCCGAAGACCCAGTAGTAATGGAAGCATTCAGAAAAGAACGTTGCCTGTAATTTTGTGAGAAATTGCAAGGCTGTCATACATAGGTATCGAAGGAATTTGATATGAATTTCAGTGGAACAGCCACTAAAGTGGGGATACTAAGTTTTTCTATCACACCAAAGGTCATTGCTGTTGTTACAGGAATTCCAAGAGGTCAAGAAACCTGGTTCAAAGAATTCAAATTTAATATGTAATGGTGTAAAGAGTTCATGAAGCCTGAGAACGTTGAGATGGATCTCAACAGTGCTATTCCAAGAAGCTGCATCAAATATAATTATTCAAAGTTGTTGCTCATCATCTAGAAATACTTTACCTGTGAAGGCAGATATCAAAATTTTTATTCATACCATTTCAAATTACTTTTACACTTCACTGGTAAGATTTCCCTTGACTTAATTTTTTATCTGCATAGAAGTCTTTCAAAGATGGCTAATAACATTCAAGCAAAGCCTGAGGGGAGTGAGACATCATTGTTTCATCATGGGTTAATAAAATTACTGATTTTAGATGAACTTCAAAGGCTAGGAAGAGATTGGTCCTCATTCTTGTTTGTTAATGGTTTCGAGTTGGATTCTTTAACTCCTGCAAAAAAATCTAAACGTAAGAAAGTCTCATCACCACTAGCAGCAGAACAGAGCCAACCTTTGGTGGCAAAACCAAAAGAACCTGTAAGAGTTAAGCCAAGTAAGCAAGATAAGAAAAAATTATAGCAAGTGCATAGTATTGACACACCAACTTCCCTACCTGCACAAAAATCAAAGGTGGTCAAGCATACAAAACAAAAACAAGCTACTAGCAAGCAAGAGACCAAAAGAATGAATAGAAGCCAAACAGTGGGTTTGAAAGAAAAGACAGTAGCTACAGAATACAGAGCAGTAATAAAGGGAAATCTAGAGGATATTCTTCATGCCATTGACATAGAGGAAAAACCTATTGTCCAAGCTAAATTTATAGGAGAAGGTGGGAAGAAGTTGAAAAAGGAAAATTCTGCAAAGAGATTAGAGTTTGAGGGAGAAGATGCAGGTTTCATTTTTCAAGCAAGAAAACCTATGACAAGGCATGCTAAGAGATTGATGGAGAGTAGAAAAGAAGTCCAAATACCCACTGAGACATCTCAATCACCTAAGGATATTATTGACCTCTCATCACCTACAGTAAAGGATACAATCAGCAAATTAAAAAAAAAGGAAAAGAGAAAGTGATAGAAAAGACAAAGTTGCAGTTCCTTGAGGAAAAGTTGAAATTGGAAAATCAAGAAATTGCTGCCATGAAAAAGGAAGCTAGGAAACACAGTGTTGAAAAAATGCAATTTGAAAAAATGAAGGCAATTTGGGAAAAACAAGTTGATACTGTCTCTAAAGACTTAGACAATACACATGAGTTTGTCAAGTGGGAATTTCTAGCAAGAGAAGAAGCTAAACATGTAAGAAAGTTGAACACTCATCTGAGAGCTACTAATAAAAGTCTTAAAGATCAGGTAAAGGATTTACAAGAACAACTCGAAATGATTCATGATTAAATGCAAAGGAAATGTATCAAAATGACAGTAATTGAAGAACCATTAAGCCAACCAATTGTAATTGAGGAATAAATGCCTCAAGGAATCTAAAATGAAGATGGTTTATGTTTTTTAGATGATGAAGACAGGTTAAGTTATAAGTTTTTGGCAACTAAAACTTTCATTGGACAAAATTATGCAAAAAATTGTGTTTTTAGTAGTTTTCAGTAGTTTCATAGCACCTCGAGGCTTAAAAAGCAATAAAGTGCTACAAAACTGTTGTAGTTGTGCTTTTTTTTTCTGATCAGTGTTAAAGGTGTTAAGGGCTGAAAATTTTATGAGACATGTGTTGAAGGGTGATAAAGATGATGCAAGAGGAAAGATTTAGAATTTTTGAAGACAAAAGCTTGTAAGGCAGCGCTACAAAAAGCGCCACGAAAGTGTTGTATTTTTGTAGCACAATGTATTACATCTTTTGGAGCAGCCTTTGAAGTGGTTTTTGAATGCCTGGAGCTTATGGAGGAGTCATGGACTATGTCAAGCCATGGCTAAATATTCAATACCACAAATTAGAGATTAAATGATAGCGAAAATGTTTAAAGAAGAAAAAAGATCCTTTACCTAAAAAACAGGGTATTGTTTCCTATTTTTGAGGAGGTCAACTAAGTGGCCATGAAGAAATGAATGCCATTATCCAAATTTGACCATGTGATGACATACTTGTCAATGATGTAATTTCAAGTAGATAAGCTTGTTAAAAATAATAATAAGGAGTTTGAGTCCTTTCTGAAATAAGACTGTCAAGTAGGATAGGTGTCTTTTTTTAATAAATTTCATGTTTTATAGTTATGCAAGGTGTCAATGGACAGAAATTCGATGTATCTTGCCTAGAGGTAAATCATCTAAGGATGTAGGATCTCTATTTAGTTCCAGGGGTCAAATTTTTCAAGGGTTGGACATTTTTTGGCAAAATTGCAGCTTATGGTTAATTGAATGTTTTAGCTAATACAAAGATCTTTTACTTGACCAACTTGAGATTTTGAAGGAGTTTTTAGTGTTTTCCTATTTTATCTGTATCTCTCATATATCTCATTTGCTGTGGTGTTCATTTATATTACTCAAAATTCATCTATAAGATTCTCTGACTTCCTTTATAAGTGATTCGACTGTGTTTTTACATGTTTCATGTGTGTGTGTGTCTTATTACAAAAAAAATCTGATCTGCCTCAACTTCCATGTCAAGTAGACTCACTGAATCACTGAAAGCTTTGACTCCATAAGCCCAATGAATACATGCTGATTTTATTTTCAACCTTCATCTATTGTAATCATTTTATTTCCTAAATAGAGTTAGCTATCTATATCTTTATTCCACAACATTAACCCTTGAGAGAGCCCTCTTAGGCTGAGGAGGATAAGCCTCGGTCACAATATTGGTTTGAAATAGTTACATGAGATTGTCTGATCAAGCAACCTATCAGGTCCAATTTTTTGATAACATACACATAGTGCATGTGGTGTGGTGTACATGTGGCGTTGTGTAGGTGGTGTCATGTACATGTGGTATTATGTACATGTTGTGCAGATGGTGTTTTCTACATGTTGTACATGTGGTACTATTGTACATGTGGTATTGTGTGCATGTCATAAATGTTTTTTTGTAAACATGTGGTATTGTGTGTATGTTGTACATGTTGTTTTGTGTACATGTGGTACAAGGTATGTGCATTATGTAGTCGTGGTGTCATGATATGTGTATTTTTTGCATTGCACAGTGTATATGTATATGTATGTATTGTGTTCCATCGAACACTGTGTGTAGGTGTATGTGTTTTGTTGTACACTAGGTGTAGGTGTATGTATTGTGTTGCGTCAAACAATGGGTGTAGGTGTATGTGTTGTATCTCAAGTGTAGGTGCATGTATTATATGGTGATGTTTGTTGTGTGAGGTTGCATGTGTGTGATGCACACTATGTGTATGTGTATATGGTTGAAGAGAGAGAATTGGGTGTTTTTTGGGTGTGGAAACCGATCCGGTGTGCGTATGGAGAGGACAAAGCATTATGGTAGAAGCTAAGGATCGATTAAAGGATAAGTATCAGTATTTTATTTAAGTTTTATTATGCATGTGATCTTTGATTCTGACTCATGATGATTACGTGTGATATATGACTCTGGTTTATGATGGTTACATTTCATATAAGATTTTTATTTATGATGGTTGCATTTTGAGTTAATTGGATGTGATATGTTTATATATGATGATTGATCAAACAACTAGTTTGAATTTTTGTGATAGGAAGTGAGAAATATTACAAGAGTACCCTGTTAATGAGCTACCATTGAGGTATGATTTGAGTTCATTTCTATTCGTTTTGACTCTAATGGGAATTATGTGCTTGGTACATGGAGCATGGAAATTCTTGATTGGGTGATTGGAACTAACTACAAGAATTAGTAGCAGTAGGAAAAAGGAATTGAAACAGGAAACATTATGCTAGTCATTAGAGAACTTTGAGGTCTAAATGGTCCTCCCGAGAAAAAATGTACAACAAAATAAACTTTATAAGAACCAATAGGATTCAAGATGATGATGTCAACCATGGGGGAGGATTAATTTTGGGATAAAAGGTAAAAATATTAGTAAAATAATAAAATAATAAAACTACTTTTTTTTTAAATTTTATTTTCAACTATCTCCCCAAGTGCTTTATCACCTTGAGCAGTAGTACCTCGTTGGATGCAAAATTTAATTCTCATCCAAGAGTACCCATGTTGCATACCTTGATGGACCCTACTACACACAAAATGAGAAATACATGAAAAAATGTGATCGCAATAATTCGTGTAACAAGTTCCATCGAAAATATGCAACATGGGTACTCCTTGGACGAGGAATCAAATTTTGCATCCAACTAGTGTTCCCACTCGAAATTTGAGTAAAAACATAGGGAGACAAGTTGAAAATACGAGTTGAAAAAGTAGTTTTTTTCTTTTTTTCCCTCTAAAATTTGATGATGTAATCTAATCTTATTTTATTGTTTCCACTATTATTTTATAATTTCCTTAGGAGGCCCATTTTATACCTCAAAATTCCCTAATGAAAGTACTCCAAGAGTAGGGCCATTTTGGGACACTGATACCCAATAGTGTCCATTTATCGCCATGAGCATGCTATGACCGGTATGATGGTTTTGAGTAGGGATATGCTTTGGGTTTTGGACCTTTAGAAGTGAGGAATCCTTGCCAAGGGAGGGGTCTCCCAAGGGACTATGTAGAACAGAAGGGGATTTCTGCGGAATTGGAATGTGTGTGACTACAAGAAACGGGGTGACTAGATTGCCCGAGGGACTATATAGCAGAAAAGGTAAGGTCAAGGATTGAATTTTTTTGGTCATTAGCATTTCCAGATGGAATTATATGCACATTGGGAGTGTTCCCTAGATTAATGAGTTGGTACCTATTTATTGAAGAGGAAAAGTGGCGTAGGATTGTAGTATTGGACATTGGATGCAGACTTTGTATCTAGCAATGGATTCTGGACTTTCTTGGAAGGAGGTGAATATAGGTACTAATTTTGATGGTGGAGGTATGAGCCTTTTGATTCCCTTGTTGCAGATGCAAACATTGTATATTTCTATTTTTTGGTTAGAGAAAATGTGTATATGTGTATATGTATATTATTGTAAATATTGCATCAAGTTGGATTTATAAAGATCCATAAATAGTATGATTATTTGTTTGTTGAAGAGAATGTGGTTATTATTATCAATATCATAATCAATTGTGTTATAAAGCTCCAGTAAGCACTATGTTTGTCATGTTTTCAACAATGGTCATCATAAATACTGCAATGAGTTGTGATATAAATCTCCATGGGCAGTATGTTTTGTTTTTAAGTAGGTTTTCTGGTTGTAGGTGTCACTGAACACCAAGGAATGTGTTCCCCCAAGGGGGAGGGTTTTGTAACAAACCTGGTAAAAAATCCATGTAAAACAAAATACAAGACCAAGGTCATGGGACACGTATTCCAAGCTGAATGGTGGGAAAACACATCCTAGTGGGTGTTAATTTCAGTTTATTATGGCTAAGAAAATGGAAAAAGGATTTGGAAAGGCATGCGGTATTAATTGGCATTTTATTTATGAAAATAATGGAAATTAGGAGAAAATGAAGGCGAAAGGTCACATGTTTCATGTGAGGAGGAAATTGAAGAAAATAATGGAAAATGAAGAAAATAGAGGCCTCATTGATGATTATTACGTTTGATATATGACTTTTTTCCTCTGACTCATGATGATTACGTGTGATATATGACTCTGGTTTATGATGGTTACATTTCATATAAGATTTTTATTTATGATGGTTGCATTTTGAGTTAATTGGATGTGATATGTTTATATATGATGATTGATCAAACAACTAGTTTGAATTTTTGTGATAGGAAGTGAGCAATATTACAAGAGTACCCTGTTAATGAGCTACCATTGAGGTATGATTTGAGTTCATTTCTATTCGTTTTGACTCTAATGGGAATTATGTGCTTGGTACATGGAGCATGGAAATTCTTGATTGGGTGATTGGAACTAACTACAAGAATTAGTAGCAGTAGGAAAAAGGAATTGAAACAGGAAACATTATGCTAGTCATTAGAGATCTTTTGAGGTCTAAAATGGTCCTCCTGAGAAAAATGTACAAAAAAATAAACTTTATAAGAACCAATAGGATTCAAGATGATGATGTCAACCATGGGGGATGATTCATTATTTTTGGGATAAAAAGGTAAAAATATTATAAAATAATAAAATAATAAAACTACTTTTTCAACTTGTATTTTCAACTATCTCCCTAAGGTTTTACTCAAATTTTGAGCAGTAGTACTCGTTGGATGCAAAATTTAATTCCTCATCCAAGGAGTACCCATGTTGCATACCTTTGATGGACCCTACTACACACAAAATGAGAAATACATGAAAAAATGTGATCGCAATAATTCGGTGGCACAAGGTCCATCGAAATATGCAACATGGGTAATTGGACGAGGAATCAAATTTTGCATCCAACTAGTGTTCCCAATTAAAATTTGAGTAAAAACACAGGGAGATAAGTTGAAAATACGAGTTGAAAAAGTAGTTTTTTTCTTTTTTTCCCTCTAAAATTTGATGATGTAATCTAATCTTATTTTATTGTTTCCACTATTATTTTATAATTTCCTTAGGAGGCCCATTTTATACCTCAAAATTCCCTAATGAAAGTACTCCAAGAGTAGGGCCATTTTGGGACACTGATACCCAATAGTGTCCATTTATCGCCATGAGCATGCTATGACCGGTATGATGGTTTTGAGTAGGGATATGCTTTGGGTTTTGGACCTTTAGAAGTGAGGAATCCTTGCCAAGGGAGGGGTCTCCCAAGGGACTATGTAGAACAGAAGGGGATTTCTGCGGAATTGGAATGTGTGTGACTACAAGAAACGGGGTGACTAGATTGCCCGAGGGACTATATAGCAGAAAAGGTAAGGTCAAGGATTGAATTTTTTTGGTCATTAGCATTTCCAGATGGAATTATATGCACATTGGGAGTGTTCCCTAGAATAATGAGTTGGTACCTATTTATTGAAGAGGAAAAGTGGCGTAGGATTGTAGTATTGGACATTGGATGCAGACTTTGTATCTAGCAATGGATTCTGGACTTTCTTGGAAGGAGGTGAATATAGGTACTAATTTTGATGGTGGAGGTATGAGCCTTTTGATTCCCTTGTTGCAGATGCAAACATTGTATATTTCTATTTTTTGGTTAGAGAAAATGTGTATATGTGTATATGTATATATTATTGTAAATATTGCATCAAGTTGGATTTATAAAGATCCATAAATAGTATGATTATTTGTTTGTTGAAGAGAATGTGGTTATTATTATCAATATCATAATCAATTGTGTTATAAAGCTCCAGTAAGCACTATGTTTGTCATGTTTTCAACAATGGTCATCATAAATACTGCAATGAGTTGTGATATAAATCTCCATGGGCAGTATGTTTTGTTTTTAAGTAGCTTTTCTGGTTGTAGGTGTCACTGAACACCAAGGAATGTGTTCCCCCAAGGGGGAGGGTTTTGTAACAAACCTGGTAAAAAATCCATGTAAAACAAAATACAAGACCAAGGTCATGGGACACGTATTCCAAGCTGAATGGTGGGAAAACACATCCTAGTGGGTGTTAATTTCAGTTTATTATGGCTAAGAAAATGGAAAAAGGATTTGGAAAGGCATGCGGTATTAATTGGCATTTTATTTATGAAAATAATGGAAATTAGGAGAAAATGAAGGCGAAAGGTCACATGTTTCATGTGAGGAGGAAATTGAAGAAAATAATGGAAAATGAAGAAAATAGAGGCCTCATTGATGATTATTACGTTTGATATATGACTTTTTTCCTCTGACTCATGATGATTACGTGTGATATATGACTCTGGTTTATGATGGTTACATTTCATATAAGATTTTTATTTATGATGGTTGCATTTTGAGTTAATTGGATGTGATATGTTTATATATGATGATTGATCAAACAACTAGTTTGAATTTTTGTGATAGGAAGTGAGAAATATTACAAGAGTACCCTGTTAATGAGCTACCATTGAGGTATGATTTGAGTTCATTTCTATTCGTTTTGACTCTAATGGGAATTATGTGCTTGGTACATGGAGCATGGAAATTCTTGATTGGGTGATTGGAACTAACTACAAGAATTAGTAGCAGTAGGAAAAAGGAATTGAAACAGGAAACATTATGCTAGTCATTAGAGAACTTTTGAGGTCTAAAATGGTCCTCCTGAGAAAAATGTACAACAAAATAAACTTTATAAGAACCAATAGGATTCAAGATGATGATGTCAACCATGGGGGATGATTCATTATTTTTGGGATAAAAAGGTAAAAATATTATAAAATAATAAAATAATAAAACTACTTTTTCAACTTGTATTTTCAACTATCTCCCTAAGGTTTTACTCAAATTTTGAGCAGTAGTACTCGTTGGATGCAAAATTTAATTCCTCATCCAAGGAGTACCCATGTTGCATACCTTTGATGGACCCTACTACACACAAAATGAGAAATACATGAAAAAATGTGATCGCAATAATTCGTGTAACAAGGTCCATCGAAAATATGCAACATGGGTACTCCTTGGACGAGGAATCAAATTTTGCATCCAACTAGTGTTCCCACTCGAAATTTGAGTAAAAACATAGGGAGATAAGTTGAAAATACGAGTTGAAAAAGTAGTTTTTTTCTTTTTTTCCCTCTAAAATTTGATGATGTAATCTAATCTTATTTTATTGTTTCCACTATTATTTTATAATTTCCTTAGGAGGCCCATTTTATACCTCAAAATTCCCTAATGAAAGTACTCCAAGAGTAGGGCCATTTTGGGACACTGATACCCAATAGTGTCCATTTATCGCCATGAGCATGCTATGACCGGTATGATGGTTTTGAGTAGGGATATGCTTTGGGTTTTGGACCTTTAGAAGTGAGGAATCCTTGCCAAGGGAGGGGTGTCCCAAGGGACTATGTAGAACAGAAGGGGATTTCTGCGGAATTGGAATGTGTGTGACTACAAGAAACGGGGTGACTAGATTTCCCGAGGGACTATATAGCAGAAAAGGTAAGGTCAAGGATTGAATTTTTTTGGTCATTAGCATTTCCAGATGGAATTATATGCACATTGGGAGTGTTCCCTAGAATAATGAGTTGGTACCTATTTATTGAAGAGGAAAAGTGGCGTAGGATTGTAGTATTGGACATTGGATGCAAGATTTTGTATCTAAAATGGATTCCCGGACTTTCTTGTGTTGAGGTGGAATATAAAAATAATTTTGATGGTGGAGGTATGAGCCTTTTGATTCCCTTGTTGCAGATGCAAACATTGTATATTTCTATTTTTTGGTTAGAGAAAATGTGTATATGTGTATATGTATATATTATTGTAAATATTGCATCAAGTTGGATTTATAAAGATCCATAAGTAGTATGATTATTTGTTTGTTGAAGAGAATGTGGTTATTATTATCAATATCATAATCAATTGTGTTATAAAGCTCCAGTAAGCACTATGTTTGTCATGTTTTCAACAATGGTCATCATAAATACTGCAATGAGTTGTGATATAAATCTCCATGGGCAGTATGTTTTGTTTTTAAGTAGCTTTTCTGGTTGTAGGTGTCACTGAACACCAAGGAATGTGTTCCCCCAAGGGGGAGGGTTTTGTAACAAACCTGGTAAAAAATCCATGTAAAACAAAATACAAGACCAAGGTCATGGGACACGTATTCCAAGCTGAATGGTGGGAAAACACATCCTAGTGGGTGTTAATTTCAGTTTATTATGGCTAAGAAAATGGAAAAAGGATTTGGAAAGGCATGCGGTATTAATTGGCATTTTATTTATGAAAATAATGGAAATTAGGAGAAAATGAAGGCGAAAGGTCACATGTTTCATGTGAGGAGGAAATTGAAGAAAATAATGGAAAATGAAGAAAATAGAGGCCTCATTGATAAAAAGGCTTCTGAGGATTAGTTGGAAAGCTTTTCCTCAGACTTTTTTCAGTTCACTTATGGCTTTCATTCTATTCTTTCTCACATACTCTTGGACACTTAGGTTTCCCTTGGAGCACTCATGGAGGAGTGTGGCATACATTAGATTTGGATAAAGAAGGAAAAGGAAAGCAGGAAAGAACAAGGGTACAATCGGATCAACAACTACATCTAGATTTATTTGTAGGTATCTATTTGCATGTATGGTGTCTGTTGGTGTCATTTTTGTACTCATTCCCTATGTTTGCTTCCCTCATTTCGAGCTTTTTGACCTCCAACCATGGGACTACCTTTGCCTTTTTCCTTTTTCCTCATCGTAAAATAGTGTAATTTTTCTGTGTTTCATTATATTTCTGTTATCATTAATTATTATGATGTATATTTTCCTTTTTGTGGCTAACTAGGGTGAATATTGGAGGAATTTCTTTGGTCTTTTTACTACTCTTTCAGATAGCACTTTAAGCACAAGAGACCTAGAACATACAGGCGCATAGAACTAGTTGGGAGCATGCAGTTACAGTTTGTTTTTACATGGTTTTTCTATCTCACAAAGATTCAACACCTCCTCTATCATGACCTCTGTTTTTACGCCATGATTCTTTTACACTGGGACGTTGTTACAGATTTGTTGTTACAAACTGTTGTTACAGTCGTGTTGTTGATTGCTTACTTTCAACCTATGGATGTTGATTTGTCTTTAAAAGTTGTTATGCTACAACTGTCACATTCCAATGACAGTTGTAGGAGTCATCATATATTGTCACTTAGAATAAGAGCTTTGGGCAATTTTGATTGAAATCAATATTTTCCCAGTCAAGACTCCATTGAGGGAATCGATTGTAACTATATTTACTTTATTTTGATCAGCATGAGAATCATAAGATTATCATGAATTATTTGTCCCTCATTTTCTTGACATGTAACTTTTATATAATCACTCGGACCTCTAAGGTCAGGGGGTTAGCACAAAACAGTATCATCATTTTGACTTTGCAATTTTGATCACCATAATACATAATATCGTATTGTTGTTATTATATGTGTTGATAGATTTAATTCTTATTTAGTTTCTATCTTCTCCTGTGCCCTGTTAGGGAGGAAGGGCCCTCGTCTTCAATAGGGATTACAGTGATAAAGTAGTTATAGTATATCTCATATTTTCTTCTGCGTATTTTTTGAAAGCTATTGTTGATTTGTTGGTTGTAAGTAGATATGCTTCAGTTTCAGGTATTTATTATGTTGTTGCACAAATTCAATTAGAAATACCAACTGGTGTAGTTATCATGTGGCGCGCTAGATACCAATTTATCTGAAGTGTGATTACATTCTTCTATATCCTTGTTTTATTTCTACATGAGTGATAATTTTCAGCAATTGGTTTAGCAACGATTTCTTCTTGTTTTATTTCCACTTCTAGTATGATGTATTGGCACATATAGTACAAATTTCATTGAAATAAAAGACATGCATGGATTGATAATTTATGTATATTGTCTTAGTCAATTAAAATTGATTAAAACAGTCCAACATTTTGTCGTCGTTGCCGAGGATGGCAGTGATGACACAATCAACAAGAATTATTTGTTTAATGGTAGGGTGTTCTTAGCTAGAAATTGTTGGGTAGTAAGACGAGAGGTAAGAGCTTGTGCATCACTCTAACATGCTTGAGCGGGCTCACCATTTCTACACTGGGGCACTTATAAGTGTGGTTTTATGTTTTTTTTCTAGAATGTGCCTTTAGATATACGGTTGTTGGGCGGTAAGACGAGAGGTAAGAACCTGCGCATTGCTCTAAAATACTTGAGCGAGCTCACCAATGTAGAACTAAGGTATTCATAGTAAATATTAATACACATAGGGTCCATGTGTGCATTTAGGATAGTAGAGAAACCAAAACACCCCCACTCTAGCTAACTTCAGGAAATATGGTTCGTAAAAAGGAAAATAAAAGTGCATATTTGGGAAGGAAGACATTCTTTGGGGATCTGATTTCAAAAGAAGATAAAGTAAAGTCTACCTCATACAGGAACACTAGGAAGATAGGACCACAAAAGGTTGCCACTATATCAAGGTAGGAGGCATCTACACCTTTAGTATCTAGACCTCATCATCCTTCACACAACATATCCACTCCTGAGATTAAGACCCCAGATCAGAAATAACAGTGGAAAATTGTTGATCAAAATATGAGAACTGAAGTACAAGGGGAAACTAGCGAGGGGAAGGAAAGGCCTAAACCGGAGCAAATATTACTTGATTATCATCATCTAGATTCGGGTAGTGCAGTGAAGCAGTTGGTCCTAGAACAACTTGATCCCTTATCCATCTGTCAATCCCCTGCACATTCTGAGGTCAACTCATTTCATCTAGAAGGATCAACTATGGGGGATGAAAATACTAGAACAGATGGTACTGTTACTTTTGAACTCCCAATACTAAAAACAAGAGATGAATATCCTATGAAAAAAATTCCTTTATCATCTCTGCCATCCTTTCAAGGGATTTCCATCGAAGATCCTAACACCTTTATGTTCGAGTTCGATGTCCTGTGTAGAAGTTACGACTACACTTCGGATGCCTACAAGCTAAAAATTAGGGGAATTTTAAGGTCTAAAATGGGCCTCCTAAGGAAATTATAAAATAATAGTGGAAATGATAAAATAATGTTTGATTACATCATCAAATTTTAAAGGGAAAATAGAAAAAACTAATTTTTCAACTCATATTTTGAACTTATCTCCCTAAGTTTTTACTCAAATTTCGAGCAGGAATACTCATTGGATGAAAATTTTAATTACCCATTTGAGGAGTACCCATGTTACATACTTTTTATGGACTCTGCTAAACGAAAAATGAGAAATACATGAAAAATGTGATTGCAATCACACGTTCTTTCATGTATTTTTTATTTTTCATGTAGCAGTTTCCATCAAAAGTATGCAACATGGGTACTCCTTAGATGCATAATTAAATTTTTGATCCAATGAGTACTTCTGCTCAAAATTTGAGTAAACCCTTAGGGAGATCATTTGAAAATATGAGTAGAAAAAGTAGTTTTTATTATTTTATTATTTTTTAATCTTTTTAATTTTTTACTCTAAAAATGATGAATCATCCCCCATGGTTGACATCATCATATTGAATCGTATTGATTCTCATAAAGTTTATTTTGGTTGTACATTTTTCTTAGGAGGCCCATTTTATACCTCAAAATTCCCCTAATGATTGTTTCCTACTACTCTGAAAGGAGCAATGTTGATATGTTTCATGAGACTAGGTGTTGGATCGATCTAAACCTGGAGGTACATGAAGGATGCACTCCTCTCTAAGTATTAGGATTACTTTTGAACTGGGGATTTGAAGTATGAAATCTCCAAGATTACACAGAAGGAAGAGGAAAGCTTGGAAGACTACATGGAATGATTACATTATAATTTAAAAAGGTACAAGTTTGGTGACTTAGGCCGGAAATCTTGAAAACAATATTTCTAAGAGGTATGAGAGATGACTCTCTAGAGAAATTGAATTTTTTGGGAAAAGGAGACATATTGCAGGAATCACTTGAAGAAATAATGAAGCTCTGTCTACAGATTTCAAGAGGATAAGCCAAGGGAAGGAGTTCAGTTCGGGACCCTTCAGTTCAGATACAGAATTCCACAACCGGAGGATTAACTAGAGCAGAGGGTAGGAATCTATTTAAGGATTTTAAAACTGACCTCCTCAGTACTCTATCTGCCCATATTACCATAGTGCAAGTCAAGAAAGCACAAGCAGAAGATGAAGTAGCTTTGGCAATATCCTGTCCTTGATGAAAAAAAGAAACTTCTACAAAGGGAATGTAAACTCAACATCATTAGCTTATGCAATATTTGTGAGTTGGTGCATTACAATGGTTAATGCCTAGAACTACCCAGACTGAAAGTAGTGTTGTAGAATCAAGCGAGGAAGTCTAGTATTCATACTTCATCGGATCAAAGAGACCATGGCAGATGAGGCCTACAGGTATGCATCCAGATTTTTCCTCTTTTAATCCTTGGAATAATGCTCATAATGGTCAGAAATTTCCATGGCCATATCACACTCCTTCCTCGACACAACTTACTTCACCATGGAACCAGTGGCCTTCCCCTCCACCAATGCAATATCCTGCATCACAATCTTATCCCTGTATCAGAATTAGAGAGGTAATGGCCAAGGTCCAGCCCCCTCTGCACTACTAATGCTACAACAGTTACAACTGCGTCCTCTCCAAACTCCTACACCTCTTTTCTGACCCCAATTTCTTGTGCAACCTAACCCCATTCTAAATAAAAATTCAACCCAGAGCATAGACACCCTGGCTACTTTCCAGACTTACCTTATTACTCCTATTGGGCTCAATGAGATTAAACTTCGATCTGGGAAAGTAATCATACCTGGCCATACTCCTATCATTAACAAGGAAGAAAGTGAGCTACCCATAAGGGGTATAGTTGATTCTGAAATGAATTTTACACCTGTAACAACCGATACAACACCAAATGTTACACTTGCAGTAGCCAGCTCAAATGGCCTGTTGTTCCTACAATAGCCAACTTGAGTAGGGTTGGTGCATATGTGACAAATGACTTAGCTGTAAGAGCTCAGGATCCTCCATACCCTCAACAATTAACTGAAATTATCCCAACCTGACAAACTAAATCAGAGTTTCTCAAGGAATTACAGAATTTGTATGTGTGGATTTCATTGTTACAAGCTATCAAGAGAGTACCTATTTATGCCAAAATGGTGAGAGATATATGTGTCAAAAAGACTAGAAGGAAGCCAAAGGACCCTGCTACTATCCATGTTATGGGGAAACTGTCCAAACTAATGATTGATTAGCCTTTGATAACTAAATATAATGACCCAGGAAATCCTATAGTTACTATTCATATTGACGACCAACCCATAACTAATACTCTGATCGATTTGGGGGCGACCATTAATGTAATGACCAAGGATCTTTTTATCTCCCTTGGACTCCATGGACTCAGACCTACACCTACAATAATTGAATTAGAAGATAGGTCTCGTTTCAAACCTGAAAGGGTGATTGAAGATGTGGTGATTACTGTAGCTTCTTGGAGATATCCAGCTGATTTTCTCATTTTGAAAACCAAATCCAACTTGGGGGCTCATCCTTTAATTTTGGGGATACCGTGGCTAGCCAATACAGATGAATTTATCAGTTGTAGATTTGGATCTATGATGATCTTAGATGGGTAAGCCACTAATAATCTGAACCTTTACCCCATAGTGAAACTGCACATGGATTTGACTAGTCCCTGGTGGGACGAATTTGAACCTGAATCTGATTTCACCCTACCTTTCCTCATACTTAGAAAAGCACAATATTTCAAGGATGCAATAGAGGATGACATTATTAATGGTTTTATTAGTAATTCCCTCTTTTTTGCTTCCATTAGAGATCCATGGGAGGAGGATGCGATATATGATGTAAATATTGAACATAAGAGAACCACTCCGCATACTGACAGTAGTCCCATAAAAAATGAGCGAGGTAAATATTTAAACATTAATCCTAACTTGACTTCTGAATAGAACATATTTCTGATACAACTGTTACAGAAGTATAAAAATCCATTTTCATGGGATTACACTAACATGAAAGGAATCCATCCTGTCCTATGCACTCACCACATTTACCTTAATGATGTTTGCAAACCAGTTAGACAACCGTAGCATCGAATGAATCCTGCACTTAAGGAGATCGTGAAAGAGGAATTACAGAAACTCCTTAATGCGAACTTCATCTATCCCATCTTTGACAGTCAGTGGGTGTCTCCGCTTGTCATTGTTCCGAAAAAGAATGACAAACAGAGAGTCTGTGTAGATTATAGAGAACTTAACAAGGCCACCCAAAAGGACCATTTTCCCTTACCATTTATAGACCAGGTCCTGGATACTATTTCTGGGAAAAAAAAATTCATTCTTGGATGGATTCAGTGGCTATAATCAAATACAGATTGCCTTGGAATACCAAGACAAGACAAACTTTACTTGCCCATGGGGTACTTTTGCATACAGATTCCTTCCTTTTGGCCTCTACAATGTGCCTACAACCTTTCAAAGGGAAATATTTCGTATCTTTTTGGATCTGTTGAATGAATAACTTGAAATTTTCATGGATGATTTTACACCTTACAGAGATTCTTTTGAAACAACATTAGTTAATTTGGAAAAGGTGCTGGAACGTTGTGTACAAACTAATGTTGCTTTGAGCACTGAGAAGTGCCATATAATGATGACAAAGGGGATTGTGCTCGTAAATTTCATTTCGACAGATGGAATCAGGGTAGACCCTGCAAAAATTGAGGTAATCTCAAAAATCCCAACTTCCAAGACTCAAAAGGAGGTACATAGCTTTCTCAGACATGCATGGTACTATAGGATATTTGTAGAAATTTTTTCAAAGATTGCATCTCCTTTGTTATCTTACCTTATGAAAGATGTGGAAATTGTGTGGACAAGGAAGTGTGAGCAAGCCTTTTTGAAGTTGAAGCATTGTATAACAAAAATAGTTGTTTTATGAGGACTAAACTGGAAGCTGCCATTTCATATTTCTATAGATGCATCCAACATATTTGTAGGTGTTGTTTTGGTTCAGCTAGAGGAAAAGAAGCCTTATGTCATCTGTTATGAGAAATAATTTAACTCCATCTGAGCTCAATTACACAGTGAACGAGAAATAATTCCTAGCAGTAGTGCATGCTATTAATAAGTTTCGGCATTACATCACCAGGTATCAAGTATTTGTACACACTAACCACTCTTTCATTCGATTTCTAATGAATAAGCCTATTACTGCTGGTAGAGTTACACGATGGTTATTGTTGTTGCATGAATTTGATATCACTATTCTAGATAAGCCTCAGAAAGATAATGTAGTTGTTGATTTCCTTTCTAGGTTAACCATAGGTGATAATTGCACTTATACTGAGGATTCTTTTCTGGATGAGTATATTTTTTCCATATCTACTCACTCATAGCGGTATGCATATATAGCCAACTATCTTGCTACAGGTAAATTTCCACACTAGTTATCTTCCAAATAAAAGAGGAATATAATATAGCAGAGTGCCACTTAATCCTGGATAGAGGGAAATCTCTATCACAATGGACTGGACTTTCAGATTCAGCGCTGTGTTAGAGAATATGAGATTTTTGATATCTTCAAGGCTTGCCATGAGGAGCCCTGTGGAGGGCACTTTGCGGACAAGAGGACGGGGTACAAAGTACTCTCAACAGGGTACTATTGGTCAACTATATTCCAGGATTCCAAGAAGTTTGTGAAGGGGTAGCTGCCAAAGGATGGGACAGCCTCTGCAATCAGATGAGATGCCATTATAGCCTCAAGTAGTGATAGATCCATTTGAGAAGTGGGCCCTATATTTTGTAGGGCCAATTAATCCTTCATCACAATAGAGATCATATATATTGGTATGTACAAACTACATCAAAAAGTGGGTCGAAGCAAAGGCATTAACTAAAGCTACATAGCAGGTTGTTTCAGACTTCTTGTTCGAAGATATTTTTGTTCATTTCAGGATACCCAGGGAGATAGTGACAGATGGGGGACCCCAATTTAAATCTCATTTTATTCAAAAATTAGTTGAGAAGTATGAAATTAATCATAGGATCACTTCACCTTATCATCCACAAGCGAATGTTCAAGTGGAGAGGACCAACAAAGTTATTGAGGGAATTTTGACAAAGATAGTAGCCAGCGACCGAAGGAATTGGGCTAAAAAAAATTTAGAGGTATTTTGGGCTTACATAACAACATGAAGGAATACTACGAGCTTCTCACCATACGAATTGGTGTATGGTAAGAATCCCTTATTCCCCATATATTTTGAAATAAAAACATTGAGAACATCATTACAGATCAATCCGTACTTAAGTACAACACAAAGACAAAGGTTGAATCAACTCAATGAGTTGGAAGAGAAATGGCTAGCTTCAATTCAGCAGACATAGATAAATCAACAGAAAAGAGCTAGATGGCATGACAACTTCATTAAGAAGAAGAAATTTTAGAAAGGATATTGGACTCTCTTGTACGATTCAAGATTCAAGGATTTCAAGGGCAAGCTCCACACCAGATGGCTAGGTCCTTACAAGGTAGACACAATATTTGACAATGGGACTGTAAAATTGGTTACCATTGATAGTGATAAAACACTGTTACTGGTTAATCGGCACCGTCTGAGGTTATATCATGAACCTGCTTTGAAGGATTCATTTATTAACATTGTTCTGGACTCTGATCTTCATGTTACAGCAGTAGGGAGATGTTCCCCTGTGCTGTTTAAAACCACTCTTGTGGCGGTTGTTACACCTGTTTAAAAAAAATTAATAATAATAATAATAATAATAATAATAATAAAAGAATCTAACTATGAAAACCACTTTTGGGGCACAGTTAGACGATTGGTAGTAGTTTAAAACCACTTCTGTGGCAGCTGCTACACCCATTTTTTTTCCAGAACATCATCCTTTCTTTCCTTCATA
This sequence comes from Pinus albicaulis, assembly GCA_034641835.2. Lineage (NCBI taxonomy): Eukaryota > Viridiplantae > Streptophyta > Pinopsida > Pinales > Pinaceae > Pinus > Pinus albicaulis. The sequence continues at coordinate 40,072,629 of CM076570.1, read as the reverse complement.
TTCTACAAAGATGATGTTACCCAATTGTTGTCAGTATTTATTTTTCCTAACTATAATTTTTTATGAAGGATAGCGCAGTGGATATCTTGGTTGTTACATATGTAATAGTTGACAATCGTGAGCAGTTTTTTGAATATTGGCCACTATCCTGACATGTGTAATGTTCCAAATATGGAACTTGATGCTCCATCGCGAATATCTTGAGATATTCCAATTCCTTCTTCAGTGAGACACCACAAGTCCATTCCATAGATTGAATGTGGGGGAATTTATAGGATATGTCTCCTTCCAAAGAAGGGAGATATATTGAGGCTAGCTGGCCCTTCACAGAATCTGTCTATGGATATGCAATATTCCACCTCAAGAGTTTCTGCTATAGGGTCGTTGACGATGATGTATAAGGAAGTATTTGAAAAAATAAGGAAAACCACCACTGGGATGCCCTAGAAAACATCTAATAAAACTCCCTTGTAGAAAATGAGCTCAAATAAATAAATCTATATGGGTTATTCAGATCTCCCCAATCTAGGTCTCTAAAACAATGCTCAATGAGAGAGCTTACAAAAATACATAGACATCTCATGAACTCGGCAAATCTAAAATACACCATAAGAGGGAAAATGATACAGCCATCATTTTATTATGATAGCAGCAATAAAATATAGAAATATCATGAGGAATGAACCCCTTATGCAATGGGAATCAATCTCTAATGCTTACACCCTGAAATACAAATGTTACTGCAACTACACAAAATGCTGAAGGACAATGCTTGCATAGTCATTATGAGAGAAACATCTACTGAATGTGTAAAAAATGATAATTATGTTGAAGGATACAAATAAATAGCCCAATAACAAATAGATGGGCTAAAATACAAGATTTCTAGCCAATCTATGAGAGATTGCTAGAAATGCCGGAGAATACCAAAATGTGACAAGGGACTTTTCACTGCAATTGAATAGAAATAAGAATGAGGCTATGGTAGATTTGAAATGTAAATTCCCTCCTTTGATAATGTCTCTAAGCACAAAGGGCTGATCCCTTTGTCTCGAAAACACACTCTTGATGAGTTCTATGAACCCTCCTCACATTGCCTCCATGAAATAACATAGTTTCTAATATGGACTACACAGTGGGAGATGATGTTAGTTTGAAAAAGTGCAAAAGATATGAAATGAAGCCTGAGAATCCTCCTTACAGCTCCTCCAATGAGTGGATCACTCCTCCACTGAAGAAAACAACTCAAGAGAGACTCCATGAGTTCCTCTCTTACTGCACCTAGCAAGACAACGTCCTCTCTGCTGTAGAGATAACGCTGTAGAAGATGAATGTAGCTGTGGCCAATGCTGGACTGAGGAAAATGAAGCTAAATCATCATCCTTCCTTGAGGAAGAGGTAGGGATTCCCGACTGGGAACACCCTAGTGCCCGAGGGCACCACCACCCTGCTAAACAACCCGAGGATGCAAGCCTTTGCAGACCCTATTTGAAATTCTATCTCCAAACATGATGAAAATGAGCTTCCATCTCCTCCATATAAATAAAGGGAACTCTTCTTCACCATGTTCCCACCAATTAGGGTTTCCACCCTCATGTGAGTGTCTTCCCTCCAAAACTGCGCAACTTCTCTAGGAAGCCTCTCCTCCTTGGGCAGCATTGTTGACTTTAGTCAAAGGTGACTAAATCAAGTGAGATGGGTTCCATTCACATCCTTAGGTGTTTTATTCCAGCTGCTTATTCACCTCCTTTTCATATAAGGAGTGTTATTTCTTCATTATAAAGGGGCTAAGGTGTCTCCTTCCCCATTTTATTTAACAAAAATAAAATGTGCAACTATAATGTTCCTTTTTAGCTTGAGGCTAAAAATTGGGAACATTACAACATGCAACAATTATTACGATATTTAAAGGAGACTTCCATGACCACTGGATCAATCGTGCCATTATATCAATTTCCTCCTTCACGTCTTCTCAGGTATGTCACCAAAAATGTAACATCACCATCCTCTAATAATTCGATTATTATGGCAAGATTAATAACGATACTTTTGGCAGTCGTGGACTACCATCATCATTAAAACTGGGGTAGGGGGGTAAATATTTTCATGATTAAAAGAAATCCATTAGCCTTAAAGTCGCCATTAATCCCGCATGCATCGAATTGAATTCTATGACAACCAATCATGACCGGAACTTGCCGAAAAGGGGATTGATACTTGGAGCACATCACTTTCCATAATTGGACATTAATAGAAGGTATGTGTGAGTACAAATCAATGATTTAAAATATTTTCACCTCTCGCCATGAAATTCCATCATCTCCCTCAACCAGAATTTCATGCACCCTTAGTCGAATTTATCAATCCAAGATAGCAGAGTAGTTTGCTGGAAGATAGCAAGGAGTACGTTGATATCCTATTTGGTTGAGATTAAGGATTAATTAAGGTTAACAGAAATATGGGAGGATCAACAATGAGACATGAGCTAGATTCCAATGAATTTTTACAGAAGTTTTCTAGAATCATATCACATATTTAGGGATGCTGGGTGGCTCGAGTGCTTTCATAGGTTGAAAGGCTCATATGAAACAATTGCAATGGAATTTGCCAGGAATTTGAATGACCATAAAACCAAAGTCATGGGTTTGTAGATCGAAGTTACAGAATAATTTGTTTCCCGAGTAACCACATTGTCAGCCGAAGGCAGAAGATGGTTTAATAGGAAGGTTAATGATTCTTCTCTGAAGGAGGATTTCCTTGTAGGAGAAGAAAAGCTCGAGAAGAAAGGAAGAGGGGTGGATAGACTATCACTTCCACAACCTTGGGCAGCTATTTCCATGAATTTGATAAAGTACATTACCTGTGAGGGAAGGTCTAAAATCATCTTCAATTATCACTTTCCCTTATTTGACCATCTTTGGCACCAAAAAAAGATCAATATTCCATATTTCCTACTAGGAAATATCAAGCATATGGATGCAGCACTCAAAACGGCAGCACACCCTAAAGTTTGTGTTACCAACCATGGTCTTACCAAATTGATTATGTTGGATGCCTTAAACCAGCAAGGAAAGAGGTGGGAAGAGTTCAAATAGAAAAGACCCAGTACGAGCCGAGGGAAACAAGATGAGAGTTCAGGTTAAATTCATGAAGAGGCCAGAGTCCAAACCCAGTCCACCAAGGCCAAAATTAAGAAAAGGCCCTGTTATCACTCCGCCATATCTCCAAGGCTGAAAAAGAGATCCCAACAGACGTAACCACAAACCAACCTTTTAACTTGGTATCTAGCCCTACAAGGTCGGAGAGGGCTCTCTACACTAAAATTATAGCCAAGAAGGCTGGATGAAAAGGTTTTAGGCTAGCTATGAAATGTAGAAGGGTTTTGTTTTGTTTTTATTGGGTTTGTTGGATGAGGATTAGGTCAAAGAGGCTAGGTCAAGGAAAATAGGATTAGGGTTACAGAGATTCAATGGGGCAAGGTAGGTAGAAGGCTTAACACTTAAAGGTGATTTGGTGAGATGATTTAAGACTAATGAGGAATTAGGAAGGGCATAGGAGATGTATTCTTCCTGAACTGAAGAAAATGGACAATTATGAAAACTTTCCCAAAATAGAGCATGAAAAACATGTATTCATCCTATCAACTTGAAAATTATCATATTATAGACATGAAATGGTTATGAACTTACAAAACATTCATACAAATGATAACAGAGAAGAAAAAATTCCAAACATTCATACCACATGTATCCCAAAGAAATAGCTGAAATTCTTCATTAATTTCTGGCCAAACAGATTACACTATGTCCTTGATCAATACAATAGAATCCAACTGATTCCAACCCTTGCTAAGAGTGAATAAAGGTAATATATAGACATAAAAACGACATTCTCTCACCCTCAAGGGTTGAATTCCTGAGTTGAGGATGAGATCCACAAAATTCTGAACTAAAAGCTGGAGTGTAGGGAGCTCTAAGTGACTCCTCCCTAATTACATTGAAACTGATTCATTTAACTTTGATGATTACATTTACATCATGAATCTACCCCTAGGTAACTTATCCATATCATATTTACATTTACCATGCTCAATTACATGAATGAAATCATGATTTTCAAGATAAAAGTCAAATTTTCAATGAAATTTCAAAAATATCATCAAACTGTCAAACACGCCCTCTCCTTGACAGACGTGCCCTCCCCTGGTAAATGCAGAATCCATCTTGCAGGCTGTTTTTGACTAGGTTGTAGGTGTCAAAATTGGCTCCAAGATAGCTTGTTGGAAATCCCTTCAAGTCTAGTTTCTAGATATGCCTTCAGTTTTCAAAATGAAGCTCATTTTCCCTATCAAAACTCAATCCTCCCAATACTGCTTAGCGCATAGCACCAAGGCCAAAAATGAGGCAGAAACATGATTTTTTACTATTTTTTTTACATTTTTACCTGCTTTTTTTCCAAACAAAGGTTGGAAAATTGGTTTTCTGAGATGTATTTACCATTTTTCATCCAATTGTGGTGGCATTTTGGTCAAAGGATGTCTCAAAAAAGAGCATCACACCAAGGGAATTGCGCGTTTGACACTTTTTCTGTAACATGACAGTCCCAAAAACATAATCTAAAGACAAAATTTGAAAAAATGACTCAAAACCTTTAAAAATTGGTAAAGTGAGTGCCAGTGGTGTGACTCGGCTTGGATTGAAGCCTCTACAAGTATATACAATTTCCTTTTCTCTTCTTTCATGCTCAAAGCTGCAATTTTTGCATTGGCTCTATTGAGCTTGGCCATTGCAATTTTGTCTCTTTGGGCATGATTTTTTACCTTCCTCCTCAATATGTCATTATATTTTTTTGCCTTCTCCAAGAGCTTCTCCAAGTGTTGGTTATCTCTATCAAGCCATGGCTCCCGGTTTTCATTGATTACCATTGCAAGTTGTTCATTCAAGGTTAGCTAATCAGCAAGCTCAACATCTTTTTTCCTTTCTAGAGCTAGCTCTTTTCAACCCTCTAGTCTTAGGCCTTCTCCTTGGAACTTGTTCTTCTTTTTCTTCAATAAAACCATGATTTCAAGTGTCTCTTCTAACAAAACCTTGGCTTTTTCTGCCTCCCTTTGAGCTGTGATGTATTTCACCTCATCAATGACATGCTTTATCTTTAACTGTTGGTTATCATGCTCAAGGAATTTTATGACAAATTTGGACTTGTCAAGATTAGTTTGGAGCTCTCTAATCTTGGCATCCTTTCCCTTGATGACTACACTATTGATCTCATCATCATCATGCTCATCTAGGTCAACAAGGTCAAAATCCTGCTCTTTTTCATGGAGGTCATCCTGATCATGAATGGCTACCTCATGTACAGCCTCCTCTACCATATTTTCTTTCCCCTTTTGTACTTGTTTTCTTGGTGAAGAAGGCAGGGCCCCTTCCGCAATCTATGGAGAAAACACCTACCTATGACCCCTCTGGTATGTGTTTTCCAATGGATGTATCTCAACCACCTTAGACTTCTTAGGCTCATTGATCTCAGCTCCACTAGGTGACCCACTCTCAGTGTGGGATGGAGATGAGGGTGGTGAAATAGATGAAGATGAATTACCTGATGATGATGCATGAACTGTGGGCTGAAATGGAGGAATGGAAGTGGAAGGATGAGATTATGAAGGTACATTTTTGACATGTTGAATAGGTGGAACAGTGAATATTTCATTAGCTATGAATGAACTCCATGGAATTTTTAGTTATTTGAGGTGATGAAGGACTGTGATTTTGATTAGGAAGTGGTGAAAAATACTATTCATTTGGTGTTCATACTCTCTCTTTTGGACAATAAATGCCATCTTATCAATGCTCCAGAAGAGGTAGTAGGGTATGTTGAGCATATTTACCCTAGTGAAGTGCATAAGTAACCAGATGTGAGAGGCATACAATCTAGAAAATATTTCACATGAAAAGTATTTCATGATGATATTCATCATGGGAGCATATCTCTCCAAGAGGTAAGAGAAAGGAAAAATCCTCTTTCTCTCATTCTTGTACCTAGGTTTGATGAAAGGCTCATAGTTATGCTCCTCCAATTCTTTCTGTTCGAACCATTTATCCCCAACATTTGGGATCCCGGTGGTAGCTGAGATGATGGCAGTTGACACAGTGAAAGTGACACCAACTAGAGTAACTTGGTTGTCATGGAGATTAGAAATGAAAAGTCTTGACAACATAGCATGGCGTTGGACATTCTGAATTTTCTCACATAACTAAAAAAATCCAACATGTTTGAAACATGTCACAACCATAGGATATTCCAAAAATTCCCTAGTATTTTCTGGCTCTAATCTAAGTATTATTCCCCCTTTATGTGGCCTCTGCCCCTCTCTTTATTCTCCATCATTGTATGGTATGTTTTCTTCTTCTGCCATGATGTCTTAGTGTCAAAACCCTAGGGAGGTGTGATGATGGTGGAATGTGATTTTTAAGAATAGGTAATGGGATAGGGTAATTGAAGGAGATGGGGGTAGGGATTTATGAGTTAAGGAATGCGACAGGGAGTAGGGATGTATAGGGGTTTCGAATAGGCAATTTATCACAAGTGTAGGGAATTGTGAGCCTAGGGAAATAATATACCTAGGGCTTAGGGTTTTAAGGAAATGAAGGATTAGGGAAAGGGAATTTTAATGTAGGGATTTGGGAAAGGGTATATTGCAATGTGGGAAGGTTTATGAAGGTTTAGGGAGTAAAAATGAACTATAATTCGGTTTTTTAGGAATACTAGGTTTTTAAATTTGAGGTAAGGCACAAAATTTCCTTTAACAAACTTCCACAGCCCAAAATGATTTTATGGAGAAGAGGAATGAAGAAAAAATTAACTTACTTGCTTTTTGGAGGCTTGAAGAACCACTGCTAAAGTCTGGAGGGTGATTTTGTGAGTTTAGAGGCGTTTTGTTAATTTCTATGGAATATGGGCAAGCACGTAGCACCATAAGCAGGCGTGCCCTCTCTTTAACAGGCATGCAACACCTAAGGCAACCACGTAGTGAAACACATAGGTGTGCAACACCAAAAGAAACACGCTCTCCCTTTGGCAAACACGCATCACCTCCCCTGTTTTGCTGATATCACCTTCAATACTTGAAAAACCTGCTTTGTTTGAGGATGCTTGATGGTAGAGGAGACAAATGATGTCTCTATTGATGTCATGAAGGATATTATACTTGAGTGATATTTATTTTTTGATTTAAAACCAACTTTCTAATGTTTCATTTTCACCTTTGAAAACTTTGGAAAATGTCCTTTACACTCTGACTTTTTCTTCTTTGCACGTTGATGATGCTGGAGTACGCACTCTTTACATTTCTTTTGTTTAGTTTTAATTTTGGAATTTGGAGTTGAATTGGAAGCTTGGGAATAGTACTTATTACATATAATGAACATAAAATTACATTAAAATAAAAATAAATTACATCTCTGTTTTTTAATAAAATTACATTGCAGAATAAAATCATAACTTTGAAAGTAGAATTAAAACTATGGAAATCCTCCTTGGCAATCATCTTTACATGTTGAAAAATATTCTTCAGATAATAAAGTAATATTATTCAATCACTCTCATTATTTTCTCTGACCCTATGCAAATTAAATGGCATTTTATTAGACCTTGGAAAATGAAACCTAGTGATCTAATGGGACCTTGAATGACCAGACTCCATGGTGACTTTGACTGACATAATAACATGATGAAATATAATTTCATGACTGAAGTATGTTCAAAAATACATGAAGGTGGGCCAACAAGTCTAAATTTTGATGATGAGTGGTATTTTATGACTAGGGCTACCATTAGTGAGTGCATTTTTTACATGATCTAATGGAATGATTAAAATTGTTTTGAGTGGGACTCCTAAAATGATATGAAAATAGTATATTTTTATCACTGATATCAGTATGAAAATATTGACACTAAAATTGGCCTTATTGGGGATGATATCTCTTAAAGAGTTGTCAAGAACCACATAACTCTGGATTTTTCATATCAGTGCCTCTTTCATTGGGCCAATACGGTAAAAAACGCAAACTGAAAAACTTGACTAGAAACTAATAACTGAAGAAATAGACTAACTCAATGCAAACTTAAATGACTGAAACTTGACTCAATACCAACTTACTTGAATAAAAATTGAACTTGAAAATGGCAGAAAAACAGTGAAGGTCCATGGCCTTCACTTCAAGCTCCGAACTCTAGATATTCTCTACTTCACACTTGCAAAAATGTAACTGATATTTACAATGAAATGTAAAACTAATCGAGAAAATTGTTTTAGAAAAGATAGTGTTTCAGGAGCCTACCATTAACTGGTCCTCCTGAACACTCTTGTCCATTCATCTCTTCAATAAAATAAGCATTATGTCGCTGAAAAGCTGAAATCTGATATGGCCCTTTCCATAAATTCTCAAATTTTCCATGCTTTCCCTTCTCTTCATTCCTGGCATCCCAGCGGAGTACCACATCTCCTATCTTGAAGTTTTCTTCCTTAGTTTTCTGATCATAAATCTTCTTTATCCTGTCATGAAGTTTTGAAGTATTCTGAAATACTTCATCCCTTGTCTGCTGAAGGTGTATCATTTGATTAATATGGTGTTGTATGTCATTTTCCTCAGTCCCTGATTCTTGTAGCAATTTCATTATCGAGACTACTAATGATGAAGGAAACATAATATTGACACCATATACAACTTGAAAAGGAGACATACCAATAGAATTTTTATTACTCACCTGATTTGCACACAATGCATTAATCAACTTCTTATGCCAATTATTTTTATTCGCCTCTAACATCTTCTTAATGATATTGATCAATGACTTATAGAGGACTCTGCCAATCCATTACCTTGCAAGTAGTAGGCTGTAGAGTGTCCCAACTTAATTTTATATCTATCACAAAAATCAGTCATCTTCTTAGACTTTAATTATGTCGCGTTATCTGTGATAATATTAGTAAGACAACCAAAATGGGACAAAATATTAGTTTCTAAAAACTGAATGATGACAAAATCTGTTTCTTGCATAGTCGGATTGCTTCAATCCATTTTTTAAAGTAGTATGTGGCTGTCAATATCCACTTGTGCCGAGAGGATGATGTTGGGTGAATCTCACCTATGAAATCTAGGCCCCAATGTTGAAATGATGCATGGACTAAAATAGGTTGAAGAGGCAACAGGAAAATCTAACTTGGAATTCATGGAAGCTCATTAGTGATTTGTAAAAATTTGCAAACGTTTCATTCAATAATATCCCACTCTCAATATTTTATTGGCAATGGTCTTCCAATATAGGTGCCCCCCGCAATATCCTTTGTGGAATTCATTCATCACTCCCTTAGATTCTTCTTTGACCAAACAGTTTAGCAACACACCTCCAGGATCCTTCCAGTAAAGTGCATTATCCAGTATGCAATACTTTGAAGCTTTAAGTTTCAAATATCTTCCTTGACTCTTAGCCATGCCTATAGGAGGGTTTAGGTGCTAGAAAACATAAACACTATCAGAATATTGTGGAGATGACAAAAAGATATCAGATACCTAAATGAGATTCACTTCTTCTTCATTTTCGAACAAAGCTGAAATCAAATTGATGTCAAGAGCATGAAGATTTGAATCAACCATGATCTTGGCTAAGCTCTGACCTTTGATTAGCTTGGTGGGCTTGATCTCAAGGTCATACTCCAGTAAAACTGATGTCCATCTCCCTATCCTACCTTCTGGTCCTGTTTGCATGAGAACTTATTTCACAGCTACATTAGGTACATAAGCAAGAGTGTGCAAATGTAACATGTAAACTTTGAAATTTTTCAATGCTTTAACCAAATCTAGAGCCTATTTCTCTATGATGTTGTAGCGAAGGGTTGCATCTCTTATATTGCGACCAAAAAATTCAATTGGTAATTATGTTTTTTCCCTTTTCTACACCAAGACTGTTTCCATAGTGTGCTTAGAAGCAAATGAAAATATTATGAAATCACTAGTATAATCAAGACTTATCAAAACAGGGGCAGTAGTCAAGGCACACTTAACTGAATGGAAATATTTCTGAGCATCTTCAGACCCCTTCACATCACTATCTTTCTTCAAAAATTTTGTCGATTCTTTAATATGCTCCACTAAATTAGGAATGAATCTTCATAATAAATTCATCTTACCGTTGAATGCTTTTACTTCCTTTTTTTGTGAGGGAAATAAATTTGCTGAATTTCTTGAACATGGGAAGATTCGATCCAAATCCCATCCTTAGAGATGATGTGACCAAGGAGTTTACCTTAATCCATAGCAAAAAGGATTTTCTTTGGGTTGAGAGATATCCCAAACTTCCTGCATCTCTCGAAATCAATTCTCAAATTGCTACAAATGTTCATCATCAGAATGTGAAAACACTGTCAAATCATATAACTAAACAACCAAGAAAACATATTTTTCATTGGAAAATTCTATGTCCATGGCTCGATGGAATATGGCTCCTGCAATTGTCAAACCAAATGGAATTTTGGAATATTTGAAGGTGCCCCAAGGTGTATTAAATGATGTTTTGTCCTGATCATTTTCATGCACCAGAATTTGGTTGTAGCCTGAATAACCATATTTTCCAAAGGCACCATCAAATTTCATGGACCATATACCATTCTCATCTCTCTCATCCTCTAAATGTTGAAACTCTTATTTCTACTTTGGCACAATTTTCTGAACTGTCTCTTCATGCTATTCTAGACTTTCTTCCACTTTATTCAATGGTTGTTTTGGATATTTCAGTACCTCTTTTGATTCTTGTTCTGAATTTTTCAATGCTTATTTTGATGGATATTATATTAAGCTTGAAAGATTCAAATTTTATTTATCTATAACTTCTCTAATACAATTATGGATCTTTGGAACATCTTCTACATCTACTAGTTGGCTATCTACATCATTTAAGCCACTATCATTAAACAAAATGAATGAATCTAAATTTTTATGTATAGCATTTATTGGATGATTATTTGGCTTTTCTTTGCTTGTGATCATATATTTCATCTTAGTTTCATCGTACAATTTTCTCAATTTCCTGAAAATAGGGATAGCTGCATAAGAAAAGTCTAATTGCAATGTACCTCGTAAACCCCCCCCAAGATCTTGACAACAACATTCCAAAGCATGGTGGTATGTCATGTACCATCACATCCATTAGAACATTCTTTGCTAGAATTTTCTCTAGGGAGACTACCAAATCTTTAATCAGACCAATACAATGGACTCTACCTGAATCGAAGGAGTATAAATCATAGTAGGGATGGGTAATTCCAAGGCCTAACTTCTCCATTATGGCTTTTAGCATCATATTGTGGGAGGCTCCGAAGTCTAACATGGAATTATGTAAAATGCATTGGTGGATTCTTAGACTCAAGTAAAAAGGAGGAACCTCACTATCTTATAATTTACCTTCAATAGCAGGACCAAAAATGAGTTTGGGTTGATCATCGTCGACATTTACCATGTCAGACAAAGGATCTACTTTAAGCATCTTGGAAACATGGGACTTGTATGGGTTGTTCTTAACAAGCTCGGTTAAGGGGATAGACACTTTTAACTTTTAAATTTCTGTATCTAAACAGAGTGGAATAGTTTTGTCTACCTCTTTACTGACGATGTCTCATTTTCCAGCTTGGTCCTTTGATGGAACTTTTTTTTTTTTATTGTCCTTTTCCTTATTGGCTGAACTTGTGGATGGTTGATTTACTTTATTCTGATTTTTGATCATAGGATCTTTTACCTTACTCTGATTTCTCAGAGGATTCTGCCTTTTTTGAGTGTATTTCTGTTGAGATGCTCTCTTCTAAATGGGATTAACTAGCACATCTCTTCTCCTCAATGAATTCTTCCTATTTTTTGAACTAAGTTCATTCAAATACCCCCACTGGTAATAATCTGATTTAGTTTCTAACTCATGATCATTAGCAAGGATAAAATCTTCATCTTTAGGCTGGCCTTTCTTTTCAAAATATTCCTCATTTTCGGTCAAAAACATAGGCAGATAATCATCTTTGAAAAGGATATTTTCCTCAACAATTTTGTCTTCATCTTCTTCTTCTCCTTGTGCATAGGTTTTCTGCAAGGGTGTCTTGATTTTTTGTTGCTACTGTGGTGGTTTTTCAGGAGCCCGATGTTCTCTCTGCTTAATCTTTAACTGAGGCTATTGTTGACCTCTATAGTTAGGATTTCTAACCTCAGGTTGTATCTCCGCGATGGACATCCTGTCAACCATCCATTCAATAGTTCTTATCAATGTATCCATCTTAGCATCGAAAGATAAGGTGGATGGCTCATCTTTCATAGTAACTCTCCTTTCATTCCTAGCTCTAGCTCTCTTCATCAGCAGATTTGCTTCAACGTTGATCACATTTTTTTTCATATATTCAAGTGAAACTGGATTTCTTTCTCTTAATTAGTAAGCCATGTCAGCATCAAATTCATCTGGATAATGTATGAGAGATAATCCTAGAGGAGGCTTAATCTCAACAGGAATTACATTGTAAATCCTATTAAAGCGAGTATTGAAATATTGGATTGATTCATTAAAATTTATTTTAATGTTCTCATATTCGGCAAGCAACTGTAAGTTATTTTTCTTTACCTCCCACCAGGATATAAGAAAATCAGTGAGTTGGTTTACAGTGGAAATGGAATTAGCATTTAGAGACCTAAACCAAACTTCGACATCTCCAGAGAAACTTTGGGCTATAATCCTCATTTTGCATTGTCAGCATCAACTTCCTCCAAATTTATGAAGTCACTGAAATTAAAAATATTTTTTCTTGTAGATATGGTGGAGTTTTCATCAAACAAGGGGAGTATTTGGCCAAAACCCTGAGGTAAGTCAGTCAATTGGGCTGGTAAGATAAGTGGGGAAAATCTTGCCATGATTCCTGTTGAATGGAGTACTGGATTGACAACAGGAGGGTTTGGCTGAATAGGTAAAGGAACTGAAGTTGTAGGAATTAAAGTAGTAGTTATGTATGATGAGGTCGAAGGTGCATATGAATAAACTACAATTGACTAAGTTTGAGGTTGATTTGAGGCAGGAATTTCCTCTTGATGGTAGAATTGGATCCAACATTTGATGTCAAGGTCATATTCAGGCTTAATGTCTTTGAAAAACCAATATTTCAGAGGACTAAGGTCTAATTCAGACAAAGAATTGACCTTAGATAATCTTAAAGTATTGAATACTATGTCGGATAAAGAGGTTTCAGACTTGGATTTAAAAAATGAAAATTCAAACTTTAGATCATACAATATATCTTCAGGAGAAAGTAGCTTAGCAGGTAGAGAAACTAATCTTACCAATGGAACTGGTCCTAATTGAATGTCTGCAGTTTGATATCGATGCCTTCAAAGTATCTTCTCTGGATCATCTACTCGATCAACTGGATCAGGGTCGAGATTTTCTCTAGTATATCTTCTGGAAGCCAGCTCTACAATCTTAGCACTACAATTATCAAATATGCCTTTATGAAACTTAACCCTATCATCCAAAGGATCAAATTCAAAAATTTTCTTTTGTCGTACACCTAGGGAGAATAAATATTTTTTTCCCCGGTAATGACGCTAGTATGATATCACTCTACCAGATCTCTAAGGCTGAAAAAGATATCCCAACAGAGGTAACCACATACCAACCTTTTAACTTTTTATCTAGCCATACCAAGTTGGAGAGGGCTCTCTCCACTAAAATCATAGCCAAGAGGGTTGGATGAAATTTTTTAGGCTAGCTATGAAATTCATAAGGGTTTTTTTTTGTTTTGATTGGGTTTTCTCGATGAGGACTAGGTCAAGGAAAATAGGATTAGGGTTGTAGAGATTCAATGGTGCAAAGTAGGTGGAATGCTTAACACTTAAAGGTGATTTGGTGAGATTGTTTAAGACTGATGAGGAGTTAGGAAGATCATAGGAGATGTATTCTTCCTAAACTCAAGAAAATGGAAAAATTATGACAACTTTCCCAAAACAGAGCATGAAAAACATGTATCTTTCCTATGAACTTGAAAATTATCATATAATAGACATGAAATGGTTTATGAGATTACAAAAAATTCATACAAATGATAACATATAAGAAACAATGCCAAACATTCATACCATAGGTATCCAAAATAAATAGTAGCAATTCTTCATTAATTTCTAGCCAAACTGATTACACTATGTCCTTGATCAATAAAATAGCATCCAACTGATTCCAATCCTTGCTAAGAGTGAATAAAGGGAAGATATAGACATTAAAACTACATTCTCTCATCCTCAAGGGTAAATTCCTGATTTGAGGATGAGATCCACAAAATTCTGAACTGAAAGTTGGAGTGTAGGGAGCTCTAAGTGACTCCTCCCTAATTACATTGAAATTGATTCATTTGACTTTGATGATTACATTTACATCATGAATCTACCCCTAGATAACTTATCCATATAATATTTACATTTAGCATGCTCAATTACATAACTGAAATCATGATTTTCAAGATAAAATTCAAATTTTCAATGAAATTTCAAAAATATCAGCAAACTATCAAACACGCCCTCTCTTTGCCAGGCGTGCCCTCCCTTTGGTAAACACACCCTACATCTTGTAGGCTATTTTTGACTGGGTTTTAGGTGTCCAAATTAGCTCCAATATACCTTGTTAGAAAGCCCTTCAGGTCTAGTTATTGGATATGCCTTCCATTTTCAAAATGAAGCTCATTTTCACTATCAAAACTCAATCCTCCCAAGACTGCTCAGCGTGCAGTGCCAAGGCCAAAAATGAGTCATAAACATGACTTTTTACTAGTTTTTTTGACATTTTTACCTACTTTTTTTGCAAACCAAGGTTTGAAAAGTGGTTTTCTGAGATGTATTTACCATTTTTCAACCAATGGTGGCTTCCTTTTGGTAAAAGGATGGCTCAAAAAAGAGCACAGTGCCAAGGGCGCTGCGCGCTTGACACTTTTTTGGTCACATGACTATCCCAAAAACATAATAAAAAGACATAATTTGTAAAAATGACTCAAAACCTTTAAAAATTGGCAAAGTGAGTGTTGATGGTGTGACTAGGCTTGGATTGAAGCCTATGCAAGTATATCCAAATTCCTTTTCTCTTCTTTCATGGTCAAAGCCTCAATCTTTGCATCAACTCTTTTGAGCTTGGCCATTGCAATTTTTCCTCTTTGGGCATAATGTTTGACCTTCCTCCTCAGTATGTCGTTATCTTTGTTTGCCTTCTCCAAGAGCCTCTCCAAGTGTTGGTTAGCTCTATCAAGCCATGACTCTAGGTTTTCATTGATTACCATTGCAATTTGTTCATTCAAGGTTAGCTGATCAGCAAGCTCAACCTCTTTTTGCCTTTCTAGAGCTAGAGATCTTTTCAACCCTCTAGTCTCAGCCCTTCTCCTTGGCACTTGTTCTTCCCATTCTTCAAGAAAAACATGATTTTCAAATGTCTCATCTAACAAAACCTTGAATTTTTCTGCCTCCCTTTGAGTTGTGATGTATTTCACCTCATCAATGACGTGCTTTGTCTTTAACTGTTGGTTGTCCTACTCAAGGAATTTTATGACAAATTTGGACCTGTCAAGATCACTTTGGAGCTCTCTAATCTTGGCATCCTTTCCCTTGATGACTACACTAGTGATTTTATCATAATCATGCTCATCTAGGTCAACAAGGTCGAAATCCTGCTTTGTTTCATGGAGGTCATCCTCATCATGAATGGTTGCCTCACGTACATCCTCCTCTACAATATTTTATTTCCCCTTATGTACCTTATTTTTTGGTGAAGAAGGCAGTGCCCCTTCCATAATCTGTGGAGAAAACACCTGCCTATGAACCCTCTAGTATTTTTTTTCCAATGGCTCTATCTCAGCCACATTAGCCTGCTTAGGCTCATTGATCTCAGCTCTACTAGGTGACCCGATCTCAATGTGGGATGTAGATGAGGGTGGTGAAATAGATGAAGATGACTGATTTGATGATGATGCATGAACTATGGGCTGAGATGGAGCAATTTAAGTGGAAGGATGAGATGATGAAGGCACATTTTGGGCATGCTGAATAGGTGGAACAATGAATATGTCATTAGCTATGAATGAACTCCATGGAATGTTCAATTATTTGAGGTGATGGAGGACTATTATTTTGATGAGGGAGTGGTGAAAAAGACTATTCATTTAGTTTTCATACTCTCTCTTCTGGAAAATAAATGTCATCTCATCAATGCTCTGGAAGAGGTAGTAGGGTATGTTGAGCATATTTACCATAGAGAAGTGCATAAGTAACCGGATGTGATAGGCATACAAACTAGAAAATCTACCTTCACATGAAAATTATTTCGTGATGATCTTCATCATGGGAGCATATCTCTCCAGGAGGTAAGAGAGAGGAAAAATCCTCTTTCTCTCATTATTGTACCTAGGTTTGAGGAAAGGCTCGTGGTTATGCTCCTCCAAGTCTTTCTGTTTGAACCATTTCTCCCCAACATTTGGGATCCTGGTGGTAGTTGAGATGATGGAAGTTGACACAGTGCAAGTGACACCAACTAGAGTAACTTGGTTGTCATGGAGATTAGAAATAAAAATTCTTGTCAAGATAGCATGGTGTTGGACCTTCTGAATTTTCTCACAGAACTAAAAACATCCAACATGTTTGAAACCTGTCACAACCATAGGAGATACCAAAATTTACCTAGTATTTGTTAGCTCTAATCTGAGTATTATTCCCCCTTTGTGTGGCCTCCTCCCCTTTCTTTCCTCTCCATCACTGTATGGTATGTTTTCTTCTTCTGCCATGATGTCTTAGTGTCAAAACCCTAGGGAGGTGTGAGGATGGTGGAATGTGATTTTTAAGAATAGGGAATGGGATAGGGTGATTGAGGGAGATGGGGGTAGGCATTTATGAGTTAAGGAATGTGACAAGGATTAGGGATGTATAGGGGCTTGGAATAGGGAATTTATCATAAGTGTAGGGAATTGGGAGCCCAGGAAAATAGTATAACTAGGGCTTAGGGTTTTAAGGAAATGAAGGCTTAGGGAAAGGGAACGTTAATGTAGGGATTTGTTAAAGAGTATATTGCAATGTGGGAAGGTTTATGAAGGTTTAGGGAATGAAAATGAACTGTAATTAGGATTTTTAGGAATAATAGGGTTCTAAATTTTAGGTAAGACACCAAAATTTCCTTTAACAAACTTCAACTACCCAAAATGATTTGATGGAGAAGAGGAAGGGAACAAAAGTAACTTAATTTCTTTTTGGAGGCTTGAAGACTGCTGAAGTCTGGAGGGAAATTTTGTGAAGTTTAGAGGCGTTTTGGTGATTTATGTGGAATATGGGAAAGCGCATAGCACCAAAAGCAGGTGTGACCTCTCTTTAACAAGCACACAACACAACACACAAGCATGTAGCACCAGAATCAAATGCACCCTCCCTTTGGAAAGTGCGTAGTGCCTCCCCTATTTTGTTTACTTCGCCTTCAAAACATGAAAACCCTACATTGTTTGAGGATGCTTGATGGTAGAGGATACAAATGAATTCTCTCTTGCTGTCATGAAGGATCTTATAGTTGAGTGAAATTGATTTTTTGATTTCAAACCCACTTTCTAACGTTTCACTTTCACCTTTGAAAACTTTGGAAAATGTCCTTTACACTTTGAATTTTTATTCTTCGTAGTTTGATGAGGTTGGAGTAGGGACTCTTTACATTGATTTTTTTTAGTGTTCAGTTTGGAATTTGGAGTTGAATTGGAAACTTTGGAATAGTACTTATTACATATAATGAACATAAAATTACATTAAAATAAAAATAAATTTCATCTCTCTTTTTGAATAAAATTACATTGCAAAATAAAAGCATAACTTTGAAAGAAGAATTAAAAATTTGGCAACCTTCCTTGGAGTTCATCTTTACATGTTGAAAAATATTCTTTATATGATAAAGCAATATTATTCAACCACTCATTATTTTTTCTTACCTTATGCAAATGAAATGGTGTTTTATTGAACCTTGGAAAATGAAACCTAGTGACCTAATGGGACCTTGACTGACCAGACTCCATGGTGACTTTGAATGACATAATAACATGATGAAATAGACTTTCATGACTGAAGTATGTTATGCAAGACATGAAGGTGGGCTAGCAAGTATAAATTTTGAGGAGTGAAATTTTATGACTAGGGCTACCATTAGCAAGTGAATTTTTTATATGAACTACTGGAATGATTAAAAAATTCTAAGTGGGACTCCTAAAATGATATGAAAAGATTATTTTTTATCAGCGATGGAAGTATGAAAATACTAACACTAACAGGCCCATTGATAAGCCGATAGGAGACAAACAACCGAAATAAAGGGTGAAAGTTAGTATGCCAATGGAACCATTGCGTGCAACTGAGAAGTAGGAAAAGGAAAAAGAGCTGGAAGAAGAAGAAAAAGAACCCTCCTCACCTGGTAGGAACAAAACTCATACTCTACTTTTAGAAATTGAAAATTAAAGAAATAAAATGAACAATTAAAGCATATATTATCTGAAGCTAGGAAATCATAGGCCTTAGGGCTAGATACCCTAGTTGAAGCTGTCAAGAAATCTAGTGGGGAGAAAAATCCAGGATCCGTATGTGCAACATGTTCCCAAGAGTTAGCAGCAGTAGAATGTAGTGTTTGTCAAGTAAGCACCTACTCAATAGAGAATAAAACAAAGCCTAGGGAGGCTACTCCACAAGAACCTATTGAAGATATTGTTGTTACACAATAACCAAAAATTAAAGCAGAGCCTCCCACGGTAATCCACCTGGAAGGCGACACACAAGAACCTGTAGAGGCCACTTCTATTATAGAGGAACTAGCGGAAAAAGATTGATACACAAGAACCCACCTATGGCATTAGTTTTACACAATAACCAACAACTGAGGTGGAGAAAAACCACCATAGAGAGGTTTTCACACCCACCATTGAAATTGCATGAAGTGGAACACTAGGTCCTACTGTGGGATGGATTTCCGAGAAGATTTTACTAATCTCTAAGTTGCATAAATGGAAACAAGAGGAACTTTCCCTACATGAGGGAATGATATCACTGAAAGAATATTAGAAGAAAAAGAGTTCCATATAGGAGAAATGGACAAAGGAAGAATTGAAGAAAGGCTGGGAGGAATTGAAGCAGAAGGAAGATGTAAAGAAACAGAAGGAATAACTGCTGCTATTACAACAGCAGATTCAGGATTTGACTAATGATAAATGGAAGCTTCATGAACTTTCCCTCAACTTGTTGGGGTGCAGGCGACCTTCCTCGTCCTACCATATTTTTATGTGGGAATATTACTATTTGTTTCAGTTAAAATATATTATGGAATACATAGCCTATGTGGGTACTTCTACCCACACCTTTTTAGATATTTTCGCACTTCTTATTTTGATGAACAAAGCTTGTTGTGTGAGTTTTTTTTGCACAACATTATTTGTGAGCATGCTAGTATGCATAGGTAGCAAGTGTATTCTCGTATATGGGAGACTTTTATTTACCTGCTTTCATTTCATTTATGATAAATCAGATCGAGTGGCATATGTCCATAAAATCAATGGAGACTAATGAAGAGAAGACAACGTTATGAATTCAAGCTGAACCAGGAAGGGCCATTGAACTGAGGTGGGAATTTAGAAATATTTTAAGTACTCCTAGGATAAGAGAACCAACTTCTGCCTATAGGAGAATAATTGTAGATTTCTGCCTTAATCAGTTTGCACAGATGAAGATTTGAGCACTGACAGGATGCCTCAAACGCACTAAAGCTAGTAGTTCTAGGTTGCTGGAAGGAGATCCTTTTGCATTTCAAAATTTCGTAGTTGTTGTTACATATGCACCAGCATATGCCCAGGTAACAAAGTCCCTCGGTGCTTCCTGGATTGGACTGAAATTCAAATTTCCTTTGATATGGCTGCCAGTAGGGGAATACCAGGAAAACTATGCATTGAATGATTATGAAGAAGAGTCCTAGCTAAGACAGTTGATGGCTACTCAGGGGCATAGGTTTCCAGATGAAGACAAAGCTGGTGCCTATGACTTCAATGATCTACAGAGGAGATATTATCGAGGAAGCTAATTTTTTTTTGCATGAGGAAATGAAAGTACTTCAGCTGGGGGGAGATTTTGGGTGTCATTTTTGTACTCATTCCCTACATTTTATTCCCTCATTTTGACCTTTTTGATCTCCAATATTGGGACTACCTTTTCCTTTTTCATTTTTCCTTATTGTAAAACAATGTAACTTTACTGTGTTTCATTATCTTGTTGTTATCATTAATTATTATGATGTATTGTTTCCTTTTTATGGCTAACTGGGGTGAATAGGAATTTCTTTGGTCTTTTTGTTACTCTTTCAGATACCACTTTAAGCACAAGACACCCAGAAAATACATGCACATATAACCAGTTGGGAGCATGTTGTTACAGTGTGTTGTTACATGGCGCTGCTATCTCACGAAGAGTCAACACCTCTGTTATCATGACCTCTGCTATTACACCACGATGGTGTTACACCGCGACACTGTTACAAATCCATTGTTACAGACTTATGTTAAAGACTGTTGTTATAGTCGTGTTGTTGATTGCATACTGTCAATTTCCGGATACTGATATGTCTTCAAAATTTGTTACGCTACAGTTGTCACATTCCAATGACAACTATAGGAGTCATCATATATTGTCACTTAGAATAACATCTTTAGGCAGTTTTGATTGAAATAGATATTTTCCCAATAAATACTCCATTGAGGGAATCGATTGTAACTATATTTACTTTATTTTGATTAGCATGAGAATCGTAATATTCTCATGACTGATCTGTCCCTCATTTTTTGGACATGTAACTTTTATATAAGCACTCGGACCTCTAAGGTCAGGGGGTTAGCACAAAATAGTATCATCATTTTGACTCTATAATTTTGATCACCATAATACATAATATTATATTGTTTTTGTTATGTGTGTTGACATATTTAATTCTTATTTAGTTTCTATCTTCTCAAGTGCCCTGTTAGGGAGGAAGGGCCCTCCTCTTTAACAAGGACTGCAGTGATAAAGTAGTTGTATTATATCTCATATTTTCTTCTGCGTATTTGTGGAGTGCTACTATTGTTGTGTTGGCTGTAAGTATATCTTCTTCAGTTTAAAATATTTATTATGCCGTTGCACAGATTCAAGTAGAAATACTAGCTGGTGTAGTTATCTTGTGGCATTCTAGATATCGGTTTATCTGAAGTG
Organism: Pinus albicaulis; assembly: GCA_034641835.2. Lineage (NCBI taxonomy): Eukaryota > Viridiplantae > Streptophyta > Pinopsida > Pinales > Pinaceae > Pinus > Pinus albicaulis. Next base: position 40,051,333 of record CM076570.1, on the reverse strand, counting down.
TGATTACATTCTTGTAGATGCTTGTTTTATTTATGCATGAGTGATAATTTTCGGCAATTGGTTCAACATCTATTTCTTCTTGTTTTATTTCCTCTTCTGGTATGATGTATCAACATAGACAGTGAAACTATCATTGAAATAAAAGACGTCCCTAGATTGATAATTTATTTGTACTGTCTTAGTCAATTAACATTAAAACAGTCCAACAATTTCCTTGCTAGTTTTTTCATGCATGACACATGCATTTGGTTTCTTGGTTATGAGTCATCAATGGCATGGAGGATTTATTGGATTGAAATTTTTTTTTCCTAACCTTTCCATTTCCTAGATAACCATGATGTTGTGGGTTTTACTTTTGTTTTCTAGTTGATTTTCATGTTCCTTTGGCTATGGGTTGAGTTATATGTTCCAAAAATCCTTGGCTGGAAAATGATCTAGAATCCCTGTAACATCTTGGATTGAGTTACTAGTCTTGGAATACTTGGTTGGAAAAATGCTTTGGAAGCCCTTGCTAGTTTTCCTTACTAGTCCTCGAAAGCCCTGGTTGGAAAAATGCTCTGGAAGCCCAGAAGCATGTGTGGGTTTAGTTACTAGCCCTAGAAGCCCTGATTGGAACAAACACCCTAGAGCCCTAGACAGCTTGGGTAGAGACCAATATGGTGATAGTTAGTGACGTCGGACCATGAGGTGGAATCAATGGGTGAAGTTTGAGCTATTTTTTCCTCTGAAATACCAGGTTTTGTTTTGATTGATTTTTTTTATGAGATCCCACATTCATGCTTGGAATATGGCACAGGGTTGACTAGATGAATGAAGGATTTGGTTTAGCCTAGTCTATGGTTGGGTAGTTCATGTAAGTCCCATACCTAGTCGGCCTATTCAAACATCAATAATATTTATTTCTTCTTGGTATTTTATGGGTAAATATACTTTTTATTTTTGGTTTACATGGTTGTTATATGCTTGATATTTATGTTGGTTATATGTTGGTTATGAATGAATTTTATGATAGTGAGAATGTATTTATCTCATCATGTTTTGATTTATAAATGAGTGAGTAATGAATATCTGACCTAATAGATGAAAATTAAACTAATGTGATAAGGTATCAATGATTCTTAGTGATTCTCATATAATTATGATACCCCTAAGCTCAGATTTGTTGTTTTAACCTGTAGAATGCATATTTGTGACATGTTTGACGAAATGTTTTTCATGGCCAGTAAGGGTCCAGTCAAGTCCTCATTCAATTATTTTCATTTGTATCATTGTTTCGAAGTTAATTTTAATTTATGGAATTTTCATGGAGTTTTGGGCAGTAGCCTGAGTCGTGGCCTTGACAAAGTGGTAGAGAATCTGGAGTTGCTGACAAAGAACTACCTGGAAAAGTCCCTAGTCACAGCCATGCCTTGTTGTGGGAGAAAATGTAGGGTCCTAGTCACATGCATGCCCATTTCATGGGAGTGACTGAGGATTTAATGCAATAAAATGTTAGGTTGTATCAGGGGCTAGTCACCTAGAAGGGTTGGACGGTTCCTGGGGTTTCAGTTGCATGTGTAGAGGGTCAGGTTGGATGTGTTACATTGGTTCCACTTCCTTAACGAATACATAGGGAGTTGAATCATATCATATTAAATCTTCGTCATGTGTTAGGGTCCTATAATTTATAGGATCTAATGGTTATTGGATATTTTATCTTAGTTATTTGATATTGTAAATAATTTTTCAATTTGCAAATGATTGCCAGAAAAATATATATAAAAGAAAATGAAAATAGGGTATTTAAAAAATGAATAAAGAGACAAAATAAAAAGAAATAAAAACTGTGAAAATAATAAAAACAAGATTAGAAACCCACAAAATAAAAACAAAAATAAATAATACTAAAAGTGTTGCAAATCTAAATTCCATTACTGATAGGTAGTTTATTTCTATAAAATAAAGTTTTTGTGCAACTTGTTTAAAATGCCATAACCATTAGTCATTTGTTTAATCATATAGCTTAATCATGGTTACACAAGTTTAAATTTCTGTTAATTAGACTAGAGAATAAGATTAGCCAAACTGTTTAATCTTGGCTAATGAATATTTAGGTAGAAAATTATATCGGTTCAATTTTTTAAGCTAAATCAATGGAGAAATAAGGGATAGGATATATTAGGATTTTAGTTTTCATAAGATGTAAAATATGGGCTTTCTATTCTAAATGCACCCTTGGGAAGAAATGAATTAAATGTTAGCTTAGTTATAGAAGAAAAATTGGTGTTAAAAGGGTAGAGGGGTATAATTTTATTTCAAAAATGACCCATATTTTCATTTTAGCCTAATTTTCAAAAACATTATGTAAAGAGGCACAAAAGGTTCATATTTTGTTTCATTTAGATTTTTATCCAAAGTTCCTCAATTAAATTAAAATTCATTATACAATAAACAACTTTGTCATGTTGTGGTTAAAGTGCGCACATTCTTCAACCGCAAGATCATCTGACACAACAGATCAATGGCACAGCTTCAGTTTCGTCCCCCCCCCCCCATCTCTATCCTATCTTTACCATCGGGGGGAGGGAGGTCCAAAAATATGGTTTTCCCTCGCCAAGTCCCATGCTACGTGGCACCTTCCATGCATTTCACACCCCCCTACCTAATACCACTAACCATCCTCGACCCCCTCCGAAAACCTCTTCTCCCTCATATCTTTCTCGTTGTCCCTAGCTCGCTCCTTCCTCCATTAATTCCCTACCACATGTTCCTAACTATTACCCAATCAATCCCTTTCCCGAGAATTTACCGTTTATACATTAAATTCTCCTGGGTAACTGTTTTAACCTAACGGACCCGCACCTACCTGCAATGGAAAACCCATGAATGCTTTTAAACCCTGAACCCATCCCTATTTCACCATTTTTCTACATAATTCTCTATAAATTAATTTTTATTTTTATTTTTTCTAGTGCGCAACAAATTTCTCCAACTAATCAAACATGTGATCGAGCACCAATGTCCCATTTCCTTCTCCTAATCAGCTACAGACCTACAAACATTCCTGGTGAACTATTCATCTTCCTCATCCCAGATTCTATTACAATTATTCATTGATAAAAATGCCTCATAAGAAGAAGAAGCAGGAGGACTCTTTCAACCCATTTTTTTGTCATCTATATGATCTAAACCACATCCCCTTAGCTGATCATGACTATAAAATATTTGAGATACAGTGTGAGTTCAAACTATTCGAACTCTACCATTGGCTCGAAGGCCAATTTGTAGATAAAACATATGAAATTGGACTATGGGAGTCCAATATCCATCACTACAATTTTCCCCAAACCTTCCATTCTCTAGAATTCACCAGAAGATGGCAACCTCGTTATGTCCCTAATCAAAGAGAAATTGTATACCCTATTGGTGAAATTCTCTTCACCATTACTGCCAAAGAAATAGATCAGATGATGTAGGCCACCTCTATGAAAAATAGTACCCCATTCTCATTAGAAGCCTTAACAGAACTAAAGCAAAAACTTTATTTTGCCAAGAGAGCCAGGATTTTTGACATTTTCCTACCGGAAACCCAGAAACAATCCACCATATCCTTTCTCAATCTTCCCTGATCAAGCCAAAAAAATTATATATGTAATATGCTATATTCTAGGTTATTATTCTAATCAGTGGGTAGATGAACCCATCTTAGGTTTCTTGTCCATATTTTCCACAGATAATAAGCCTTCTATTATCTTTAATTTTAGTCAATTTCTGGTTGATAGCATTCATGAAAAATTACTGAAGTTTCCAACTGAGGAAGTGTTCAAATATACTTCAATTTTGGTCTACATGTTTCTATATTATCAAGAAAACATGTTTAAATTTTCCATGCATAAATTAGATGAAGAGGGAAATCAATAGTCAGTCATATTCTAGACTTCCCTAGTGAAGGAGGAGTAGGAAGAATTCACCTACAAACAGTATATTGAAAAATTTATCCACCCATCAATGAGTGTATTAAATAGTTCTGTAGAATTGACGATCAATGAGGATATTAAAAGAATCTTACACCTAACAAAGCGAGCAAAGACTTGAGGTTGGTACTTGTACTAGAAAGGAAGTTCAAGAGCAAGTTCAAGAGCATCTTGTTTCTACATCCACTTCACAAACTCTTATTCCTTAGGATAAAGCATCCATAAGACAGAGATAAGAAAAGTCACCTTCAGTGTCAGACAATGCAAGGAAGGAGTTTCAAATTATGTACAGGAAGAGGAAAAAATTGAATCCAAAAGCAAATGCATAGAAGAATTAAAAACAAGAAGTGGCCATGATAGTCAAGGAAACACCATCTTCCTCTTAGGCAAGTGGCAATTTTATTACATCTCCCATAGTGTCATCAGTATCTCAAGAGTAGCAAGACATTGACTAGACTTCAAGGGAAGAAAGAAAAGACTATTTTTGACATATTTACATAAGTAAAACTTAAGAATGAGATCCTTAAAAATAACACCTATACTCAGTTTTGGAAGCAAACTTCCAGCTCACAGAGCATGTTACTTTCAGTTTTTGATTCAAAGAGGGGAAAGATGAAAATATCATTCCTTGAGGCTCAAATCCCATAGCCTAAATCAACATCATATTATAATAACAAATCTTTTGAGTTTGACACAAAATATATACATCCCATTGACCAAATGGAGATGTATAAACAAACCGGTGAAATTATTTTCTCCACTCTAACCAACAATACTATTATTTTTTCCAAATTGCAGGTTTCACTTTCTAATATTTAGTCATAGTTGAATATGCAGAAGATTTTTTCTCTTGCAAAACACACCAGGATTAAATCCTTATAGGATTTAGTAGTGAAGATGGGTTATGATCCCGAGAACATGAAAGCTGCAGAGGAGTTCTGATCCAAGTGGATATTGGTGGTCACCCACCTATTCCACTTGGGGCCCCACCATTGTCTCTTTCAGTTTTTCAGTTTCGGCACAACTTACTATTTTTAGCAGCTTTTCAGCTCCTGAACTTCCAGAGCCGTTTTGAGGCCCTAAATGATTTTTTTTGGGAAAACAAGGAGCAACATGGGTCCATGGACTGATGTTGCTCACTCGAAATTTGTAGTCCTCGGATAGATATTTCTAACGAGGTATGGTATGCGTCAAACGGAGATCATATGCCAAATTTACATCCCCGAGAAGTTGAAACACCAATTTACCCAAACGGGGCCCATAGTTTTGGCGCTTCATCTCCTAGGGTTAGGGTTTTGGTTGTTTATGATTTCCATTGTTGCTAAATAATAAATAGGCCCTCGAGCCTCATTGTAACTCATTTCATAGGGTTTTAGCCACCACATCTCTTCTCAGAGATAGCCACTAGCGCCCTAGCTAGTTTTATTTCCATTATGTCTGTAAGAAAATTTCAATTATTTGATATTAATGAAATGAAGTGTTATTTCCACTGCATCTCTGTTTTTATGGTTATATTTTTATTCTATTACGTTCCTGCATAAATCTAGATTAGTGGTATCAAAGCGGTTTTATTTTTCTTGATCCTTCTTTACATGTCCCCAACGAGGTCGGGGTATATGGAGTTAGGGCTCGATCTGGTGGAACCCTTGCAAGATCAGCCTTGCAAACCCTGACAAACGCCCATGGGGGACGAAAAGAAAGATGAGGGAGCAGGAGATCCTATCAAAATATTTCTTGAGGAGGCCCTTGAAAAACAAAGGAACGCGATGATGGATAAATTTGCCCAGATCCTTCAACGAATGCCCACCAGCAGCGCATCTGCATCCAGCAGCCACTCTGGAGGTGCGACTCCTTTTAAGGCACAAGTAAATTTTGACATTCCCATATTTGAGGGTCAAATAGATGCAGATGCCGTAGATAGATGGTTGAATCTATTAGAAGGATATTTCTCAGTTCATGACTTTTCCGACAGGGAGAATATTATTTTTTCACTCCTCAAATATGCCCCCCATGTCAAGGACTGGTGGGAAACCCACTGTGAGAAAAAGGACGAGACATAACCCTCTCTGTTCTCAGATGTACCCACTTCGAATTCTTTCCGAGATGCCATTAAGGAAAAATACTATCCCGTGGGGAGCTATGAGGACAAGTACATTCGATGGACCACTCTGTGACAACAAAGGGATCAAGATGTGCATGAGCTGATGAATCTGTTCCATACCCTGTGCACCAAGTTGGGTATCAAAGATTTAGAGAAAAATCTGGTGCTAAAGTATCACAGTTGTCTGCATAGATACATTCAGGAGGAAATGGAGTTCCTCGACATCTCCTCGCTTGGTACAACATACTGGTATGCTGCCAAGATTGAGTGGAAATTTAAATAGAAGAAGCGAGACTTTGGATCTGCGAATCAAAAGCAAGGGAAAGGTGCTCCCAAACCACATAACAAAGGACATAGCCAAGGCATGGTGACTCAATAAAACCTGTTGAAGCCACAAGCAAAGAACAACACCGCAAAGCCAAAGAAGGACATGGGAAAGTGGTGTGAGTTCCATAAGAACTCCATTCACAACATAAGTGAGTGTTGGGCCAAGCAGTCGCTGGTGGCTGAGATGAGGGCTTCTGATTCAAATGCATGTTCTGACTCTGAATCAGAACTTGACAAGGGGAATGACAAAGGGAAATAGATTATTGATGCAGATCCCAATGCCACTGTTGCCACTATGAAGATCCAGAAGGAGGAACCGGAAGATCCAGAGGAGGAGGAACGTCTCTTCCACTCACATATGTTAGTAAAGGGCTCCCCGGTATAGGTCATTGTTGACAATGGGAGTCAAAAGAACCTCATTTTAGCAGACGTCGTGAAGCATTTGGGCTTGCTGACCACAGCTCACCCACATCCATACACCATCGGGTGACTTCACCAAGGACGAGATCTCCGTGTTAGCCAGCAGTGCCGCCTTCCCTATAGCATCAAGCTCTTCACGGATGAGGTATTATGTGACGTTGCTCCTATTGATCTTTCTGATGTATTATTAGGACAACCATACTTGTGGAATCGTCATGCTATGTATGAGTCTCAGCCTCACGATGTTATTGTTACTTTGGGAAATAAGTTGTACAGGATACCAGAGGTACCACCTCCTGTCGCTATCTCTTTGGTTACAACAAAACAATGCACTAAGCTCATTTCCCAAACCAAGAAATTAGTTTTCTTGATGATCCGCCCCCAGTGCAAGAAGAATATTGTGGCCACGACCTATAGACAAGGCTCCTCTACATGAAAAAAACAAATGGATGAGGTTGTGTAGGAGTAAGGGGACATCTTCACCTCACCCACAGGGGTTCCTCTGCACTGTCAGGTCAAGCACCCGATTAATCTGACCCCAGGTGCGCCACTACTCAATGGACTGATCTATCAGTGCTCTGTTCTAGAGAACGATGAAATCGGGAGGCAGATTCAAGAGCTGCTACAGAAAGGTCACATCCGACCAAGTTCATCTCCCTGTGGGAGCTCGATCGTGTTAGTATAGAAGAAGGATGGGACATGGAGACTCTATATTGACTATCAGGTGCTAAACAAGATCATTGTCTGGAATAGGTACCTGATCCCACAAATTGATGACCTTCTGGACCAACTCAAAGGTGCAAAATATTTCAGCAAGATAAACTTTAAGTCTGGGTATCACCAGGTACCAATTGAACCCTCCGATGTGTGGAAGAATACCTTCAAAGCCAAGGAAGGCCTTTTCGAATGGCTGGTCATGCCTTTCGGGTTGACCAATGCTCCCACAACCTTCATGAGGATGATGGATGACATCTTGCGACCATTCACCAACTCATTTGTAGTGGTGTACTTGGATGACATTCTAATCTTTAGCCAGACTTGGGAAGAGCACCTTCACCACATCTGACAAGTCCTCCAAACACTGTGGCAACACAAGTTGTGTGCCAATTTGGAGAAGTGCACTTTTGGCATGACCTAGGTTCAATATCTGGGATACATTATTGATGAAAGGGGGTTGCATGTGGATCCAACCAAGATTCAATTCATTCGGGATTAGCTAGCCCTAACCACTATAACAGGGCTTTGCAGCTTTCTGGGTCTTGCTAATTTCTACCGTAATTTTGTGTTGGGATTCTCTCATATCACTTGGCCCTTGAGTCAAGTCACCAAGGGAGGAGCGAGAGAAAAATTCTTTTTGTCGAAACCTCAACAGAAGGTGTTCGCAGAATTGAAAAATCGCCTCTTTTCTGCCCCAGTGCTCACATTACAATACTTGTAACAGCCATTTGAGATCAAGACAAATGCCTCTAAATATGATATTGTGGCAATTCTTACTCAACAGGGACATCTAATGGAATAGCATAGTGAGATGTTGTCTGACACAGTTCGCAAGTATCCCACTTATGACAAAGAAATGTGTTCCATTATGCAAACTTGTTAACAATGGAAGCATTACATTTTGGGGAAGGAAACAATCATCCACACAGACCACTGGCCCCTGCAGTTCATACATACACAAGGGAAGTTGTAGAATGATCGCCATCATAAGTGGTCCACATATCTGCAATAGTTTCATTTGAACATCAAGTACAAGAAGGGTAGCACTAATAATGTTGTAGACTACCTCAACCGACCACCGATCGTGGTGCTCACCACCGTTCTCAACTCTTGTGGGCACGAGACTTTTGATTGGCCGCTTCTCTACAAGAGTGACCCAGAATTCAGCCACACTTACAAGGCACTCTTGGGGGGTACACAAGTTCCAAATTTTCACCTCCAAGATGCACTTTTATGTCACCTGGGACACCTTTTTGTTCCTTCAAGCGAGCGTGCCAAGATGATATGGGAAGCACATTACAGTCAAGTCGCTAGGCATTTCAAGGTCAAAAAAATAGCAGCAGTACTGCAGAAGTATTTCTATTGTCCGAACCTTCGAAAGGATGTCGGGAAGCACATCAGATCCTACACTACTTGTGCCATTTCCAAACCAACCATCAAGAAGAAAGGCCTATATACTCCGCTACCTACCCCCAGTCGACCTTGGGAATCCATCTCCATGGATTACATGTCGAGCATGCCTTCTACTAAGCATGGAAATGACTATGTTTTCATGGCCGTCGACAGATTCTCAAAGATGGCCATTATGGCGGCCTGCAAGAAGAATATCACAGCAAAAGCCACTACTAAAATCTTCTTTGAATTAGTGTGGGTGCTCTTTGGGATCCCACAGTCTATCATATTATATTGGGATAGTAGGTTCCTCAACACATTTTGGTCCAGCCTCTGGTCAATGTTGGACACCAAGTTCACCAAGTCCACATCTTTTCATCCCCAAACAGATGGCCAGACATAGGTCATCAATAGAGTGATTGTACACATTCTGTGCATGTACAATTCAAAGCATCCACGCACATGGGACGAAAGCCTCCCCTATGTACAACATAGTTATAACTGGGCTCTCCATAGTTCAATTGGCCATAGCCCCTTTCAGGTGGTCTTGGGATTCCAGCCACTATGTCCCATTGACGTAGCCATACCATTTGCGGCTACTTAGGACGATTCAGCTCATGTCCAGTCTGAAGTTGACAAAGCAAATAGCTTCATCAAGCACATTCAACACATCCACCAACAGGTTCGTGATATATTGGAAAGAGCCAATGCCAAGTACAAGCAACGCCATGATCAACACCGAGTGCCACACAACTTTCAGGTGGGCGACAAAGTATGGCTACATTTGCAGAAGGAGTGCTTCACTGGACCCCACTACAAGCTCTGCCCGCTCTGATACAGGCCATACACCATCACCAAGGCTATAGGGAACAATGCCTTCGAGCTCAGTATTCCACCATTCCTTGGTCTGCACCTAGTCTTCAATGTGGATCGCCTTCGTCCTTACTTCCCACCTCTACTGGACACCTCTGACATTGCAGAACAACTCACACCAAAAACGTTAAACCCAGACTACATGGAACAGGCCACCATAGATTCTATCATGGACATGCAAATCAAGAACACTCTCCAACAAAAGATCCAACTGTATCGGGTTTTCAGAGTTGGCCAACTCCTGCACCAAGGAAAGTGGTTCACCAGGGACCAAGTTCAGCGGAAATTTCCTCATATCATGGATGAACTTAACACAATGGAGACCATTGCTTCATAAGGGGGGAGGAATGATCAAAGTGGATATTGGTGGTCACCCGCGTATTCCATTTGGAGCCCCACCATTGTCTCTTTCAGTTTTTCAGTTTCGGCACAACTTACTATTTTTAGCAGTTTTTCGGGTCCTAAAATTCTGGAGCCATTTTGAGGCCCTAAATGACATTTTTTGGGAAAGCGGGGAGCAACGTGGATCAATGTTTCTCACTTGAAATTTTTATTCCTTGGATATATCTTTCTAATGACATATGGTACACATCAAACGGAGATCGTATGCCAAAGTTACATCCCCGGGAATTTGAAACACCAATTTACCCAAACGGGGCCCATAGTTTTGGTGCTGCATCTCCTAGGGTTAGGGTTTTGGCTGTTTAGGATTTCCCATTGTTTCTAAATAATAAATAGGCCCTCGAGCCTCATTGTAACTCAGTTCAGAGGGTTGTAGCCACCACATCTCTTCTCAGAGATAGCTACCAGTGCCATAGCTAGTTTTATTTCCATTCTGTCTGTAGGCAAATTTCAGTTCTTTGATATTAATGAAATGAAGTGTTATTTCCACTGCATCTCTGTATTTATGGTTATATGTTTATTATGTTGCATTCCTGCATAAATACGGATCAATTTCATCAATAAAAATAATGCTCACAATGCAGCATTGAGGAATCATTTTAAGTTGCCAGCCACTGAAGATCCTCTCAAAAAGTATATTGAAGAATTAGATACTTAGAAAGGAAACACGATGAAGCTAATCATGGAAAATAATGCTCATATTATATATATGGAAACTGAGCTAGATAAAATGATCAAGGAAAAGGATCAGAGTGAAATAATATCCATGGTTCCTCTAGATGTTGTACCTCTTACAACAATTCCCACCACAACAGCTGCAACCTAAACTGCACCTTCTACATAGTCTAGTGAGGGTGCTGACCAATTAAAAAAAGCTATAGAGAATTTGTCAATTTCGATAAAACATATTAAAAACTTGCAAGGGAAAGTCAAGGCACTACAGGACCAGAAGACCACGAGTGAAGCTTCACACCCTGCTGAAGCTCATAAATCTCAAAGGCTGATAGAAAAAATACAGAAATATGAAAGATAATCAGCTATTAGATAGACCTTGGCCCAAGCCAAGGAAATTATTTGGATTGATCATCTGAATTCTATGGCTACAATTTGGCAATGTATTCATATTATTTTTGAATAGGAGGATTTAATAAATAAAGCAACAGAGGCCATTACAGAGATCAGAGAACAATTGGGTGATATGCCTGCCAAAACCACAAACATCATTAAGTTCCTTAATTCAAATAATATCTATGAGTTGTATGATTTAGGGATTGATGATAGGATAGAAACAATTTTGCAGGTAAAGAAGATTCTGACCAAAAAGAATCATATTGCTCAGTTGGAGGAGAAGTGTCAGAGTTTGGAAATAGCAGTAAACAGAATTTTCTCTAGGATAGAAGCTCTAAATCAGAAAGGGTTACCCATTTTTTTTAATTAATGATAAATTAATTACCCATGAAGATTATATTAGAAAACTGAAGGAGGGATCTAGAGACTGTTCAAAGTTTGCAAACATCAAAGGCAACATGACAGGTAGAGCTTTCCTAGAAGCAATGGGGAATGATTTCTTTTTCCAGCATGAAGTAAATCATATTTTTGTGGTATGGCCAACATTTGAAAAGTATTATGAGGTTGATGAAATTTACCAAATGGTAACTAAATTAACCATTCCATATGAAGACAAATGGGACAAACTTTAAGAATTAATAGACTGAATAGTAATTCGGATGCATTAAAAGGATATGCCAACACATTAGACAGTACATCAACCAGTGCATCACAGAAAAATTCCAATTCATCAACAACCTCCTCTAAAGCAGGGGCCACCTCTCCACGCAGCTGTCCACCTATCCTATTACTCTACAGAGATTGATAATCTTGTTTAGAATAGTGATAATTATACATTTTCTGTTGAGACAATGATTTTGTAATGATTTTGTAACTATTGTATAAATACTTCACATTTTGAAGTATTATGAGTTGATTGTTGAATATAATATTCTCCAACATATTTTAATTTTCTAGTTCCTTGCCTCATCAATAATACAAGGACATTCTTCTAAGGATTCATGTGGTGTACGAATTGGTGATATTTTTCTCATGTTCATGTGTTTTTATTCATTGTTTTCTTTCACTGTAATTTCTTAAAAAAGCTTAATTACATTACAGAAATGGTGACGAATAGGATTTTTTGAAATATGAATCCTATTCTAGGTTTAGGTAATTTCTATGTTTTATGATGAAGTCAAATTAAGGAATTCCTAATTAGTCCTTTGTGATAGGTCCCTATATTACTAGTATATTCCCTTATTTTTGTTAGTGTAACCCCCTTATTGTTATTATTGTACCCCTGTAACCCCCATATTTTTGTTATTGTTAAGTCGGCTAGGATTATGTTATGGCCCACTAGGATTACATTATGGCCCCATGGACTCCTATATATATAAAGGAGGTTTTGTAATTTGTATCATCCAGGAATTGTTCATTCATGTAATGTATTGGATGTTTCCCCCTCGAAGTTGCTTATTTATAAGGCGTTGATATCTCTTTTCTTCTATTTTTGGAGCTGGTTTCACAACATTTTGTATCAGAGCTTTGGATTCTAGGGTTTCGCTGCTCCAAATAGGTCATCGTGGAATTTTATATATAACTGTTTTTCTCCAAAGTTTCAGAAGCTGAAATTTTTAGGGTACAAAGCTGAAATCCTGAGGAACATCATCAAAAAATTTCAGAGCTTGGTTCGCAATATTTTTGGAGATATGATATGTGGAAGTTAGGTCTTTTTTCAGGCTCCTAAGCAGGTCATCGTGGAAGTTGCGCTATAAATTTTTTATAAGAAGGTTCAGAATCTGAAATTTTTAGGGTGCGAAGCTGAAATCCGGAGGAAATGCGTCAAAGAAAATTTCAGAGCTTGGTTCGCAATATTTTTGGAGATATGATCTGTAGAATGTAGTGATTTTTTAGGCTCTAGAATTTCATCGCAAAGAGGTGATCGTGGGAAAATATTCATAACTCTCTCTCTGAGCATCAGATTGAAGTGCCGTAAAAAGTGGTTGCAATTACACAGACTTTAGTTTCTTGGCTATAAATTTCAGAGCCGAAGGATGAAGCAATGACACGTGGCAAGCCGTACAAGTTCGCTCTACTGAACCAATCCAAAATTGGGGAATTGTGGGAGATTGGAAATAAATTTGTCTTGAAGAATCCAAATCAGATCAGAACTATGGAATTTGAAAGAAGCTTCAGAGGGCTACTACGAGGCTGAATTTCAGATACTGAAGATCCCCAATTACAGAGATAATTCAATTTCAATATTGAGCTCCTCAAAAGCAAGTAAAAGGTGTGTATTTTTTTCTGAATTGCATAAGTCTTGTTTGAAGAATCAAGTTGAATTGATTCCAAGGGCATATTGTAGAATAGATATCAGTATTGGATTCTAAAATGGTCCCTAAAAAGAATTCAACACCCATTAAGCCTTTATAAGGCTCTACTATGACTCATGAAGACGAAGAATGGCAACATGACATATCAAAATTACAAGAGCAAGTGCAACAAATTTCTCTCTCGCAAAGAACAACAAAAAATGAAATGGAAGTTTTGAAGAAAGGCGTGGAAACTAAGATGGATGGTTTGAAGAAAGGCGTGGAAGCTAAGATGATTGGTTTGGAAGCTAAGATGGATGGCATGGAAGTGGGCATGGAAGCTAAGATTGATGATATGGAAGCTAAGATCGATGAGAAAATGGAAAACATGAAGAATTTTCTAAAAGCAGACATGGAAGGTTTGACAAAGTTTATACAAGAAAGGTTTCCTAATGGTGAAAAGATAGTAGAAGAACCTCATGATGAGAACAAAATAAATGTTAATTGTGATTTCATAAACTCTAATGTTGGCGGGAAGAACCAACATATTCCAAAGATGGATATGAGGAAGTTTGATGGAAAGGATCCTGTAACATGGATACTACAGATGGAGCAATATTTTGATCTCCATAACGTGCAAAACACACAAAAGGTACGCATTGCAACTTTACATTTAGAACAAAATACATTTGTATGGTATCAATGGCTTTGCTCCCGTAAAAAAATTGTCACTTGGTCAATTTTTACGGAGGAAATGATAGTACATTATGAGGATACAAAGAGCAACACCTTCTTTACCCAATTGATAAATCTCAAACAAAAGGGTTTAGTGGGGCAGCACATTGAGGACTTCCAAAAATTGAATATAAGTGTAACTGATCTTACAGAGGAACACAGGATTGATCTCTTCATAGGTACTTTAAAGGATAACATCCAACATAAGTTCACGTTTTGGAATCTGATCCATTGGAGAAGGCATTCAGGTTGGCAAGAAAAATTTAATGTGAAATTATGGCGACAAGGAAGCCTACCACTCACTTCTATAAAGAGGGAAGTGTTGCTACTCCTAGATTTCCACAACCTACAAGGTTGACACCACAACAATTGGAAGAAAAAAGAGAAAAAGGTCTTTTCTACAGTTGTGATAGAAAATACACTAAAGGTCATAAGTGTGCTGAGAATAAATTATTTTACATAGATTGCGAAGAAGAAGAAGAAAATGAACAAGAAGAGGAAATACACCAGGAACCAACCCAAGAAGCAAAAGAAATGAGTTTGACTATATCGTGTAATGCGTTGGCGGGAATTACCACTCCTCAAACTCTCAAGATAGAAGAACATATCAAGAAGAAAAAGGTAATAGTGTCGATTGATTCAGGTAGCACCCATAATTTTATTCATTGTAAGGTAGCCAAGGAATCGAATTGTTTCCTATACTCAGCACCAGAATGTCAAGTGATGGTTGCAAATGGAGGAACTATAAATTTCTCTGGAAAATGCCATAATATCAAGCTAACAATGGGGGAATATTTATTGAATAGTCCAATGCTTTCCATTCCTATGGGAGGTGCTGATGTTGTACTAGGAGTACAATGGTTACAATCCTTGGGGACAGTAGCTTTTAATTTTCAATGAATTTTCTTGAAATTTTTTTCAAAAGGAAAGGAAGTCGAATTACGGGGTATTGCAAGGAAGCCAGGAAAGATAATAAGCTCAAATGTCATGACAAATCTTCTAAATAAAGAACAACAAGGCGTAATTGCACAATTATGCTCACTAGAAGTTCCAACATCAAAATCATCTATTTCTATAGATCTCCAACAGGACTTGGACAATCATTCCAAGGTGTTTAAAACTCCCAAAGGACTCCCACCTATTCGTGATCATGATAATGCTATTCATTTGATTCCAGGAAGTGTTCCTCCAAACATCAGGCCTTATAGATATCCTTACGTCCAAAAGAGCGAAATTGAACGTATGATTGCAGAAATGTTAGAGGCGGGTATAATTCAACCTAGTCAAAGTTCTTCTCTGCTCCTGTAGTATTGGTACACAAGAAGGATGGATCATGGCGAATGTGTCCGGATTATAGGGAGCTCAATAAGCTCACCATTAAAGATAAATTTCCCATTCCTGTGATTGACGAATTATTGGATGAATTACATGGAGCAATTTATTTTACCAAGTTGGATCTTCGTTCAGGATATCATCAAATTAGAATGAAGACCGAAGATATTCCAAAAACAGCATTTCAAACTCATGAAGGTCATTATGAATTTTTGGTCATGCCTTTGGCCTTACCAATGCACCTTCTACATTTCAAGGGTTGATGAATTCCATTTTCAAACCCTTCCTTAGAAAATTTGTGCTAGTATTTTTTGATGATATACTAATCTACAGCAGGTCTTGGAAGGATCATGTTGAACATGTCGACAGGGTGCTCAAACTATTGCAGGAGAAACAATTATATGCAAAAACATCCAAATGTTTCTTTGGAGTACAAGAGGTGGAATATCTGGGTCATATTGTATCTCACGAAGGTGTTAAGGTAGACCCTAACAAAATTAAAGCCATTAAGGAATGGAAAGTCCCCACAACCATAAAGCAGTTGCGAGGATTTCTCGGGTTAACAGGGTATTATCGCAAGTTTGTTAAGAATTATGGGAGAATAGCAGCACCTCTAACAACATTATTGAAGAAAGATGCATTCTCATGGACTCCTGAAGTAACTAAGGCCTTTGAACATCTTAAAGAGGCAATGTGCCTAGCACCGGTCTTAGCTATGCCAGACTTCACAAAAACCTTTATTGTGGAATGTGATGCCTCATGAAATGGCATTGGTGTTTTTTTAATGCAGGAAGGAAGACCCATTGATTTTGAAAGTCGTCCAATCAAAGGAAAGTATTTACAAAAACCTATTTATGAGAAGGAAATGTTCGCAATACTACATGCACCAAAGAAATGGCGAACTTACCTAATGGGAAGGAACTTCAAGGTAAAAAATGATCATGATAGTCTTAAACACTTTTTAGAACAAAGCCTATCTTCAGAAGAGCAGCAAAAAACAAAAATGTTGGGTTATGACTTTGAAATAATCTACAAAAAAGGGAAGCTTAATGTTGTTGCAGATGCACTCTTAAGAAAGAATGAAGAGGTGGAAGCATTTATTTCTGCCATTTCCATTATGCAACCAGATTGGATAACCGAAGCAAGAGATGAATGGAAGGAGGACAAAGAAGTATGGACACTCATTCAAAAATTGCAGCAAGATCCTAGTACATCTGATACATTTAGTTGGAAAAATGATTCTTTATGGTACAAAGATCACTTATATCTTTGTAAGAATTCCCAACTAAAACAAAATATTCTTTTGGAATTGCACACTTCTCCTTTAGGAGGACACTCTATATTTTAAAAAACTTACCACAGGGTGAAGAAAGATTTTTTTTGGGATGGCCTTAAATCTGATATTCAAAAGTTGTGGCGGAATGTTTGGTTTGCCAGCAGAATAAAGTTGAGACAATTAAGACCCTGGGACTTCTACAACCTTTATCCATTCCAAGTCTACGTTGGGAGGAGATTTCAATGGATTTTATCACAGGTTTACCTAAGTCCGAAGGAAAGAGTGTCATCATGGTGGTAGTTGATAGACTTACCAAGTATGCACACTTTTGTGCATTATCTCATCCATTTAAAGCAAGTACGGTTGCTACTACATTTATGGACAAAATTCAAAAGCTACATGGAAGCCCAAGGGTTATTGTGAGCGACAGAGATCCCATTTTTACCGGAAATTTTTGGACGGAGTTATTTTCTTGTTTGGGTACTCAATTAGCTCATAGCTCATCTTATCATCCTCAATCTGATGGTCAAACTGAGATAGTAAATAAATGTTTGGAAGGATATCTTCGTTGTTTTGTATCCGATAAACAAACACAATGGGTCAAGTGGTTACCTCTCGCTGAATGGTGGTATAACACTTCCTTCCATACCGCAGCAAAAATGACCCCATTTATGGCACTTTATGGATATCATCCACCATCCATCACATCATCTTTAAGGGAAAATTCGAAGGTTCAAGCAGTGGAAGATCGCATCGAGCATCAGCAAGAAGTTCTCCAACTCTTAAAGGATAACCTGAATTTGGCACAAAATCGAATGAAACAACAGGCAGATCAACATCGCAGCGAGAGAAGTTTTGATGTAAGAGATTGGGTATTTTTACAGCTACAACCATACAAACAAATGTCCCTCAAGCAAGCTAAGAAGGATAATAAATTATCACCAAAGTACTATGGTCCTTACAAGGTGTTGCAAAAGATTGGTACTATGGCATACAAATTGGAGCTTCCTACTTCTTCACGAGTGCATCTAGTTTTCCATGTTTCATGCTTAAAGAAGGTTATAAGTGAAAATATTCCAGTTCAAACAATATTGCCAGAACTTGATGAGGAAGGAAAAATCATATTTGAACCTAAAGCGATCACGGAAACAAGAACTCGACAACTACAGAATCGATCAATTTTAGAGTATCTCATCAAGTGAAAGAACTTAACCACTGAATATTCTACATGGGAGGATGAAAATTTTATACAGAAGCACCCAGAGCTACTCAAGCATTGAGGACAACACTTTTTTGAAGGAGAGGGGCACGATAGGTCCCTATATTACTAGTATAGTCCCTTATTATTGTTAATGTAACCCCCTTATTGTTATTATTGTACCCCTGTAACCCCCATATTGTTATTATTGTGCCCTTAAATTATTATTTTTAGGTCGGCTAGGATTACGTTGTGGCCTACTAGGATTACATTATGGCCCCATGGACTCCTATATATAGAAAGGAGGTTTTGTAATTTGTATCATCCAAGAATTGTTCATTCATGTAATGTATTGGAGGTTGCCCCCCTCGAAGTGGCTTATTTATAAGGCGTTGATATCTCTTTTCATCTATTTTTGGAGCTGGTTTCACAACACTTTGTTTCTACTGAACCTTTCATTTCTTTTGTTTCATATCATTTAAAAAATTCTAAAAGATCCAACTAGTGCAACCTAGCTTGCCCTGTGAAACCCCTTCAAATTTTGATGTAGATCCAATTACTTTTTTGACTTCATAACCCAATGGAATTATAATATTTTAATCAACCAAACAATCCAATCAAATCACAAACAAACAAACAATTGCACAAGTCATAACTAGCCTAATATCTACATAAAACTAAGTTAAATTTTATAGAGATTTCCCTCTCTGAAGTTTGCAGGGCTAGATCCCAGCTTCCAAAGTAGTTTTGATGTTGTCCTCTATGTTTATTCTCACAATATCATAAATTAAAAAACGATAACATAATGGTGACTATACTGGGGAAAATTTAAAATATTGTAATTTTCTTCGAATTCATCTCCCTAGTTAAGAAAAGTGTATGTTAGGAATTTTTCAAGAGATTGTTTCCTTTTCACTTTTGTAAATAATAAGTGTGTGTTTTCTTTAGATTTTAATTTTGGCTCCCAAAAGAGCTTACACTAGATCTCATCCTGATCCTAAACCTGCAGCTATTAGTGATGATCCTGAGAAATTGTTGAGAAGAAAAAGTATAGACAAGAGCCAAGGAAGTAGTAGTCCTCCCCCTAGGACAGATTCTCTTCCAAAGGACTTTGTTACTTTACAAGATATTGAATTTGATTTTTCTTTTGAACATAGCTTGTTTAGGACTAAGTCAGCTAATTGGGTGGACCAAACTGTGGTAGATCAGTCTACCTTACGATGCCATTCTTTTGAAGTACATTCTTCCCAACCTGATCTTAACCTTAAAATCCTTCAATATTTTGATAAATTTCAAGGTTTAGTTTCAGGCCTTCACCCTTTTTTCGATGAGGCATACATCCAAAAATCTATTGAGCTCTCTGCCTTAACTTCTTTTGAAGTTTCATGCACTTCATCTCAATATGTTCATCTAAGATCATCCACTCCAAATCCTTCTATATTTTCCACTACCACCCCTTTAATCTCTCACCAAGCAACTCAAACTCCATCTTCTCCCCAATCTTCACCTACAATTCAACTTAGATCTTCAACAAAACCTCAAACTTCAGTTCAAACTCCACCTTTGATTCAACCTCCCCCTTTCATTCAATCTCCACATTTCATCCAACTGCCACCTTTAATTAATACACATATTATCCATCCTCATATACCCATAATGGTAGAAAGATATGCTCCACTTGTTCTTCAAGGCCCTTTGGCAAACATGCAACAGGAATATCAAACTAGGATCCCCCAGTTTGATGGTACTAGACCCATAACTGCTCAACAACATGTGGATATAATGTATGATATTTTTTGTCTTCAAGAAGTAGATGAAGAAAATGTTAAAATGAGGTTGTTATCTCAAATTCTTACTAAAGAAGTTATAAAATTATTTAAAGCCTTGCTACCTACTAGCATTAATGATCTCCCTACATTTCATTTGTCATTCCTTAATATATGGGAAGTGAAAAATAACCCTCTTAAAATTCTATCTAAATATGAAAGTATTAGGAGGGCACTTGGGGAAAATGTCCAGGATTATTGCACCAGATTCAATTTTGTTTATAATGCAATTCCTGCAAACATTAAACCACCACAAGGTTTAGCCTTAATAAAGTTCCCTGGTGGATTTGAGGCCGATATGTCTTATCGGCTGAGAGAGAGAAACTCTGCAACATTAGAAGAAATGCAATGAGATGCAGTGAGTGTAGAACCCAATTTTTTAGCAAAAAGAGCAAGCATAAGAACTGAAAGGGGAGTGACAATGAAATAATAACCATCAACATCTTTTGTTGATGCTAAAATATATTCTTTAGTTAGAAAAGTAGAGATAACGATGGAAAGGACCAATGTAACAAATAGATTTCCCCCAAGATAAAATCAGCCTAGCCCTCAAAATCGAAACCAAAATGTTAGTAGAAATCCACCAAAAATAAAAAAAAAAAGGGAACAAAGGGGACCAGACCAACAAATTATACCTCCTTTTCAAGAGAATTATGATGATGATGAAGGGGAAATAGTTGAAGAGGTAGAAGACAATCAAATAAATTTTATGGGAATAAATGATGATGAAACAATTTTTCTTACTCAAGAAGAATAAGATATTTTTCATCTTTCTCAAACTGAACTTAATTATGAGGAATCAGATGATTATAAAGAGGGATTTGAGAATTATATCATGGAATTCCACAGAAAATACAATCATAGGAGTAAGAAAACTTCAAATACACCCAACAAAAACAATTATGATATTCCTGCTAAGAAAACCTTTGATATTTTTCTTAATAAAATCACAGATAATCCTGCCAAGAAAACTATTGAAAATTCAGGAAAAGGACAGTAGAAACTCCTGCCAAAAAGATAGTTGATAGTTCTTATAATACTACTCAAACAGATATCCCAACAACTAGTCACCAAAAATACCATATCCCAAAAGAAGTCGTTGATAAATCGGATT
Organism: Pinus albicaulis; assembly: GCA_034641835.2. Lineage (NCBI taxonomy): Eukaryota > Viridiplantae > Streptophyta > Pinopsida > Pinales > Pinaceae > Pinus > Pinus albicaulis. Next base: position 40,030,305 of record CM076570.1, on the reverse strand, counting down.
TCCTAAACATGAATAAGGTTCATACATCCTTCAATATTGAGAATGAGTTAGCAAAACTAAAAATTACTATCCTCTAACAGAGTTAATGAACAAAAATGTGTACAAATCTCAGGTAATGAAAGCTATAAATATAGGGGAAAACACAGATATTGTCAATTTGAATGATGACCAACCTAAAATTTTATTTGGACCAGAAGTAGATGGAAAACCTCAGGAAGGAGGTGTTCCTCCCCTCTATGTTAGCCTAAATGTTCATGATATGATGCTCCATAATGCCATGCTAGATTTAGGCGCTTCACATAATTTAATCCCTAAGATTGTCATGGAGAATCTAGGACTTGACATTACCAGACCATATAAGGATTTATGTACTTTTGATTCTATAAAATTAATATTCTTAGGTCTTATCAAATATATGTGTGTTACTTTGGCTTAGATTCTAGCCAAAATTTTGGTAATGGATATAGTGGTTGCAGATATACCCCCTAAGTATGGCATGCTGTTGCCACGCTCATGGGGAGAAAAGTTACAAGGAACCCTACAAATGGATATGAACTTTTCTACCATACCAAGCTTTGGTCAACAAATGAGATTATATAGGGAAAACTTGATGAAATTCATGGTGAGTAGTCTAGATAAGCCACACAACTATCCTCTTTATCATGTCCATTCAGATTTAGACTCTTTCATTATCTATAATGATGGAGACTTCAACACTCAGGTTGCTAATTTAGAAATTGAAATTTGTGAAATAAATGAAAACCAAACATAAACAGTGCAAAAATACACACAACTTGAACCTGTTTGGAACACGGACTTTGATGGATCTTGTAGCAAAGAGGGTTCTGGAGGAGGACTGTGGGTTTCAAATACAAGAAATAATCATGCCGAAGGAAATTCATACAAGCTTAATTTTCAATGCAATAATTGATCCAGGTGGATATTGGTGGCCGCCCACCTATTCCACTTGGGTCACCATCATTGGCTCTTTTATTTTTTCAGTTTCCTTAATTATAGCACATTTTACTATTTTTAGCAGTTTTTCAAGTCCCAAACTTCCAAAGCCGTTTTGCAGTGCTAAACGACATTTTTTGGAAAAATCGAGAGAAACATGGGCCCATAGACCGATATTTCTCACACAATTTTTTTAGTCCTCAGATATATATTTCTAACTAGGTATGGTGCATGTCAAACAGAGATCGTATGCCAAAGTTACATACCTGGGAAGTTGATGTACCAATTTACCAAAACGAGGCCCATAGTTTTGGCGCTTCATCTCCTAGGGTTAGGTTTTCTGATGTTTAGGGTTTTACATTGTTTCTAAATAATAAATAGGCTCTCGAGCCTCATTGTAACACAATTCGGAGGTCTGCAGCCACCACATCTCTTCTTAGAGATAGCTACCAGCACCCTAGCTAGTTTATTTCCATTCTGTCTATAAGAAAATTTCAGTTCTTTGATATTAATGAAATGAAGTTTTATTTCCGTTGCATCTTTTTATTTGTAGTTATATGTTTATTCTATTTCATTCCTTCATAAATCTGGATTGGTGGTATCAGATTGATCCATTTTTTTCTTGACCCTTCTTTGCATGTCCCCAATGAGGTCGGGGTATAAGGAGTTAGGGCTCGATCTAGTTGAACCTTTGCAAGATCAACCTCATAAACCCCGATGGCTGCTCATGGGGGATGAAAATAAAAATGAAGTAGTGGGATATCCTATAAAAATATTTCTTGAGCAAGCCCTTGAAAAATGAAGGAACTCGGTAGTGGATAACTTTTCCCAGATCCTTCAATGACTGCCCATCAACAGTGCATCTGCATCTAGCAGCCACTCTGGAGGCACGACTCCCTTTAAGGTACAAGACAACTTTGAAATTACCATATTTAATGGACAAATAGATTCATATTCCATAGATAGATGGTTGAATCTATTAGAAGGATATTTCTCATTTCATGACTTTTCCGACCAGGAGAATATTAATTTTTGCACTCCTTAAAGCTACCCCCCATGTCAAGGACTGGTGGGAAACCTACTGTGAGAAAAAGGACGAGATGAAACCCTCTTTGTTCTCGACTTTACCCACTTGGAAATATTTCCAAGATGCCATAAAGGATCAATAATATCCAATGGGGAGCTATGAGGACAAGTACATACAATGGATCACGTTGCAAAAACAAAGGGATCAAGATGCGCATGAGATGACGAATCTGTTCCATACCCTGCACACAAAGTTGGGTATCAAATATTTAGAGAAACATTTGATGATAAAGTACCGCATTTGTTTGCACATATAAATTCAGGATGAAATGGAGTTCCTCGACATCTCCTCGCTTGGTACAGCATACCAGTATGCTACCAAGATTGAGCAGAAATTCAAACAGAAGAAGAGAGACTTTGGATCTGCAAATAAAAATTAATGGAAAGGTGCCCCAAAACCATATAACATAGGACAAATACAAGGCATGGTGGCCCAAGAAAACCTACCAAAACTGTAAGAAAAGAACAACATCGCGAAGCCAAAGAAGGACACGGAAAAGTGGTGTGAGTTCCATAAGAGCTCCACTCACAACACAAGTGAGTTTCGGGCCAGGCAGTCGCTGGTGGCCGAGATGAGGGCTTATGAATCATATGCATGCTCTGAATATAAATGATAACCTGACAAGGGGAATGAAAAAGGGAAGCATATTATTGATGCGGAGCCCAACACCACTGTTGCCACTACAAAGATCTAGAAAGAGGAACCAAAATATCTAGATGACGAGGAGCATCTCTTCCACTCCCAGATGTGGGTAAAGGGTTCCTTGCTATAATTCATTATCAACGGTGGGAGTGAAAAGAACTTCATTTCAATAGAGTTCGTGAAGGGGTTGGGCTTGATGACCACAACACACCCACAACCATACACCATCGGGTGGCTTCACCAAGAACGGGATCTCCCCGTCAGCTAGCAATGTCGCCTTCCCTACATCATCAAGCCCTCCATGGAGGAGGTTTTATGTGACATTACTCCTCTTGGTGTTTGTGATGTATTATTAGGATAGCCATAGTTGTGGAAGTGACATGTTGTGTATAAGTCTCGGCCTCGCATTGTTATTGTTACTTTGGGTAATAATTTGTACAAGACACCACAGGTATCACCGCATGCCACTATCTCTTTGGTTATTCCAAAATATTGTAGTAATATCATTTAAAAAACCAAGAAATTTGTTTTCCTAAAGAAGAAGATTGTGGCCATCACCTCCAGACAGGGCTCCTCCACATGACAACAACAAATGGACAAGGTCTTGGAGGAGTACGGGGACTTCTTCACCTCACCCACAGGGGTGCCCCTGCTCTGTTAGGTCAAGCACCCCATTGATCTGACCCTAGGTGTGCCGCTACTGAATGGACCGATATATCGGTGTTATGTTCTAGATAACGATGAAATCAAGAGGAAGATTCAGGAGCTACTACATAAAGGTCACATCCAGTCAAGTTCATCGCCCTGTGGGAGCTCGATCATGTTGGTACAGAAGAAGGATGGGACTTGGAGACTCTGTATTGACTATGGGTCATTGAACAAGATCATTGTCTAGAATATGTACCTAATCCCACAGATTGATGAACTTTTGGACCAACTCAAAGGGGAAAAATATTTCAACAATATCGACTTGAAGTTTGGATATCACCAGGTACCAATCGAACCCTCTGATCTATGGAAGACTGCCTTCAAAGCCAAGGAGGGCCTTTTCAAATGGATGGTCATGCCTTTCGGGTTGACGATTGCTCCCGCAACCTTCATGAGGTTGATGGATGACATATTGTGGCCATTCACCAACTCATTTGTAGTAGTGTACTTGTATGAAATTATGATCTTCATCCAGACTTGGGAAGAGCACCTCTACCACATACGATAGGTCCTCCAAACACTATGGCAACACAAGTTATGTGCCAATTTGGAGAAGTGCAGTTTTGGCATGACCCAGTTTCAGTATCTGGGATACATTATTGATGAAAGGGGGGTGCATGTGGATCCAACCAAGATCCAAGTCATTCGGGATTGTCCAACCCCAACCACTCTAACATAGCTTCACAACTTTCTGGGTCTTGCTAATTTCTACCACAGGTTTGTGTTGGGATTCTCTCATATCACTTGGCCCTTGAGTCAAGCCACCAAGGGAGGAGTGAAAGAAAAATTATTTTGGTCAAAATATTAACAGAAGGCATTCTTAGAATTGAAACATCGCCTATGTTCTGCCCCAGTTCTCACATTACCAGACTTGTAACAACCATTTGAGATCATGATAGATCCCTCTAACTATGCTATTGGGGCAGTTCTTACTGAACAGGGGCATCCAGTGGCATATCATAGTGATACATTGTCCGAGATAGTCCGAAAGTATCCCACTTATGAAAAATAATTGTATTCCATTGTGCAGACTTGTCGAAAATGGAAGCATTACATTTCGAGGAAGGAAACAATCATTCACATAGACCATCGACCCCTGTAGTTCATACAGACCCAAGGGAAGTTGCATAACGATCGCCATCAGAAGTGGTCCACATATCTGCAACAGTTTCATTTGAGCATCAAGTACAAGAAGGGTAACACCAATAATGTTGCAGACTACCTCAGCCGACCACCAATCATGGTGCTAACCACCGTTCTCAACTCTTGTGGGCACGAGACTTCTGATTGGATGCTTCTATACAAGAGAGACCTAGAATTCAGCCACACATACAAGACACTCTCGGAGGGTACACAAGTTCAAAATTTTCACCTCCAAGATGCACTGCTATGCCACCTGGGACACCTTTGTGTTCCTTCAAGAAAGCGTGCCCATATGATTTTGGAAGCACACTACAATCGAGTCATTGGGAATTTTAGGGTAGAGAAAATAGTGGAATTACTACAAAATTATTTCTATTGGCCGAACCTTTGACAGGATGTCAGGAAGTACATCAAATCCTGCACTACTTGCACCATTTACAAACCCACCATCAAGAAGCAAGGCCTCTATACTCCGCTACCTACCCCTATTCAACCTTGGGAATCCATCTCCATGGATCACATGTTAGGTCTTCCTTCTAATAGGCATGGAAATGACTGTGTTTTCGTGATCGTCGACAAATTCTTGAAGATGGCCATTATGGCAGCCTATAAGAAGAATATCACAGCAAAAGCCATTGCTAAAATCTTATTTGAATGAGTGTGGGTGCACTTTGGGATCCCATAGTATATCATCTCAGATTGATATAGCAGATTCCTTAGCAAATTTTGGTCTAGCCTCTGGTCAATGCTGGACACCAAGCTCACCAAGTCCATAACTTTCCATCCCCAAATTGATGGCCAGACAGAAGTCGTCAATAAGATGATTGTACACATTATGTGAATGTAAAATTCAAAGCATCCATGCACATGGGATGAGAGCCTCCACTACATACAACATAGCTATAACTGGTTTCTCCACGTCTCAACCAGCCACAGCCCCTTTCAGGTGGGATTGGGATTCCAACCACTATGTCCCATTGATGTAGCCATGCCATTTGTGACTACTCAGGCCGATTTAGATCATGTCCAGTCTAAAGCTGACAAATCGAATAGCTTCATCAAGCACATTCATCACATCTTTCAATAAGTTCATAACATATTGGACAGATCCAATGCTAAGTACAAGAAACAACATGATCAACATCGGGTGGCACACAACTTCTAGGGGGCAACAAAGTGTGGCTACATTTTCCGAAGGAGCACCTCACTGGACCCCACCGCAAGCTTTTTCCACTCCGATATGGGTCGTACACCATCACCAAGGCTATAGGGAACAATGCCTTTGAGATCAGTATTCCACCATTCCTTGGTTTTCACCCAGTATTCAATGTGGACTGCCTTCGGCCCTACTTCCCACCTCTATTAAACACCTTTGAAATTCCAGAACAACCCACACCAACAGAGTTAAACCCAGACTACATGGAACAGGCCACCACAAATTGTATCATGGACATGCAAATAAATAACACTTTTCAGCAGAAGATCCAACTATATCAGGTTGTCAAAGTTGGCCAACTCTTGCACCAAGGAAAGTGGTTCAGCAAAAGTTTCCTCATCTCATGGAGGAACTCAACGCAATGGGGACCATTGCTTCCTAAGGGGGGAGGAATGATCCAGGTGGATATTGGTGGCCACCCACCTATTCTTCTTTGGGCTCCACCATTGGCTCTTTCATTTTTTCATTTTCCTTAATTATATCATAGTTTACTATTTTTAGTAGTTTTCCAGGTCGTGAACTACTGCAGCTATTTTGAGGCCTTAAATGGCGTTTTTTGGAAAAACCGAGAGAAACATGAGTCCATGGACCAATTTTTACACTAAAAATTTTTATTCCTCAAATATATATTTCTAACGAGGCATGGTGTGCATCAAACAAAGATCGTATGCCAAAGTTATGTCTCCGGGAAGTTGATGTACCAATTTACCCAAACGAGGCCCATAGTTTTGGCGGTTCATCTCCTAGGGTTATGTCTTTGGATGTTTAGGGTTTTCCATTGTTTCTCAATAATAAATAAGCCCTCAAGCCTCATTGTAACATAGTTCAGAGACCTGTAGCCACCACATCTCTTCTTAGAGATACACTACCAACGCCCTAGCTAGTTTATTTCCATTTCGTCTGTAAGAAAATTTCAATTCTTTGATATTAATGAAATGAAGTGTTATTTCCACTACATATTTTTATTTATGGTTATAAGTGTATTATGTTTTGTTCCTGCATAAATCCAGATCACTAATAATATAGCTGAGTATGAAGCACTTATACTAGGATTACAGTTATTGAAAAAATTGGGTGCTAAAATAATTTCCATTAATGGGGATTTTGAGCTAATCATAAAACAAATAAAAGTAGAATACTCTGAAAAACACCCTAGATTAAGACCATACAGATATGTTGTGCTAGATTTACTAGAGATTTTTGTGGAATATGACCTTTTTGCAATTCCTATGAATAAAAATATCCTTGCTAATAGTCTTGTTTTTTCGGCTAGTACTTGTAAAATACCTCATCCCAATAGACAATATACAGTGGAAGTGAAACATCGAACAACTATTCCAAACAATGTTAGGTATTGGAAAGTGTTTGGAAATGATAAACAAATTGAATTTTTTTTGCAATTTAAGGATGAGTTTGAAGAAGATAGTATATTTGTAAAGTGGGATTTAAAAGAGGAAATAGTTGTACATTATGATTTAGAAAACCAGTTAGACAACACAGATTTAAATACACATGTAGATAAAGTTGTAAATAAAGTAGAATTGCTTGAAATATATCAAGAGAAAGAAGAATTTGAAATACTTCAATTAAAGGATAATGTTTTTCCTAGAGGTTTGGTTGCATTAGAAGAATTTTTTTATTTTAATGATGTAGTAAGAAACCTAATATTGAGCCTACAAGGGAAGATGAAGAAGAATGCAACATAGGTAGTGAAAAAGACCCAAAAATGATAAAACTGTCTAATTCATTACCACCTACTGAAAAGCATAAATACATTGCTATGTTCAAATAATTCATTGATTTCTTTACCTGGAGCTATGAAGACCTCAAAGCTTATGATACTAGCATAATACAACATAAATTCCAATTAAAAAGGATCAGAAACCCTTTAAGAAAAAACTTCGAAGAATAAATCCAGTAATGATGCCTTTAGTTGAGAAAGAAATCAAGAAAATGTATGATGCTAAGATCATAGTTCCTCTTAGGTACTCTAAATGGGTTTCCAATATAGTACCAACAAGCAAGAAAATAGGTGAAATCAGATTATGCATAGATTTTAGAAACCTTAATAAAGTCTCACTAAAGGAAAACTACCCTTTACCTAATATGGATCACATTTTAAAAAAGGTAGTTGGATCTAGTAGCATTTCTTTGTTATATGGTTTCTCAGGCTACAACCAGGTTTTGGTTCACCCTGATGGTCAGGATAAAATAACTTTTACTACTCCATGATGTACCTTCATGTATGTGAAGATTCCCTTTGGGTTAATGGATACTAGAGCCACATTTCAAAGGGCAATGGATATTGATTTTGCTAATGAAATTGGTAGATCTATTGTTATATATTTAGATGACATCATTGTTTATTCCAAAACTGATGAAGAACATTTATTACATTTGAGAATAGTTTTTGAGAAATGCAGGAGGTTCGGAATTTCACTAAATCCTAAGAAAACACTTTTCGACATTGAAGAGGGAAAAATTCTAGGGCATATCATTTCATATGAAGGTATTAGGATTGATCCCAGTATAATTGAAGTTATCTTGAAAATCAACCATCCTAGAAACATTAAAGAACTTCAATCATTTATTGGAAAGATAAACTTCCTAAGAAGATTCATTCTCGACCTTGCAAAACTTCTCAGAAACATAACAAACATGATGAAAAGAGATTCAGAAACAAGATGGAACATTGAAGCTAGGAAATAATTTGATCAAGTAAAAAAAACATTGACAAAAGAATCAATCCTGATCAATCCATATTTAACCAAAGATTTTATAATATTTTCATTTGCATCTGAACACACTGTTACAACAGTTCTTTTATAGAAAAATAATGAGGGATATGAGCAACCCATTGCATTCTTTAGTAAGGCTTTAATGGATGCTGCATTGAAATATAACATAATGGAGAAACATGCCTTTTCCTTAATAAAAGAAATCAAATATTTTAGAGTATATATTCTCCATTCTCACATAATTTATTATATACCAAATTCTGTGGTTAAGAATATTTTGATTCAAAATGGACCAGATGGTAAAATAGGTACATGGATTGCCATCATTCTTGAATATGACATAGAAATCAAACCCACCAAGCTTATAAAAGGACAGGGACTGGCCAAATTGATGGCTGAGTCTATTTTTCATGCATTGGATATCAACTTTGTAGTTGCATTAGATTATCAAGAGGAGCATGCAACTCCACAAATTGATGAGGATTTTATAACCTCACCCTGGTATGTAGGCCTTATTGTTTTTTATTCAATTTAAATGCTCCTCCTGGTTTAACTAAGAAAAGGCTAGATTTATAAAGTTAAAAGTAGTGAAATTTTGCATCATATATAATGTTTTATATTGGAAAGATGATGATGGAATTTTACTAAAATTTTTGTTAAAGGATGATGTAGAAAGAACTATGCAAGAATTTCATGAAGGTGAATGTGGTGGAAATTTGTATTGGAAAACCACTGCTAACAAGATGATCATAGCATTTTTTTACTGACCTACCCTTTTCCCTGATGTCCATAAGAAAGTAACCTCTTGCCACAAATGCCAAATATTTGAGGTAAAAACAAAACTATTGCCCATGCCTTTAAAACCTATATCTGTTGAGAGCCCTTTCCAACAATGGGGTTTGTATTTCATTGGAGAAATACATCCACCATCCTCTACCCAACACAAATGAATCCTAATAGCCACTGGCTATTTCACCAAATGGATTGAGGCCACACCTTCGAGACTAGCAACTGATGCTGTAATTATCAAATTCCTTGAAACCAATATACTGTCAAGATTTGGATGTCCAAATAAGCTCATTACAGATAATGTTGCAGCCTTTAAATCAAAGAAAATGGTATATTTTGCAGAAGATATCATATTACTCTAGGACATTCAACTGCTTATTACCCTCAGGGAAATGGGTTATCTAAATCTTCAAATAAAATTTTGGTCAACACTATCAAAAAACTGCTAGAAGACAACAAAAATTCATGGCACAACAAGCTGATAAATGCACTTTGGGCTGATATGCTTACTATAAAGTAATCAATTGGCATGTCACCATTAAAATTGGTTTATGGGATGGATGTCGTTTTTCCATCTTCTTTAGGAGTTCCAGTTATGAAGATAATTCAAGAATTTTAGGTTGAACCAAATGATACTCAGAGAAGGATAAATCAGACAATTTAACTGCAACAATCCAGGGAAGAAGTCTATAATAAAACACAAATTATCCAGAAGAATGTCAAAAATATTTTTGATAGAAGAACCAAAGAATATGATTTTAATTTGGGTGATAATGTTTTAAAATTAGATTCCAGAAGATAGGAAAAAGGCAAGCACGGAAAATTTGAAAATCTGTGGAAAGGACCATATATAATTTATGCTTTTAGAGGTCATAATGCATTTTTTATCAAATATTTAGATCGAAAAAAATTTCCTGATGGACGTGTGAATGGAAGAATCTTGAATCCTTATTTCTTACCACAATAGAGGTGTTTCATATATAATTTCATTGTAAATATCATTGTCTTTACTATTTTGATTGGGTGACCTATTGACAGAATTTTAAGCCTGCAGATAAGGCCCTAAGCTTCTTATTGATATGCTACCATAATTACTACAACAACAAAAAGAAATCAGATGCAGACATTGCTAAAATAGAACATTCAAGACTACTGATAAAATTTTCTTGGCACCTCACTTGGAGGGTGCCATCCCTAGCTGGAGCCACTGTTAGGGTCCTATAATTTATAGGATCTCAAGGTGATTGGATATTTTATCTTAGTTATTTGATATTGTAAATAATTTCTCAATTTGCAAATGATTTCTAACGATATATATATATATATATATATATAAGAGGGTAGTTAAAAAACGAATAGAAAGAAAAAATAAAAAGAAATAAAAGCAGTGAAAAAGACTAAAAACAAGATGAGAACCCCACAAAATAAAATAAAAAAGAAATAATACTGAAAGTGTTGCAAATATGAATGCCACTACTAATAGATCATTTATTTCTATTAAGTATGGTTGTGTGAAACTTGTTTCAAATTCCACAACCATTAGTAATTTTTTTTATCATACAGCTTAATCATGGTTAAACAAGTTTAAAATTTTATTAATTAGACTAGTGAATAAGATTAGCCAAATTGTTTAACCTTGGCTAATGATTAGTTAGGTATAAAATGAAATTGGTTCAATTTTTTAAGCTGAATCAATGGAGCAATAAGGGCTAGGATAGATTAGGATTTTAGTTTTCATAAGAATTAAAACATGGGTTCACTAGTCTAAATGCACACTTGGGAAGAAATGAATAAAATGTTAGCTTAGTTCTAGAAGAAAAATTAGAGTTAAAAGGGTAGAGGGGCATAATTTTATTTCAAAAATGACCCATCTTTGCATTTTAGCCTAAGTTTCAAAAACATTATGTAAAGAGGCACAAAAGGTTAATATTTTATTTCATTCATAATTTTATCCAAATTTCCTCAATTAAATTAAAATTCATTACATGAAAAACAAATTTTATTTGTTGTGGTTAAAGTGCGCACATTATTCAATCGTAAGATCATTTGATGCAATAGATCAAAGACGGAGGTTCAGTTTCGACCCCCCCTCTCTATCCTATCTTTACCGCCGGGGGGGGGTATGAAAAGATGGTTTTACCCTGCCAGGTCCTCTACTATGTGGCAACTTACCCGCATTTCACACCCCTCCTACCTAATACCACTAACCACCCTCAATGCCCTCTGAAAACCAATTCCCCCTCATTTATTTCCCATTTTCCCTACCCCGTCCTTCCTCCATTAACTCCCTGCCACATGTTCCTAATGTTACCCAATTAATTCCTTTCCTAGGAATTTATAGTTTACACATTAAAACCTATTGAGTAACTGTTGAATCGAATGGACCCGTACCTACCTGCAACAGAAAACCTACGAATGATTTTAAACCCTGAACCCGTCCCCATTTCACCTTTCTGCTGGATAATTCTCTGCAAATTAATTTTAATTTTCAGATTTTCCAGTGTGCAATCAAGTTATCCTGAAAACAATCCTGGTAAAATATTTATCTTCTTCATCCCATATTATGTTAAAATTATTCATTGTCAAAAATGCCTCATAAGAAGAAGAACCGGGAGGACTTTGTAAACCCCTTGGTTCATCCTCCAGTTGATCTAGACCACATCCCTTTAGCTGATCAGGACTATAAAATATTTGAGACACAGTGTGAGTTCGAACTCTTTGAGCTCTAATTTTGGCTCGAAAACATATTTGTAGATAAAATAGATGAAATTGTACTATGGGAGTCAAATCTCCCTCACTATATTTTTCCTCAAACCTTCCATTCTCAAGAATTCACCAAAATATGCCAAGCATGTTATGTCCCTAATTAAAGAGCAATTATAGCCCCTACTAGTGAAATTATCTTCACCATTACTACCAAAGCCATAGATCAGATGATGTAGGCTCCTTCTATGGAATATAGTACCCCATTCTCATTAGAAGCCTTGACATAATAATACTATAAATTTCATTTTTCGAAGAGAGCCAAGATTTTTGACCTTTTACTACCAGAAAATACTCAATTACCCAGAAAACATCCACCATACCCTTCCTCAATCTTCCCCGATCAAGCCAAAAAAAAACATATCTATAATATCCTATATTCTAGGTTATTATTCTGATCAGTGGGTATATGAACCCATCTTAGGTTTCCTGTCCATATTTTCCATAGATAGTAAGCCTTCTATTATCTTTAATTCAGTCAATTTCTGGATGATAGAATTCATGAACAATTCCTAAAGTTGCCAACTGAGGAAGTGTTCAAATATACTTCAATTTTGGTCTACATGTTTCTATATTATAAAGTAGACAGGTTTAAATTTTTGATGAATAAATTAAATGAAGAGGGAAATCAATATTCAGTCATATTCTAGACTTCCCTAGTGATGAAGGAGCAAGAATAATTCACCTACAAATAGTATATTGAACATTTTATCCACCCATCAATGAGTGTATTAAATAGTTTAGCATAACTGAGGATCAGTGAAGAGATTAAAAGAATCTTACACCTAACAGAGCAAGAAAATATTGGATACTGGTACTTGTATCAGAACTACACCAAAATCAGAGTGTATCGATGTGAGTTGGCACCATACAAATTGCCAATATACCTCCCCATGAGGATTTTTGCACTGGAATAAATCAGAAAAATGCTAAAATTAGATGAGATACACTTTATGTCAACCAAGAATAAATCATAGTTTAGGATCAAGACAGAGATTGGTTTCTTTGTATGTAGCAACAGATCAACAGGAGAAGAAGCAGGTATGCTTCTCAAGAGAATTAAGTTCAACCTAATTTTTACATGGCCTTATGACCCTCTGGGTATTATTTCCAAATTGAGAGTGGAAAATAAAACTACCCCATACACTCATACCCAGAGGCCTCAAATTGAGAGATATGTGAACCAACTAACTTGGGTAGAGAATACCTTACAAGAAGCTGAGGAGCAACTTGTTTCTAAATCCACTTCACAAACTCTTATTCATTAGGAGAAAGCAACAAAAAGAAAATGAGAATACAAGTCACCTTCAGTGATAGACATTGTAGGGAAGGAGTTTAAAATTATGTATAGGAAGAGGACAAAATTGAATCCTAAAGCAAATGTAGAAAAGAATTCAGAACAAGAAGTGGACATGATAGTCAAGGAAACACCATCTTCCTCTCAGGCAGGTGGAAAGTTTACTGCATCTCTCACACTGTCATAAATATCCCAGGAGTAACAAGACATTGTCCAGACTAGAAAGGTTTTTCAAGGGGAGAAAGAAAAGGCTATTTTTGACAAATTTAGAGAACTCAAACTTAAGAATGAGATTCTTAAAAGTAGCACCTATACTTAGTTTTGGAAGAAAACTTCCAGCTCACAGAGCAGGTTACTTTCAATTTTTTATTCAGAGAGAGGAAATATGCATATGTAATTCCTTGAGGCTCAAATCCCATAGCCTAAATGAGCATCATATTATAAGAAGACATATTTCTAGTTTTACACAAAACATATACATCCCATTGACAAAATGGAGATGCATAAACAAATCGGTGAAATGATTTTATCCACTCTAACCAACACTACTATGATTGTTTCCAAATTGTAGGTTTCACTTTCTAATATTTAGTCACAGTTGAAGATGGAGAATATTTATTCTCTTGCAAAAGACACCAGGGTTAAATCCTTAGAGGATTTAGTAGTGAAGATTGGTTATGGTCCTTAGAACATGAAAGATGCAGACGAGTTGATCAAGAAAAATAATGTTGACATTGCAGCATTGAGGAAGCAACTAAAGTTTCCAGCCATTGAAGATCCTCTCACAAAGGATATTGAAGAATTAGATACTCGGAAAGGAAACATGATGAAGCTAATCATGGAACAAAACCCTCATATTAGACAACTGGAAACTCATCTGGAGAAAAGGAAAAGGAGCAGAATGAAAAACTATCCATGGTTCCTCTAGATGTTGTACCTATTACAACAATTCCCACCACAATAGATGCAACCTAAACTTCAACTTCTACACAGTCTACTGAGGGTGCTGACCAATTGACAAAATTTGTGGAGAATTTTTTAATTCAGACAGAAGATATTAAGAAATTGCAAGGGCAAGTCAAGGCACTACAAGACCAGAAGAGTAGGAGTAAAGCTTCACACCTTGTTGAAGCTCAGAAATCTCTGAGGCTGATAGAAAGGCTACAGAAATCTGAAAGAGAATCAATTATTGGACAAAACTTGGCCCAAGCCAAGGAAATTATTTGGACTGATATTCTGAATTCTATGGCTGAAATTTGGCCATGTATTCAGATTATTTTTTAGCAGAAGGATTTAATAAATAAAGCAATAGAGGCCATTACAGAGATCAGAGAACAATTGGGTGATATGCATGCTAAAGCCACAAACATCATTAAGTTCTTGAATTCAAAGAATATTTATGAGTTGGATGATTTAGAATTGATGATAAGAAAAAAACAATTTTGGAGGTAAAAAATATTATGACAAAAAAGAATCTTATTGCTCAGTTGGAGGAGAAGTTTCAGAGTTTGAAAATAGAAGTAAACTAATTTTTCACCATGATAGAAGCTCTAAATTACAAAGGGTTACCCATTTTTTTTGTAATTAATGATAAATTAATTACCCATGAAGATTATATTACAAAATTGAAGGAGGTAGCTAGAGACAGTTCAAATTTTGCAAACATAAAAGGCAGCATAACGGGTAGAGCTTTCCTAGAAGCAATGGGGAATAATTTATTTATCTAGCATGAAGTAAATCATATTTTTGGGGTAAGGCTAACATTTGAAAAGTATACTTAGGTTGATGAAATTTACCGAAAGGTAACTAAATTAACCATTCCAGATGAAGAGAAATGGGACAAAAATTGTGAATTACTAGATTGATTAGTAATTCAGATGCAGTAAAAGGATATGCCAGCACATTAGCCAGCGCAACACAGAAAAAGGTCAATTCATCAACAGACTCCTCTAAAGCAAAGCCACCTCTCCACGTAGTTTTCCACCTAGCCTATTACTCTATAGAGATCGATAATATTTTTTAGAATAGTGCTAACTATACATTGTTTGTTGAGACAATGATTTTGTAATGATTTTGTAACTATTATATAAATACTTCACATTTTTAAGTATTCTGGGTTGATTGTTGAATATAATTTTTTTCAAGTTATTGTAATTTTCTGGTTGTTGGACTCATCAATAATACCAGGAAATTCTTCACAGGATTCATGTGGTGTAGAAATTGGTGATGTTTTTCTCCTGTTCATGTGTTTATTCATTGTTTTCTTTCACTCTCATTTCTTAAAAAGCTTAATTACATTACAGAAATGGTGAGGAATAGGATTTGTTGAAATATGCACCCTATTCTAGTTGTAGGTAATTTCTATGTTTTATGTTGAAGTCAAATTAAGGAATTATCAATTGCTCCCTAGTTTCTATTGAAATTTTCATTTCTTCTATTTCATATCATTTAAAAAATTCTGAAAGATACAACTAGTGCAACCTAGCTTGCCCTGTGAAACTCCTTCAAATTTTGATGCATATCTAGTTAATTTTTTGACTCCATAACCCAGTGGAATTATAAGATTTCAATCAACCAAAAAATCCAATCAAATCACAAACAAACAAACAATTGCATAAGTCATTACTAGCCTAAAATATACATAAAACAGAGTTTAATTTTATAGAAATATCCCTCTTTGAAGCTGACAGGGCTAGATCCAAGCTTCCAAAGTAGTTTTGATGTTGTCCTTTGTGTTTATTCTCACAATCTAATAAATTACAGAATGATTAAAACATGTTTACCCAAGTTGGTTGGTTAGTTGGGTAGATGTGGGAGGAGTGTGTTACACTTTATTTTATTGTTTTATTTTAATTCCCTTGTATTTTATTATTTTATTTTAACTTCTTTTATTTTATTATTTTATTTTAATTTCCTCCGTTTATTTTTTTTGTCTCCTAGTTGCCTCTTGATCCCAATTATATGCTTTCCAACAAAGAGGGTTCCCTTGAATGCCATTTTTCTTAATTTATGAATTAACGCTTTTCATTTCATACTCACCCCCTTCCCCATTTAGGGTTATTATAACTCAACATTTTATTATCATTATTTTCAATTTAGAAAATCTCCCCACATGTTTTAGGATAGCTAGAATACTTAATCAAGATAGAAATTTTTGTTTCATTTTTCTAAATTTTTATTCAAGTCTGACCCCAAGAATTAAATTTTCATGGTATTTTAATTTTAAACTAAAATATTACTATAATATTCGATTTCAAATACACTTTTTATATTAGGTGGTTTATCCCATTATATTGACACTTTCCCTATAAGTTTCTATTTGTGTCCCAACACCAAGGATTCCAAGTCAGTTGTTCCCTTCAAGAAATATTCCCACAATTTCAAGGGTTCCACAATGCTTTCCCCTCAAGTATAGTTTTGTTTTTGGATACCAAGTGTGTCAATCTTATTGTGGCCTTCAATAAATCTTCATGTTGTTCTAAGGGTGCCACAATGTTTTTCCTTTAAGTATTTGTGATGAATTGAGGGAAACATAGGCACGACATGGAGATAATTCTTAACTCATAGGTTACCCCTTGTTGTGATATTGATGGTGATAGGTATGACATGGAGAGAATCCTTAAATCCTAGGTCATTGATTTGGATTTATGCAAAAATGAAATGAAATATATAATTAAATAGAAACACAGAGCTACAGTGAAAATTGAACTTCAATTAATTAATAACAACAATTGAAAATTGTTTACATGCATAATGGAAACAAATAAGATTGGGAGATGATATCTCATCTTTGAGAAGATATGTGACCCATAAATTCCTTCTTAATTATGTTACAATGAAGCTCAAAGCCCTTTTTATTATTTAGAAACAATGGAAAACCCTAAACATCCAAAAAACTAACCCTAAGAGATGAATCTGCCAAAATTTTGTGGGCCTCGTTGGGATTAGTTGGATGCCAACTTATTGAGGTCGTAACTTGGGCATATGATCTTCGTTTGGCATGCGCGATACCTTGTTAGAAATATTCATCTTAGAACAAAAAAAAATTGGGAAAACCCCTACCTTCATTTATGGGCTTGTCACATTTTCCCAAAAATTGACGTTTAGGGCCTCAAAACATCTTTGAAAGTTGAAGACCTGAAAAACTTTCAAAAATATAAAGTTGTGCTAGAATTAAGGAAACTAAAATGAAACAATGTTGGGGTTCCAAGTGGAAAAGGTGGGTGGCCAAACCAACTATTTCACCTAGATCATATCACCCCCCAGGAAGAAATGGTCCCCATTGTGTTTAGTGCTTCCATGAGATGGGGAAACTTATGTGGAGCTTGGTCCCTGGTGAGCCACTTGCCTTGGTGCAAGATTTGGCTGAATTTGACAACATGATATGATTGAATCATATGTTGGTGATTTTTCTTGATCTGTATGTCCATGATTCAAACAGTTGTTTCCTATTCAATATAGTCTCTATTTAGTTTTTTTGGTGTCAACTACTTAGCAATGTCTGATGCATCCAACAAAGGTGTAAAGTATGGTCGAAGGTGTCCCACATTGAATACTAGGTGAAAGCCAAGGAATGGGTGGATATTGAGCTCGAAATATTTGTCTCCTATAGCCTTGGTGTGGTGTAAGGCTTGTATTGGAGTGGTTGAAGATATTGATGGGCTCCAGCAATGCATTCTTTATACAAATGTAACCAAAATTTGCTACCCACCTAAAACTTATGTGGCACCCAATGTTGAGCAGTCCATCATTTGTATTTGGAATTGGATTTTTCTAAGATGTTGTAAACATGTTGGAAGATGTGTTAAATTCATTAAATGAACCTAGTAGCTTTATCTTCTTGGGATTGAACATGTGCAGATTCTTCTTGTGTAGTTGCAGGAGGTAGTGCAACATCAATGGGACATAATGGTGTTGGGAAAAATACTGAGAGGGGGGGTGAATCAGTATTTAAGGCTAAACAATTTTCTTTCCTTTCTCTTAAAACACCATATGTTACAGTACTGCATTCAACATATATGTCCCGATATCTTATTATATCTTTACTTAGAGAATTGCATCAGATAAGCATTAAGCATGAACTGAAATAATAGAACAAACCATTAACACATATGGACACCAGGATTTAAGGTGGAAACCCAATTCGGGAGAAAACCACCGCTGCTGTAATCTCAGTCT
The DNA here is from genome assembly GCA_034641835.2 of Pinus albicaulis. NCBI lineage: Eukaryota > Viridiplantae > Streptophyta > Pinopsida > Pinales > Pinaceae > Pinus > Pinus albicaulis. The sequence continues at coordinate 40,011,790 of CM076570.1, read as the reverse complement.
TCAATATTTTATTATAGAGAAAACCTTTTACAATATATGTTGGTGCAGACTCATACCAGCACGCAGGCACCCACCTGCAGAAGGCTACAACCTTATCTCGTTTGCCAGCCTCTCCTGGAAGGGAGCTACAACCCCCTGATCATAACATCAACTTCTATATACAGAAGGCTTCAACCCTCTGACGCAACCCGTTATTCAATTAACAAACATATTTTCCCCAATTCTACATAACAAAACAGCGAGACCACTGTAATCCAGACTTTAGAGAATTTATGCATTCAACATTCCGTGTATCCTACTGTGTGTATTAACTTTCAGAAATTCCAACTGTCATATGCACCGGATCCATATGTGTTCTTCAGTAGACATCCGCTTGCTTTTAATCGTTTCTTCTGTTGAATACTCTCACGACTCATCACCTTTTAGATCAATGTCTCGAAGGGTGCATCATGGACTCAGAATCATCAATTAAGCGCGTTGTCTGTCCATATGGATATTCCTTAAAGGAATTCCTTCTTCACCAATGCTCACCTCTCCTCAATCGAATAATGATCTTTGTCCTTTATATAGATCTCGCCTTTCTCAATACCATAAGTCTAAAACCACTCAACCGCTAATGGTATTTCTTTTATTTTATCCCCGGGGCTCTTCGATTTCTTTTTAATTTATTTTATTCAAATGAGGAGATTCAAATTATCTATGTGCGCCCAGCCTTTAACCCAAAGTTTAACCCTTCGGATTTTATAAACAATATCCAACGCTTTTCCATACGTAAGTGTCTTGTTGATGTGGTGAGTTCCGCAAGTGGAACAATCATACATCTCAATCGTTTTGTATTAATAATCGTGCCAATCCAATTTGAAACCCTAACCTCCGTTCTTCCATGCACGAATCATCCCATTCGGGATCTTCAATAATATTCAATCTTTTATCTCCACCATATAATATTATAACTATAACCCCAATGGTTATTTTAAAACTTTACACTATCCCCGTAACATTTCTTTTATTCAAATTTCATTCTTTGACCCCGGGCCCACATCGCAGATGGCCATTTTGCGATGGCGCGATCAAACATATGGCGGAACACTTGAATATGCGATATTGCGATCTTGCGATGGCGCGATGATCGCATATCACAAACAACAGAACTTGCGATGGCGGAAATAACAAATATGTGATATTGCGATAATGCGATATTGCGATGATCGCATATCGCAAATAATCCATATCAACAAGACACTTGAAGCTTCAAAACTGCGCTTTGCGATTTGCGCTCAAGTGGTAGGGACCACTTGTCCTGCCACATTCAAATATTTAAAGTCTTTCCACATAATTTCATAAATTTTCTTCATACTTGGTTGTTGAGGGCTTAAATTCCCGAAATGACTGTCTGAATAACTCTACTCCTCCGTAAATTAGATTTTACGGGAATAACCGCGTTCCACTGTAATGACGGCTCTGCCCAACACCATAATCAACTCTCCTCTGCAATTTGTGGCTGCGGACCATGACAATTAATTCATCCTTATATTTCTCCCTTCCTTTTTGAATGCGTGTTGTTGTTCACCAAAATTCTGCTGCGCCTTTGTACTCTTCCCATTCTGTCTCTGCTGCTTCTGTTCGTCCTCTGTTCTTTTCTGCTGACCTTTTCCATTTCCTTTGCCATATCCTTTTCCATCAATGACAATATTCCAACAATCTCCCCCTTTGGCATTGATGGCAATACTCTACCTTTGATGACCTGATAGACACCCTTTGTTGTGTTTCCTCCCCCTTTGACATCAATGGCAAAGAGTTTGATCAAGAACCATTGAACCAACAGTCCCATGCTCCCCCTGAGATCATGCTGCATCTTCAAACATAATATGACCAACAATTCATCCTTTTTACATGACCAATGCTCCCCCTGAGCCTGTGCATTCAGACAGCACCTCATAACCAATTGAGTCTTATGTAATTAAGTAGACCTGATCCTCTGCATGGCAGAGACTACTCCCAGTTTCTGTCTGAGATATTCGAATGCTTCCCTGGGTAGAGGTTTGGTAAATATATCAGCAACTTGTTCTTTGGAGGAAACATATTCTAATTTCACCTTTTTCTCAAGCACTTGTTCTCATAAGAAGTGATATTTGATGGGAATGTGCTTGGTCTTGGAATGCATAACGGGATTCTTTGAGATACTGATGGCACTTGTATTATCACACATAATGGAGATAGGAGGTGAACATTTGATTTGAAAATCTTGTAGGGTTTGCATCATCCAAAGAAGTTGAGTGCAACATGATGCTGCAGCCACATATTCTGCTTCTGCTGTAGATAAGGCAATGGAGCTTTGCTTCTTGCTAAACCAAGATACTAACCGGGGCCCCATAAAGAATGCACCACCACTAGTGCTTTTCCGATCATCAACACTTCCAGCCCAATCTGCATCAGTGTATGCATGAAGAGTAAGATCAGCATTCTTTGGATACCATAGTCCAAAGTCTTGAGTTCTCTATAGATATTTGAATATTATTTTCATAGCCTGAAGATGAGATTCTTTTGGATTGGCTTGAAATCGTCCAACAATCCCAACTGCATGCATGATGTCTGGTCTTGTCCCAGTGAGATAAAGTAGATTTCCTATCATAGATCTATATTCTGGTTGATTTACGGTGGGGGAATCATCATTAGAACTGAGATTGCATCCAGTTATCATTGGTGTACTTACAGGTTTGCAATCTTCCATGCCATACTTCTTCAGGATTTGCTTGAGATACTTTGCTTGTGATAAGAATATACCATCTATTACTTGTTGCACTTGCAGGCCAAGAAAAAATGTTATTTCCCCGAGTAAAGACATTTCAAATTCTTGCTGCATATCTTCTTCTGAGATATATCCTGATCCTTCTGTTATTTGTACTTCCTTTCCTCTTGTAGAAGTTCTAAAGACTGCTTCTTTGACTTCAGATGGTCCTCCTCTTCTCATTTCATATGCAGTTAGTATGCCATGAAGTTGTACCACAGTAAGATTTTGAAGATCTTGCTTTTCTTCAAGAGCTAAAACTTTTGACTCAAATTTTGCTGTTAGAGATCTTAAAATTTTCTCAACCAAAGTGGATTCGGTAATTGTTTCTCCCAGATTTCTCATGCGATATACAATATCATCAAGACATAGAAAGAAATTTGCAATGCTTTCTTCATTAAGCATTTTAAGATTCTCATATTGGATTCTGAGAGTTTGAAGTTTAGCACTTTTTACCTTTGCATCACCTTCATAGCTTAGAATGATTTTGTCCCATATTTCTTTTGTTGTATTCAGCTGCATGACTTTGACAAATTCAGATTCAGTTAGACTTCCTAATAGAGCATTGACCGCCCTTGCATTTGTTTCATAATTATTTCTTTGCGTTGGATCTGTTGGTACTGCAGCTGGATATTGATATCCTTGTTCAACAATTGCCCATACCTCTGCTCCTAGAGACTGAAGATAAGATCTCATCCTTGTTTTCCAGAAAATTAAATTGTTTCCATTAAAAAGTGGAGGCCTGATAGATGCTATTCCATCTTGATTTCTCATCTTGCTTGATCTTCCTTCTAGCGACTAAGATTTTCCAGAAGGACCTGCTCTGATACCAATTGTTGGGAAAAATACTGAGAGGGGGGGTGAATCAGTATTTAAGGCTAAACAATTTTCTTTCCTTTCTCTTAAAACACCATATGTTACAGTACTGCATTCAACATATATGTCCCGATATCTTATTATATCTTTACTTAGAGAATTGCATCAGATAAGCATTAAGCATGAACTGAAATAACAGAACAAACCATTAACACATATGGACACCAGGATTTAAGGTGGAAACCCAATTCGGGAGAAAACCACTGCTGCTGTAATCTCAGTCTTCAATATTTTATTATAGAGAAAACCTTTTACAATATATGCTGGTGCAGACTCATACCAGCACGCAGGCACCCACCTGCAGAAGGCTACAACCTTCTCTCGTTTACCAGTCTTTCCTGGAAGGGAGCTTCAGCCCCCTGAACATAACATCAGCTTCTATAAACAGTAGGCTTCAACCCTCTGACCCAACACAACCCTTTATTCAATTAACAAACATATTTTTCCCAATTCTACATAACAGAACAGCAGGACCACTTTAATCCAGACTTCAGAGAATTTATGCATTCAACATTCCATGTATCCTTCTGTGTGTATTAACCTTTAGAAACTCCAACTGTCATATGCACCGGATCCATATGTGTTCTTTAGTAGACATCCACTATCTTTTCATCGTTTCTTCTGTTGAATACTCTCACGACTCATCACCTTTTAGATCAATGTCTCAAAGGGTGCATCATGGACTCAGAATCATCAATTAAGCGCGTTGTCTGTCCATACGGATATTCCTTAGAGGAATTCCTTCTTCACCAATGCTCCCACCCCCACACTCAATCGAATAATGATCTTTGTCCTTTATATAGATCTCGCATTTCTCAATACCATGAGTCTAAAACCACTCAACCGTTAATGGTATTCCTTTATTTTATCCCCGGGGCTCTTCGATTTCTTTTTAATTTATTTTATTCAAACGAGGAGATTCAAATTATCTATGTGCGCCCAGCCTTTAACCCAAAGTTTAACCCTTTGGATTTTATAAACAATATCCAACGCTTTTCCATACGCAAGTGTCTTGTTGATGTGGTGAGTTCCGCAAGAGGAATAGCCATACATCTCAATCGTTTTGTATTAATAATCGTGCCAATCCAATTTGAAACCCTAACCTCCGTTCTTCCATGCACGAATCATCCCATTCGGGATCTTCAATAATATTCAATATTTTATCTCCACCATATAATATTATAACTATAACCCCAATGGTTATTTTAAAACTTTACACTATCCCCGTAACATTTCTTTTATTCAAATTTCATTCTTTGACCCCGGGCCCACATCGCAGATGGCCATTTTGCGATGGCGCGATCAAACATATGGTGGAACACTTGAATATGCGATATTGCGATCTTGCGATGGCGCGATGATCGCATATCGCAAACAACAGAAGTTGCGATGGCGGAAATAACAAATATGTGATATTGCGATAATGCGATATTGCGATGATCGCATATTGCAAATACTCCATATCAACAAGACACTTGAAGCTTCAAAACTGCGCTTTGCGATTTGCGCTCAAGTGGTAGGGACCACTTGTCCTGCCACATTTAAATATTTAAAGTCTTTCCGCATACTTTCATAAATTTTCTTCATACTTGGTTGTTGAGGGCTTAAATTCCCGAAATGACTGTCTGAATAACTCTACTCCTCCGTAAATTAGATTTTACGGGAATAACTGTGTTCCACTGTAAATACGGCTCTGCCCAACACCATAACCAACTCTTCTTTGCAATTTGTGGCTGCGGGCCATGACAATTAATTCATCCTTACATTTCTCCCTTCCTTTTTGAATGCGTTTTGCTGTTCACCAAAATTCTGCTGCGCCTTTGTACTCTTCCAATTCTGTCTCTGCTACTTTTGTTCGTCCTCTGTTCTTTTCTGCTGAACTTTTCCATTTCCTTTTCCAACAATCCTTTGCCATCAATGACAATATTCCAACAATCTCCCCCTTTGGCATTGATGGCAATACTCTACCTTTGATGACCTGATAGACACCCTTTGTTGTGTTTCCTCCCCCTTTGACATCAATGGCAAAGAGTTTGATCAAGAACCGTTGAACCAACAGTCCCATGCTCCCCCTGAGATCATGATGCATCTTCAAACATAATATGACCAACAATTCATCCTTTTTACATGAACAATGCTCCCCCTGAGCCTGTGCATTCAGACAGCACCTCATAACCAATTGAGTCTTCTGTAATTAAGTAGACCTAATCCTCTACATGGCAGAGACTACTCCCAATTTCTGTCTGAGATATTCGAATGCTTCCCTGGGTAGAGGTTTGGTAAATATATCAGCAACTTGTTCTTTGGAGGAAACATATTCTAATTTCACCTTTTTCTTAAGCACTTGTTCTCGTAGGAAGTGATATTTGATGGGAATGTGCTTGGTCTTGGAATGCATAAAAGGATTGTTTGAGATACTGATGGCACTTGTATTATCACACATAATGGAGATAGGAGGTGAACATTTGATTTGAAAATCTTGTAGGGTTTGCATCATCCAAAGAAGTTGAGTGCAACCTGATGCTGCAGCCACATATTCCGCTTCTGCTGTAGATAAGGCAATGGAGCTTTGCTTCTTGCTGAACCAAGATACTAACCAGGGCCCCATAAAGAATGCACCACCACTAGTGCTTTTTCGATCATCAACACTTCCAGCCCAATCTGCATCAGTGTATGCATGAAGAGTAAGATCAACATTCTTTGGATACCATAGTCCAAAGTCTTGAGTTCCTTATAGATATTTGAATATTCTTTTCACAGCCTGAAGATGAGACTCTTTTGGATTGGCTTGAAATCGTCCAACAATCCCAACTGCATGCATGATGTCTGGTCTTGTTCCATTGAGATAAAGTAGACTTCCTATCATAGATCTGTATTCTGGTTGATTTACGGTGGGGGAATCATCATTAGAACTGAGATTGCATCCAGTTATCATTGGTGTACTTACAGGTTTGCAATCTTCCATGCCATACTTCTTCAGGATTTGCTTGAGATACTTTGCTTGTGATAAGAATATACCATCTATTGCTTGTTGCACTTGCAGACCAAGAAAAAATGTTAGTTCCCCGAGTAAAGACATTTCAAATTCTTGTTGCATATCTTCTTCTGAGATATATCCTGATCCTTCTGTTATTTGTACTTCCTTTCCTCTTGTAGAAGTTCTAAAGACTGCTTCTTTGACTTCAGATGGTCCTCCTCTTCTCATTTCATATGCAGTTAGTATGCCATGAAGTTGTACCACAGTAAGATTTTGAAGATCTTTCTTTTCTTCAAGAGCTGAAACTTTTGACTCAAATTTTGTGGTTAGAGATCTTAAATTTTTCTCAACCAAAGTGGATTCGGTAATTGTTTCTCCCAGATTTCTCATGCGATTTACAATATCATCAAGACGTAGAAAGAAATTTGCAATGCTTTCTTCATTAAGCATTTTAAGATTCTCATATTGGATTTTGAGAGTTTGAAGTTTAGCACTTTTTACCTTTGCATCACCTTCATAGCTTAGAATGATTTTGTCCCATATTTCTTTTGCTGTATTCAGCTGCATGACTTTGACAAATTCTGATTCAGTTAGACTTCCTAATAGAGCATTGACCGCCCTTGCATTTGTTTCATAATTCTTTCTTTCCGTTGGATCTGTTGGTACTGCAGCTGGATATTGATATCCTTGTTCAACAATCGCCCATACCTCTGCTCCCAGAGACTGAAGATAGGATCTCATCCTTGTTTTCCAGAAAATTAAATTGTTTCCATTAAAGAGCGGAGGCCTGATAGATGCTATTCCATCTTGATTTCTCATCTTGCTTGATCTTCCTTCTAGCGACTAAGCTTTTTCAGAAGGACCTACTCTGATACCAATTGTTGGGAAAAATATTGAGAGGGAGGGGCGAATCAGTATTCAAGGCTGAACAATTTTTCTTTCCTTTCTCTTAAAAAAAACATATGTTACAGTACTGCATTAAACATGTATGTCCAGATATCTTATTATGTCTTTACTTAGAGAATTGAATCAGATAAGCATTAAGCATGAACATAAATAACAGAACAAACCATTAATCATGAATGACACATATGGACACCAGGATTTAAGGTGGAAACCCAATTCGGGAGAAAACCACCGCTGCTGTAATCTCAGTCTTCAATATTTTATTATATAGAAAACCTTTTACAATATATGCTGGTGCAGACTCATACCAGCACGCAGGCACCCACCTGCAGAAGGCTACAACCTTCTCTCGTTTGCCAGCCTCTCCTGGAAGGGAGCTACAACCCCCTGATCATAACATCAGCTTCTATATACAGAAGGCTTCAACCCTCTAATGCAACCCGTTATTCAATTAACAAACATATTTTCTCCAATTCTACATAACAGAACAACGAGACCACTGTAATCCAGACTTCAGAGAATTTATGCATTCAACATTCCGTGTATCCTACTGTGTGTATTATCTTTCAGAAACTCCAACTGTCATATGCACCGGATCCATATGTGTTCTTCAGTAGACATCCGCTTGCTTTTCATCGTTTCTTCTGTTGAATACTCTCACGACTCATCAAATTTTAGATCAATGTCTCGAAGGGTGCATCATGGACTCAGAATCATCAATTAAGCGCGTTATCTGTCCATACGGATATTCCTTAAAGGAATTCCTTCTTCACCAATTCACACCTCACCACCATCGAATAATGATCTTTGTCCTTTATATAGATCTCGCCTTTCTCAATACCATAAGTCTAAAACCACTCAACCGCTAATGGTATTTCTTTTATTTTATCCCCGGGGCTCTTCGATTTCTTTTTAATTTATTTTATTCAAACGAGGAGATTCAAATTATCTATGTGCACCCAGCCTTTAACCCAAAGTTTAACCCTTTGGATTTTATAAACAATATCTAACGCTTTTCCATACGTAAGTATCTTGTTGATGTGGTGAGTTCCGCAAGCGGAACAGTCATACATCTCAATCGTTTTTTATTAATAATCCTGCCAATCCAATTTGAAACCCTAACCTCCGTTCTTCCATGCACGAATCATCCCATTCGAAATCTTCAATAATATTCAATCTTTTATCTCCACCATATAATATTATAACTATAACCCCAATGGTTATTTTAAAACTTTACACTGTCCCCGTAACATTTCTTTTATTCAAATTTCATTCTTTGACCCCAGGCCCACATCGCAGATGGCCATTTTGCGATGGCGCGATCAAACATATGGCGGAACACTTGAATATGCGATATTACGATCTTGCGATGGCGCCAATGAGTACGCATATGAAACAACGAAACTTCATTGAAATAACAAATGTGTGATGTTGCGATAATGCGATATTGCGATGATTACATCTCGCCGATAATCCATATCAACAGACACTTGAAGCTTCAAAGAAAGTTGCGCTTTGCGATTGCGCTCAAGAAGTGGTAGGGACCACTTGTCCTGCCACATTCAAATATTTAAAGTCTTTCCACATAATTTCATAAATTTTCTTCATACTTGGTTGTTGAGGGCTTAAATTCCCGAAATGACTGTCTGAATAACTCTACTCCTCCGTAAATTAGATTTTACGGGAATAACTGTGTTCCACTGTAATGACGGCTCTGCCCAACACCATAATCAACTCTCCTCTACAATTTGTGGCTGCGGCCCATGACAATTAATTCATCCTTATATTTCTCCCTTCCTTTTTGAATGCGTGTTGTTGTTCACCAAAATTCTGCTGCGCCTTTGTACTCTTCCCATTCTGTCTCTGCTGCTTCTGTTCGTCCTCTGTTCTTTTCTGCTGACCTTTTCCATTTCCTTTGCCATATCCTTTGCCATCAATGACAATATTCCAACAATCTCCCCCTTTGGCATTGATGGCAATACTCTACCTTTGATGACCTGATAAACACCCTTTTTTGTGTTTCCTCCCCCTTTGACATCAATGGCAAAGAGGTTGATCAAGAACCGTTGAACCGACAGTCCCATGCTCCCCCTGAGATCATGTTGTATCTTCAAACATAATATGACCAACAATTCATCCTTTTTACATGACCAATGCTCCCCACAGAGCACAATGCATTAGAATGACCCTAATAATAGTGAATATTACGTAATTAAGTAGACACAGTCACACGTGAGGCTATGATTGTGCGAGATATTGAATGCCCTGCAGAGTAAGGAGGTTTGGTAAATATATCAGCAACTTGTTCTTTGGAGGAAACATATTCTAATTTCACCTTTTGCTCAAGCACTTGTTCTCGTAAGAAGTGATATTTGATGGGAATGTGCTTGGTCTTGGAATGAATAACAAGATTCTTTGAGATACTGATGGCACTTGTATTATCACACATAATGGAGATAGGGGGTGAACATTTGATTTGAAAATATTGTAGAGTTTGCATCATCCAAAGAAGTTGAGTGCAACATGATGCTGCAGCCACATATTTCGCTTCTGCTGTAGACAAGGCAATGGAGCTTTGCTTCTTGCTGAACCAAGATACTAACTGGGGCCCCATAAAGAATGCACCAACACTAGTGCTTTTTCTATCATCAACACTTCCAGCCCAATCTGCATCAGTGTATGTATGAAGAGTAAGATCAGCATTCTTTGGATACCATAGTCGAAAGTCTTGAGTTCCCTGTAGATATTTGAATATTCTTTTCACAGCCTGAAGATGAGACTCTTTTGGATTGGCTTGAAATCTTCCAACAATCCCAACTGCATGCATGATGTCTCGGTCTTGTCCCGTTGGAGATAAAGTAGACTTCCTATCATATATCTGTATTCTGGTTGATTTACGGTGGGGGAATCATCATTAGAACTGAGATTGCATCTAGTTATCATTGGTGTGCTTACAGGTTTGCAATCTTCCATGCCATACTTCTTCAGGATTTTCTTGAGATACTTTGCTTGTGATAAGGATATACTATCTGTTGCTTGTTGCACTTGCAGGCCAAGAAAAAATGTTAGTTCCCCGAGTAAAGACATTTCAAATTCTTGCTGCATATCTTCTTCTAAGATATATCCTGATCCTTCTGTTATTTGTACTTCCTTTCCTCTTGTAGAAGCTCCTAAAGATCGGCTTGGACTTCGTATGGTCCTCCTCTTCTCATTTCATATGCAGTTAGTATGCCATGAAGTTGTACCACAGTAAGATTTTGAAGATCCTGCTTTTCTTCAAGAGCTGAGACTTTTGACTCAAATTTCGTTGTTAGAGATCTTAAAATTTTCTCAAACAAAGTGGACTCAGTAATTGTTTCTCCCATATTTCTCATGCGATTTACAATATCATCATGACGTAGAAAGAAATTTGCAATGCTTTCTTCATTAAGCATTTTAAGATTCTCATATTGGATTCTGAGAGTTTGAAGTTTAGCACTTTTTACCTTTGCATCACCTTCATAGCTCAGAATGATTTTGTCCCATATTGCCTTTGCTGTATTCAGCTGCATGACTTTGACAAATTCTGATTCAGTTAGAATTCCTAATAAAGCATTGACCGCCTTTGCATTTGTTTCATAATTCTTTCTTTCTGTTGGATCCGTTGGTACTGCAACTGGATATTGATATCCTTGTTCAACAACCGCCCATACCTCTGCTCCCAGAGACTGAAGATAGGATCTCATCCTTTTTTTCCAGAAAATAAAATTGTTTCCATTAAATAGAGGAGGCATGATAGATGCTATTCCATCTTGATTTCTCATCTTGCTTGATCTTCCTTCTAGCGGCTAAGCTTTTTCAGAAGAACCTCCTCTGATACCAATTGTTGGGAAAAATACTGAGAGGGGGGGTGAATCAAATATTTAAGGCTAAAACAATTTTTCTTCCTTTCTAAACACCATATGTTGCGCATCGCATTCAACATGTATGTCCAGATATCTTATTATGTATTTACTTAGAGAATTGCATCATATAAGCATTAAGCATGAACATAAATAATAGAACAAACCATTAACCATGAACAACACATATGGACACCCGGATTTAAGGTGGAAACCCAATTCGATAGAAAACCACCGCTGCTGTAATCTCAGTCTTCAATATTTTATTATAGAGAAAACCTTTTACAATATATGCTGGTGCAGACTCATACCAGCACGCAGGCACCCACCTGCAGAAGGCTACAACCTTCTCTCGTTTTCCAGCCTCTCCTGGAAGGGAGCTACAACCCCCTGATCATAACATCATCTTCTATATATAGAAGGCTTCAACCCTCTGACGCAACCCGTTATTCAATTAACAAACATATTTTCTCCAATTCTACATAACAGAACAGCGAGACCACTGTAATCCAGACTTCGGAGAATTTATGCATTCAACATTCCGTGTATCCTACTGTGTGTATGATCTTTCAGAAACTCCAACTGTCATATGCACCGGATCCATATGTGTTCTTCAGTAGACATCTGCTTGATTTTCATCGTTTCTTCTGTTGAATACTCTCACGACTCATCAACTTTTAGATCAATGTCTCGAAGGGTGCATCATGGACTCAGAATCATCAATTAAGCGCGTTATCTCTCCATACGGATATTCCTTAAAGGAATTCCTTCTTCACCAATTCACACCTCACCACCATCGAATAATGATCTTTGTCCTTTATATAGATCTCGCCGTTCTCAATACCATAAGTCTAAAACCACTCAACCGCTAATGGTATTTCTTTTATTTTATCCCCGGGGCTCTTCGATTTCTTTTTAATTTATTTTATTCAAACGAGGAGATTCAAATTATCTATGTGCACCCAGCCTTTAACCCAAAGTTTAACCCTTCGGATTTTATAAACAATATCTAACGCTTTTCCATACGTAAGTGTCTTGTTGATGTGGTGAGTTCCGCAAGCGGAACAGTCATACATCTCAATCATTTTTTATTAATAATCGTGCCAATCCAATTTGAAACCCTAAGCTCCGTTCTTCTATGCACGAATCATCCCATTCGGGATCTTCAATAATATTCAATCTTTTATCTCCACCATATAATATTATAACTATAACCCCAATGGTTATTTTAAAACTTTACACTGTCCCCGTAACATTTCTTTTATTCAAATTTCATTCTTTGACCCCGGGCCCACATCGCAGATGGCCATTTTGCGCTGGCGCGATCAAACATATGGCAGAACACTTGAATATGCGATATTGCGATCTTGCGATGGCGCGATGATCGCATATCGCAAACAACAGAACTTGCGATGGTGGAAATAACAAATATGTGATATTGCGATAATGCGATATTGCGATGATCACATATCGCAAATAATCCATATCAACAAGACACTTGAAGCTTCAAAACTGCGCTTTGCGATTTGCGCTCAAGTGGTAGGGACCACTTGTCCTGCCACATTCAAATATTTAAAGTCTTTCCACATACTTTCATAAATTTTCTTCATACTTGGTTGTTGAGGGCTTAAATTCCCGAAATGACTGTCTGAATAACTCTACTCCTCCGTAAATTAGATTTTACGGGAATAACTGCGTTCCACTGTAACGACGGCTCTGCCCAACACCATAATCAACTCTCCTCTGCAATTTGTGGCTGCGGCCCATGACAATTAATTCATCCTTATATTTCTCCCTTCCTTTTTGAATGCGTGTTGATGTTCACCAAAATTCTGCTGCGCCTTTGTACTCTTCCCATTCTGTCTCTGCTGCTTCTGTTCGTCCTCTGTTCTTTTCTACTGACCTTTTCCATTTCCTTTGCCATATCCTTTGCCATCAATGACAATATTCCAACAAATGGTTGAAATTCCATATCCACTTGAAAGGGGTTATAGCCATTCAAGATATGGAGAGATTTTGTATAACTTTGTTGGACATAGGGAAGACTCTCATCCCATTTTTTTTAATTCTTAGAGTTATACATGGATAGTATTTTCACTATCAACCTATTGACGACTTTGTTATGTCCATTAGCCTCGGGGTGGAATGCAGTCAACTTGGTGAGATTGGTGTCCAAAAATGACTACAGGATAGACAAGAATGCACTTAGGGACCTGCTATCCCGATATTGTATAATTGTCTATGGTATCCTGAAATTTACCCATGCTTATTCAAAGAAGAGTTTGGAAGTGGCTTTTGTTGTGATACTCTTCTTTTAGGAAACCAATATGGAATTCTTAGAAAATATGTCGATGACCAAAAATAAGTAGTCATTTCCATGCTTGGTAGGAAGGCTATACATATAGTCCATGGACATGGATTCCTAGGGACAACTAGGAGTTTGAAGAGGAGTATATAGGACTTTCTTCTTAATGGTTGGCTTGGCAATGGCATGGGAAGTTTGTTATTTTATATATTTTACAATTTCCTGTCAGATATTTTTCCAATAAAAATACTTTTGGAGTATTGATTTTGTCTTCTCTAAAACAAAATTTTCTATGACCTGACGGTAGTGCGCCTCCCAAATCATCTTGGCATGCAATCTTGAAGGAACACAAAGGTGTCCCAGGTGGCATAATAGTGTGTCTTGGAGGTGGCAGTATGGAACTTTCTAACCATCCATCAACGTCTGGTATGTGGTGGAAAATTTTGGATCACTTTTGTAAAGTTTCAGCCATCCAAAATTCGTGTGCCCACTAGAGTCGAGAACAATTTTTAGCGCCACAATCAAGGGTCGATTGAGGCAATATGTAAAATTATTGGTGTTTCCCTTATTATACTTATTTTTCATATGAAATTGTTGCAGATATGTGGACCATTTCTAATGTTGGTCGTTCTGCAACTTCCCTTGTGTTTGTATAAACTGAGGATGTTGGTGATCTGTGTGAATGACCATCTCCTTCCCCATAATATAATGTTTCCACTGTTGGAAGGCTTGCATGATGGATTACATGTATTTATTATAAGTGGGCTATTTTCAAATTCTATCAAAGAGTTTCTCACTATGATAGGAAATCATATGCCCTTACTGGATGGGAATTGCACCAATATCATATTCGAACGCATCTGTCTCAATTTCAAATTTTTCTTGCTGGCCCATAAATGCGAGTACTGGCATAAAGAAAAGAAATGGTGGTGCTTCATATCAACAAACACCTTATGCTAGTACTTGGACCATAAAAACTTTTATTTTTATCCACCCTTTGTAACTTGACTCAAAGGCTAAGTGATATTAGAGAATCCCAACATAAACCTTCGATAGAAATATAACCATCCAAGTATACAACCACGAATAATTTGGTGAAGGGCCTCAAGATTTCATCCATAAGCCTCATAAAAATTGCAGGGGCATTTTCCAACCTAGAGAGCATGACCAACCACTCCAAAAGGCCCTCCTTGGAGATATCCATACTTCAAATCAATATTGTTGAAGTACTTTACCCCCTTGAGCTATTCAAGAAGGTCATAAATTTGTGGGATTGGATACTTGTTCTTGACAGTGATTTTATTCAGTGCCTGATAATTAATGCAGAATCTCCAGGTCCAACCCTTTTTCTATACAAGTACAATTCATCTCCCATAAGGTGAGGAAATTCATGAGATGTTCCCTTCTTATAGAAAAAATTGGATTTGCAGCTTTATTTCTTCATTTTTTAGAAGAAAGAAATGGTATAACGACCCATTGGGAAGATGTGCTTTGGGAGTCATATCGATCAAATTATTGACCTAACAATGCAAAGGTACCCTATGGGTGAGGAGAATATGTCCTAGTATTCTTCTATGACCTTATCCATGTGTTTTTACTGTGTGGAGGAACCATTCCCGAGTGCCATGGATTTGAAAACAATCTTCCCCTTTGTTATGCAGGTAAATCCTCTCTGCAAAAAGAGATGATCCCTCTAGACCTGGAGTGGGTCTAGTAACAAAGGGACAAGCTAAAGTGTAGGTTCCTAATTAACGAATGAAAAGGATGAGGTAGATTGGCCTACTTGGAATCCAACGTTGTTGTTGTGGTGGTGACCTCTTGATCTTTGTCTTGACAGGTCATGATCCTTCTGCAACGGTGCTTGGATACCTGCACGAAGATTAAAAAACAAGAGCAGCATACAAAACAATGATCTAATTCATAATTAATAACCAGTCAAGGATGGTTAATCATATTTCATCAAATAAACCATATAACGCAAGATGGGAACTAGACAATAGTCATGTATATGTATAAATAGAAGAAAAAGTTACAACCAGAGCCTTGATGTCGCAGCCTCCTTCAACAGGGTTCATCTGAAGCATGTATCGAAGGATCATCGGGAATAGAGATGAGGCAAGGACACAAGCCTAAGCTCTCTCTCTCTCGACAAAGGGTCTCTTTTTATGTTCTATCTCTTCAGCAGTTAGACTATCATTGTTCAGCTAGTTTGTGCATGATAGATAAATTTATTTATAGAAGGAAAGGAGGAGGTTGGAATCCCTACAATGGTGGAATGGAGGCCTTATATTTTGGGAGGTTTCCCCAAAAGGTGGAAAAAAGAGGCAAAGGATGGAGTCCTTGGTTATTCAGTCAAACCACTCCAACTGACTCGCCCACGAAATTGTTAGGATAGAAGCTTTGCCTCTATATTTAAAAACATTCCATAAACAACTTTCCACGAGTAGCTAACTAGGACAGAGTGCTAGCTGCCAAGGTCCAGTGTTAATCTTCCTCATTGGCACGAGGGTATAACAGGCTACTAGCTCCAAGGAAAAAATAGGTGTTTTTGAAGGTCTGTTCAGGGAATTTTCAATAGAAGGAATGTTTCCCTCATGGAAAGGGATGCAATGGTGGTCTTTATAAGGCATGACACTTATTATTAGTCACACAAATGATCCTAAAATGTGCGGGATGGGAATTTTAGGGATAGTGACAAAATTCTGTGTAATAGATGCCCCCTAAAGCATGAGGTCCAAGAGAGAGGGAAGGGTGAAATTCTTTACGATAATGTGTTCGAACCAAACACCATCGTTGGAATACCTGCAATTACAAATACAACTGATATCTCTGATACATGAGTATGTGGTATGGGTGTAGACATCCATAATAGAGCATATATAAACTGAGATCCGAGGTATAGACGTAGCCATACAACAGTAAGGATCAATAAATAGACTCAGGTATGGTCGCAGCCATCCAAAAAGAGTCATGCAATAAGTCATGATAAAGTACAATATCCCACAGCCTAGATCTTATCAGACAAAAGCCAGAGTCTTGCACTCCATCCCGACCCCAACAAGTACAAATTCAAGCATGTGAATATGTGAGCTGAAGTAGAACATGCAAGGAAGTCACCTGATTACCAGCCAATGATGAAAGCTATTAACAGGCATGAGAGAAACCACAAATAATGATGATGGCCCTCAAGGTACAATAGGTACAATCTATGGAATGTGAATAGTGATATGGCATCGAACACCCGTAGAATCACTCGATCGAAGGCCACTGATGTGGACCTATTGATGAATGCGAAGAACCTACCATTGAGCCATGTAGGCTCCAAGGTACTAGAAGGGAGTCTCTAGACCAACTTCCTGGATAATTAGCTGAAGTCGAAAGGAAGTGACCCAGTTGAAGGAGGGCCATAATGTTTCCCACATCATCAAAACGAGATAGAGGAACATAATGATAATGAATCAGGACCAACAGAGAATCAGAGGGAGGTTGAAAACTGTAGAGGCAAAACTTCTCTTGAACATATTAGCGACACGACTCTCGATTTGGTAGTATTTGACATCAAGGGATCTGAGATCATGATGACATGGAAAAGGGAATATGAGAAGTAAAAATATATTATCCAAACCCATGGATGTCAAAAATGATGAAATGAGATGTCCCCAACCCAACACGAATGTAGACAAGTGTCATTTTAAAGAGCGACATACTGCCAACACAACTAAAGATTGGTTCCATTTTCCCCCGCCATTTCTGGTGAGTACCACAATTATTTTTTTAAATAATCTTGAAGGGGATATCATATGCTTGCAATGTAAGTTTTTCCTTCAGAAAAATCCAACATAGTACATTTTACGAGCCCTAGGAAGGAGGAACTCGAGTAATGTCATGGTGACGATTTCCGATGTCATCAGGGTTTAACGAGTCTGACAAAGGGATAAATTGGCATATTTTCATGTTTCGAGAGTTTGAAAAGAAGTGAAAAAGAAAACTCCAGCATGTCTCTTTTCGTAAATAGCCTCTCAGATCCTAAAAGGTAGAAAGCAATATCTGAAAGAACCTCTTAGTCGCGATAGGCTAAGGTATTCCTTTTTCGTAAATAATCCATCCCAGCCCGAAAAAGGGGTAAAATGTATACTGGGTAGATATCATTTCGTAGCCATTTAACGAGTTCAAAACGACAAGAGTCTTGGCAATATTTTCAGTTTTAGAGAGTTAGAAAAGAGCTAAAAGATGACTCCAGTAGAGAATTTTTCGTGTGTTTACCGAGTCTGAAAAAGTATAAAATACAACTCATTACTTCATCACTATCTCATTAAAAACTTGTCGCTGCACAAGAGACACACGTAAAACCCATTTCTCTAAATAACATAATGAAATAATAGAAAAACGTGTCTTAAAACCAAATTAGGGCTTTGAAAAGCTATAAAATGCCAAAAATGGTAAAAAACAATTACTTTTCACTTTTACCTCTTGTAGAGCAATATTTACCCATTTTATACTGCGATTTTGCAGCGACGATAGCAGACAATCCGACAGACCAATCTTGAATCCGTCAGTTCCAAGTAGGAGCCGACATCCTTCCCCACATTTTAAATCATATTTCATTACCTGCAACCTCCAATTTTTATTCTTCAGGGGGAAATTGTGAAAACTAGGGCACGACGGTCGATGCGAGTTTTGGGCACGGACTCGCGCCAATTGCCCAATTTTCTAAACTGAGGCATGCCCATTGGCATGATTGTTTATAAAATAGTCATGCCAACTGTGCAACCCTTTTTAAACTCGAAATTCAAGCTTATAGGCCCAAATTCCACAAATATTAGCTTTTAATTTGGCTAATAATGTCCATATGAACATGTTTGCAGGTGTAAAGTGGAAAAATGGTGATCGAGTAGAAGGAACGGGAACACAGTGAAGAAGAAAAGCTTTCCATGGGTAATGAGAGATGCATGGAAGCTCTCAGAGACCATGGATTGAAAAATTTCTTCATGACACCATGCCTTAGAGCTCAACTGGAGCTGTCATAATACTTGATCAGTATCTGGGATGAGGATCAGGAAAAATTCATTCTTCGGGATCACTAACTTGAGATTGATGTTTCAGATTCTTATTTCATAACAGGACTGTCATGAAGGGGGGCAACACTAATCTTGACCGGCACCTGGCCCACCATGGAGAACATGAGCATGGTAATTTACAAGGTATTTCCAAGGGAATGGAAAGGATCAGGAAGAGGGAAGGTGGATATCCAGACTATCCCGAATCTAGCACTAAAGATATTGTTACACACCATCACACGAGCTGTGGGATCACAAACACCACATGAGGCAACAAAGACACAGCTACTTCTTGTTGTAGACTGCTTGACACCAACCATCTACAACTAGGTAGTGGCAGTGACAATAAACATGAAATGTCAACTGACAAAGTGCAAGAAGACCAAATTGAATAAATTTGGTTATAGGTCTATCCTGGTATCGTTCTTCCTAGAACGACTACCAATATTTCAGCGTCAGGAGGTGATAGTCTCAACACCACCAGCACTGGATCCATGGATGTCCTGATGGGCAGCTCTGATGCTAAGGTTAGGGGGCGGTCAAAAGATGTCCTGGAGACCGAATTTCATTGATTGGGTCCACTGATAGTTGATTGTCATGGAGGATTGGCCCTACTCTGGCACAGATTTCACTAGTGATCCGGACCTCCCACTCTCAGAAGGAGAGTATTGGGATGAATCACTTGGTAAGTTTCATTTTTTAATTTCATGATTATTATGATTTTTTAGGTATGTCTGTTCTAACATTTAATCCATGCATTTACGGATGTAGGCCCAGAGAGACCTGCAGGTATGTCTTCGATAGTGAGGCAAATCCCTCACGATTTTGATATTTCCCCTCATGGTGAGGAGGAGAATATCGTTTCCAACTTGGAGGGAAACACCCGTGGGGTCCCGAAATATGAGTGATTCAATGATGTTCCTCATGCATATTAGAGACACATTGTAGGGGTGTCAAGTCGAGTTCACCGCTTGTTGAAGCGGCTTGTACGCGCAGTGACATGCTATCATGATCATCATGTCGATTAGACACGTAGGCTTTATTTCTGCATATTTTGAGAGACATGATGTCTCAGGATGTAACATAAACACACATACTTTTTGAGACTTATGGTGCACACTAATGAAAAAAATCGATACACACACACACACACACACACACATATATATATACATATATCTTCCTATTTTATATGAGTCGATGATGATTTTATAGATTACGCAAATGTCTATCTAATACAATGTTAGGCATTGTATCAGTTAATGCATTAATTTGTCTAGGAATATGTTGATATGTGATATAATCAATATCTATTTCCATCAAATGAACACGTAAATACAATATTAAAATGTGAGGGTTTCTAACTAAATAATGGCCATTAAGTTGAAGAAAAACAAGTTGCGAGTCTAGATTTACAACCAATGAACTAATGCTGAGGGTAATCGCCTCGGTTAATAGTTCAATAACAGCACTATACTCAGCAAAATTGTTTGTAGTTCATCCCAGAAAAATACCTTACAGATCTATCAACTCACCAACAAGATCATAAATCACCCAAGCCACCGAAGACAAGTTCTGGGTACTGTAGGAAGAACCATCTACGAAACCGACATAAGGGGTAATAGACATCTGCACAATAAGCAATGACCCAATAAGAAAGAAAAAACTTGCAAAACACACCAAGCCAAAAAATGTACAAAAATGAAAAGAACACCTATGTAAACAAAACATGCATGAATGACTCATGCATAATATTTTTTGAGATACAACCCTTTTCTGGGCTGATCTAAAGGGTGACCTTCAGAATCAATGAGCTCATAGGCCCCATTCTTCAAAACACATTTAACAATGTAGGGCCCATGCCACATGGGTTGAAATTTTCTTACCCCCAGCTTATCATGAGCTTGGTCATACAGGAGGATGAGGTCTCCTTCTACAAAGGAGCGAGGGGAAACCGATTGGTCAAAATGAGCTTTGACCAACTTCTTCTGTGCCTGGATGACCAAAGAAGCAAAGCAACAACTTTCATCCAGCCTTTCTAAGTAGAGAAGACACTCTTCTTCAGGTGAAGTGTTGGGCAGTAATTCAACAACTAATTTGAGCGAAGGCATTTCACACTCAATTGGAAGGGTAGCTTCCAAACCATAAACAAGCTAAAAAGAAGTGAATCCAGTCACATCCTTAACTAAGGTTCATTATGCCCAAAGAATGGAAAATAACATGATATGCCAATTGGATTTGTATATCCCAATCGTACGTTGAAGCATGCTGACAAGAAATTTATTCACGGCTTCAACCTATCCATTGGCCTACATATAGTACGGCTTTGAGCTGTCGTGACACAGACCCAACCTAGAAGTCATCTTCACCACCATATAATGCCAAAAATGGGAACCATGATCGGTAACGATGGCTTGAGGGACACGAAACCTAGAAATGATGTGATTGAATATGAATTGAGCTGTTGTCTTATCGTCAGCCTCAAGTGTAGGCATTTCTTCGGCCCATTTGGTGAAGTATTCAACGACTTCGATAATATAAGCATGCCCCCCAGCTGAGCGAGGGTTACACATCATAAAATCGATGCCCCACTTCACAAAGGAACCAATGGTAATGACAGAGTGGAGAGGTGCAGGCGGTGCATGCATATTGCACTGATAGATCTGGCAATCATGACATTTACGAACCGTGACAATGCAGTCCTTGAAGATAAAGGGCCACAAATACCGAACCCGAAGAATCTTTTGTGCAATGGAATAAATAGACATGTAACCGTCGTAGGTGCCACTGTGACAATCATTCAGAGCTTTCTCAGCCTCCTCGAGAGTCAAACACTTCTCGACATGTGCATAGTGTAGTTTGGTATCGAGAAGGTTACAAGATAGGTAGTAGATAACATGCTCATCACTGTCATCATCGTCTTGCACCAAAACCATCGCAATTGTGCTGAAAGCAGAAGCTAAATAGAGGGAAAAATCGCGATGATAGTTCATAGGATGCAACAGAGGAGCGTTGATGAGAAATTTCTTCAGTGCATCAAAATAATTCTGAGTGATCTCATCCTAGAGGAATGGGATGCCCCGCTTTAGTAATCATGTGAATCCTTTAGCCACTTCGACATAGTGAGGTATAAAATGACGTAGAAAATTAGCCTTCCCTTGCAGACTCTCAAACTGGTGTAACAAATATGGAGAGGGGAGATTAATGATAACCTCAATTTTGAGAAAATCGAGGCGAATCCCGTCTTTGGACATGATAAACCCCAATAATCTACCGAAATTGATGCAGAAGACGCACTTGTGCGGATTCAGCAAGATGTTGTAGCATCGACAAAGAAAAAATATCTGATGAAGATGGTCAGGATGTTCCTTACGCTTAGCTGAATGAGCCGAAAGGTCATCTAGATAAGGTTGAACGATGTACTTAATATCGTGAAAAGCATACAACATCGCTCGCTGAAATGTGGCCTCAGAATTTTTAAATCCAAAAGGGAGCTTCTTATACACGAAATTACCCCAGGGACAGATGAAGGTAGTCTTATGTTGATCATTTGGGAGAATTCTAATTTGGTTGTATCCAAAAAATCCATCCATGAAGGAAAATATCTCACTCCCGACACAGTCATAAATGATTTGATCGATAAAGGGAGTAGGATAATTATCCTTAGGACAGGCCTGATTGATGTCACGATAATCAACATAGACTTGAATGGTACCCTGTTTCTTATCTACAAGGACAATTTTGGAGACCCATTATGTCAAGGAAATCGGACAAATAAAACCAGCTTTCAGAAGCGTTTCAACTTCACCCTTAATGGAGAGAGCCTTTCTAGGGTGCATAGGATGAAGACGTTGGCGAACAGGCTTCAAACCAGGGTAGGTAGGAATCTCATGCACCACTATATTGGGATCGATGCTAGGAATATTCATAGGACCATGCAAAGACATCGCAGAACTTGCAAAAAAGGCTAGTATAAACCTTAACTTCATCTGAAGAACATGTGACCCCGATATGGATGTTCTCAATAATTCTCGGTTTGACGGAAATGTCGATAGGAATTTTTTGTGTGATATTAATCAAGTTACCCTCCGTAAAAAAATCATGAGTTAGAATAGGTGTTTGAAGCAAAGGAGAAGGAAGCTGAGATGCAAACCTCTCAAGACAGATAGACATGGCCTCGAGGCCAGGCATGAATGAGGAATGATGATGACTATCATCCCACGGAGGATCCTCAAGAGACACAGTTTCCACGATGGCTTCATCAGAGGGAAATATCTCTTTCAAGGGATCGGGTGAATCTGAATCACCGAGCCAAGGGGATTGAGAATAAGTGTCAAGAGACATGCTCAAAGGAGCATGATCAGGAAGCGGACGTTCCAAAGCCGAAATAAGTTCACAATAGTCAATCTCAATCGAACTTAACGACATCAAATCTCCAAAATAATCTATCTGCTCAGGCGAATGGATGATCCATGTTTCATCATACCAAGAGATTATATTGATCTGAATAGTGTTGGGTAGAGGAAAGGGAAAAATACGCATGAGGGTAGGATCTTTGAAGAGACCCAGCCCAACGCTCGCGTAGGGAGTAGGAATCTGATCCACATACAGAAAATTGTTCTCGGAAGAAGAAGTGAAGAATGAAAATTGATCAATAGTAACAATCTTTCCTTCGTGCGATAATTTCAAGACACAAAAGAGAGTGGACAGAATGCACAGCATGGCGTGAGTCCAATTGCAACCAAGGAGAAGATTGTAATTGAGCTTGGTGTCAACTACTTCAACCTCAACATTGATTGTCTTCCCTTCTAGAGTAATCGGAAAACTAGCAAGAACACCTAAGGGTTTGGATTCCCTTCCATCAAATGCTTCAAGGGAATTTGGTGATGAATTCAAGGCCGGAGAACCAATGGCTTTCCAGCAAGCAGATGACATGACGCACATGGATGCACCCTCATCCACAACTTCCCAATGGATGTTCAAACCATTAATACCAACTTGTATGATTAGTGCAATTTGGTGTGGGAGTTGTGGAACACAATTCTCTAAATTGAAAGTGAGAAGGCTAGTATCAACAGGATCAACCCCGCCAATCATAGATAACAACTTCCATTGAGAAGAAAACTCTAAATTAACTCTAATGCAGACATTGCAGATGATGCCTAATCCAAATCCTCAACAATACTGTAACGTTAAGTAGCACAGGCGTTTGGATTGTAAGAAGACTTGCGGAGTACACCTTTGGAAGGTGGCCGCACAACAGGCTCATTATTGGGCCTTTCAATCTATAGAGGGCCAAAAGCAAGCGGGGGAGGAGGACCATCAATGATATCTTTCCCCGCTTCCTGATGCAATCTAATATAATCTTTTGACTGAGTAGCAATAGAAACAGATGCAAAACCGTTCATCATGAACACCTGAGAGCCAAATGGGGCAGAGGACTGAGGTTGCTCTACCATCTGGGTCTGCTGAGATGGAAAAGGTTCTTTAAGAACACCCATAGTTCCCTGAGTGCCTTTGAGCAATCTTCTCACTTTAGACCACCGAGGAAAGTCCTTGGTGTAGTGCTCTTCGTCACATATCAAACAAGGGTACTTTGGTTTACACTGTGAACCATCATCAGCACGATATTTTTGAGAATATTGTTTCGAGGTATCAGCTTTGGCCTTACATTTCCCTTTGGAAGTTTCAACCGCCGAATTGGCCTAAATGGCATTGAATTCCATGGTTTTACTAGAATTCGGGGTGGGCTGAGAAGCAGCATCATAGGAAGGATTAGACTTTTTCTTCCTAGGATTTGAAGGAGAAGACTTCCAAGAAGTCTGAGACACAAAACCAATAATATTATCAACGAATGGGGTCATCAGTGCCTTAGAAGTTCTAGGTCGAGGGGCATCAGGAAAGATATCATACAACGTGCCACACTAGAAGTACACAAGATCAAGGTACTGGGCATGAGAAATATCCTATTATTCGGCTACGCATGCCCCCATAGCTATTTCTTTGGCAATTTGATTGACAAAGGAGGCAGTGAACCAATCAGTTAGAAGCTGATCAGGAATCTCAAACTTGATCAAGCGACGGCAACAACTCCATTCATGAATATAATCTGAGATATGAGTAGCTCGGTCCTGTTTCAAGGATGTTAGGAGGTGCGTCCTGGTCTCATAGTGAACCGACAACTGAAAATGCGTAATAAATGCCATGGATAAAGAGTTGAAGTCCTGAAAGATGCCATGAGATAGCTCAATGTACCACTTTGCAGTGGCACTAGTAAGAGTTCGTTGGAAAAGACAGAGCTGAATGGAATCGTCAACCCAAGAGTTAGAGGAACACCAAAAGTGGTAAGTCATAACATGCGCTTGGGGGTCTTCTCCAGACTTGCCCTCAAACTTAGGACAATCACCAGGAATCTTAGTCGGAACCGAGGGCCAATATGATTTTATGAAGAATCAGATCGTTCATTAACTTTGACACTTCAGGCAGTTCCAACGTAGCAAGAAATGGTAATTGAGGATTAAAAGGAATTGGAGGTCTCTGATAAGGACCTGTGTTAACATTCCACCTAGTCTGAGAGAAATTATGCCCCCATATGTTTTTTCCCAGAGGACTCTGACCATATGGGTTATAAGCCTGATAATTCAACCCATACTAGGGTTGAGGACCAGGATATCAATTTTGAGCATACCACTGAGGTCCCTGCTAGGCAACGTATTGATTCTGTTGCGGAATGTAAGCATTGCCTTGAGACTGATTATATACCAACTGGGATTGATTTTGAGGGTAATAAGTGGAACCTTGGGGTCTACTATATATTGGCTGATATTGACCTTGAGGAGGGTAATAAGCACCTTGAGGTTGAGCAGGTGGACCCTGCTGAGTAGGAGGACCCTACTGAGCAGGTGAACCCTATTGAGCTGACTACTGAGCAGGTTGAACTGGATACTGAATAGATTGAACTGTCTGTTGAGCAGGTTGAACCGGCTGTTGAGCTAGTTGATTAGGTTAAATCGACTGCTATGGTTGGGCATCCAGCCCCTGCAGAGCAGGTTGGCCTAGATACTAAGGGCCACTGGGATGCCCTTGTGGAAGAAGTTGGCCCAATGTTTGCGATGGACCAGGTTGACCTGGAGTAGGACTGTAGGGTTGTCCTTGTTGCACAAAGTTTTGGCCATACTGAATGTATGGTTATTTTTGTTGTACAAGATGTTGTCCCTGTGGTGGATACATTTTCCCCCCAGGAACATAAGACACTCTTGGTCGATATTAACATTGAGGCTGACTGGAAGGACCGTAGGGTTGCTGGACCGAAGGTTGACCCTGTAATCGTTGTCCTTGGGGACCATAAGGTCCCTCTTGAATCAAAGGCCCTTGATGAGGAACAGTTCGATAGGGATCTATTGGAGGCAGATAATTAGCCTGATTCAGATTGATAGGAGGCAAATATACATGATTACCATAGACATCATAGTGATGTGGAGGATTGATAGGAGCTTGGGGCTGCTGAGAACCCTTAGAGTTCTGCTGCTGAACAGCCAACAGATACTCCTCAAAAGTAGGGCCCCCAGGAATCATAGGGGTAGTCAAAGCTGCACTTCAAGCAGGCATGGCCTCCGCAGCGCAGGGTTGTGATTTACTCGAGGCGGGATTAACAGGCCACATGGGATTAAGAAAGATAGACCTGCAAGTGTGAAAAGATCCTGACGACTGATGTGTAACAACCAGTGCAGATGAAGCCACAAAGACGATAGGTCGAACCAGAACAGATGTGATGAGAGCCTACAAACCAGGTGTTGAAGGTGACATTCCTAATAAAGGAAGGACCAAAATCCTGGGAGGAGTCGATGTACTGGACTATGCTATGGATGCAACACCAGAAATAATCTCACTCAAAGTCCAATAACCAGATGGAAGTGACACCGATGGAAGGAAAGACTAATTAGAAACACGCGGGAGATCTTCAGGGAAAATTTGATATTATCATGTAGAAACACGGAGTCCTTCACTGTCAAATGGACTTGAAGAATCCATGTCTGACGAAGCTGTAAGATCTTCGAAAATACTACGAGGGCCAGGAGGTAAAGCAGCAGCTGAAAATGGTGATCCCGAAGTAAGAAGAGGGAATTATCCCTCATCCCCAAAACCAAACCAAGCACCTGAAGGAGGCTAGTTGAACTCAACTAACTCTTCAGGGGAATATTAGGTAGCAAGAGACAAAACAGTCGGGAGGATAGGCTGCGAAAACTTAGCAGACCTAGTGGACTGAGGGGTTTTAAAAGAAACGTTAGGAAAAAAACTACCACTAGGAGGCAGTGAAGAAGATGAATAAACTGGTGGTTTCGCCACCGTGACAGTATTTCAACACAAGAAGGAAAACGAGATAGCCAAACGAAGGCTTCAAGATTAAATTCTAAGGAAAAACAAAAACAAGACAAGTAACAATATTTTAATGGACATGTGATCATGGATAATTAATTTTACAACATTGAAACCGGACTTTGTTGTTTCATGTTTTGAGAGTCGAGAAACAGACAAAATATGACTCTAGTCACCTTCAATTTTAAACGAGCATGAAAGGACAAGTGCTCGATGATCTCTTCCCTTTTTAAGGAGTCACAAAAATATCAAAATGACTACTCAGGTAATCTAAGAAATAGGGTGTACCATGTTTCTATTAATTGCCATGTACACCTTGGTGATCAAATGAAAGAGAAATGACCAAGGACTTAACATACGTGCAAGTAGTCTCCCTGAATGCTATGTTCGGTGTATCACAATTTACAGGGTAGCAGACTCAGCTTCCTATGGATAAAGGATCTCAACCTATAGGGGTCTCCCTTTATATACTCGATGGTATGGGGAGCACAAGTTTGTACTAGCGCTGTCTAAAGCCAGATGGTGAATGACAGCTACTAGGTTTAAAGACGCCGGAACACGTCTCTAGCCTAAACCACTAAATTTTTTTGTGTTAGGTTCCAATTCTTCCTTGGGTTAACTCAATTGATTTTACAGTTGATATTGAATTATTGTTTAAGTTTCAAGGCCCTACTGAATTTTGATTTCAAATTTCCTAAATGCAAGCTATATGCAAAAGAACACCCTTTTCCATTTGATGAATGCTGATTAAGAGAAGGATAGAGATCTTTCACACAATAGAAAACAATAAAATCATATGAAGAAGTCCACTAATGCATCTAATACAATCAAACAAAAAATGAAAAACTCTTTCCTAGTTTATCAGGCACTAGTTATGCAGAGTAACCTTTCATTTTCCGATACAAACGAAAGAATGCAATTTTTTTCAATGAAATGAAGCTCACAATGCACTAATTACATTAAAACAAAGCAAACACTAGTTCGAGTATTACGAATTTAGAGATCTAAACTGAATGGCTCAATCAAAAGCAAAACAAACACAAAAATGCACTCAAACTAATGATGCACTCTTCCCAAACAAAGAGAAAGCTTTCAAAACGACCCAAACGAGCAATGTGATCTAAGCTCGGAGTGGCGAGAAGAAGAATCAAATGAAAATCGAAATGATCATTCAACTAAACCAAACACTCAGAGGACCAAGAAAGACTAAATTCAATCAATCAGGGAATGATACTGTCAAGAATAAAAAAGACTCGATCTCCAATCAGAAGGCTCGGTGAGCAAGGACACTTAGAAACCCTAAGGCCATAAACTACATCGATAAGAGAATGGACGAACAACTGAGAAGAGCAAGCCTACAGTAGTCAAAAAAATCCCAAAGACTTAGTTGCGAGTAAAAAAAAACCCAGATTCAAACACAACTGACCAAAATTTCAACAAGGAGGTCAAACCAAACCCTATAGGATTTGGCGCGACTGTAAGGTGGTAATCCACACCAAACAGGGGTTGGCGCTACTTCAACACAAGAAACAAGCGCCAATTGGTGTGACTGTTAAAATAAAAAACGCCCCAAGCCAGATATCTATGAGATAAAGGGAAAACCATTGAGCAGAGGTCAATCTTGACACTCTGGAGCTGAACAAGAGGATTCTAAACAATCAAGCAAGTCATAAAGAACAAACAAGCAAGCAAACGACCGAAGTTGACTCAAAAATACGAAACGAAAAACTCACACTGATCCCCAGTGGAGTCGCCAATTTTTTATGCAGGTAAATCCTCTCTGCAAACAGAGATGATCCCTCTAGCCCTAGAGTGGGTCTAGTAACAAAGGGACAAGCTAAAATGTAGGTTCCTAATTAACGAATGAAAAGGACGAGGTAGATTGGCCTACCTGGAGTCCAATGTTGTTGTTGTGGTGGTGGCCTCTTGATCTCTGCCTTGATAGGTCATGATCCTTCTGCAATGGTGCTTGGATACCTGCATGAAGATTAGAAAACAAGAGCAGCATACGAAACAATGAACTCATTCATAATTACTAACCGGTCAAGGAGGGTTAATAATATTGCATAAAATAAACCATATAACGAAAGAGGGGAACTAGATAATAGTCATGTATATGTATAAATAGAAGAAAGAGTTACAACTGTAGCCTTGACGTCGCAGCCTCCTTCAGTGGGGTTCAGCGAAAGCATGTCTCGAAGGATCGTTGGGAATAGAGATAAGGCAAGGACACAAGCCTAAGCTCTCTCTCTTGACAAAGGGTCTCTTTCTCTGTTCTATCTCTTCAGCAATTCAACTATGATTGTTCAACTAGTTTGTGCATGAGAGATAACTTTATTTATATAAGGAAAGGAGGGGGTTGGAATCCCTACAATGGTGGAAGGGAGGCCTTATCCTTTGGGAGGTTTCCCCAAAAGGTGGAAACAAGAGGCCAAAGGAGGGAGTCCGTGGTTATTCAATCTAACCACTCCAACTGTCTCACCCATGAAGTTGTTAGGATAGAAACTTCGCCTCTATATTTTTTTTAAAAATCCATATACAGCTTGGCGCGGATAGCTAACTAGGACAAAACACCATCTGGTGTGGGGTCCATTGTTAATCTTCCTCATTGGTGCAAGGGCATCACGGGCTACTAACGCCAAGGAAAAAATAGGTTCTTTTGAAGGTCTGCTCAGGGAATTGTCAACAGAAGGAATGTTGCCCTCATGGAAAGGGATGCAATGATGGTCTTTGCAAGGAATGACACTTCTTATTAGTCACACAAATTATCCTCCAATGTGTGGGATGGGAATTGCAGGGATAGTGAAAAAAATTTGTGTAACACCCTTACTTTAAGAGCGAATCTAAAAATAAATAAATTTTGTGGTGTTACACCAATTTTTGGTCATCTAACCTGTTACTACTAGATGGAATAAAGTACACCATGTAAGACCAATTTTACCATAGTAAAATTGCTTTCACTATGAGAAATAATTTAATGACCCATAGTTTCTTAAGTTATTTCTGGTCTAAACGGGAAACCCCATGAGGAATAATTAAATAAATCCTTATTTGTTTGATTTTCCTCTAGGGATAATTAACTAAACCACTGTTTAATTAATATTCCTGGTCATATTTAACCCAAAACATGATAATTAATTAGATAAACCATTATTTATCTCATTATTCTCTAGGAATAATTATTTAAATCATTATTTAATAATATTCCTTGTTAAATTTGACTAAATCATTTATATATAATGGAATAAATCATTATTTATTTAATTATTACTTAACCTCGTTCTTGAAATAATAAATAAATCATTTATTTATTTATTATTTTCAAATAAAGGGATTTAACCAATTTTATATTCCTTTTCCCTCCACCAAAAAAAATAAAATATTCCATGTAAGTTGGATCTAGATTTAGTTAATAATATTTTAATTATGCACCAATATCTAGACTAACTCAATATTTTGTTATAAATAGAAGGGTTTTCCTTTCATTCACTACCTTTTGTTACCTTGAGATCACTTTTTGATCTATATTTTTGGTCTAACTTTGATCCTCCATCATTGTCATATTTTTCTACTTTTTTCTTGTGAGCTCCCTTTGAGTTACATTTTGTCTGTGTTTTCTGCACCATCAAGAGAGAGAGAGATCTTGGATCTGAAGCACTGAGGACATACAAGAACCCATCCCATTGAGGGGGACTAGCAACATATTTCTGTGTTCCCTTCCTAGGTGTCATAATACAAAAAATTCTTAATAAATTATTGTCTTGACTATTGGATGTATGGAACAACTCTTGTTTATTTTCGCTGTTAAATGTCTTTAACTGCATAGATCTGGATTTTTGTAGCATTTATTCTGATAACCTAGTCCAGATCTAAGGAAATTGATAGCCACATTTGATGTTAGAGTTGTTTATTATGCACAACTAAAGTGAGTTTTTTTCATATTCTTGCGATTATAATTCACACTAACAATTGGTAACTCCACAAGGGTTTTTAATTATGAAGGTTGTTGTTTTTCATATTTACGCATGAACAGCTGCTTCAGCCCTTAGGGTTTTTCTTCATATTTTCATTTTTCATTCCTGGTCAGCTCAAACCTTACACTGCTTTGACCCCAGTCCAACCAGTCACTATGGTCCCTCCCTTTGCTTCTGTGCCTTAGGCACCACAATAGGAATCTACTCATGGTGCGAAAGCTTCGGGTGAGGGGGGGGAAGCTCGCAAAAAGGCACCTAAGGACAAGGCTTCCCAGATAACAACTGCTCCTCCTAAGCCTCCAAATCGTACACATCTATGTGTTTTGTGTGATGTTATTGGTCATGCCACCCATAATTATCCTAAAATGTCTTGTATCAAACCCATGGTCAACGTAGCGTTTCCTGAGTATGATGTCCCAGAAGTCCATGTTACTTTACCAAATTTAGCCAAAAAACTCAAGACTGTGCACACAAATCACTTTGTGTGATTTCCATGGCCACTATACTCACCTTTGTCCCCACCTCGAAGATTTCTATACCTCCTTGGAAGCGGTTTGCCAATTCAAGGCCAAGCGCAACGAATCCACCTCACCCTTACTAACGAGTTTCTCTTTGGCAAAACCAGAGGACACATCCACTCTCATTGACATACCCCCTCCCAATGTCGAGATGACAAAGCCTTCAACCAATATCCTCTACCTATCATCATCTAGGAAATCCATGGTGGAAGACCCCTCTGGGACATCCCCTTATGTTTCTCCTGACGTTCCTTCAGCGATCACCTTGGTCTCAACATCGGTAGATTCTTCATATACTTTTTCTTCTATCACCCTCCATGAAGATACGCATGTGAACCTCACTTCTCATGATGACAAGTTAGGTAGCTTCGCCGCTTCATGTGGCCATCCTTCCACCAGTCACCCCATCTTCCATTCAAATGAAGACATTATGGAAGTGATGACCACCCCTGACTTTCCGCAGAACGATATGCACCACTGTGCATACTTCCTCCTGCAGTAGTCCCATAACCAATATGTTGTGGAATCAAAATACTTCATTCTTGATGAAGTCGATTGGTTTAAAAATCCCATTCCTGCACCCGATTTTTTCAAAGAAGGAAATATGGCCAATATCTCTCCTACCATTAAAATTAACATTTCTGACAAACCATGGGTAGAAGAAAAAATACCTTGGGTGCCCAATGAACCCTGGAAGAAATTGAGGCTTACAATAAGCTATTCAAGGAATTCCGTGATGTTTTCACCTGGTCTTATTCAGAAATGCCCGGACTTGATCCTACCATTATCGAACACCATATCGATACATGGCCCGATGCCAATATTGTCTGTCAAAAGTTGAGACCCATTAATCCTTCTATATGAGAAGTTGTCAAATATGAAATCGATAAGCTCAAGCAGGTTGGTTTTATATATCCCATTGAATACACCACCTGGGTGTCTATTCCCATTCTCAAAAAACAAGGCACCATCTGTTTCTACACTGACTTTCGCAACCTGAACAAATCTTGTCCCAAAGACAACTTCCGCACACCATTCATTGACCAAATCATCGACGAGTGTGCGGGGCATGAGCTTCTATACTTAATGGATGTTTTCTTTGGATACAACCATATTGTTATCCGTCGTGCTGATCAGCTTAAAATTGCATTCATTAGTCCGTGGGGAACCTTCACTTATAGGGTCATATCGTTCATCCTTAAGAATGTCGAAGCCACTTTTAATCGAGCCATTTCATACTGCTTTCATGACTTGGCTCATATTATCCTTGTTTATCTAGATGACCTCAATGCGCATTCTAAACATCGGGCACAACACCTCCATGATTTGCGTACCATCTTTCTCCGATGTCACAAGTATAATATCCACCTCAACCCACTAAAGTGTGTCTTTTGTGTTTGTGTCGGTCGTATTCTAGGCTTCATTGTCTAAATATGGTATAACTATTGACCCCTTGAATGTTCAATCCATTCTTTAGCTACCTATTCCTCATACCTTACGCCAATTACAAATCCTCCAAGGCAAAGCTAATTTCCTTTTTCGGTTCATACCTGACTATGCCAGCACCGTGCATGGGTTCCTTAGACTACTTAGATCTAACATTCCATTTGTATGGCATGAATATTCTCAAGAGTATTTTGATGCCCTGAAACATGCTCTCACCTCCACTCCCTTGATTAGTCCTCCTAACTTTGATAGGGATTTCATCCTGTACATCTCAGCCTCCACCCACTCAATTGCTAGGGTGCTTATTCAAGAAGATGACAACGTAATTGAGCATGTTATCTATTATGTCAGTAAGAACCTTGTAGGTCCCCCTGTGTCCTACTCACATGAAGAGAAATTGGCACTGGCTGTTTTGTTCTCGGTCTGAAAATTCGTCATTATATCCTCATGTGTTCCACCAAGGTCATGACTAATTCCAACCCTATGGCCTTCCGATTGAGTCGACGAATCATCAATGGGAATTATGCCCATTGGATCGTTATCCTTCAGGAATTCGATCTTGAATTAGTAAAAACAAAGAGTAAGAAAGGTTTAGCAGACGCTGAACTCATTTCTGACTTACCTACTAGTACACAAGATCCACCAATTAATGATGATTTCCCTAACGAAAATTTGTTTGACATTACTTTGGATGACCCTTGGTATGGTGACATCCTCACCTATCTGCTGACCCAAAATTTCACCCTCGATCTTGATCATGATGCTCGACGATGTATCCGACACCAGCCCCCCCGCTACCTTCTCATCAGTGATGACCTTTATCATCACGGTGTAGATACTGTCCTTCATCGCTGTCTCATGCACGTTGAAGCTGAGCAAGTCCTTAATGCCTGCCATAGCGGCACTTGTGGTGGCCACCTCTCCGGTCTCGCTACTTCCTAGAAAATCATGTGTGTTGGGTATTTTTGGCCTTCTCTCTTTGGTGATCGCATTGAAGCAGTCAAACACTATTCCAATTGCCATCATTTCACCCCAAAGGCTCAAGCCCCTCCATCTCCCCTCCATCCTGTCATCTCGGCTGGTCCCTTCTATAAGTGGGCCATAGAATTTATGGACTGTAGACCTCCATCTACTAGTAACCACAAGTATATCATCATGGCAGTTGACTATTTCACCAAATGGGCTAAGGCCATGCCAACGTTCAACAACACGACAACTACCACAGCCATATTTTTCTTTAACCATGTTATCGCTTGATTCGGAGTTTCAAAAAATTTGGTCTCTGACCATGGCCGACATTTTGAAGATGAGATATGATGTGAGATATCCTCTCTATTTGTATTTGAGAACCAATGTTCATTGTCTTATTACCCCCAAGGTAATGGCCAAGTTGAAGCAGTCAATAAAATCCTTGAAACTATGCTTCAACAAATGGTGAACAAGAATAAAACCAACTAGAACCTTATGTTCTTCCCTACTTTGTGGCCCTATAGAATTTCTGTTAAAACCGCCACTAGGTTTACTCCTTTTCACCTTATTTTTGGCGTGGAGGTAGTCTTACCGATCGAGTGCGAAATTCCTTCCTTTCACCTAACAGTCACTCTTCTCCCTGACACCCAAAATTTAGAACAAAGACTTATCATTCTTGAACGTGCTTCTGAAGATCCTCGTGTTGTACTGAAAACCACCGAAGTGGCTAAGAAGCACACCAAAGCTCAATATGACCGAAAAGTCCACTCTCATACTTTTCACGAAGGCGATCTTGTTCTAGTGTATGACCAAGTTCATGATGTCCTCAGTCATGGGAAGTTTGACTCGTTATTGCTATGCCCTTACATCATTAGTAATTATTTGCGTAAAGGGGCATACCTTCTAGAGGATTTCGAAGGCCACCCTCTTTCTAATCCTCGTAATTCACTCTACCTTAAGAAATTTTACCCTTAGCATTTCCCTTTTTTGAAATGCATGTTTTATTTCTTTTAGGTAGCTATCTTTTGTTGTTTGGTGATTTGATACTTCACTCAGAAGCCTTTTTTCCAAGAAGGGTCACTTCGCTGCTTCTCAAAATCGAATTTCCTCACTTGTGACACTTGTACTTGGGGCACCACTTTTCCTTCATACTTTTCGATGATCATGTCAATTTCGTCATGAGTAACCATCTTGTACTCATATTTTTATGGTCCCCACTGGGCCTATTCTATGTGGCAGCATCATTGAGTCTCCCTTTATTAGAGCATCTGACGAGTCATCGTCACATTGATGGAGTCCGTCCTGAGTCCCTTTTGTCTCCTGCCACAGTCATCCTTCATTACTTTGTACCTCTCTCATGTCACACATTTTGGCATCTAGTCATACTGTCCCCTATCCCCTTCGGAGTCGAGTCAGTAGTTTCCAGGTCATCCATGCCCTTTATGCTCTAACAAGGGAAGTCGTCAACCCGCTATGCAGTATCCCCCATTCCACCATCATCCCTCATTTCAGTCTATCAGTCGCTCTACTATTATCCCTCTATCAACATTAGCTTATTCATTCCAAAAGACAAGTCTATGGGGTGGTGTACCTTGGTTCCAGCTTCCACTCTTTTTCGGTGCTTCGGATTAGGCAAAGGGACCCTTTATTGCCCTTTGACTTGATTGTTTCTCAGTTCCAAATCCTTATGGAATGATTGAGACCAATATACTTGATGGTTCAGTGATGCAGCAGATTGTATCAGTGATTCCTGAGTGTGTGTGATATGCTTCAGAACTCATGAGGGGGTGGCCCTTCAAGTAGGCCCCCACATACCCAGATCACATCTTTACTACAACCTTGGATGCAACTCTACAGATTTGATGTTTCTGGCCTCAGCCACTTGCAACACCTTTTTAGTTTGCATGTATCATTCATATTTTCAAAGCCCTTCCATGTTTTACATGGCCTCTTTGGTTGTTATTATATCTCATGTACTCAGATATTATTGTATAAGTCCTGGCTATTGTCCCAGGTACAGTATGTATGTGGGATCCATTTTGCTTTTTATCTGGCCCATGTTTATGCCAATGTGTACTATATAGCTCACTCCCATGTTTGTTGGGTGCACCATTATTCTTTGTACTTTGTCATCTCGGCGGGCATAGGTATACATCCCCTGCCTCATTATGAATAGGTACTCACTCATATAAGAGACTTATCACACATGTAATTCTCACCTCCTCAGGGTCTTTTCCTCTCTCGCTTTAGTCCATCTTATATTTCTCTCTCTCTGACTCCCCTTTGGTGTCTAGTGATTTTGTTCTTACAACGTACTTCAGTCATACAATTAGCTCCTAACGCTCGCACGTTGGGGATCAATCTGTTACACCAATTTTTTGTCATCTAACCTGTTACTATTAGATGGACTAAAGTACACCATGTAAGACCAATTTTACCATAGTAATATTTCTTTCACTATGAGAAATAATTTAATAACCCATAGCTTATTAAGTTATTTATGGTCTAAATAGGAAACCCCATGAGGAATAATTAAATAAATCATTATTTGTTTGATTTTCCTCTAGGTATAATTAACTAAACCATTGTTTAATTAATATTCCTGTCATATTTAACCCAAAACATGATAATTAATTATAGAAATCATTATTTATCTTATTATTATCTAGGAATAATGATTTAAATCATTATTTAATAATATTCATTGTTAAATTTGTCTAAATCATTTATAAATAATGGAATAAATCATTATTTATTTAATTATTCCTTAACTTCATCCTTGAAATAATAAATAAATTTCTTATTTATTTATTATTTTCAAATAAATGGATTTAACCAATTCTAAATTCCTTTTCCCTCCACAAAAAATAATAAAATATTCCATGTAAGTTGGATCTAGATTTGGTTAATAATATTTTAATTATGCACCAATATCTAGACCAACTCAATATTTTGTTATAAATAGAAGGGTTTTCCATTCATTCACTACCTTTTGTTAACTTGAGATCACCTTTTGATCTATAATTTTGTTCTAACTTTGATCCACCATCATTGCCATATTTTTCTACTTTTTGCTTTTGAGCTCCCTTTGAGTTCCATTTTTTCTGGGTTTTCTGCACCATCAAGAGAGAGAGAGATCTTGGATCTGAAGCAATGAGGACATACAAGAACCCATCCCATTGAGGGGGGCTGGTAACATATTTCTGTGTTCCCTTCCCAGGTGTCAAAATACAAAAATTTCTTTATAAATTCTTGTCTTTTCTATTGGATGTATCGAGAAACTCTTGTTTATTTTTGTTGTTTAATGTATTTAACTACATAGATCTAGATTTTTGTAGCATTTATTCCGATCACCTATTGCAGATCTAAGGAAATTGACAGCCACATTTGATGTTAGGGTTGTTTTTTATGCATAGGAAAAGTGAGTTTTTTACGTACGCTTGCGATTAGAATTCACACTAACATGTGGTATGGGATATGATCTTACTTCAATGCTTAGCATAAAACAAGGAAATGGTGGTAGGCGGGACTACCTCCAGTATCCTATATAGCTTACTACCCAAAGTAATAGTAACAGTGTGGATCTAGGATTCATCCACATAATGATGCTTCCACAAGTATGTTGGGCCTATATGTCCAGGAACTCAATTTATTCCTGGATGTATCCATGAATACATCCACAATATTTGAGTATCAGATGTCACTCAGATTCCTTGATACCTAGCTTCATGCATACGAAATCTCGAAAAATAATTCCAAGTGGTTGTGGCTAAAAGTAGTGAGGGTTCTTTCTCTTCCCTCTACTCACAGTAGTTTTCCCACCAGTCCTTGATGTGGGGGCTGGCTTTAAGGAGTGAAAAAGTAATATTTTCCCTATTGGAAAAATTATGGATAGAAAATATCATTGCAACATATTTAACCATCTATATATGGCACCTTCATATATATGGCCTTCAAATATAAGAATGTTAAAGTTAACTTGTAGCTCTTGATGAAGATGCTTTGACAACCGGTAAGCGCTTAAGGATTTGGGAAAAACTATCCATCATCTTGTTCCTTTGTTGCTTGATGGATTCTTCGATCAATAGTTTGAAATGATATCCTTCTTCCATTTTATTTATTTTCTTCTTCCATGGGAGTTCATCAGGGTCGGCAAGGTTGGCCTCACAAAGGCTCAACCAATTCAAGTCCCAACTCCTTATACTCCAACCTCATTGGGGACATGCATAGAAAAACAAAGAAAGAAAAGACCTCTCTAATACCACTGGTCTGGATTTATGCAAGAATGAAATGCAATACATATTTAAACAGAAACACATAGCTATAGTGAAAACTAAACTTCAATTAATTAATAAAAACTACTAAAAAATTGTTAACATGCATAATGGAAACAAAATAGCTCAGGAAATGGTAACTTATCTTTGAGAATATATCTGATGGTTATATGCCTTCTAAATTGTGTTACAATGAGGCTCAAAGGCCCTTTTATTATTGAGAAATAATGGAAAACCCTGAACATCAAAAAATATAACCCTAGGAGATTAAGAACCAAACGTTTGTGGGACTCATTGGGATTATCTGGAAAGAAAAATTCCAGGGGTCGTTACTTGGGCATACGATATTCGTTTGGCGTGCACAATAACTTGTTAGAAATATATATCCAAGGAAAAAAAATTTATCGACAAGCCATTTCCTTTGGCTATGATTTTGTTGCATTTTCCAAAAAAATGTCATTTAGGGCCTCAAAATGGCTCAAGAAGTTGAAGACCTGAAAAATTGCAAAAAAATAGAGAGTTTTACTAGAATTAGGGAAACTAAAAGAAAAAAATGTTAGAGGTCCAAGTGGAATAGTCAAGTGGCCACCAATATCAATCTGGATTAGTCGCCCCTTGTTATAAGACTAGTAATTACTAAGGGTCAAGGTTCCCACATTGATGTGCACCTTTTAGTACTGAAATATCATGAGTAACCAAATCAACACTCTAACCCTCACAAAATCATGTAACTTTAAGGTTAAGGTTCCAAACGTTGCAACCCAATCCATGTCTAGAGTGTTAGAAAGTTGAGTTAGGAACGTTGGCCCATATCCCTCAAAGAAAATCCATTCTACTCCATACAACTCCATCACCCATATGTGAGCTATTGGGAAAACACATTACTTATTCCTACATCAACTAACTTTGTCATTAGTATAGTGTAGTGATATATATTAACCATGAAAATTTAATTCAATTTGGATCACAAAAAATAATATTAGATCATCATTCCAAGCCACTATAAATCAAAACTTTAAACTAAATTAAATCATGGTCTTAGTTATAAATTTCATTAAATTGCATAGTTGATACTTATATGTAGTTTCTCTTTACTTATTTGGCTCACACGCATTGAATGGTTTTCCAAACTAGGCAAGAACCTAGTGGTGTATATTCTCCCTATTATCTGTAACTTTTTTTTCAATCTCATCTATCTGAGTGTTTCTCAACCCCAAGGCTAGCACCCAACATAGATCCATGTGATATTCAACTTTGTCTTCAAGCTCAACCATCATAGTGTTTCTCAACCCCAATACTAGCACTCAAAATTCCTCCATGTGATCTTCAATCAGTTCAATATTTAACTCCAATTTATTTCTTTTATCATCCCCAAGGTTAGCACTTAGCAGCGCTCACACGGCTCCATGCAGTCTTTTCATACAAGTCTAAATAATCACCCCCCACTCTCACTTTCCTGCCAACAAGTGTGGGAACTACCATCTAGGTAGTATTTATTTGATAGGAATATCATTTTCCACCATTTCCTATTACAACAACACCCATCATAGTTGTTGAGCCTCCATTTTTTCTATATTTTCACATTTTTTGCTAAGGATCTCTTATGCCTTCACCTGATATCAGTTATTATTATCCTTTTCTATAAATTATTGCCCTATTATAAAGGCATTAAGAGGCAACATTTTATTATTCTATAAATTCTCCTTGTTTTAGTAATTTGAGAAGATTTGTGTGAAATATCACCAATAACATGTTATCCTTGTGATAGGTGTATAGTTCCTGTTCCAGCAGCATAGTTCCTGTTCCAATGGTGTAGTTCCTATTCGTGAAGTACAAATCATGTTCGCACCTCCATTATTTTCATACAACCAACTTCCATGCTAGAAATGAGCATATGGGTTTTGAGGGGCAGAGGCTCTAGATGGTGATGTGTTCCCTTAATCGCACCTATGCCTTCAAACAATGTGTAGAGTAAAGGAAAAATTATGCAGTCATACCATTTCTATAAGTCACGAAGGTTGTTAACAATGTGTTATTCCCATGGAAGTTATGGAAAATGTTTCATGACTCGGCACCGGTTTTTTTGTGTTTATGGAACTCCATAACAATACGAATCCATTCAATAATTTCATTTCTTATTGTTGTACAGGAATCAATTGTAAACTCTAAAATTGTATGTGATTCCCAAATTTCGATCCAGATAATTAGGAGGCACTACTGTTATAAATAGGGAAACCTTGTACTATACAGGATAGAAGGATTAAAATTTAAGCTTGTATTTTTATAGACATGGGACAAATTTCGTCAAGCAAGGAAGGGAAGAGACCATGTGCCTAATGGGATGATCCCTTGGGGGGGGGCATTGGAGCCAAGCTCTGCATTATTTGATCTTTATGTAATAGGAATTTAGAATCAGTATAAGTTGGCATTCGATTCATGTTTACTATTCTTATGAATCTTTTGGGATAATGATATAACATTTACAAGGGAAATGAGCTAGGTGGTTCGGGGCCACCAGCCATTCTGTTGCCCCATACCTCTTAGGATTTTCTGCATTCTATTTTGATACATGCATAGTGTGTAAGTGTGATTTAGTAGAGATTTGTAATTTCATTCCACAACTCTTTTTCATGCTTTGATGTCTAATAATTTTAGTTTGAATAATGATATGGTTTTTTACTTGAAATGTATTTGTTGAACCCTTATTTAAACTGAGAAGGGTGGGGGGGTGAATCATTTTAATATATTCATGGAATTTTAAAACTTTCCTTTAAACTTATTTACACCTTAATTTCATGATCAACTTATTATATAATGAAATTGAAATCTTAATAAGTGAGCAACAAGTATTAAGAAAATTAAATACAAAACATTAACACATAATCATCATGCACATGGACAACAGATATAAGTGGAAACCCATAAGGGAGAAAACCACATGTTATTATTGTTGTGATGCGAAGGCAAGCTCCAACTCCCTCTCACCACTGATTTTCTGTAGGATCCAACCTACAGGAGGCTACTACCTCAAATTTTGCAAGCTACAAATTGCAAGGAAGCTCCAACTCCCATCTATTTTATGCAGGCCACAACCCATAGAAGGCTCCTACCTCAACTAGCTCCAACTAGATATATATCAAGCTACAACTTGAAATGGAAGCACCAGCTCCCATGTATTTTTTGTAGGCTACAACCCACTAGAGGCTCCTACCTCAACCAACTCCAACTGGACATATATCAAGTTACAGCTTGATATGGAAGCACCAACTTCCTCACTCTAAAATAAAATCATATGCTGATTTACTTGGATATCAGCTATGTTTTTTACCTTCTTCACTGCTATTCTTCCAGCCTTCATATCTGATTTAAATAATCTCTGGATCTTCACAGCTTCTCTATCTTCTCCTTATTCTTCTTCCACTCTCTAACCGTCTACAACTTTCTTATATCCTTCTGCTCTCTTCCATTCTGTAGCTTTATAACAATATTCAACTCTCTTCAATTCTGTTGCTCTCTCTCTCTCTCTCTCTCTCTCTCTCTCTCTCTCTGTGTGTGTGTGTGTGTGTTTTTGTTACCTTCTGCACATGGATATTACTTGTTTTATACAGATAAATTCATGGTTTTTTTCATTCTACAGGGAATATGAAGTGAACAGGCACAACTCTTGCCTTTCACCCACTCATTTCCTCACTCAACATATTTCGAATGTTACAACAATACATACAATCATTATAGTATCAAATTGGAGTTTTTCTTTGCCTACAGAGACTTGCCTTTGCATCACAAACTATATAAAATTAATAATACATTTATAGTTACAATCACATATTTACTCAGCCCTTTCAGCTTCTTCGCTTTGATGTGCGTTTGTCCTTTTCTACTTTTTGTCTTGTGTCTTTTCTATTTCTGGCGTTATATTCCACCTTTGTTGTATCAATACCCTTTTCTTTTATTACTTGTGACTTTTCTTTTGCGTTCAACCTTTTCATCTGCCCTTGCTGCCGCACCACTATTTTTCCCATGTTCCTTGTCCTTTGAATTGTGTTCAAATTATTCCTTTGTGACCTATGCTAATGGCACACATACAACTCCTTTTATACCTGTGGCGGATTACAAATTTGGGATTTAATCAACATACATATGTTTAAATGATCAACAACGCATATATATTTCAACATACATACAATTAGTAGTCAACAACATAATATTTACACTATGGTGCATATAAAATACATGGAAGAAAGGCTATTGGGTCCCACATCTCTTGACCAATCATATCTCATAACAAATCCTTTCCCGCAGGTTTCCCACTCTCCCATTACCGATAAACCTTAAACCTTGCGATCTACGATCTACACTCGTGTGCGATGCTACCACATGGATTCCTTCATCGCATCACATTGCATAAACCTTACCACATCACAACCAACATAAAATTCATTTCATTATCTTTGAAGTTACCTCCTATTTCTTGTGGTATGTGATGTTGCGCGGGGTTGACATGTGTCCCTCCATTTCGCATCGCATAATATTTAACTTAACTTGCGGTCACCTTATTGCTATCCTTTAAGTGCTGCGATGTGAGGTATGCAGTTCGTCGTCTGCTGTTGATCTGCCCCCAGATCTAGCAGTCCTCATCTGATCACACTTCACACATTATAATATTTACTTTGTGGTTATACTCTATTTCTTGCAATGTGCGATATTGCATTGTGCCGCCACATGTCCCTTCTTCACTTCACATCACAACTGATTTAACTTACCTTGTGACACCCTAATAGTTACCCGCTATACTTTGCGATTTGTGCTTTTAATCTCCACCAATGCAATCATCACCATTGATCTACCTAGATATACGGTCCTCATTGCTGCTTACAATTTGAATGTATTTCTGCCCTGCTTACCTTACGATGAATCATATTTGTCCATTTCTTGACTTTGTTTTTGTGATCTAATCCCGACCGTCTGCTCGCCTTCCCACGACTCTTCTTCAGCTCTTCTACCTACTTTGATCTCATCTATCCATCTCTTTCCTTTGCTGTTGTGATCTAATCGTGACCATCCATTCATGTCACATGGAATTCTTCAAAGAATTTTCAGCCTTAGTCTATTTTCCATTTGTTTACATTGTCCTGCTTTGTAACTCCAATTTTTGCACACTGTTCCTCCTGTGCTTGTCTTTGTTAATGAATGTCATCTCGATTTATCACAATCGACATCTACTGATTAAGGCCCTCACTTTTTCTCGTCTCTCGCCTCTCTCTCTTGGATTAATCATCTTTGTGTAAGATATATGGTCCTCGCTGTGTCTGGCAAATCCGAATGCCTTCATTTGTCTCTGCCTCTTTTCTTTCTCTACTCCATTCATTGCCTCCGTTGTCTCGGCTGCTTCTCTGTTGTATTTTTTGCCTCTGCGGTAATCATTGCATCTCTGCTATTTCTTCTTCTTTTCTTCCTTTGCTGCCTTGTTGCCTTTGGTTCCTTCTTAGCTGCATTCACTACCTTTGCTGCATTCACTACCTCTTCTTTTGTTGCTTCTCTACCTTTGTTGTATTTCTTTTGCATTTGCTGCCTCTCTGCTTTTGTTGCTTCTATGTCTTTGTTGTATC
Organism: Pinus albicaulis; assembly: GCA_034641835.2. Taxonomy (NCBI): domain Eukaryota; kingdom Viridiplantae; phylum Streptophyta; class Pinopsida; order Pinales; family Pinaceae; genus Pinus; species Pinus albicaulis. Next base: position 39,967,834 of record CM076570.1, on the reverse strand, counting down.
TCTACTGCCTTTGGTGCCTTTTGTTTCCTTTCGTTGCCTTAACTACTGTTGAGTTTCAAAAGTGTTTTCCATATTCATACATATTTCCATTATTTCATAACCATTCAGCTCTTATTTCATAGCCATCTAACCTAAAACCCTACATCAAGTAACCATTTTCATAAATATATGGGTTAGGATCCTTGTCTTACAAAGTTATTTATTTTATGTATTTAAAGTGAATTTATGATTAGAAACTAGAAAATAAACATAGTTTCATATATCTATATATGTGTTATGATTTTTGTGACATGTGTAGGTCAAAAGGAAGCTTCTAAAAGACCTTTATGTGGCCTCCTAAAACCAAATTCGAATTTGAGTGGAGAAGATCATGGGATCATGAGGACATGTGTCTCATTTCCTTTTTGTATTGAAACTCTAAGAAGATATGTGTCTCATTTCTTATTTGTATTGAAACTCTAAAAATACATGTGTCTTATCATTTCCTATTTTGATTGTAACTCTAGAGATAGAGGGAGAGATTCATGGACTGTCATTAATGAGATAACTTCTCATATTTTTTTATAAATAGGGGAAGATTTTTCCTATAAGGGGTAGTCAAAAATAGGAGAAGGAGAGAAAGGAATAGAGAGTGTTTTGTAACAAAGCTTAAGATGGAATGGGATGTAGATTTGTGAGTTTTTCAATAAAGAAGTTCTTTGATGTTGTTTTGATTACAACTTTAAGGAGCTGAAGAATTTCACCAAATTGATAGCAGAGGGCCCCAGCTATTCAAGGAGGTTTTACATGCTTTCTAGATAAGTTATTTTCAATTTTGTTTTGTCATATTTCCTTACTTAGATTACTTTCTGAAATCATAGCTTTTAGCATTATTTTTCATCTCATTTTCTTAGATAAAGGATCCTCATGATATTGCAGTTAGTCTCTTTTTCAAGCTCTTCCAATACATCTCTATTAAATGAATAGGATTCAATTGTGATATTCTGAGTTATTAGTATTTCATTTTCTGTTATTTAGTTAAAAAGAAGATCCTCATTATACTGCAGTTAGTCTCTTTCAAAAGCTTTTCCAATAAACCTTTAATTCACGAATGAGACTAAGTTGTAATATTTTGAGTTATTGATTGTTTTGCTTCATAGAAGATCCTTATCACATTATGATTAATCTCTTTCAAAAATCTCTTCCAATAAACCTATAACTCATGAATGATATTTAATTGTAATGTTACAAGTTGTTTCAACATTTCCTTTTATGTTTTAGGAGATGCTCATTGCATTAGAATTAATCTTTTTCACAAGCTCTTCCAAAAAATCTCTAACTAAATGAATCAGATTAAGTTGTAGTGTTTTGAGTTACTTTTCATTTCATGAATGTTCATTTAGAAGCTGTAATATCTATGGATTAGGACTCTCTATTTTCATCATTTTCTAATTATGAACAAAACTTGCAAATAAATTCTGTTTTAATTCGTTTATTAACATTTCATTTTCTCCCTTTTGACATAGATCTAACTTCATCTTTTTAGCATAGAGTAGCATACTAGGCATCAAACATAAAAACCCCAAAACATCAATAAAACACTAAAAACAACGAAGTAAGAAAAATGGATACTTAGGCACATATAGTGCATCACACTTCATCAGTTTACTATCCCTGGTTGATAATTTATGTTAGCAATTTAGAACACTAAATTGACTAAACATTTTAGCGCCGTTGTTGGGAAGTGTAACTAGGTAGCCTTATTTCTTACATCTAAAAAAAAAAAAAAATTAATAATTTCTCGAGTATGCTCTCCTCCTGCACTTTGTGTGATTTGGAGGATCAGAAAAAGAATTTTTATGTTTAAAAAAAAAAAAAAAAAACATTTGATTTAATGAAAAACTTTGATTTAAATAAATTGTTTTGTTTAATGAAATATATATGTGTATTTAAAAAAAATAAATTGAAAATATAACATACATAATTTTATTAACAAATCAATTATAAAAAATAAAACAATAAAAAAAATTTAAATTGTTTTGTTTAATAAAATATATATGTATATTTTTAAATTTTTTGAAAATATATATATATATAATTTTAATAACAAATCATTATTGAGAAAAAAAAAAAAAACACAACCATTCATAACACAACAACAAATATAAAACATAAAAAAATTAAAAATTAAAAATGAAAAAAAAATAATAAAACAAAAAACATAAAAAATAAAAATAAAAAACAAAAACAAAACAAATCCACAACAATTAATTAAAAAAAATTAAAAAAAATCGATAAAACAAATTACAACATATCGAATAAAACCAAAAGGAAATGGCTCGACCTTGGGCATATGCACAGGCCAATGGATCGAAGCCTCTCCACTCAGCGAACGCAAACAATAATTCTTTGAGCCACAACAGCCTGAAAATCTGTTGATATCTTGGAATCATGAACAATTGAAACTCTCAAACGTTTTAATCCATCTGTTACGGGACTGCGATCTCATGAATTTCACTTTTATTCTGAAGTGTTTTGAAATATGTTCTCCGAGACTCTCAAACGAGTGACTCTTCACCGAACTAACTTCATCAACGTGATTTCGATCAAACCTACAATCAAAAATTAAACCATAGCGATTGAATTAGTAAGTGATTCCCAGAAAACGCAGCAGCATAAACACATGATTTTAAAACGTTGTTTTTGAGAAAACTAGAGCAAATCTGAAAAATATGAGACGTGGGTTTTTCTGAGAACAGAGGCAATTAGATAATCCAAAAAATGGTTTTATAAAATTCGCAACACATTAAGAGAATTTATGGGTTCTTCAGAGCCCTAATTCATAGTGTGCATGAAGAAAACGGTCTCTAAATTTACAGTTGAGAGAATTGTGTTGAAAGGGTTGCATTGGAAATCAGTTGAAAGAATTTCGTGTGTAATTAAGAAGTGGCAATATCATTTCTCAAATGATTAGTAAGGAATTCCAATTGAAATTCTTACTCTGGCACATTGTTTTGCCGCACACTGCCACCTTACGTTTCAGAGATCATACCAAGATACACAAAAAGAGGAGAAGATAACACAAATTTGATTTTCCGGTTATTTATCCAAGAATTAAGGAGGTAGTTATTCCCTTGCCTCCAATTGGAAGCCAGTTTTGATGCCCATGTGATTCAAAGTCATTATGATATTAAATTTTTGGCATTGAATGGCACGTTACATATGCCGGTTTTTGTCCCACGACTTTCAAATATGTTTTGGATCATTCCACTGACCGTTGATGTCGGATCTTCAGTGCCCAAGGAATAGAAATTTGCATTCAATGAAAAACATTACTATTACATCATTCACTTCATTGCGTCTCTGTTGCGTCAGTGATCAGAAGAAGCCCTTGCTGCTTCTACCTGCATTATGGGGGAAGTCAAATTGGAGGAGGAGAGCGTCTCCAGTAACCAATCAACAACAGCCCTCCACCTGCACTGACGATGGCTTTTCTCATGCTCTCATTGGCGCTCAAGAAATCCACCAGCAATGCAGCCACTCTCATCTTCAGCCGCATTTTCACCTCTTCATTGGCAGATGAGAGCATCGACTTCAGAGATTTGAAAAGCACCGTAGCTGCCACTCCCGTGTCTATGCACCGATGATACATGGATTTGGAGCTCTCAGATATTCTTTCTTTTATCCCTTCCAGTCTATTGAGTGAATCATGTATTTCAGAGATTTGCTGAAAGATGAGGTCCACAAATACTGTGAATTTTTGAAGCTCACTGCATAAATGCTGGTAATAGCGCAAGATCAGGGTGCTGAAATACTGTTTGGTTTTTTATTTATGCAAGGAGTAATTTTGAATAAAAATTTCACAGATGATGAAGTCTGAGTTTCCTGATCCAACGATACCACTTTCAGAAATGGAGGAGATTAATTTGAGTCAGAAATCGGTGCATGATGAGAAAACTTATCAAATAAATATATTCTGTGATAAGAATTATCCCGAGAAGGCTCCCATGGCCTCAGGTAAACATGACTTCTGTTAATGAAGAGACTGAATGGGTTGAGCCAAAGAATTTTTCAATGCTTACAGATTGGAGGCGTGAGTGTACAATGGAAGGCCATAAACACTCTGAAACCAATGGCACCTATCGTAGCTAAGAAACGGAAAGCCAGATCGACATTAGTGCAACATTAAAAAAAAAGAAAAAAAGAAGAAGAAAGAGAATTGCATTTCTCTTTTTCAATTTTGTTATTAAAAATAAAAATAAAAAAATTATTGCATCAATAAAATAAGTAGTGTATTGTTCATTTTCCTTGAAGAGGTACTGATTGATTTAAATTTCAAGACTGATTATTTGCATAGGCATGTATACTTAACTTTATTTTCAGGATTTTAGCTACGGAACGGTGCACATTCTGTAGCTAAACATCAATTCTGCAGCTGAAAAACTTCATTGTTTCACCCAAACTTTAAACTAGCCTAAATTTCTCATCCAACATCGGATTTTGACGTTTCAAGCGTCATTGGAAATATTTCGACAAGATCTACATAATTAGAAAACTATCATCAAAGTTTGAAATAGAAAATACTAAATAAATTGTTGAAAAGACACAACAGGTAACTTGAGGCACTAATTTCGAAACATGTATAAATTCTTTTGGTTTTTCTTCATAAACTTGTTTTATTAGTACCAATTCTCAGTTTTTTTGTGTAAATATCATAACCAGAGAGATTTATCACCTCTCTCTTTTGATAATCTTACATTCCATTGCAGAAGAAGTACTAGTTTTATTTTGCAGGTTCCTGGAGGAAGGACAAATGACTACAAGAGAATAGTGTCTCTCTGAGAGACTACATTTCTTTTACAAGAAGATGATCAGCAACAAAGAAAGAAACATCAATGCATGAGCACATGCTAATGAAAATCAGATCCAACACTTGAAAGCCTTTCAGATTTCAGTATCTCCATTGCATCCATGCTTCCTAAATCAATAAAACATTCACCCCATTTCCCTTTACATTCGCCATTGCATTTCTACTTAGTCATTCAATAAAATCCTCATCTCATCTTCCCTCACTGCTCATTTTATTTTCCCTAGTCGTTATATTTTCCTTACATGCTTTCACAAAACTAGCAATAAAATCATTGAGCTCCTCTACAAAGCTGATTCATTTCATTTCCATTTTCATTCTGTCAAATAAACCTTGATCCTCTGCAAAAGTTTTCATCCATAGTCCTTCAAACATTATTCTTTCATGCTCGCGTTAGTTGATGGAGGATTCCTTAAGGTCTCCCTTCTAACAAGTCTTGGCCTATCGACATCAGCACATTATCTAGGTCCAAGACTAGAGTCCTTAATAGTACCTTGAGGCTTCTATGCATTAATGACAAGTTCTCTCGCTGACAATCATGGGAATACATCATCGTCAGATCTTGCAAGTGGCTCGACATCAGCCCATTTATTCGCACTTTGCAAGATGTACTTAGGTACCTTGGCACTCATTGACATTAATGGTTAGTTTGCCTCGCATTGGTTAACGACATTCATCAATGGTCGGTAATCCAATGACTTCTCTTCATGCTCGACATCAACACATTTATTCGCATGACTAGAATTGTACCATCGGATTTTGTAACGATTGAAGACTACATTATTTCAGCAGTTTGTAGTAGGAATCAATTTTTATCAGCAGCAATAAATATCCCAATCTTGCCATCAACACAAAGATAACAAAGAGAACAAAGAAGCAGATCAAATTCATTTGTTTACATAGTTCATGATCCAAAAACATCAACAGCCACAGTCTTCAGTATACACAACTCATTCATATTTAAGGTAAGTGAAGATATGTGGTTTTCTAATTTTTAGTCATGTAATTCATTAGAATGCTAAAATTGTAACTTTGGAAAAATTCCTCACTCCCTTTTTCACATTGTCATATCTTTAGTTGGGGGGGAAGGGACATCATTTCATATCCACATGTCATACACTATCACACATTTTTATTTCATTTCCACCCGCATATACTTCCCAACCAACTATTGTTGCAACATGATCCAAAATATTATATGCCTTGCAAATGATCAATTCATTGATGAAGTAATTGATTCTAAATGTTTTCATGAACTTTGATGCAACAAAGAAAATAAAGCATTGTTACACAAGAACCAATGCTTCAAAAAAAAAAAAAAATGGTTGTCACACAAGAACCAACCATTGAAAAAAAAAATGTTACAATCAAATGTATTATACTTTGCCAAAAAGGAAAATATCAAGAAGCAAAGTTTGGAATGAATCTATATGAGTCAAAACTCATAAAAGATCAACTCATGGACAAATGAATCATTGCAATAGTTGCATGAGGACATGCAACAACTTCAGTTGGGAGGTATGTTGAGTCTCAAAAGTGTTTTCCATATTCATACATATTTCCATTATGTCATAACCATTCAGCTCTTATTTCATAGCCATCTGACCTAAAACCCTACATCAAGTAACCATTTTCATAAATATATGGGTTAGGATCCTTGTCTTTCAAAGTTATTTATTTTATGTATTTAAAGTGAATTTATGATTAGAAACTAGAAAATTAACATAGTTTCATATATCTATATATGTGTTATGAGTTTTGTGAAATGTGTAGGTCAAAAGGAAGCTTCTAAAAGACCTTTATGTGGCCTCCCAAAACCAAATTCGAATTTGAGTGGAGAAGATCATGGGATCATGAGGACATGTGTTTCATTTCCTTTTTGTATTGAAACTCTAAGAAGATATGTGTCTCATTTCTTATTTGTATTGAAACTCTAAGAATACATGTGTCTTATCATTTCCTATTTTGATTGTAACTCTAGAGATAGAAGGAGAGATTCATGGACTCTCATTAATGAGATAAATTCTCATATTTTTGTATAAATAGGGGAAGCTTTTTCCTATAAGGGGTAGTGAAAAATAGGAGAAGGAGAGAAAGGAATAAAGAGTGTTTTGTAACAAAGCTTAAGATGGAATAGGATGTAGATTTGTGAGTTTTTCAATAAAGAAGTTCTTTGATGCTATTTTGATTACAACTTTAAGGAGCTGAAGAATTTCACCAAATTGATAGCAGAGGGCCCCAACTATTCAAGGAGGTTTTACATGTTTTATAGATAAGTTATTTTCAATTCTATTTTGTCATATTTCCTTACTTAGATTGCTTTCTGAAATCATAGCTTTTAGCATTATTTTTCATGTCATTTGCTTAGATAAAGGATCCTCATGATATTGCAGTTAGTCTCTTTTTCAAGCTCTTCCAATACATCTCTATTAAATGAATGAGATTCAATTGTGATACTCTGAGTTATTAGCATTTCATTTTCTGTTATTAGTTAAAAATAATATCCTCATTATACTGCAGTTAGTCTCTTTCAAAAGATTTTCCAATAAAGCTCTAATTCACGAATGAGACTAAGTTGTAATATTTTGAGTTATTGATTATTTTTCTTCATAGAAGATCCTTATCACATTATGATTAATATCTTTCAAAAAGCTCTTCCAATAAACCTCTAACTCATGAATGAGATTTAGTTGTAATGTTATAAGTTGTTTCAACATTTCCTTTTATGTTTTAGGAGATCCTCATTGCATTAGAATTAATCTTTTTCACAAGCTCTTCCAAAAAATCTCTAACTAAATGAATTAGATTAAGTTGTAGTGTTTTGAGTTACTTTTCATTTCATGAATGTTCATTTAGAAGCTGTAATATCTATGGATTAGGACTCTGTTTTCATCATTTTCGAATTATGAACAAAACTTGCAAATAAATTATGTTTTAATTCATTTATTAACATTTCATTTTCTCCCTTTTGACATAGATCTAACTTCATCTTTTTAGCATAGAGTAGCATACTAAGCATCAAACTTAAAAACCCCAAAACATCAATAAAACACTAAAAACAACGAAGTAAGAAAAAGGGATACTTAGGCACATAAAGTGCATCACACTTCATCAGTTTACTAGCCCTGGTTGATAATTTATGTTAGCAATTTATGACACTAAATTGACTAAAAAACTACCTTGAATTATTTTGTTCTTTTGCTACTTTTTTTCCTTAAATAATCATGCTAAAGCTTCTCCATGCTGCCCCTTTGCCTCTTTGTTGCTTCTCTCTACTTTAGGTTATACTACTATTTTTGCCCCTTTGCCTCTCTACTCCTTTGCCATCAATGATAATTCTAGTGTAACTCCTTTATGATCCTTTTCCATCAATGAAAATATTTCCAACGGTCTCCCCCTTTGGAATTTATGGAAACACATCCACCAATACTCCAATACTTCCTTAGGGACTTCCTCCCCCTTTCACTCTAAGAAGTGTGTTTCTTCCTCTGCTTTCTTTTCAGAAGAGTCTTTCTTCTTATGCTTAATTTTCCTCCCCCGTTGACATCAATGGAAAAGGGTTGCACATATCCCAGTGTAGATTCTATCTTTGCATTTCCTCTCTATAAGTTTTGTTTAGGCCTTCTTCTTTTGACTTTATACCTTGCTGCTCCAGACTAGTGTACAAGAGTTATTGGGAGAACACTTTTGAGAATCATTGAACTTGTATATACACTGTAAGCTAATACCATCCCAAAGCACAAACTCCTTGCACTTGTTTACATCTAAAAGTGATGATAAGGACACTTCATGTAAAAAACTTATATAATCAGACTTATATGATCAGAGATGCACCATTGGAACAATACTAAAATACTAAGAATGCTCCATATGACATATAAAGTCTATTCCAAATATACTTCACTCCATATTATGATCTTCATATGAGATACAAATCTCTCTTTAATGTTGAAATACCGGCAAAGCATTTCTACTGAAGTATGCTTTAGATGAATCAATAACAAACTCTTTAGCTTCAAATGTAAGATTAAACACAACTAGTACTTCATACTTCAAATACTTTAACTGTTCTATCATGATGATCTTCAACAAAACATCTGCAAGTTTTTTAATTGAATTCTCAGCAAACAGACTTCACACAGTTTTATGAATGATATTAATAAAGAGGCCTTGAAGATATATCTGTATTGACTTGAGGAAGGCATGCAATTATATCTAGAAATAGATATTTCTTCAATGCTCAATATACTACTTCAAGTGTAAACAAGATAATAATACTTTTTCACTTTCATTGACCTTTTCATGCTTTAATAATGTAGATAACGTTGGATATACTACCTTGATGTACTTTTGCCATAATACTCTGATCCTGAGGACTTGCACCATACCACTACTTAGTGATAACACTTGGTATTCTACTAATAGGCAGGATGCTTGATCCAAATACCAATTAATACTAATTTGATAAACTATGCAGTAATTTCACTTCAGCTAGCACATGCACCCATAGTTAAGACAACATTCATAGTTTCTACTATTGAGCTCTCCACTGTTCTTAACAGCAATCATAAATATACTAAATCTAATCTTGGAATCATTAACCTTTTTCTTATTCTGTCATTATGGTTTAAAAGAATGTCACTGCATATTCCTTTCTAGGACTACTTCATAATCATTACTGCTCTATATACAATTCAACTGTTCTAACATAATGATCTTCGGGAAGGCATTTTCAATTTATTTACTTAGAATCTACAAGGGTATACCACTCATATTTTTATCACTCATTTAATATCTTTCCTCCAAAGGGACCTTCTATAGATGAAATATGGAATGATATAATGATGATAAACATTTATCTTACTCATCCTTCTTAAATTAGTTTCATTGCTAACTCTTGTAGTGTGATGCATAGCGTGATCATCCTCTATGGATCTTTCCAGTTCTATAGCTCAAAGCATAATTTTTGTGATTTTAATCATTTATCACTTAGTGTGTTGTTGTCTTCCTAGATTACATGTCCATGGCTAATGTTCCCTCTACCACCATGGCTGCTTGCTACCTTCTCTCCTTCCATCAACATGTTGGCTATTGAATTCTTCAGGTATTCTTCTTCCTCTATAGTTCTCTGTTAGAGGAATTGTCCTTTCCCTTTCTGAACTTTTAGTTGTTCTTATTACATGGATCTCTTCTTAGACTACTTTTATGGGGACTAATTATGAACTACTCTCCCCCTAGTATGTTGCTTCTTATTTATTGTTAGTTAGATATTTGCGTTTTCCTAGAGCAGCTCCCCCTGAGACTATGATGGATTCATTATGTTATTGAAGTAACAGGCTCCCCCTTTCTCTTTTCCTTCCATACTTTATTGGGGTTCTTCATAATGTTTGCACTTCTTTTTTATTCATAATTTTGTCTGATTTGATTGGATTCCATCATCTGTCTAGATTTCTTTAATGTATATGGAAGCTTATAGTCTTTTTCTTTGTGACCAAGCTTGTGGCATACATAACATCTTATTTTACCAAGGTATGTTTGAACTGATGTATAATATTTTTTGCTCCCTTTTGAACATAATTTACATTCAACAATTTTATGTCCAAAATCATTACATGTATAACAGTAGCCATGGAAATGATTTTTGTACCTGGTGATCGATTGTCTTCTCCATTTGTTTGCTTGGGGTAGTCTTTTCATTGGCTGCATCTTTAGTTGGTTGGACTATATTTTCTTTGTCTTACAGTATGCCGCAATATGTTCAGGTTTGTGGTAGTCAAAACAAGTGATACTTATGAGTAATGAATGTCCTTTGACATCTTCCAAAGTTGTTCAATTCATCCTTAGGAGCGTATGAGCCTTTAGCAGCTGATTGTTTCTTCCTCTCATTCTCTATCCTTTCATGTTGCTTCTTCTTTCTGTTTGTTTCTTTACAAATCATGTTCTTGTTGGCTTCTACTTCTATAGGAATATTTTGAGCTTCTTCTGTTACAACTTTTACAAAAACGATATTCTTGTTATCTTCTACATTGGACTTACAGGTTTCTCCTTCATAGCTTATCCCGGTCTTTATGAGAGGACATCTTTGAGAATTTAGTATTTTGTCCAATTTTTCAGAGCTTTTCATTCGTGGAGTGTTCATAGATAACTCCCTTTGGGAATTTTCTAGTTTCTTTCTCAGGCCTACTAATTCTTCTTCCAATATCTCTTGCTCCTGATGTTTATCTTTAATTTTCTTAAGCAACATGTATTCCACCTTCCTAGCTTCTTCAAGTTCTACTTTCAACTGAATGAGGTTTTCCGAATCAGGTTCTTCCTTTACATATTTTAGGAGAATGTCTTTTTGTTTTCTACACTTGAGTCTAAGTCTGTCTATTTCCTCCAGGGAACTCCTTAGCTCCCCCTCAAGATCTACCTCACCTTCTTCCTCATCTTCCAGAAGGAATCCTTCAGGATCTTCCTTGGCCATTAACACAAATTCAGAGGTTCCTTCTTTATTTGAGGATTCATCTTAGCTTTCAAATGCACTATTATATTACTGAGTATAAAATTATTTTTCTATCAACTCTCTTCCCTTTATGCCATTTATTTATTTTATTTTTCTCTGTATTTTGTGTTTGGTTCTCTGTTTTCCAGGGATAATTTTAAGGATGGAAAATTATCTTGAAGTTTAAAAAATTGGCGAATCTCACTAGTCCCTAATATGAAAACTATATAATGTTTATTTATATATTTGTAAAACCATTCAAATTTATAATGATATTATTTATATTGTCTATATAATTTTGGCGATTTTTAAAGTAAAATAATTTTATATTGTAATATTTGGGCGAATCTCTTTTATAAAAAAATGGAAATTGGCGAATCTTTTTTTTGGAAAAACCATGGAAAATTAGCCCACCTGCGAATATTAGCCCCTAAAATTTTCCATGCTGTTTTCTTATGAGGACTTTTAGATGCATAGTGCCCCACTCTTCCACAGTTAAAGCACTTAAATGGAAGTTTACATTTGTATTTACCTGTGATGTTATCCAATATTCTGATGAATTTGGCCTCTTCTTCATTTGAGCATGAACATGTATCTTCTTTCTCTTTCATGCACTTGTCTACCTTAAAGGTTTCCTCCCTCACATTTGACTTCCCTTGTGGAAGTCTCATCTCATAAGTTGTTAAGTTTCCAAGAAATTGGTTTGTGGTCAAGGTTTCCCAATTTTTTGTTTCTTATATGGCTGAAACCTTAGGGTTAAACTTGGATGGTAAAGATCTCAATATATTTTTCACAATTACACATTCCTTAATGGTTTCTCCTAGAGCTTTCATTTTATTCACAATTTCTGCAACCTTTAATAAGAATCCGGATATATCTTCTTCTTCATTCATTTTTATATTTTCAAACTGAGCTCTATAGGCTTGCAGTTTGGCCGCCTTCACATTTTTATCTCCCTCATGGATACTTTCCAATGTATCCCAAATTTCTTTGGCAATCACACTATTCATTACCTTGATAAATTAAGACTCACACAGACCGCTCAAAAGTGAAATCATGGATTTTTCATTGGCTATGAATGTTTGTCTGGCATCTTTTTCTGTGTCAGTATCCTTTGGAGCATATCCTTCTTCCATAGCAGCCCAAACTTCTATTCCTAGAGACATTATGTATGTCCCCATTCTTATTTTCCAGAAAGCATAGTTTGTGCTAGTAAAAAATGGGGCTTTATTTGTTGAGCATCCTTCTAGACTAGCCATCTTGGGGACCTAGGATCTCCTTCCAGTTGTTAAAATGATACAGAAGGAACCAGCTCTGATACCAATTTTTGAACCCTTAGTTAAACTAAGAGCGATGGGGGGTGAATCAGTTTAATACATTCATGAAATTTTTAAAATTTCCCTTAAAATTATTTACACCTTCATTTCATGATCAACTTATTATATAATTAAACCACAATATTAATAAGTGAGCAACAAGTATTAAGCAGATTAAATACAGAACATCAACACATAATCATCATGCACATGGACAACAGATATAAGTGGAAACCCATAAGGGAGAAAACCACATCTTATTATTGTTGTGATGCAAAGGCAAGCTCCAACTCCCTCTCACCACTGATTTTCTATAGGTTGCATCGTACAGGAGGCTACTACCTCAAATTATACAAGCTACAACTTGAAACAGAAGCACCAACTCCCATGTATTTTCTGTAGGCTACAACCCACAACTTCTCTATATGCTCATTCTTCTTCTTCCACTCTCTAACCATCTGCAGCATTCTTATATTCTTCTGCTCTCTTCCATTCTGTAGCTTTCTAACAATCTTCAACTCTCTTCAATTCTACTGCACACTCTCTCTCTTTCTCTCTCTCTCTCTCTCTCTACTTTCATTACCTTCTGCATATGAATATTACTTGTTTTATACATATAACTTCATGGATGTTTGAATTCTACAGGGAATATGAAGTGAAAAAGCACGAATCTTGTCGTTCACCCACTCATTTCCTCACTCAGCATATTCTGAATGTTACAACAATATATACAATCATTACAGTATCAAACTGGAGTTTTGATTTGCCTACGGAGACTTGCCTTTGCAAGACAAACAATATAAAAATAATAATAAATTTACAATTACAATCACATATTTACTCAGCCCTTTTAGCTTTTTCGCTTTGCCGTGCATTTGTCTTTTTCTGCTTGTTGTCTTCTATCTTTTCTTTTTCTGTCGTTATATTCCACCTTTACTGTATAACTGCCCTTTTCTTTTATTACTTGTGACTTTTCTTTTGTGTTCAAACTTTTCATCTGCCCATGCTGCTGCACCACTGTTCTACCCATGTTCCTTGTCCTTTGAATTGTGTTCAGATTATTCCTTTGTGACCTATGGGATATAGCCCACATACAACTCCTTTTATACCCACAGCAAATTATAAATCTAGGCTTTAATCAACATACATATGTTTAAACGATCAACAATGCATATATATTTAAACATACATACAATTAGTAGTCAACATCGTAAAAATTACATTATGGCGCATATAACATACACAGAATAAAAGCTATTAGGTTCCACAACACTTGACCAATCATATACATAGCAAATCCTTTCCCATAGGTTTCCCACTCTCCCGTTAGCAATAAAACTTAAACCTTGCGATCTCCAATCTATGCTCGTGCGCGGTGCTGCCACATGGATTCCCTTCATCGCATCACATCACATAAACTTTACCGCATCGCAACCAACATAAAATTCCTTGCGATATCTTTGAAGTTACCTCCTATTTCTTGCGGTATGTGATGTTGCGTAGGGTTGACACGTGTCCCTCCATTTCACATTGCAAAATATTTAACTTAACTTGTGGTCGCCTTATTGCTATCCTTTAAGCGTTGCGATGTGCGATATGCAGTTCGTCAGTCGCCGTTGATTTCCCCCAGATCTAATGATCCTAATCTAATTTCACTTCGCACTATATAATACTTACTTTGTGGTTATACTCTATTTCTTGTGATGTGTAATATTGCGTTGTTCCGCCACATGTCCCTTCTTCACTTCGCATCACAGCTGATTTAACTTACCTTGCAACGCATTAACACTTACTCGCAATACTTTGCGATTTTCCCTTTTGATCTCCCCCAATGCAATCATCACCATTGACCTGCCTAGATCTACGGTCCTCGTTGCTGCTTGCAATTCGATTGTATTTTTGCCCCGCTTATCTTACGATGAATCATATCCATCCATTTTTTGCCTTTTTTTTTGCGATCTAATCCTGAATGTCTGCTCGTCTTTGCGCGGCACTTATTCGCCTCTTCTGCCTGCTTTGATATCAGTCTTCAATCTCTTGCCTTTGATGTTGTGATCTAATCGTGACCATCTGTTCACCTCACTTGGAATTATTCAAATACTTTTCTTCCTTAGTCTATTTTCCATTTTTTTATGTTGTCCCACACTATAACTTCAGTTTCTGTATGTTGTTCCTCCTGTGCTTGTCTTTGTTAATGAATGCCATCCCGAGTTATCACACTCAACATCTACTGATTAAATCCCTCTCTTTCTCTTGACTCTTGCCTCTCTCTCTTGGCTTAATCATCTTTGTGTAAGATCTATGGTCCTCGCTGTGTCTGGAAAATATGAATGCCTTCATCTGTCCCTACCTCTTTTCTGTCTCTACTCCATTCGTTGCCTCCACTCTCTTGGCCGCTTCTCTGATGCGTTTGCTGCCTCTGCAGTAATTGTTGCATCTCTTCTATTTATTCTTATTTGTTACCTTTGTTTCCTTGTTTCCTTTACTTCCTTCTTAGCTACATTCGTTGCCTCTGTTGCATTCGCTACCTCTCTACATTCGATGCTTCTCTACTTTTGCTACTTCTCTATCATTGTTGTATCTCTGCTGCTTTCGCTGCCTCTCTACATTCGTTGCCTCTCTGATTTTTCTGCTTCTCTGTATTTGTTGTATCTTTGCTGACTTTGGTGCCTTTCATTTCCTTTTGTTGGCTTAACTACCTCAGCTGCCTTTGTTCTTTTACTACTTCTTTACCTTAAATAATCACGCTAAAGCTTATCCATGCTGCTCCTCTTCCTCTTTGTTGCTTCTCTCCGATGTAGGTTATAATTCTATTGCTACTCCTTTGCCATCAATGATAATTCTGGTGTAACTCCTTTCTGATCCTTTTCCATCAATGACAATATTTCCAACGGTATTTTCATATGAAGATTGATGTCGAGAAAACAGAGTATTGAAATTGAGTTTTTATTCATTGCATACTTTATCTATATTAAAATTTCAGTGTGTTACTTACCCTGGTCTCATTTGCTGCATAACGAGATTTATTTTCAAGATACAATGATGAAGGTACCAATTGTTTATTAAGAGTTCTGATTGTTTTAGTTTATCGCGCATTATTTGAGCATTCATGAACACCGCAAAAAAATATTTCAGATGTGAAGCTGGTCCTTTAATTTTGGAGAAAATGATATTCATTCTTGAAATCTTAATATTCAAATGCCAGGATCAGTATGAGGAGAGATTGTAATCTCTTTTTATTGGAAAAGTGAAGTGTTCACAGAACTCTTTGAGAATGCCTCTGGTTGAAAGTTATGATTTATATCTCTTCATCATAATTGAATATTTCTTTAGCACTGCACATATAATATAGAATATCTTTGTGTGGCATTTAATGATTTTACAAGATCACGGTAAGCTTTGAATAATTACGGAATGAATTTATCTTGTTGATTCAATTGCATTCTTTCCTTATTTTCAATATAGTAAGTAATCCTTTAAGATGCTTTGCATTCTTTATTGCCTGAATGATTTGATAGTTTGAGTGGAATCTACATTCCCTTGTCCCCTAGACAACTAAGCTAGACTTTCTGCGGGAGTCACCCAACCCGTAAGAGGAGCCAGAAGTAGGTTCATAGTGTGTTTTCCTTCATTTTCAAAGTCTTTTTTTCTGAATGATGCCTTTGAATTATTTGCAAGAGCTTGATTTATATTTCACATATCCTCGAGGTATTCTTCTGCCATTTCTTGTGCTATGTATCTAAGCTTACGCAACCTAGGTTTACAATCTAAATTTTGGTACATAAATATTGTATTTATACCGATCGACATTTTGGTGTCATTGCCAGGGAGGTGTTGCAGGATAAGGCCTCAGAGATTTTTCATGATTTATCCCTTTTCTTTGCAAGTGAATTTTTTTAGATTAGTGTGATTCCCCTTTCTTGCTGAAGCATACTAGATGGTATTGCCAAAGAGCTAACAATCTTGGTTTGTTTTCTTTTACTGCAAATGAGTTTTTAAGTGTGATTTTCTTTACTGCAAAGTGTGATGCTTGGTTTGTTTTCCTTTACGGAAAATGATTTTTTAAGTGTGATTTTATTTAATGAAAATTGTGATGCCTGGTTTTTTTCTCCTTTATTGCAAATGATTTTTTTTGTAATGCTCAGGTTGCTTATTTTATTGCAAATTAGCCTTTGACTATGATTTTATTGTTTAAATTACAATCTTGGTTTGTTTCTTTGGTTTTCTTAGTGTCTTGGTGCTACAAGAATCCACCTCTATAATCCACGTGCTAACAAGACCTTCCAACTAGCAAGAAAATGCCAGGTAGTTTTATGTTATTCAAAGAATTATCTCAAATCTTAGCAACAGTTGTGGTCTCTTATTCTCAGGAAGAACACATTTTGGAAGCAATTGGAAACAGATCTACCTCTCCAGAAGTAAAGACTCATGAAGATCTGGAATATTTTTATAGGGAAACTGAAAAACCAATGGTCATGTTTAATGAGGAGAAGCCATTAGAAGCATATATTAAAGAAAATCCATCTGATCCAACCTATTCTTTAGGAGATAAATAGAGAAATTTGGAAGATTTGTACGATGTAATAAAGGAAGATACATTGAATGTTATCCATGAATCAAATGACCAAGAGTATGTGGATCCCATTGAGTCTTGGTTTCAGATTATTGTTAGCACCCATTCCTCCTTTATTATTCAATAATTCTTAGCATCACATCAGTTAATGCAGCTAGTCCCTCATGTTCTGGTATTTTCTTGAATATATTTTTCAAGTTTGTACATGAGTAGGATTTATTTCTTGTTACACACTTGGTTTCATTGGAAGCAATCCTATACTTAAAAGGAATTCTTCCTCTTTTATGATAGGGTAAGATAGAGGAATAAATCAATGCCATGAATAAAGATGTTACAACAATGCTATTAGGGTTTTTACTTCCAAATCATAGCCACTGAAACTGCTTATTGATCCACATTGGTTTTTAACATACATATCTGTGGTAAGTCTTGTTGAGTATGATTCACTCTAATACCTCATGATTTTTCAAAAGTGACCATGATTAATCACTCTAATGAGTTGTCATCTGAGATATATAATTTCAAATTCTCTTAGAAGGTATCATTGAAAAACATCATATGGAGGACCACTCCTGTAAAGATCATAATGAGTCATTCATGAGAATGCTATCTCTATTAACTCAAAGAACCTTTCATTCATTATCTGAGACATCGTATTTAAATGAGATTTTAGGGTAGAGGAATTAGCCAGTAGTGATTAGTCATAAAAAAATTGTTACGCCATTCCATACTCTTAAGGAGTAGATCTGCCTCCCCACTTATTAAGTAACCTTTGGAATTTATTATAATCATAGTTTACAACGATTGATGGGAGGATAGGAGGTCTCATTATGAGCCAACCTATCATGATCATGAGACCTAATATGCATGAAATTACTACTACTGGTCACCAAGCCAGAGTAATGCCTTTCTACTGAAATATTGGAGGACAGTAGGTATCATCATGAGTCAGCCTATTCATCCATGTTACTTCTTGTGAGTGGCACTGCCATTAGCTAGTTGTTAAGCCAGGGAAGTAGCCTTCATATATTTTTTTAAACCAAATAAGATAACTCTAAATCTATATTCATTAATTGGGACACAGGCATTTCACTGGGTCAAAATACACCCCTATCAAGGCTATGGATGCCTGTGGGAAGCAGGGCCATGTCTGTGGTATTAAAGTTAATTACACACTATGATTTACTCGGTTATATTTATCTTTCCCTAAAACTCATCATTTTTTTCTTGGAAAATGGTTTTAAGATGTTTTGAGCATGTTGCCCTGAGTTCTATTTTTAGAAAATTAGGAATCTTTAATGAATGTGGTACCCTTAGTGCGGGTAATTCTCTATATTGGATTAAGAATAAATTTAGTCTTTCACTTGGGTATCTTATTTTCACATTTTTTGAGAAGGATATCTTATGCCTTCACCTAGTGTTTGTAGTTATCATTATCATTTTCTATAAATTATTGGACTATTACAAAGGAATTAAGAGGTTACATTTTATTATTATATAAATTCTCCTTGTTTTATTAATTTGAGGAGATTTGTGTGAAATATCACCAATAACATGTTATCCTTGTGACAGGTATATAGTTCTTGTTCCAGTAGCATAGTTCATGTTCCAATGGTGTAGTTCTTGTTCATGCACTACAGATCTTGTTCTCACCTCCATGATTTTCATACATCAAACTACCATGATAGGAAATGAGCATATGGGTTTTAAGGGGCAGAGGCTCCAAATGGTGATGTTTTCCCTTAATCGCACCCAGATATTAAAAACAATGTGTAGATTAAAGGTCAAAGTATGCATTCATACCATTTCTAGAAGTCACAGAGGTTCTTAACAATGTGTTATTCCCATGGACTTTATGGAAAATATTTCGTGACTTGGCACCGGTCATTGTGTTTTTATGGAACTCCAGATCAATACAAATCCATTCAATAATCGCATTTCTTATTGTTGTATAGGAATCGGTTTTAAACTCTAAAATTGTATGAATTTCCCAACCTTCGATTGAGATAATAAGGAGGCACTGCTGCTATAAATTAGGAAACATTGTACTTTACATGATAGAAGGATTGAACTTTAAGCTTTTATTTTGATAGATAGGGGACGAATTTCGTCAAGCAAGGAAGGAAAGAGACCGTGTGCCTAGTGGGATGATCCCTGGGGGGGGCATTGGAGCCAAGCTCTGTATTATTTGATGTTTATGTAACAAGACTTTAGGATTAATATAAGATGGCGTTGGATTCATATTTACTGTTATTCTGAATATTTTGGTATAGTGATATAATCTTTACAAGGGAAACAATCTAGGTGGTTTGGGCCCACCATCCAGTATATTGCCCCATACCTCTTAGGATTTTTCTAATTTTTTATCAATGCATAAAGTGTGAGATTGTAATTTGATAGAAATTTGTAATTTTATTTCCTTATTCTCCTTTATGATTTCATGTTAAAATTGCTCAATTTTGATTTATAAATTTGATGGCATGATTACTTTCTTGAAATTCATTTCTGTTCAACACATTGAGATTCTACATTTAAATTGAAAGCAGAGTTCATCTAGTGAGTGTATTTTCACTACATCTTCCATTTCTTAAAATCTCAGTCTACTATTTACTCTGATTAAGTTTATCACATAAATAATATACTTTAAGTTTGCAGGGATTCCATGATAGAGATAACAATTTTTTGTCACAAAGTAAGGGTATGATCATTAAGGTTTATGACTTGATTCTTTATCCATATTATTTGGGAATTTATTAGCACTTTTAATTATTATATGAAACTGATCCTAGAGCTTTAAAAAAAATTTATTCATTCCTCTAACTTAAATACCAGGACTAACATGAGGACATTATATCCATGTTTCATTGGCATAGGTAAAATGTCCAACATAACTCTTTGAGAATACCCCTAATCACTTAAAGTTCTTGATTGAATACTACACTATTATTTTCAAGTGGAGTAATGCATGTGTTATTTATTTTCAATATTAGTACCTGTACATTAGGAAAGAAAGCATTTAGTGATTTTCTCATATTAGGATAAGCTTTGAATTAGTTGGGAATGAGTTTGTCTTATAATTATCAGTTTTATTTCATGCTTTCATTCTTTGCAATATAGAAAGTAATTCTTTAAGATTATTTGCATTCTTTATTTCTTGAATGATTTGAAAATTTGAGTGGAATCTAAATTCCCTTGTCCCCTTGACAACTGAGGTATACTTTCTGCAGGAGTCACCCAACCCAAAAGTAGGTTCACAGTGTGTTTTCCTTTCTTTGAAAATTCTTGTTTTCTGAATGATGCCTTTGAATTATTTGTAAGAGATTTATTATATTTCAAAAGTCCCTGAGGTCTTTTTTTGGAATTTTTTGTGCTACACCTATAAGCTTATGCAACCCGTATTGACAATTTAAATGTTGGTATATAAATATTGTATTTATACCGCTCGACAATAATCTCCATTACCATCATAGTTTCCTTAGGCCAAGGCAACCCCACATTTCTAGAAATATACCTATCCTCAATAACACTTCCAAAAAATTAGGTGTGATCTTTTGGCACTTAAGTGGTGGAAGTAGCTAAACTAAGTGCACTTAGTGATTTATCAACCCCAAGTAACAACACTCGGTGGCATACATTCCCAATCCTTTGACCAAGGATTATAGATAGTATTTAGTATACCTGATGATACAAAAATCAACATGTCCTTGTAATAGACATAATATACACATGGGTACATGATAGCATAAAAACATGGTCATAATAATAATTAACAACAATAATTCCTACTTTCTCAATGGTTCCCTAAAATGACAGGGGATCTCATTGGATAACCTCATCATCTTATCCCAAACATGCCATTCATATCTTCATCATATTTACATGAGTATTAACCAATCATCCTTCCACAAGAATGATTCAAGAAAATAACTTAGCAAATGCAATGGAATTACATACATTCATTTCATCATTAACATATTCATGAAATATAATTAATTCACATAATCTTAAAGTTAGAGAACCTCTTGGTATCTATTCAATCATGTATAAAATAAGAACCAATAGTTCCCAAACTCATTCAAAGAAATTATCATCCAATCCCTTTCCCTTTTATATTTTTAACTTATTCCCACATCAACGTTATCAACTATTTTTTTTATTGTTGCAATATTCAGTAATCTATTTATCTCAGTATTTCCTTATCCATGCAATACAAACGTTATTTGTTTATAGCCTTTTACATTTTTTTTTTCACTCATGCTCACCACAATTATTAGGAGCATAATCACAACATACTTATCATCTTGGAGGAGGAAATGGTTGGTTTTTATGTCGACGAAGTGATCCAATTCATCGTCATAAAATAATAATCTACTATCACAGTGCATAGTGATAAAAATAGTTTATATCTGTGCATTTTCATAGCGTTTGGACCATATCTAGTTGGAGGGAAGGTTTTTTATGATGGGGTTTTTTTTTGCAAGGTTAATCTAGACTACAAACTTGAGCTTCATGGATTGATAATTAATGGCTTAACAATACTAATAAAAATGGTGACATATCCCTCCCCAGATGTATATTTGAATTTATACTAGCCAGATCTAGAATTTTATATCCCATTTCAAGGCATCATCTATCAGTTTGGATTTTTGTGTATATCCTTGTCGTCGGGGTTTTTTATTTTTTTATCTATGCATCTTTGGTCCTTCACTCGTAGATTGGGATTGGCGATTTTTCTCTTCGGCATGTGCAATGATGGAAGGAAGTTCGGATAAAGGAAAGTCTAAAATTCATGATATGGACAGAGCTACACCAAATATGAATCGATTTACACCATATTTGGATCGATCTACACTAGATATAACAATTTTTCGCCAAAAATATTACCAATTTCAAATTTTTATTAAGAATATTAGTGGCAAGGCATTGGTTCTTTTGATCTCGAGTTTTGATCTAGTTAGAAATCTAAAGAAAATGATCCAAAAGACTTTGGATATACCAGTTGTGTTACAAGTCTTGGAATATGCAGGAAAGGTATTCCAAGATAATCATTGTTGGAAGCTTATGGTGTTTCCAAATATTAAAAAATAATTTTAAATATGAGGATGCGGGGAGGTTCTATAAACCCAAATAAAAATGCATCCATATCATTCAAAGACATGTTCAAATGGAATATTTCCCCACAAGTATGTTCAATCTCAAAATATGCAAGAACCATACATTGTATAGTGAATGAAAAAGGCTCCAGAAATGGAAATCAAAACCCCCTAAGGTAAAAACATTTCATGATGATCTACAATCCTTAGCTGTAATATGTCATTTTAATGGTTTTTGGCCAAAAATAGAAGATATCTATGAGTGGTTACATTGTTCATGGACAACAAAGTGTGATATCTTTTTGTGTTCTAAAGGGGTTTTCATTGTACAATTTGAAAACAAGCAATATAAGGAAAAAATTCTCAAATATGACCCATGGTTTTGGGGTAGGGATGGGCTCTTTGTTACCCCACGGCTTTTAGGGTTTGGTGCAAAAAACATGGAGGTAAAAACAATGTCGGTGTGGGTAAGGATCTTATGATGGTCCAAAATGGAATCATCAACATGTAAGGGAGACCACCCAGTCTAATATTTGGAATGATGGTTCTGACTAGTTCAATTGGGTCTAGTTACCCTCTCTCTATTGGCTTATAGTATATCTATTACTTTCCAATAGGAAAGAGACATTATATCTTCACTCTTGCAGAGCTCATGCAATAAATTGATCCTTAAGCTAAATTAATGGCTCACCCAAGCCACTCTAAAGTATGCCCCTATGTAAGAAGACTTCTAGAATGCAATATTTAAAAATAAATGCAAATCTATTCTAATATGCAAGTAACATAAATTAAATCCTAAATATATATCTATTGAGAGAAGGATTAGTCCCTCTCTCAATCAAGAGCAAGGTAAAAGGGGATTTGGACCAGGTTTGATTTTGGAATAAAAATGAAGAAAATAGGATAAGGAAATAGTTCCAAGACTTATTACTAGTTCAAACATGTACGTGTATTCAGCTATTGGATGAATAGTCATCATATTTCTAGCACACATACATTCAAATTCAAATAAAATGAATTCAAACTAAATATATATAAGACTTCACTAAGGAAATAGTTCTCAAAAAATAGTCATTATTAAAACACAGATAAACTTGACATGAATTTACTAAATAGTTAACAAGTATGTCTTGTTTATATAATCAAAATCATTATTTAACTTGATAGCGATTAAATCCATCAGTAAAAGTGTTGTAACCGATTTGTATCAAGTACATTTTATTTTTGTAGAAAAAAAGTGTATATATATATAAAGGAAAAGAAATATAAAAAAGGATATAAAATTAAAATTAAAAAGATAAATAAAATCCAATGAAAATGGTGTGCTAGTCTAAATGTAATGGTGATATTATTAGTTGTTAAATCATTATTTAAATGTTGATTAGCAATTGATTAATTATCACATAAAGTGTGATTTGATTTTTTTTGTCGTATATCTTATACAGCACATTTTTATCAATGATTGAGATCTTCTCTGCCCAAATCAACGATTGGGGAATTATTTCGGACCCCCCCCCCCCCAACACCCCCCATGTTTCTCTTTAGATTTATGATTTCTTGGAAAGAATAGTTAGGTTGTTATAGTGTCATGAACATCTCTATAATGCTGAGTTAGATTTCTTCTTGAATGCATAAGTAGGTTTGATTTTCAAATTCAACTCATCTTTTCCATTTCATTCATCATAGATTTGTCAATGTTTGTTGCATTAACATGTATTTTTCTTGTAGGTTCAAGTAGCACACCAAAGGAGAACTTCACCAACACCCTTAGCTTCATTTCTCGCCCATCAAACAACCTTATTTTCATCAAATTTCCTTTAGCTTTGTTTTTTAGATTTTCACCTTCACACCATGGGCAACCATAGAAGTGAAATATGGAATTTTCAAGAGGTTATAAGCTTGTAAAATGGGATTTCCACCTTCCATTCATCCAAGTACACCTTCACTCCACCTCCCCTACACTTTTCACCATCATTTTTGGGCTCGGATTTCTCTCGGACTATTTCTTGTAGAAATTCAGGACATTCCTATAGCACTACAAGAAACATGTATCATAACTAGTAGCAACACCAGTGGGCCTCCCTTAATCCCATAAACCATCATGAACCTCATCTAGACCTTCCAAAATCATGAATACACCTTCAGCCCTACATCCATGAGTTCAAACCATTCCTAAGCCACCTGAGCTCCTTCTCCTCCTTGCTGCAAAACAATGCATTTAAAAGCATAATTAGGTCATGATTAGATGCATGAGTAAAACCATGATAGTTAAAGCATGAAGTAGATAGAGTGTGTTTAACCTTTTTTACTAGCAATGTGTGAGTATATTAGCCTTCTTTCTGCAATTTCAATTCATCCATTTACTTCATATAGATACCTAGTTTGCTTATATTTCTTGCTATAGTTTAGATTGCCAATTTCTTTCCTTGAAGAATATCTAGATGTATTTTCTTGCTTCAGAATAGTCATTTCATGGTTAATATAGTAATGGTTTTGATTCACTTCTAGTTCTAGGTCTAAATTAGAAGTGTGACATACTTCACTCAGAAACCCTAAAAATAACACCCTTTCATTGGACTCAGAAGAGGATGACATGAGTATAATGCATCTGTTGTGTATATAGCACTATCACCTCCAAAAATGTACAAACCCCAGGTTGATAAATTAAAGTAAAGTATCCTTTGAGAGTTGTAGCATTCTTGGTGCAATACCAAGGCTCACCATTGCCCTCATATTCTCTTCAGACCCCCCCCCTCTCCAAAACCACAAACCTCCTACCTCCAACCCCCCCACCCGAAAATTGTCGCTCATTCATTTCCGCTCCTGCCAAATGACCAATTACTATTCCGCTTCCACCATCTATCCACTTCTTATTCGTTTCAAATTATTAAATCATTATACTATTCAACCATTGAATTTTCGCAGTTAAATCCCCACTCCTATTAACGATTATTACCCAAATGGTTAAAACCTCCATAGAATAAATAAAACATAGTGTTTTTTTCTTCATCCTTTTATTTATTCATCTTGCAGTCGCACAGGTCCATTATAAGCAATACTAGCATACAACATCTTTCACTACACCAACGAGTCAAGCACCTAGTAAACCATCATTTATTTATCAAATTTCATCTTCAGAATGTCTTCTTCTAAAGGAAATTCAAAGGTAGTTACAAACAATCCATTATTTCCCCTTGTTATAGATTTAGACAAACTACCCTTAGTTGACTAGTAATACAATATTTCTGAAATCCAATGTGAGTTTGATCTCTATGAGCTTCACAATTGGGATAAACAGAAATTCTCAAATGCTGGAAATGAATTGAGTATATGGGACTCCTTCCTTCCTTAATTCATTTTCCCTCGGACTCATTCATTTGCTAAATTTATAACTTGGTGTCATTTTAGGTATATCCCGAGTCAAAGAGCCATTATTTCCCAAAAAAATATATCTTATTTAGAATATCCCCTGAGTCAATATTTAAAATGCTTTAAATCAAACCCTCAACTCCTCTCCATCCTTTTTATGTAGATTCTCTCATGGAAATCTATCAGAAAATTAATTTTCCTCAAAGAGCCAAAATATTTGAAATTTGTTTACCTGAAAATGCATAATTACCAAGAACGGAACCTCCATACCCTTCCTTGATGTTTCCAGAGATGAATAGATAGGTTATTTCAATGGTTTTGTGTATTTTAAGTTATCCAACCGATCAGTGGGTTGATGAAGTAATTTTGGGATTTTTATCAGTATTTTCAAGGTGATAAACCATCACTTATATTCAATTACAGGCAATTTTTGGCAAAATAAATTCATGATCAGTTTCTAAAGTTTTCTATTGAATGAGCCTTTAAATACAAATCAATTCTTGAGTACTTATTCTCGTTTTATCAAGAAGATAAATTTCAGTTTCCATTAGAAAATCTAGATGAATAGGGAAATCCTTAGTCAACAATTCATTGGACTTCCTTGGTGAGGAAGAACACTAATGAATTTTCTTTCAGTGATTATGTAAATCAGTTTCTACATATGGATTTTTTTTTCTTAGTAGTGATATTATTCCTAGGATTTCACCTCAAATCAAAATGATCCTTCACCTTAGTGAGAAGAAAAAAGTGGAGATTGGTATTTATATCAAAATTACACACGAATCAGAGTATATGGATGTGAGCTTCCTTTATAAAAACTGCCAAAGTGTGTGCCAAACATGATTTTTTCATCAGAATATATCAAAAAAATGATGAAAATGGATTAAATGAATTTTGTGTCAGCTAAAAAAAATATCAATTCAATTTGAAAGAAAAATATTGGACCATTCATTTGTAGCACTAGAGCAACAATGAAGGAGGCATACCTTCTCTTGAAATAAATGAAGTTTAAATTAAGCTTTACGCGGTCTAATGATCCCTTGGGGATTATTTATAAGTTAAGGGTAGAAAAAAAAAAAACTACACCTTATGCACACACATCCAAACCAAAAATAGAACAATATCTGAATAAAGAAGTATGGCAGGAAAATGCATTGAAAGAAGCAGAAGAACATGTTTTTATTTCAACAATATCACAGACTCTAGTTCCACAAGAGAAGCAAGCTAAGAGAATAAGGGAAAGTGTTTCCCTTCAGTTTCAAAAGTTCAAGAGACAACTTTTATAATGTTTAAGAAAAGAAATAATCTTCAGGAAGAAAGTTCACATGAAAAAACAACATTGGTTCTAACAAGTCCCCATGCTAAAAAATTTCCAAGAAGTGAGGAGATTTTCTCAAGTTTTCCTATATCCTCAGTTTCTCAAGATGCATTAGAAATATCTCAGACATGAGAGCTAACTTAGCGTGCAAAAAAAACAAGGGTTTTTTCCAAATGCAGGGATATTAAAAGGAAAAATGAAGCATTAAAGGCCACTACCTATTCTCAATTTTGGAAGAAGACTTAATATTATCAACACAGACTTCTTTCTGCATCTGATACTAATATTGTACTGTTACAAATGGCCCTCATGGAACCTAAAGTTCCATTCCCTAGGATTGCAGAAGATTATAAGAAATTTATTTTTTATCTTCATACTAAAGAAATTCTTGTTATTGATCAAATTAACTTACACAAGCAAGCAAGAGAAATTATTTACTTGACTCTAACCAGCTCAACAATGGAAGCATCAGAGCTACGAGTTTCATTAAATAATATTCAGTCTCAGTTAAATTTGGAAAAAAATATCATCTCTAGCTAAGGATACTAAGGTAAAATATTTAGAAGATCTAGTGATTAAGTTAGGATATAATCCGAGTAATGTGAAAGAAACTAAAGAAATGATCAAGAGAAAAAAATTGAAATCTTAGCATTAAGGAAGTAGCTTAAACTCCCTACTACAGAGTATCCACAAAATAAAGAAGTTGGATAGTTGGAAAAAGAGAAAGAAAACACATTCAAGATCATATTTGAACAAAAAATGTAGATACATAATATCGATACTGAATTGGAGACTTTATTAAAAGAAAAATAATGAAAAACTAATGTATTGACAACAACTCTCGTAGCAACGACTTCTATTGCATGTAATTCAATAGAAGGAACTTCCATTGCAGAATCCATAACAACAGAAACATAGTCCACGGATTTAGCAGCTGATTTAGCTAAAGCTATGGGAGATTTATCAATAAAGGATGAAGAGATTGAAAAATTAAAAGCTCATCATAATAATCTTCAAGAGTAGAAAATCAAAACTAATAATTCTTACATGTCAGAACTTCAGAAGAGTCATAGGTTGACTCAAAGATTAGTGGCCCTAAATGAGTTTGTTATTTCTCAAAATATTGCACAATCCAAAGAAAATATCTGCCTGGATATAAACGAATCCATAACTCAGTTATGGCCTTCAATAGAAATCATTTTTTAGTAGGAACAATTATTGGAGAAATCAAAGGAGGTAATAACATAAGTGAAGAAGGACTTGTGTCACCAACCAAGAGATGCAACAACAATAATCAGAATTTTAAATTCAAAAACAAAGGAAGAACTTGAATATTATGAGATTTAAGACATGACTGAAACCATTATAGAAATCAGAAGGATACTTACCAAGATAAATTTAATGATGTAATTAGAAAAAAAGTTCCATAATCTAGAAGCTAACATCAATAAGTTTCATAAAAAAATCAATGTGCTACATCAGAAAGGACTTACAGGTTTGCGAGGGATAGGAGATAGACTGGTTCCTCTTTAAAAATACCAACGTAGATTACATTCTATAGCTATAGATAAATCCAAATTTGTTAAAATCAAAGGAACCATTATAGGAAAAGCTTTTATTGAAGCTTTTATTTTTTATTTACTAATCCAGCATGAGATAAAACACTTGTTCATAATCAAGCCTACCTTTCAAAAATACACTAAATTGGATGAGACTTATAGAAAATTGATAAAGTATTCTATTCCTAATGAAGACAAATGGGAAAAATTATGTCAACTCATTGATTGACAAAACAAGAGGTTTCTAGCTTTCAGAAACAGGATGCAAGTTTGTAGGAGCAAAAGGACAGGTAATTAGGAAAGGCAACAGAAAAGCAACTTTACAGCCTCAGTCATCAGCATAAGCCTCAAATTATATGCAAGATGTCCACACAGTTCAAGATTCCTATTTTCTAGTTCTATTTTTGTAATTAGTTTCAAAATATATTTTGTAAATAAATATTTATTTTTAAATCTAGATATTTTGGAGGTAACTCTATAAATATTTTGTAGCTAGAATTATGAAGGGTTGAATCATTGTGATAAACTAGTAAGCGGAATTGTAATCCTCTAAGTTTTTTCTGACATTAATAGAAGGATTCTGGATTCATCTTGAAACAACTTGTGTTCCTATGAGTACTTCTATTGTTATTTATGTATTCATTTTGTTTATCTATGGATAGGTTTGAAATTAATGGAAAATCTAGATAAGATAATATTGAATATTAGAATATCTAAATACCCTTGTGAATTTATGATCAATTACAGAGATTAGTTAATTAGAACTTTATGTTTTAATTAATTCCTTTACATATTTTAAGTATCACTTCCCTTTAAGCTTCAAATAATATTTTTTTTTGCTGCAAAATAATTTTACGTGCATCATCTGTATATGATTAGTTAAATACTTTGTTTGAAGATTTAATGAATCATATATTTTCTTAAGTTATGCCTTAAACATATCATTACAAACCTAAAAAAAAATTAAATGTGAAGAGTCAACCCTTTTAATATATCATAAATAATTAATATTATAAACTTGTTTAACACTTTAAAGCATTGGTCATCCAAAAATACAAATTAAAACAAAACATTTTAGATTCTTTTTCACAATTCCTTAACCTAGAATTGTCTACAAAAGTACAACCAAAAGATAGCCTTCAATTGATTTAAACAATCATATATTAAATGAATTTACAATAGTGAAAAACTTCAAAAACATTAACTTATCTTAATAAAGAATTGCATCAAATTTTATTAAATGCAAGGCATCAATTAGCCTGTATATCTGACAATAGTGTACAAGAATTAAAGATTTGATCAAAGCCTTTGAATAATGAAATTTTCATAAGATTTCATTATAGCATGAAATTTTCAGAGATGAAATACATCTCTTTTAATCTCTATAATTCTGGTCCAAACTAGCTCATTCTATACAAAAATTTTGCTCCATACAATAGTGCAAAAATCCCTCTCTTTGCATGGAATTTCCTCCCCAAGTTTCATATTTTGGAACCCCATTTTCAATTCGACAAAAGCCATATTTATAATCACAAAAGAAAATTAAAATGAGAGAGTTGTTGGAGAATAAATTTGCTCCAAAAAATTTTAATTGGCCAAAATTCTTCTTTCTCTCTTGTTGGTGTAATTACATTGTTCCAATTATTCTCTTCCTCATCTCCCCAACTGCTCTCCTTCCAAAACCCAAACAAAATTCAGAAATTAAATTAGATTTTGTGCATAAAATAGAAATCAAACCACTTCTGAACAAATGCTAAATTGAAAAAAAAAATCTAAATAAATTCTCATGCTATGACTGCTTCAAATGGATGAGATCAGCCTTTGAGAATCGCTGAGAATGAAATATTGACATCAGTTTTCCAAAGCAATTGAAATTTTTCAATTCAAAATAGAGAATTATTTTTTTTTTGTTGCAAATTCGTCACTTTGTCTTCTGCTGAATTTCTGGGTCATTAAATGATTGGATATATTAAAATTAATCTTTTGAGATTATTCTCCTTTGTCTTAGTATTCAATCAAGCTATTAAAAGATTCATTTGATTGAGTAAATCTTGAGATATGTCTCTCTGAAATTGAGGTGTCAAAATTATCAGAATTCTGGAAAATGTTTGTCTAAGCTAAAATTCAGAAATTTTAATTAAAAATCTAATCCTAAATTAAATTAAAAAATTATAATTAACTGTAATGATATATATATATATATATATATATATATATATATATATATATATATATATATAATTCATTAACTTAAATTAAACTATTATAAGTTAATTAATTTACAAATTAATTAAATTATATATAAAAAATTAGT
Source organism: Pinus albicaulis (assembly GCA_034641835.2). NCBI lineage: Eukaryota > Viridiplantae > Streptophyta > Pinopsida > Pinales > Pinaceae > Pinus > Pinus albicaulis. The sequence continues at coordinate 39,936,962 of CM076570.1, read as the reverse complement.
GAAAATTTAATTTAATTAAATGAGAACTAATTTATTAAATATTAATTTATATTAGAATTGTATATAATACCAATAATATATAAAATAAAGCCTATTACACTAACGAATAAAATATTAACCAAACATTTCTCATATCACAAAACAATAAATTATTGTTTTATACGAACTCACGAAGGACATTGGGCATCGGAGTTATAAATACATCAGAGGTTTAATTAAAAAAGGCTATGAGGTTCCGATGGGGGCCTTGGGATGAATCGAAACACACTTTCATAATTAATCAAAACCATTAGAGGGGTATGTTATCGGGACATGATTTAAATGGAAGTTGTTTTTAGTGTGAATTTTTGGAGTTTCAGGTGTTAGAATTAGGTGAAAAAAATTGAGGTAAAATCTTGATTTTTGTTATTTAAATTGGTTTTTTCACTATATATATAGATGCAACACCCTAAAAAACTTTTAGGGCATTTTGATTATGCAAGGTTACTCATCAAACTTCTATTTTCAATAAATTCCTGTCGGAATTTAGAGAAATTAAACCAGAAAAAACTATCGTAAAAGCCATCAAAAAGTCGCACTATAGACTACTCGATTTAAATGAAAGCTATCAGGTGTTGGAGCTCTGAAATGACGATGAAATATAATACATCACAGAAAATTAGATATCAAAAGTTCTTTTGGAGCAAAACTATGATGCCATTAGGTCCCGAGTTTCTGATGGGAAGTAAAGTATGGTATGAAGGAGGAGAGGAGGGCCACGTGGAATGGGTCCTTCGTGGGTCCTTCCCTCCTATGTATAAACTATAATTACTTTTAATATTATAATATTAAAAAGAACTACAATTATTTGGTAATAAAATTCTCGACATTAAGAGATACCTCTATTTTGTAATTTCGGGATTTTGGATCCTTTTAATTTTTTTTAAATTGGGATTTGACATAGACTTTTAAGATCTTGAAAATTCATAATTTTAATTGTTCTACAATTTGGTTGTGGAGGTTTTGTAGGACCATTAGAAAAAAATGAATTAATTAGTAAAAAACAATTAAAAATTAATATTTACAATTACTAACTAATTAATTAAAATAATATACATTTTGTACATTTTTAAGCCTTAGCGGTCAAAATTATCGTACTTTGGATAAGCACCATTTGCAAACCGTGCATCCAAATGAGATGAAACGAGAATTTATGGAAAGATAGTGACAGGTTGAACACAATGAAGCAATCAAAAGAAAATTTCGAAGAAGATAAAAATCTGGCAAAATTGTCAGAGATTTAACAAAAAAGAAATGTCAAAAAGCGATTTAGCAAAAATTTGCGAAAAAGGTCCCCATTATTATTATGAAACAATAAGTTAAAAATGGGAGTGTGATTTCACCACAACAATGGCGACACATATGGAAGAACCAGTTATCTCTCGCTAAATACGATGAAATTCAATCTACCCAAAGGTTAAAAGTAAGGAATTCTATTAAGCTTTCAAACAGTAAAATGTTTCCCATGGGTCCCACATTATTGAATCAAACAATATAAGTTCAAATAGATAAGTACTCAAAGAATATTGAGTCTAAAATAATGAATCCAAATTTTGGGAAGTATTCTATTTAAGATTACCTTATATGAGAAATAGAAGAAGGTACAAATATGATTTTTTGATAATCATATACCCATCGATATGAATGGTCTCTGACATTGCCTCGCTACCAACGAGTATGGTCAATACCCCAACAAATTTGTCCTTAATTCCATACAAGGATGGCCCCACTGCCACCGAGCAGCCATAGCCCAGATGACTTTACTTATATTTCCCATGCTTCCCCATTTTTATCACCCTTTTGATAAGCACACTTGCCAGCTAAATTTATGATGTAAATGAGTGAAACAGGTGGGATGGTAATAGAGACTTAAGCTAATGGATATAATACTTCCATAATGTTGAATCCATATCCTTCCCTGTGACTGTCAATCAAATACTTTTATAAAATGGAGGGACAAGAAGGATCCCTTAAATTAAACTCAGACCACTTCTTTCCTTGAAAAGGTGAACTGTATTACTTAGGGAAAACAAATGTTCCTCCATGAAAAATATTTGAAGCAATAGGGCTTTAGGATTCGATAAAAAATATACCTTGAAGGTAAATGAAACTCATTAAATTAACAGAGTAAAAATTTCCCATGTCTTCCAACCAATGTCGAGTGAGAAGAATTCCTTCTAAATAAATCTTGGCAATAGCACCCGAATCAAACCATAACCAATGACAAAATGGCAAAAATAAATCCAAAATGGAGCGAAAAAGGAAAGAAACAAATTCCAAAAATGTCAAAGAAGGAGAAAAAGTGAAAGAAAAGCCTGAACTAAAAACAACCCTTACAAGACTAACTATACAAATGTCTCAACAAAATATTAGAATAAAGAAATCACACATGTGTTCGTTATATGTTGAGATTTTAATAAATTTATCTTGTAGAGTTATAAGAAATTAGGCTCTTAAACCATAAAGTAAATAGCATTCACAAGGTGAAATTAAGCCAAAAGAGAAGTTTCTTCCTTTTGAAATTATTCTTGTTTTATAAGGACATGTTTAAAAATTTTCTATTAAAATCAATGCTTATTAAATAAACTTAAAAGGTTCAAGGTCTCCCCAGTTTAGCTGACTAGTTAAACATCACAACTTCTTGTCCAAAATTCAAACAAAAAATAAGGAGAATGAGCTCTAAATCTGAGTTGGTATGGGTGAAAAAGAATTCTTGGAGACCTATAAAACAAATATATATTTTAGAAAAAAATAAAAACAAAAACAAAACAAAAACCTAAGGAAAAAAAAAACATATGAAAATAGGCATATGAAACTTACCATTGGAGAATTTCGTTAAAATTTTACATGAAATATTTTTTTTTTCTCCAACAAAAGATAACATCTCTTTTCTGGGGGGGAATTAAAAGCATGAAGAAGCGGCTTTTAATCCACTTTTATTGGCCCAAAATCATAACTTATTAAAGATAAACTAAATTAATTAGTAATGTTTAGAAAAATGATGATTCATGTTCAAGATATCGGAAGTGAACAAAATCCATCAATAATGAAAATCAATATTTGCTTCTCTTTGAATTGCAGCGAAAATTATTCTCTTTGTTTTTTTCAGATTTCATAACAACTCCAAGATTTTCATAAATTCACAAAAATCCATATCAAGTCCCAACTAATGTAATGCTTATGTGTAGATGGAGAGGAATTGAATTTTTTATGCTAAATATGGAGCGATATATCAAAAATTCAAGCAAAAGAGAATTCAAAAATCAATTGACCATGATCCATTACCTTTGTGTCTCCTGAATTTCCTTACCAATTCGATTCATCATCATAGTGCCTACTCAAGAATGCGTTGAAAATAAAATGAAAATGCACACTAAAACATGACTGAGATGATGAAATGGGAATCCAATAGTGGGACAAGGACAAAAACATAAACGAGCCACAGGTGATGAAATTTTTCAATAACAAGGCAGATTGTCGGGAAGAGTAAAAATAGGCCCATATATACATGTGAATATGTATGTGCAATGAAGGAACAATGATAAGATCCATGTGCACACACCCTAAAGAATGGATATCCCTAAAATTCACTTAGCCATCCGAAGAAATGAATGCTTGGAAATTTGTTGAAATTATACATGAAAATTCATCCAAGCTCTCAAACACAATGATAACATGGAATTTGAGATAAAGATACAAGGATAATCAAAGAGGACTCCATGTGCTCATCAATATCCCACTAATCTGAGAAATTAGGAGGCTCAATATAAAGGGAAATAGAAATCTGAGAAGAGTTCAAGATTCAATAACATGAATGAGGAAGATCTAATCTCGTATAGAAAACCTCATAAACCATTTTTTGATTTAAATCATCTTATGATATTATGAAATCGAAATGTCCAAACAAAGGCAGTGAAGTTAGGGCCATTTTCTTAATCAAGCATAATGGATGTGATAGTAAAGGAAAAGGCCAAGTAGCTCTTGGGTAGAAATATCTGAATGTATTTTAAAATGATTTCGATAAAATATGTTTCCAAGGTTATGAGGTATTGAATCTCGAATGATGAATCTCAGAATATTTTAAAATACCTCCCATATAATACAGACTGAGAGTTTGATAAGCTTAAAAATTTTGAAGTCTAGAGAAAAATGTCTTGGAAAATGAAAACTAGAGAATTGGGATTCCAAGATTTACTAGATAGAGGTTCTGAATCAACTCAGAAGATTGAAATGTGACTAAAGCGGATGTAGGAGAAATGAGTTCAGTGAAAAGGTTCAACTCAACTTGGAAAATATAAGATTCAGAATGGGCAAGTGTTGGATAGGGGAATTTTTATAACTTACTACAATATTTTTTGTGTCATTTTCCTTTTCTTATGGGCCTTCTTTAATTTAAAGTTTAAAAATATGACAAGTTATAGACCCACAGAAAATTTGAGAAAGAAAGAGTCCAACATTCCATTTTAGTTGCATCAATGAGAGATAGAATAAGATTATTGACTCATATCACCAAATTTGCGAAGGAAAAATGAAGAGAAGAACCAATATGAAATACTAAAAAATTCAGATGAGAAAGAAAATAATTCCCTGAACATGTTTCAGATTATAAAAAAACTAGTTTCTCGCTTTATTTCTAAATCTAAATAAAGAAGCAAAAAAAAAAAAAAAAAAAGCTATGAGAAAAATAAAACTAACAATAGATGAAGTGAACATGTTCATGCATACCTGGAAGAGATGAATTGTAAGAGTAACTTATGGATCTTAATATTCTCCCTTGTATTATCTTCAATTTTGCATATTATCAAAATCATCTACTTATTTAATCTAAATTATTTGATAAGTAATTAGTTATTAATTCATATCTACTTCATAATAACATTGACGGATAGGACTGGGAAAAGTGATCATATAGAAATGCTTGTGAATTGGAAATTAAATTTCTCAAGAGAACTTGATTGTAAATATTCTTTGGAACTCGACCCTTCCTGATTTTCTTTGCAAGTTTCAACAATGTGATGAGGCTTCATCGAGAATAATAAGTAAGTGCAATGTAAGCGTAATTTAAGAAACAATATTTTTCAAGCACTCTTTGTTAGAGAATTGATCCATACTTATGCAGTAACGCAATAAAATACATATATAAGCATAAACATAGAGATGCGGTAGAAAAATAACTTCATTACATTAATATCAAAGATCTGAAATATGCTTACATATATCATGGAAACAAACTAGCTCGGGAAATGGTAGCTTATCTCTGAGAAGAGATTTAGTGGCTACATGCCTCTAAACTATGTTACAATGAGGCTCAAAGGTCCGTTTATTATTTAGAAGCAGTGGAAAACCATAAACATCTAAAAACATAATCCTAGGAGATGAATCGCCAAAATTGTGGGCCCCGTTGGGGTAAATTGGTACATCAACTTCCCAGGTTCATAACTTTGGAATACACTCTATGTTTGGCATGCAAAATACCTCATTAGAAATATCTATCTGAGGACTACAAATTTCGACTAAAAACATGATTCAAAGATACATGTTTTCTCATTTCCAAAAAACATCGTTTAGGGAGTCAAAACAGATCCAGAAGTTTAGGACCCAAAAAACTGCCAAAAATAGTAAATTGTGCTACAATTAAGGAAAATGAAAAAAATGAAAGAAACAATGGTGGGGGTCCAAGTGAAATAAGCGAGTGGCCACCAATATCCACTTGGATCATTTCTTCCCCCTTAAAAATTAATGTTCCCCATTGCGTTGAGTGCCTCCATGAGATGGGGAAACTTCTACTGAACTTGGTCCCTAGTGAGACACTTTCCTTTGTACAGGAGTTGGTAAACTTTGACAATTCGATACAGTTGGATATTTTGTTAGCGAGTGTTCTTGATTTGCATGTCCATGTTTCAATCAGTTATGGCATGTTCCATGAAATCAGGGTTTAGCTCTGTTGGTGTGAGTTGTTCTGCAATGTTGGATGTGTCTAGTAATGGTGGAAAGTATGGTTGAAGGTGGTCAACATTGAACACTAGGTGCAGGCCATGGAATGGGGGAATATTGAGCTTAAAATAATTGTCTCCCACAACCTTGGTGATGGTGTGAGGTCCATATCAGAGAGGTCTGAGCTTCTGATAGGCTCAAGTAAGGTGTTCTTTCAGAAAATGCAACTAAACTTTGTCGCCCACCAGAAAATTGTGTGACACCTGATGTTAATCATGTCATTGCTTGTACTTCGCATTAGCTATGTAAAATATGTCATGGACCTGCTGGTGGATGTGATTAATGTGCTCAATGAAGTTGTTACTGATGTCATCTTTAGACTAGACATGAGCCTAATCTGCCTGAGTAGCTGCAAATGGTATGGGCACATAAATGGGACATAATGGTTGGAATCCTAACCCCACCTGAAATGGGTTGTGATTAGTTGCGCTATGGATAAATATGTTGTAGTTGTGTTGGACATAGGGTAGGATTTCATCCCATGTGCATGGATTCTTTGAGTTGTACATGCATAGAATGTGTACGATTATACTGTTGATGACCTTTGTTTGGCCATTAGTTTGGGGGTGAAAATTTGTGGACTTAATGAGCTTGGTATCCAGCATCGACCAGAGACTTGAACAAAATTTACTTAGGAACTTGCGGTAGAATATGGCAAGACCTAGAACGTTTTAGAGCACTGTTAGAGTGGTTGGGGTTGGCCAATCTCGAATGACTTATATCTTTGATGGGTCCACATGCACACCCCACTCATCAAATATGTACCCCATATATTGAGCCTAGTTCATAAAAAAATATATTTATCCAAGTTGGCACACAACTTGCGTTGCCGCAGTGTTTGGAGGACTTGTTGAATGTGGTGGGGGTGATCTTGCCAAATCTCACTAAAGATCTGGATGTCATCCAAATACACAACCACAAATGAGTTGGTGAAGGGTCACAAGATGTCATGCATAAGCCTCATGAGGGTTTCGGGAGAATTCATCATCCCAAAAGGCATGACTAGCCATTCGAAAAGGCTCTCCTTGGATGTGAAGGTAGTCTTCCATACATTGGAGGGTTAGATTCAATATTGTTGAAATATTTGGCCCCCTTGAGCTGGTCCAAAAGATCATCAATCCATGGGATCATATACCTATTCTTGACAGTGATCTTGTTCAGCGCCCGATAAGCAATACATAGTCTCTATATCCCTTACTTTTTCTATACCAACACGGTCAATATCCCACAATGTGATGAACTTGGCCGAATGTTCCCTTTCTGCAGCAGCTCCTGAATCTCCCTCTTCATTTCATCGTTCTCCATAATAAAGAGTCGATAGATCGTTCCATTGTGTAGCACCGCGCTCAGGATCAGATCAATGGAATTCTTGACCTGAGAGTGTTGAGGTACCCCTTGCAGGTGAGGTGAATATGTCCCTATACTCCTTCACTACCTTGTCCATATGTTGTTTTCGTGCAGAGGAGCCCTCTCTCCAGGTCGTGTCCACAAATTTCTTCTTCCCCTAAGGGTGAATCATAAGGAGAAAAAATTTCATGGTCTAGGAAATTATCTTACTGCATTTCTTCTCATTGATCAAAGAGATGGTAGTAGGTGGCGCTACCTTCAATATCCTATACAAATTATTTCCCAAAGGAATAATAACAGCGCGAGACCTAGACTCATAAACAACATGTCGCTTCCACAATTATGGTTGGCCTAATAATACATCACAAACTTCAAGAGGAGAAACATCACATAATACCTCATTTTTGAAGGGATTTATTTTTTAGGGGAGGCGACACTGTTGGCTAATGTAGAGATCTCATCCTTGGTGAATCCAACCCTATGGTATACAACTATGGGTGCATTGTGGTCGATAGGCCCAGCTGCTTCACGACCTCTGCTGAAATGAGGTTCTTCTGGCTCTTGTTGTAGACAATGAACTTTAGTTGAGAACCCTTCACCCACATTTGTGAGTGGAAGAGGCGCTTTTTGAAATGACACCCCAAAGAGAGGCTTCTAATTTAATTTTCCCTTAATTAATTAATTGGAAGAGAAATTGTAATTTCATCTCATAACAACCTGTATTAGTTAACTAAGTTAGAATGACTAAGTTCTCTTTGGAAATTCGATTTGAGGGTTAGACATGATGCATGTATATTGAATCCTTGATTTAAGGGGGTCTAGTTGTAGTGATGCATGAGCTATAATTAGTTAACTCAAAAATTGAGTTAAAATAAGTTTAACTACTTCTAACTGAGTGATGAGCTAGTGAGAGGTCCAATGAATTAAATTTGATTTACTTCAAAATGAGTTATAAATGAGTTAACTGATAATTCACTATAAATAGTTGTTGCATGTCAGTTCTGAGGAATACCCAGTGGAGACAGAGGTTAAAGGGAAGATAATTATCATTTTTATAATTAGAAATTATACAGGTCATTTATAGAGTCAGCTGGAGGCCTAGGAAGGATTGTGCAATTATTTCGAAGGATTTTCCTATTTAATAGGGCCTTAATTTCTCGAGGAATGCGTGAGCAAGGCAAGCTAAGCATAGGTAGATAATTGGCTAAGTATTTGTATAATTTTGCCTAGATCAATATGAAACAATTAGCAGAGTGCAGGAGTTCTCTTGTGAGAGAAAGCATTGTATTCTTTCATTATCCTTGAATTTATAGAATATAAAAATTCTGGGGTTTTAGGTGGCGTGATTTCCCTGGATACATATTGTGTTGTGTGATTGGTTGTTTCTTTCTCTTACTTGTTTATGTGATTGTGCGATCGTTTTTTGTTTATGCAATATTGTAGAAGGGATTATGTATCTTGTTTTAGTACATTATAAGATAAGATTGAATCCCATGCTCAGATTTTCTACATGGTATCAGAGCGCCAGAAATCACAATAATAAGAGAAGAACAAAGTTTTTTTTTATCAAGTTTGAATTTGCAAAATTATTCTTCGGTATCCAACGGCATATCAAGATGTATTTCAATGTCTTGTGACTCGAATATGCACTCGAGGGAAATTCGAATTATATTTCATGGAAGGATAGAATGGAAGTAGTGCTTAATGAAAATGAACTAAAGGATTTCTTATATATTGATGTCCCATAGCCCGCAGCAGCATATGCTCAACTTCTTGATGCATGGAAGAAGAATGTTGCGAAAGCTAGAAGGATCTTGTTAGAGGGAGTTCGAGACCATATTTTCTCAAGCCTCCATGGGAAGGAAACTCCATATGTAATGTGGAAGGCCTTGAAAAATCTGTATCAGAATAGTAGCAACCAAATGAATCTAGCACTAAAATACAAGATCAGGGAGATCAAAATGAAAAAGGGTGACACGATCCAGAAATACATGACCAAGTTCACTCAACGTCGAGATGAGCTTGGAAGTGTTGGGGTCATTGTTTCCAAGGATTATTTGGTGAGCCTAGATCTTGTAGGCCTTGCCAAGATATCGAATAGCTACCAGGACTTTGTTAATGGGAGGGATAAGTTTCCATATTGGGAGCGACTATGGTCCGATTTGGCACAAGAAGAAATTTGGCGGAGCACTAGAGATGGATCCTCATCAAAGACTGATGATGATAAAAATTGTGCCTTGGCTGGCAAGACGAAGAAACGAAAAGGGAAGGAATAGCATTCCAAATCTGAGACCAGAAAGGCAGGCAAGAAGCGAGACTTGTCAAAGGTGAAATGTTTCAACTGTCATGAGCATGGAAACTATGCCACAAATTGTCCACAAAAGAAGAACAACAAGAAGGCCTTAAGAGGATCAACAAGTGAAGCATAGGCTTTGCAATTTGAGTTTTACTTCACCCTCATCACATGCATGGTGTTATCGGTGTTGGAATATATATGGTACTTGGATAATGGAGCCTCATTGAACAAGACCAGAAACAAAGAATTCTTCAGCAGCTTGGAGGAGAAGGATATCTAGAGGCACATCGAGATGGGTGAAGACAGGAGGTATAGCGCTACAGGGATTGGTATAGTTACTTTGAAGAGATATTCATGTAAAACCCTCATACTAAAATATCTCATGCATGTACTTGGTTTAAAGAAGAATTTTCCTTTTTTTTTCTATGTTGGAAGATCATGGATATGATGTGATTTTCAGTGAAGGAAAGGTGTTACTTTGTCACACAACCATGGGATAGGTGAAAAATATTAGGCTTAGGGTGAAGAACCTCTACAAACTTGATGTGGATGACTTAGAAGAATTAAGTATTAAATTAGAGAAGGTGGTGAGTCAAGACATCGGTGAGTTATGGAACAGGAGGTTGGGTCATCTTCACCACAATGCTTTAAGGATCATGCAGTATATTTCTTTAGGGCTCCAAAGGATACACTTGCACAGAGAGACACAGGCAAAGGGTGTACCACGGGGAAGTATAAAAAGGCCACCGTTCACGATAAGGAAAGTTGAGCAGTGGAAATCCTTGAGATATTTCACTCATACATGTGTGGACCGTTTTCAATAGCTTCCACAACAAAGTAAATGTATTATGTGATTTTTGTTGATGATTTTTCGAGAAAGTGTTAGAAAGATCAAACATTCTCTAATTTTTGTGAGTTCAAGGCACTTTTTGAGAAATATACAGGGAAGAAGGTGAAGGATATGAGGAGAAAAAATGGTGGATAATACATCTCTAATTAATTCAAGAACTTATCTATCTCAAAATTAATTTGAAGAGAATTTATTGCACCTCATAACCCATAGCATAATGGGGTTGCAGAAAGAAAAAACAAAATTATTGTGGGAGCAGCATGAGCTATGTTTCATGATTAGGGCCTACCATTTTATCTGTGGGAGGAAGCATGAAATAGATTTATATTTGTGTATAACATAAGTCCTCATCAGATATTTGGGATGAGTACACCTAAGGAGGAATTTTCATGTAAGAAACTAGATGTTTCATATTTTAAAATTTTTGGTGCATTTGTCTATTTCCATGTGACCAAATATGTCAGGAAGAAGCTAGAGAAAACCATATTGTTGGGTATATGTGTGGGGTACACTGATACACCTCAAAACTATTGGGTGTACTTGCCAGCACATCAGATGATAGTGGTCAGAAGAGATGTGAAGTTTGATGAAGACAAATCCATGTGATTTTCCCTTGAGAGGGAGCTTGAAGTGCATACATTTGAGGAGCTCTTAGCTCCAAAGGATGAACTTCAGGATTTGGAGTGGCCACAAGAAGAGGAATAGAGAGTGGTATAAGCCACTCATTCAGATCCATCCGCCAAAGATGGAAGGATGCGCTCCAGAGAGGCTAAAAATTTATTGCTAGATGTGAGAGATAATGTGGGAGAACCCACATCACATCAGAAAGAAGGTCCCCAGAGAGGTACACTAGATACATGGCTCTTATGAGCAAAGGTATTAATATAGAACCATCATCTTTTGAGGAAGCAGTGTAGCAACCAATGGGAATTGATGCGATGGTTAAGGATCATGACTCCATTATTGGGAACAGTGCATGGGAATTTGTCCCAAGATCAATGGGGAATTTAGTGGTAGGATCCAGATGGGTCTACAAGTTGAAGCAGGTAGTATATGGGAGTGTGGAGAAACACAAGGCTATATTTGTGGCCAGAGGGTTCTCTCAGGTGGATGGGATTGACTATGATGATATTTTCACACAAATCGCAAGGTACTCATCCATTCGATCCATCATTTTACTCTCAACGCATATGGGATGGCAGATACATCATGTGGATGTAAAGACAAGATTTCTCAATCGATTTATTAAGGAAGAAGGCTACATTGAGCAGCCAGAAGGTTTTGAGACTTTAGACAGGGAGTGGCATGTGTGCATACTCAAAAGAGAACTATATGGGCTGAAGAAAGCACCTCGTACTTGGTACACCATGATTGACATCTATTTCACCAGGTTTGGCTTCACTAAGAGTGAAGTAGATGTGAACCTATATCATATTGTGGTTGATGGAAATATTTTGATTACCTCACTTTATGTTTATGATATAATACTAACAGGTGATGAGCGGCTCATAAAATATTGCAAATATGATATTGCAAGATAATTTGAGATGAAGAACATGGAGCTCTTGCATTATTTCCTTCGATTGGAAATATGGAAAAGATATGGGGAGCTATTTGTATCTCATGGCAAGCATTCCAAGGATATTCTAAGGAAGTTCCACATGGAGGGCAGCAAACCCATGAAGACTTCTCTTGCAAGAAATTGGAGGAAGGAGGATGCTACTTCGGGCGAAGTAGCACTAGTACAAAATGGCTAATTAGTTACTAAAAAATGACTAAAATTTGCATATAAATGACTATTTTTCTGTCGGTGACCAATAGTAGCTAATTTACAGTATCTTATAATGTGACTGACTTTTAGTCACTTTTAGCTTAGTCATTAATTGGTTATCTCAATTTTGTTGTCTAGTAGTATATCTGGTGATTAATTTAGTCATTGATTTGGTCATTGATTTAATCATCGATTTAATCATTGCTTTGGTCATTAATTGTCACAATTAATGATAAAATATAAAACAAAATATATTACTATATGATCACCCAAGAAAAGAAATTAATGACCAAGGAAATATGACCCAAATATTGGTCGTGTTATAAGATACTGTAAATTAGCTACTAATAGTCACATATATGAAAATTTTAATCATCATTTGAAACCAATTAATGACCAAAGAAATATGACTAAAGTTTCGTCGTGTTATAAGATACTATAAATTAACTACTAATAGTCGTATATATGAAAATTTTAGTTGTCATTTGTAATCACAAATTTATCATTTGCAGTAGTAATTTATCTTTTTTTTGTAGTTTCATATTAATTATATAAATGAATAATTTAGTAGTTTATATTCATTTCATTTACTTTCTTTAATAATCATTATAAATGACTAGTTTAATCACATATTTATTTTATTTGTTTTCATCATTAATCAATATAAAATACTAATTTAGTAGTTTTAAATTGATGTTGTGTTTATTATTAATCAACATCAATTAATTTGTATGATTTAAAAAATGTCATACAATGTGAATATTCATCTAATATGAAAACACAAGTTACAAATGTTCATTACAATACTAAACAATATCAAGTGAAACTATAAATAATTTCAACCACATAAATTATGTTATATGAAATGTTAAATTATTACAATGAGTTTCCAACTTAATATTGGTTGGACTGCAATTTACAGATGAAATTATGTTTCATCACTTCAAAACATTATCATTGTTTTGCCAAGGCATTGCAGGTGAATTCACCAACTCTGAAGACTTGACCATCAGTCTATATATGTGTGTATTATGTGGGATATTAGCTCTAAGAGTATCACCATATCATTTCTCCTCAATCAATCTTTGTATTTTTTGCTCCAATATTATTTCTCTCCTCTTTTTTCAATTCCTACTTCCTACTGTCAATACTGAGTTCATTTTCTTAAAACAAAAGAAGATACAATAAAAAGTGTAAGACATGAAAGACAATGAAAACTATAATATAAACTAAATTATACTATAAATATTTTATACGACATATACCTCAACATCAGCAATGTCAAAGCCATTTTTCCCCATACAAGTAAGAAACTCGAACAAATTTTCTTCAGTGGGGTGATAGTGGCCACTATAATGTGGCCAAATGACCTGTATAAATAAAGAAAATAAAAATGTCATCATATATATATAAGAACACCTTAGTAATTTAGCATTCAACCATCAAGGAAAGCTTAGGAATAATCATGTCAACTAAGTTATATGCTAAAAATCTCAAGTTGTAGATAACTTGTGAAAACTAATAATCTGAGGTTGATGTTTAATCCTTGTCATTTTATTCACAAAAACATTTCATTTTATAACGCATTTTGTAACACATGAAGTATATAAACAACATGTGTGTTTATTCCTTTTGATATGTAGCATTCCTCCCAACTCGATAGCTTTTTATATAGCCTGTTGAAAAGCCAGTTCCGGATCCATTTCCCATCGATCTGAATCAGTCAATAGTCCCTGCTAGGGGGTGGCTATAGTATGTGACCTACAGGGACCAAGGTAGCTACCTAGCTCCTGCTCGTGCACCCATATATAACTTTGCCTCTGCTTACTTCGCAACTACTGAGACTGCTTGCTTTGGTTTTGGGTGATCAACAACTTAATATTACTCTTCGAAGAACTATTACTCTCCATTTTGATCTTACTCTCTAAAGCTTCAACGGATTGGTTAGTTCAACTTCTATGCATCATTAGTTAAAGCTATTATAGACCTCATGTGAATAAGTGCATTTCCCAATGGATTATTTTGAAGGAAATAGAGCATTCTCCAATGATTGATTTAGGAAGATAAATAGCTTATTTTGTGCTCAAAACCAGACCTCATTGATTGCATTCCCCAATGAGGAATTTTGATTGAAATAGAGCATTCCGCAATAGGGATTATGCACATAATTTTCAATTAACAACATAAAAGTAAAATTTCTGATAGTCATGAAAATATTTTATCACAAAATAGCTATAAGGATTTGAATCAATATAATGTAATACTAATTTCATCTTCAATATTTGGTTGTTATTTAAATAGAAATGATACCAATTATTTTCAAATTTTTAGTTATAAGAAAGAAAAAAAATCAAAAGAAACATCCAAAATAAAATTAAACAATAAATAGAGGATATCTTGGAATGGAAATGGCAATTATAAAGAAATTTCTTACCTGTAAAACAATGTCGTGTCTGGAAATCCTTAAAAATTTGCTTGCCCAAAATAACCATGAGGTGAAATAATCACAACATTAAAAACTGTAGGAATTCCTACTAGAAACATTTCAAAATTCGATGGCTCAGGTGCCTAAAGGATCTCTAACAACAAATGAATCATATCCAAGACGTGTTATGCATCGTCTCCCCATCCTTTTTCCAATCACATTTCTTGTAACCTACCCACAACAAAGTCAAGTAACGATCAAACAAATACATTGATATTTGTTTTTATCTTTTATATCTATGAAATTTGAATATGATTTGTTTCACCAACATATTAATTAATATTTAAAGCCTTCCTGGCATATGAGAAAGTATCAATCAAGTGGGACATTAGAAAAATCAACCTCAATGAGGTCCTCAAAAAATTTCTACAATATCAATATTTTTCTTGTTGTGATATCTTGGGTAGAAAAAAGAACATATCTGCAAAAGAAAAAAGCATATATTACTTATGTTCAAAATTTGTATATGGTGTATTCTTAAGCAATTTTTTAAGATGTTCCTCCGCCTTTACCAAAGTGAACTGTAGCTTGGTTAAACTATGTATCATTTCATTCAATGTCAATTTTTGCAAGATAAATGTCACACATTATTCTTTCTCATTTTCCAACATGCCACATATGATAAATTTAAATTCACATAAAAACAAGAGAAAATCATTTTCTAACCAAAACAAACAAACAAAGAGTGTCTCTAATAAAAATTCATTATAATATTACCAAATGAAAAGAGAGTGGACCATTTTTTTTGTTTGACTTTGCCTATTTTTTTTTTCAAAGTGCTCAAGTTTCAGGAACCAACAAATGTGAGGGAAGTTGTAAATGTGAAAAAAAAAAAATTTGACCTAATTTGTAGACTTCTTCAACATGATGTGAATGATTCCATTTTTGGATGTGGTAAATCTCATAATAAGAAATGGCCACATTGGATGCAAATATTAAATATAAAAACCTGTGGACATGGCATGTATTCTAATAAATTACATTGCAATGACTACCGCGGGCCTCCACAAATTATAGGTCCTTAGTATTTTAGTCTTGATGATGAAAGAGAGATGGAAACTATAAGTATGGGTGGTCCTATATGCAAGGTGCTCATCATGTTTGAATTTTTTTTATCTAATCTATCTCAACCTAGAATGTTTTGATGCCAAAAAAATCATTATGTGTTTCTGTGGTGATTTAGAAGACAAACTACCAGGAAAATGTTCATGTTGTTTAGTTTCCCCCTTTTTAGGGTCCTTTTCTTCCTGAACCAAGTTACCATTTTGCTGAAATGGACCTTCTCTTCTACGCTTCCTTTGAAATGTAAACCTAGTAACTTTGCAATGTGCTTGTTTCTCAGGAGTCTTCAGATTGGTTTTGGAACCTAGCCCACATTGATATATGTCATCTCACCATGAATGTTTTTTTAGCCTTTTATCACAGAAGGCATGATCGCTAAAATTTCTCGCTCACATTCTTTTCTAGAAAGATCCAATCCATGTGATAACCTTGCTTTATTTCCATCACTTTGAACTATCCCTATCAGAGTTGCACCTCCGTTGTCATTCCTATTATCTGTAGTCTCCAAGTTTACGCCTATATTTTCTTGAGATGAATTCATGGTTGATTTATATAGTGTAGTCTGTACACTTACTCCATCCTTAACAAGAATATTGCTAGAAGCACTGAAATCAACTTCTATATTTCCCCTCTCTTCAACATGCTTATTGGTACCAGTCCACAAATATTTGCATATTTGTTTGCAACTTGTTAGGATATTACGACACATCGGAAATAGTTAAGTATAACTTGGTCTAGTGTAGAGTTAGGTAAAGTGTGTTTCTTTACTATGTACATTTTTAACTTATAATCCGACGGTCACGATATGTAGTGATATGACGGTTCACTCTCTCCTCGGTATTACCAACACTTCATTCGTGGCTTGACACCTGACTAGTCCATGATCTCTATTTAAAGAGCATCGAGGTTCATTTTTCTGGTAACCGTTTATGAGAGAAACATATGTAAATTTTCTTTTTCAAATTAATAAATTACCTGAAGTGGCCACTTTGGCTCAGGTCGTGGACTGTTTCCCTCTTCGAGAGTTTTAACCATGTGATATACTACTGTACTTATTTTTGATCTGCTTGTGAGCACTGACCTTTGGTGTTTTATCTAAGGAACTTACCCTATAAATTCTTGCGTGGTATCAAAGCCATTTTGAGGCCCACATCCATTGTTGATCCAAATATGAAGCCGTTTTGACTGCATGCGACTGTCGTTTCCCAAATCTACTATTTCTGACCACTTTTGGGCTGGGAGAATTTCTCTGTTGTGTCTGGAGCATCTGTTAGTGTAAGGAACCCCCTTATTTTCATGCAAAAAGGTTTTCAATTGCCCGAGTTATGTCATTTGAGATCCAGAGGTATAAAGTATCTTTTTTACAATTATATTTATTAATCATTCTATTTATTTCGGTTCCCTCTATTTATTTCGATTTATAGTTTTTTTTATTTGTCGGATCTATACCCTCTTCTCTGTGTATGTTATTTTCTCTGCGTTGTGTGAGATCTCAGCAAATCAAAAAAAGGAAGACGAGATTTTTTTTTCTATGTATTCTCTTCCCCACATCTTTGTGCGATCTCGGGAAATCAGAAATAGCGAAAAAAAAGGATAGTTGCCAGTAAGGCTAATCGAAAATCTAACGTTCTGTTGTAAGGCTTTTATTGCATTTTTTTGTGCACAGATTTTGTGTTTTTTTGCAGGAAAAATCATGCACATTGAAGAGTAAAAAAAAAAAAAAAACCCTTCGTCCTTTAAAACAATTACAGAATCCTTTTACTAGCTCACTTGGTGTAAAGTTAGTTTATGAGAATAGAGGTCTTGGGTTTAAGTCTCTCTCTCAAGCTTCTTTTTGTAAAAAAAAAAATTGTTAAGTTACTTTTCCTTATAAAGCCCTTTGGCAAGTTGTTGGTTTTAAAAAGAGGGTTTTATTTCAAAAGCACATGTAAAACTAACATTGTAAAAGTGACTCTCACTTATTTATAAAAGTGGGTCAGATAAAGTTTTTTTTAAAGTGATCTTATTGTATTAAGTTTGAAAAGGGAGGGGGTGGGTTTAAAAAGTAGAACTTCATCATCAACTTTCAACCTTTCACATAACTATTCGGCACCTACAACGCATTTGTTTCAAAAAGGCATAACTTCTTCATCCGAAAGTTGTTTGTTGAGCCATTTTTTTTTAAACAACCTATTTTTTCGAGATCTTTCCATTGGAGCAGTTATTTTCAGCCCTTTTTAGCTTTAGTCTTTATTTTTTTATTTTTTAAATAGAAAGTGCATGCCCAATTATTCTTAACAACACTAATTATTTCCAATGGCTATCCTACATGATAGACTTACTTAGAATTAAAGGGCTTTATAGAATAACCTCAGGACAAGAAACTAAACCTATCGATGGAGATAAAGCCACTAAATGGGAAAATAAACAAGGTCAAGCACGAGTGTTGATAGGAATGTCCATTGTTCAAGATCTTCGATTTCATATCTAAGAAATTGACACCCCTGATGCAACTATGAAAAAGCTAAATACTGTTTTTTGCATTCAAAATTAAATCAGGGCCCACCAGATTGAAAATGAGTTGATTACTTTGGACCCCAATAATTTCTCCTCTATTGAATATTTTTTGTCTAAATTCAAGACCCTTAGACTTCTTTTAGAAGGTTGTAAGGTCAAAAAGGAAGATGGTAGCCTTATCTATTCCATTCTTGATAATATTAGACTTGCATACTCTGTATTTGTTTCCACCCTCCATTCCACTAGAGAATCCGTCATTTCTCAAGGAACGGCCTACAAGTCCCCCTATTTTGATTCTTTTTGTGATTCTTTGATAAGAGAACAAGAAAAACTCTTACACCTTGGTCTTATCAATACTGGAAATGCTTCTAAGAAATCCTTAGCAGCCTAACAACAACCATATCAAAAGAATCCCAAGAAGAAGTATCCTAAAAAGTGTGGTCCTAAACCAAACAAGGGTCTTAAGTAATTTCAACCGCAAACTGGAAAATAAACTCACCAAAATGATAAGGAAAATAAAAACAAAGGGAAGAAAACATATAGACATTGCAAATTTTGTAATTGTTATGGCCATGTAGAGTCTAAACGTTTTAAGAAGATGGAAGCCTTGAAAACATCAATGAAGAAGCACCACATCAATTTGGAGAACTCTTCAACTTCATCTTTAGGAATGGCACTTTCTACTTGTGTTTTTCAAGAATCTGGTTATGCAATAAAGGTATCTTCTTCTTCTCATTCTCATGAGTTCCTCATTGATTCTGGAGCTTCTTACCACATGGTCAAAAATAAAGCCATGTTTTCTTCTTTAAATGATTGTAACACCAAACATATTTATGTTGGTGATGATATATCTTTTAGTGTTGTAAGATATGGAACCATTCATATAGATAATGGTCAGTTTAATGATGTACTATGTGTTCCTACCTTTTCATACAACCTTCTATCTATTTATCAAATAACTCATTCAGGTGAAGGGAAAACAGTAGAATTCTCACCTCATGATGTTGTGATCAAGGACCTCAAAGATCCTAGACATATTTTATCTATTGTCATTGCTGATGATTCCATAAGGTTGTATAAGTTTTATAAATTTGGGTCATCATGTATTCCCTCCATTTTTGTTGCTCATAATGATGAAGTGAGAAAACTTTGGCATGAGCGATTTGGTCACATAAACTATCACTCTCTTCAAACTCTATGTAAATAAAATATGGTGACAGGTCTTCCTATGGTATCTTTCCGAGAAGGTGTCTTCTCCAGATGTGTACTCAGAAAACATCATCGGGATATTTTTGACAAACATGCCTCTTGGCACGCTTCAGCCCCTTTCCAGCTTGTGCACAGTGATTTATGTGGTCCACTTCCTGTTGTTTCTTTCTTTGGTTGCAAGTACTTCTTAAATTTCATTGATGATTTTTCTAGACGCACTTTGGTATACTTCTTAAAACTCAAGAGTGAATTTTTTAATATGTTCTTGGCCTTTAAGGCCTTTGTTGAGAAACAATCTAGACACCAAATTCTTAAGTTAAGACCATACAATGGAGGAGAATATGTTAACAACAATTTTATCAAATTTTGCACTAAGAATGGAATTCAATTGCAACATACTGTTCCATATACTCCACAAAAAAATGGTGTAGCTGAAAAGAAGAATCACACCTTAAAAGAAATGGCTAATTGTATGCTTCAATCTAAAGGACTTAGTCTCAATTTTTGGGCAGAAGAAATTAACTGTGAAAATAACATCGTAAATCACACTACTACTAAGGTTTTAAGGAATATAACTCCAGAAGAAGCCTAGAGCTCAATCAAACCGGATGTAAGTCACTTTCATGTTTTTGGAAGTGATGCTTGGGCCCATATTCCAAATGCGAAACATAAAGCCTTAGAACCTAAGAGTGAAAAATGCATTTTTGTTGGATATTCTAAAGATGTCAAAGTATATATACTTATTCAACCAAAATCCAAAAATATAATAATTAGAAGAGATGTAAAATTTGATGAAAATACATCAACCTGCGAGCCTAGTTCAGTGAGTGTCCCATAATACACTTACCAGAAAACGCCTCTTACCAAGAAAATGCCTCTTATCAAGCTTCCTACGAGAAAACGCCTCTTCGGGTGTACTCATGCCAAGTACTCTATGAGGACAATGGTTTTGCACATAAATCGCAGTGTTGCATGCTTCAGCCCACAAGTGTATGGGAAGGCCCTGATCATGCAACATTGCCCGTGCAACACCCACGATCATTCTGTTATTTCGATCCACGACCCCATTCTGTTGTGGGTTATGAGGTGCTATGAGCTCTCTTCGAATTCCTTCTACGCTGAAAAATTATTTGAATTCGCTAGAGATGAATTCACCACCATTATCGCTCCTTAGAGCTTTCACCTACTTCCCCAACTCTTTCTCAACGAGTGCCTTGAACTCACAGAACTTTGAGAATGTCTTGCTCTTCTTCTGCATGAAGAAGATCTAGCACTTATGAGAAAAGTCATCAACAAATATCACATAATACCTGTGCTTTGTTGTCGAAGCTACTAAGAAAGGTCCACACACGTCTGTGTGAATTCTCTCAAGGATGGTCATGGAGCGACTATCCTTCTCATGAAAGGTGGCTTTCAAAAATTTTCCCAAAGTACATCCCTTGCACTGATTTGACTATGCAAGTGTACCCTTGGGAAGCCGGGTAGAAATATGTTGCAAAATTTTCAAAGCACCATGGTGAAGATGGCCCAATATCCTGTGCCACAATTCGCCCTCATCCTGGCTCACCACTCCTTCTGCTTTGCCTGCCATTGTTGTGCAACCATCTACCTATAATTGATAAAGGTTCTTAACTCGAACCCCTATCCTTCGAGTTTCACCAGTTGCTTTACTCCGCAGGAAAGCCTTTCTCTCGCTAAAAACAACATCATAGCCCTTGCCTTCCAACATCACCACAAAGATCAGATTCTTCTTCAATCGTGGAACATGCATGACATCCTTCAAGATGAAAGGTTTTCCAGACTCCCTCTAAAAGGAAATGGTCTCGATACTAGTCACACTGTATCTACCATCATCGCCCATCTCAATGTGCACTCCAAGATCTTTCTCATCCAGATCAGTAAACAAATCTTTATCTCCGATCATATGGAAAGACACACCACTTTCAAGAAACCACAATTATCCCATCACACTTGAAACCAATCATGTGATCAGTGAAAAATCCAGCTCAAACTACAAGGCTAAGGCTTCTCCAGCTACAGATCCAGTAGCCTGCTTATTTTTCTTCTTCTGTGGACAATTAATGGTGTAATGTTCGTGTTGGTGACAGTGAAAGCACTTCACCTTGGACAAGTCCTACTTCTTGCCTTTCGCATCAGATTGAGAAGGATTTTTCTTTCCCTTCCCCTTCCTTGATTTGGAAGCCAAAGTGAAATTTTATTCATCTTCATTCTTCGAAGAAGATCCATCCCTGCTACCCCACCTTATCTCCTCCTGCACAAGATCTGACCAAAGTCGCTCCCATCCCGGCAGTTTCTCCCGACCATTGACAGAGTCCTCGTAGCTATGCCAACTCTTCGGAAGCCCAAGGAGAGCCAAGCTCACCAAGTCTTATTCATCAACAGTAAACCCCACACTTCGCAGCTCATCCCTGCACTGGAAAAAATTCATGAGGTACTTGGGTATGCTATCGCCTTTCTCCATTTTTATTTTCCTGAGTTTGTCTTTAAGCGCCAATTTCCTCTGGTCGCTTCTGCCTTGGAACAAGTCTGTCAAATATTTCCACATAAAGAATGGAATAGCTTTACCATGAAGGCTAGACACTATGTGATCCTTCACACCTTCCAACAAAATCCTTCGACATTTTGTTTTCTTCTTTTCCATGCGTCAAGTGCGGCAACATCGCTAGAAGCAAGTTTTGGAATTTTTGCATCTATGAACTCCTTCAACCCATTATCATCCAGCACCGCCTCCATCCTGTCCTTCCATGCAATATAATTTGATCTGCCCTCAAGGGCATACTCCAATCGCAATCCGTTGAAAGACATTTCAATGAATGCTCAACTTCAACACCAAGAAAAGACTGCAGCAAACTCGAATTCCACCAGCACAAAACTCAACCACTTCAATAATTGCAATCTGCTCCAATGATCAACTGCTCTGATACCATGTAGAAATTATATAACTAATATGTTATATGTCCAAGATTCTCCCACGATCACCTGTGACCTGCTTTCTGTCCCGATGTTACTGTCTAGAAATCTATTCCACCATTTATCATCACATGCGGAAATTAACACAATTGCAATGCACACATTGAAACCATAAAAATTCACACATTAACACAATGTTTTAAAGGGAAAGCCTAAAGCTAAAAACCCCAACTATCTGTATATAATATATGTCATAGAGATCATGTAACAATCCTCATACAAAGCTGATCATATCAAGCTCTCAGTACAATACAATCGCTACACACTAATCGAATGAATCACAGAAAATCCATGCAGCAGATCTCTTGCCTGACCTTTGCCTCTGCGCAAAATCACTGCTAGTAATGGAGAAATGGCTCTGAATGAACTCAAATCCACCTAGCTTGCACTGCGCAATCCTCATTGGCATCTCCACTGAGTGTTGGATGCAATCAATGCATCACTATAGTCACAACTGATAGTCATCTTGCCCTTTCACCTATCTCTCCACTGGTTTCCACTGAAACTGTCCATGCACTGTAGTTAACTGATGTATTCTTCAGTTGATTAATGAGTTAATATTTAGTGAATTAATTATTAATTAATTCACACCACTCTCCCTAGTGTATCAATGGATTAGACACAGGCTAAATAACTCATTTGTGCCTATTTCTCTTAAAAGCTGAACACAACTCACAACTACTTCTGTAACTCCACGAGCTTAAAACATGAGTTCCTAGCGAATTCAGTTAGTCTGATAGCTCCAGTGTGTCAAGTTGACGTAATTCCTTGTTGTCTCCTTTGTGCCACATCTGTGCACTTAACTGGAGTGCTCCAAGAGAATAAGATAATGTTTAGAGTCCAAATATTATTAAGAGCTAATAATATTCGACATATCTATTTTTAGACTGGCAATCTAAAAATAGATTCCGCCCAATATGTCTAAAAATAGAAGTCCATCTATTTTTCCAACTTGACCAAACATCCACAAATAGCATCTTGCAACTCATAGAATATGATCGACATGTCTAAAAATAGACATAGTCTAAAAATAGACTTTGCACCAAAAATAGCCTGCGGGCCCACTTAGTGAAGGCGACTCTTTTCACTAAGCTCATCATCTTGTTGAATCTCAACATATTTGTCTTGTCATTTGAGCTGAAATTTGTCGAACACATTCAGGAAATGATAGTTTAGTGGTATGATAGGTCGATTGGTGATAAATTCAAGTATAATTACCATCTTGTGATCATGGTGTGTTGACGAGTATGAATGAGGCATCATTCAGTTATGAGATGACATTTCATTCAAGGTGCATGTTAGTCATTCTTGTTTCATTTGCCTCCATACAAGTGTCTGAGCTCTGAAGTAGTCAAGCTAAACATGTGGTTGTTCTATACAAAGGTTATCTTCATCCTAATGAAGCGAGGTTGTTCCATATGTTTTGGTAGTATTTCATATATCAGAGAGTGGTGACAGGATTTTTACGAAGCATGGCGAGAGGAAAAGAAAGTTCACAGAGGGGGACATTGCTTAAGATATGAGCCTGAAAATATGAAGGCCATTGTTGAAGACCCAATAGTGATGGAGGCATTCAACAGAGTAGGTTTTCTTCAGTTTTGTGAAAAGCTGCATGGTTGCCACACACAGGTGTCTAAATAATTTGCCTTGTAATTCAATGGAACAACTTCCAAGGTTGGAATGATAAATGTGCCAATTACACCAGAAATTGTTGATACTGTGACAGAAATACCAAGGGGACAGGAAACTTGGTTCAAAGGTTTCAAATTTGATATGGAGCCATGCAAGGAATTCATGAAATATGAGTATGCAAATATGGACCTCAATAATGCAATCCCTAGAGGCTGCATCAAATACATTTATGCAAAGTTGCTACTCAACATCCAGAGATATTTTACATGTGAAGGCAGGTATCATAAGGTCTGTACATATCATTTCAAGCTGCTTCTGCATTTCACAGGTAAAATTTCACTTGATTTTCCCTTTTACCTACATAAGAGTCTTGCTAAAATGGCTGATAAAGTACAAGCCAAATCTGAAGTTTGTGAAACATCTTTATTTCATCATGGTTTTATGAAGTTGTTGATTTTGAATGAGCTTTAGAAGATAGGAAGGGATTGGTCATAATTTTTTTTTATGAATGGTTTTGAGCTGGAAATCATAACCTCGGCTAGAAGCCCTAAAAATAAAGGAACTCCTTCACCACCAGTAGTAGAGTCTAGTCAGCCTGTGGTTGCAAAACCAAAGGAATTTGAAAAACTGAAACCAAAGAAACAAGTTGAGAAAAGGACAGAGCAGACACAAGTGCTTATTTCAAAAACTCCATCACCTGAAAAATAGAGGTCAAAGAGTGTCAAAGAGGCAAAAAAGAAAACGGATGTCAGCAAGTAAGAAATCAAAAGAGTGACAAGAAGCCAAGCAGTGGCATCAAAAGGAAAGATAGTTGTTTCATTTTCAGAAGATATCCCAGTAATTAAGGGAAATTTAGATGACATGCTGCATGCTATTGACATAGAGGAGACACCCATTGTGCAAGATGACTTCATTGGAGTAGATGAACACAAACAGAAAAAGGTTAAGTCTACAAAGAAGCTTGAGTTTGAGGGTGAAAATGCAGCCTTTATCTTTCAAGCAAGGAAGCCTTTAACTAGGCATGCTAAGAAACTCAAGGAATGCAGCAAGGAAGTCCAAGAACCCATTGAAATAGCTAAAGTCCCTGAAGAAGTGGTCGATCTCTCATCACCAACAGTAGAACATGCAGCCAGCAGAGCAATGAAGGGAAAAGAAGAAATGACAGTGTCAACATCTTGAGGAGAAATTGAGGTTAGAAAACCAAGAATTTTCTATGATGAGAAAGATCAGATTCTTCTTCAATCGTGGAACATGCATGACATCCTTCAAGATGAAAGGTTTTCCAGACTCCCTCTAAAAGGAAATGGTCTCGATACTAGTCACACTGTATCTACCATCATCGCCCATCTCAATGTGCACTCCAAGATCTTTCTCATCCAGATCAGTAAACAAATCTTTATCTCCGGTCATATGGAAAGACACACCACTTTCAAGAAACCACAATGATCCCATCACACTTTAAACCAATCATGTGATCAGTGAAAAATCCAGCTCAAACTACAAGGCTAAGGCTTCTCCAGCTGCAGATCCAGTAGCCTGCTTATTTTTCTTCTTCTGTGGACAATTAATGGTGTAATGTCCGTGTTGGTGACAGTGAAAGCACTTCACCTTGGACAAGTCCTACTTCTTGCCTTTCGCATCAGATTGAGAAGGATTTTTCTTTCCCTTCCCCTTCCTTGATTTGGAAGCCAAAGTGAAATTTTATTCATCTTCATTCTTCGAAGAAGATCCATCCTTGCTACCCCACCTTATCTCCTCCTGCACAAGATCTGACCAAAGTCGCTCCCATCCCGGCAGTTTCTCCCGACCATTGACAGAGTCCTCGTAGCTATGCCAACTCTTCGGAAGCCCAAGGAGAGCCAAGCTCACCAAGTCTTATTCATCAACAGTAAACCCCACACTTCGCAGCTCATCCCTGCACTGGAAAAAATTCATGAGGTACTTGGGTATGCTATCGCCTTTCTCCATTTTTATTTTCCTGAGTTTGTCTTTAAGCGCCAATTTCCTCTGGTCGCTTCTGCCTTGGAACAAGTCTATCAAAGATTTCCACATAAAGAATGGAATAGCTTTACCATGAAGGCTGGACACTATGTGATCCTTCACACCTTCCAACAAAATACTTCAACATTTTGTTTTCTTCTTTTCCATGCGTCAAGTGCGGCAGCATCGCTAGAAGCAAGTTTTGGAATTTTTGCATCTATGAACTCCTTCAACCCATTATCATCCAGCACCGCCTCCATCCTGTCCTTCCATGCAATATAATTTGATCTGCCCTCAAGGGCATACTCCAATCGCAATCCGTTGAAAGACATTTCAATGAATGCTCAACTTCAACACCAAGAAAACACTACAGCAAATTCGAATTCCACCAACACAAAACTCAACCGCTTCAATAATTGAAATTGCTATGATCAATATCGCTCTGATACCATGTAGAAATTATATAACTAATATGTTATATATCCAATATTCTCCTGATCACACACTATTTTAACTTCATGCACAATACAGAATCTATTCCACTATTTATCATCACATGCGGAAATTAAATCAATTGCAATGCACATATGAAACCATAAAAATTCACACACATTAACATAGTTGTTTTAAAGGGGAAGCTTGAAGCTGAAAACCCCAGCTATCTGTATATAATATATTTCATAGAGATCATGTAACAATCCTCATACAAAGCTGATCATATCAAGCTCTCAGTACAATACAATCGCTACACACTAATCAGGCCAGATCTAGAAAATCCATGCACCGATCTCTGCCACCTGTTAGCCTGCCTCTACTGTGCAATCCCTGCTAAATAATGGATTTTAATGAACTCAAATCCACCTAGCTTGCACTGCACAATCTTCATGGGCAGCTCTAATGAGTTTTGGATGCAATCAATGCATCACTATAGTCATAACTGATAGTCATCTTGCCCTTTCACCTATCTCTTCACTAGTCTCCACTGAAACTGTCCATGCACTGTAGTTAACTGATGTATTATTTAGTTGATTAATGAGTTAATATTTAGTGAATTAATTAATAATTAATTTACACCACTCTCACTAGTGTATCAATCAGTTAGACTAGATACAACTAGCTCAACTGTGCCTAACTGAGTTAAACTGAACACAACTCCACCAACTACTTCTATAACTCCACCAAACTCTGTCACATGAGTTCTAACTGAATTCCTCCATGCAATAGCTCCAGTAAACCATCAAGAATAGCGTAATTCCTTCTGTCGTCTCCTGTGCCACATCTGTTCACTTAACTGAAGTGCTCCAAGAGAATAAGATAATTTTTAGAGTCCAAATATTATTACGAGCTAATAATATTCGACATATCTATTTTTAGACTAGCAATCTAAAAATAGATTCCGCCCAATATGTCTAAAAATAGAAGTCCATCTATTTTTTCCAACTTGACCAAACATCCACAAATAGCATCCTACAACTCATAGAATATGATTGACATGTCTAAAAATAGACATAGTCTAAAAATATACTTTGCGCCAAAAATAGCCTACGGGCCCACTTAGTGAAGGCGACTCTTTTCACTAAGCTCATCATCTTGTTGAATCTCAACATAACTGTCTTGTCATTTGAGCTGAAATTTGTCAGAACCTGTTGGGAAATGATAGTTTAGTGGTATGATGAGTCAGTTAGTGATGAAATTCAATGTAATTACCCATCTTGTAATCATCATTGTCATGATAGGGTATGAATGAGGCATCATTCAGTTATGACATGACATTTCAAATTCAAAATTTTGCCTAATTTAGTCATTCTTGTTTCATTTGCCTCCATACGAGTGTCTGAGCTCTGAAGTAGCCAAAACAAACCTGTGGTTTTTCCATACAAAGGTTATCTTCATCCTAATCAAGCGAGGTTGTTTCATATACTCAAGCAAGGCTATTTCATATATCCAAGTGAAGCTGACAGGATTTTTCTGAGAAGCATGGCAGAGGAAAAGAAAGTTCACAGAGGGGGACATTGCTTAAGATATGAGCCTGAAAATATGAAGGCCATTGTTGAAGACCCAATAGTGATGGAGGCATTCAACAGAGTAGGTTTTCTTCAGTTTTGTGAAAAGCTGCATGGTTGCCACACACAGGTGTCTAAATAATTTGCCTTGTAATTCAATGGAACAACTTCCAAGGTTGGAATGATAAATGTGCCAATTACACCAGAAATTGTTGATACTGTGACAGAAATACCAAGGGGACAGGAAACTTGGTTCAAAGGTTTCAAATTTGATATGGAGCCATGCAAGGAATTCATGAAATATGAGTATGCAAATATGGACCTCAATAATGCAATCCCTAGAGGCTGCATCAAATACATTTATGCAAAGTTGCTACTCAACATCCAGAGATATTTTACATGTGAAGGCAGGTATCATAAGGTCTGTACATATCATTTCAAGCTGCTTCTGCATTTCACAGGTAAAATTTCACTTGATTTTCCCTTTTACCTACATAAGAGTCTTGCTAAAATGGCTGATAAAGTACAAGCCAAATCTGAAGTTTGTGAAACATCTTTATTTCATCATGGTTTTATGAAGTTGTTGATTTTGAATGAGCTTTAGAAGATAGGAAGGGATTGGTCATAATTTTTTTTTATGAATGGTTTTGAGCTGGAAATCATAACCCCAGCTAGAAGCCCTAAAAATAAAGGAACTCCTTCACCACCAGTAGTAGAGTCTAGTCAGCCCGTGGTTGCAAAACCAAAGGAATTTGAAAAACTGAAACCAAAGAAACAAGTTGAGAAAAGGACAGAGCAGACACAAGTCAAACTGGTTCTAGTTCTGAAACCCCAAGTAGTGCAGAACAATTTTTCACATGGATAGTTCCAGCCATCAAGGAAGATAAATTTGTCAGAGTAATCAATACTCACTTGAGAGATAGTAATAGAAGACTTAGAGATCAAATAAAGGACTTGGAGCAGCAACTGAAATTGACTCAAGATGAGTTAAAGAACAAAGGTACAGAATGACAATCATTAAAAAGTAAAAAACTAAATCAAGTGAAAATTAAGAAGGATCCTCATGAAATATGTGTTTTTCAGTTCATATGAATTTTTGATTTGATGAAACCAGTGTTATTTTGAGTTTTGGCACATTTATCGTTTTCATTTTGAAAAAAATTGGACAAAACTACTCACTCAGCAGTTTCATAGCACAAACAGTGTAAAAAGAGTGAAAAGCACTACGAAACTGTTGTAGTAGATTTTTTCACTCTTTCTCATAAATGTTTGAAGAGAAAAAGAGTGGATTATGACCTGAAATTTCTGGGGAGGATGTAGTAAATGTTATTGAAGATAATCCTGGAGGAAAGAAATCAAAATTTTGGAGAAAAAAGGTTAAAGGAGCTGTGCTACGAAAAGCGCTACCAAACTGTGTTGTTTTTGTAGCACATTTTATTTCATCTCATTTTGAATAGTTTGATGATGGTTTTGGACAGCTTGGACTTAGGGAGGATTTTGGGCAGGTGTTATTTCAGTTTCTAACAGCAAATAACCTCGAAGTGATGAGTTCATGATGGTCAGAGTGTCTCAAGGATACAAAGGATCCTATGCCTAGAAAACAGGGGACAGTTTCCTAGTTTAATGGAGATCAACATTATGGTCATAAAGTTTTGAAGCATATCATCTGGATTCTACCATATGTGAATACAATTGGAAAATAATGTAATTTAGTTTGGATAATGTTGTTATGAGTAGAGATAAGGAGTTTGAATCCTATTTGTAATAGGATTGTTTATTAGATTAGCAGCTGACTTTTTGTAATAAATACCATGTCATATGGTTAGGCAAGGTGTCAAGAGTCAAGAGTTCAATCTATCTAGTTGTAGATAAGGTTATCTTATTTTGTAAATGATCTATAAAATATCAAGAAGTCGAATATGCAGGGGTTGAAATTTTTTTAGCAAAAGACTGTGCTTATTGTAATTGACTGGTTTTCAGCTAATATGAAGATTTCTACTTAGCCAACTTGAGATTCAGAAGGAGTTCTAGTGTGTTCTTGTTCCAATTGCATCTTTTATTATCCTATTGGAGTGGTGTTTTTCTATGTTACTCAGAATTCATATTTGATGCTACGACTGCCTATATAGATAAACTAACTGTGTTTTTTACAGTTTCACATGTGTATCTCTTGACTAAAACTCTGATATGCCTTAACTTCCATGTTAAGTAGATTTATTGGTTTACTGAAACTATTTTGACTCCATAAGCCCAATGTGTACTTGCTGATGTGATTTTCAACCTACATTTATCATCTATCTAATTATTCCCACATAGAGTTAGCCATCTATATTTTTATCAAAAATCGTTAACCCTTTGAGAGAGCCCTCTCAGGTTGAGGAGGCTAAGCCTCAATCGAAAGATTGGTTTGAAATAGTTACATGAGATTGATTTGATTAGCAGCCTATTAGGTCCAATTTTGTGATAACATGTTATACCACCATTCAGTGAGAGGTAACCACTTGACCCATTGTGTTTGTTTATCAGATACAAAACAACGAAGATATCCTTCCAAAAAATTATTCACTATCTCAGTTTGACCATCAGATTGAGGATGATAAGATGAGCTATGAGCTAACTAAGTACCCAAACAAGAAAACAACTCCCTCCAAAAATTTCCAGTAAAAATGGGATCTCTATCACTCAAAATAACCTTTGGGTTTCCATGTAGCTTTCGAATTGTGTCCATAAATGTAGTAGCAACTGTACTTGCTTTAAATGGATGAGATAATGCACAAAAGTGTGCATACTTGGTAATTCTATCAACTACCGCCATGATGACACTCTTTCCTTGCTTTTTTAGAGGTGCTACTATTATCCCATAATTCTTAACAAACTTGCGATAATACCCTACTAACTCGAAAAATCCTCACAACTGCTTTATGGTTGTGGGGACTTTCCATTCCTTAATGGCTTTAATTTTGTTAGGGTCTACCTTAACACCCTCGTGAGATACAATATGACCCAAATATTCCACCTCTTATACTCCAAAGAAACATTTGGATGTTTTTGCATATAATTGTTTCTCCTGCAATAGTTTGAGCACCCTGTCAACATGTTGAACATGATCCTTCCAAGACCTGTTGTAGATTAGTATATCATCAAAAAATACTAGCACAAAATTTCTAAGGAAGGGTTTGAAAATGGAATTCATCAACCCTTGAAATGTATAAGGTGCATTGGTAAGGCCAAAAGGCATGACCAAAAATTCATAATGACCCTCATGAGTTCGAAATATATTCAGTCTTCATTCTAATTTGATGATATCCTGAGCGAAGATCCAACTTGGTAAAATAAATTGCTCCATGTAATTCATCCAATAATTCATCAATAATAGGAATGGGAAATTTACCTTTAATGGTGAGCTTATTTAGCTCCCTATAATCCGGACACATGCGCCATGATACATCCTTATTATGAACCAATACTACTGGAGCAGAGAAAGAACTTTGACTAGGTTGAATTATACCAGCCTCTAACATTTCTGCAATCATACGTTCAATTTCACTCTTTTGGACATAGGGATACCTATAAGGCCTGATGGTTGGAGGAACACTTCCTTGAATCAAATGAATAACATGATCATGATTACGAATAGGTGGGAGTCCTTTGGGAGTTTCAAACTCCTTGGAATGATTGTCCAAGACTTTCTGGAGATCTACAAAAATAGATGATTTTGATGTTGGAACTTCTAGTGAGCATAATTGTGCAATTATGCCTTGTTATTATTTCTTCAGAAGCTTTGCCATGACATTAGAACTTATTATCTTTTATGGCTTCCCTGCGATACCCTGTAATTCGACTTCCTTTCTTTCTGAAAATAATTTCAAGAAAAGTTATTGAAAATTAAAAGCTACCATCCCAAAATATTGTAACCATTGTACTCCTAGTACAACATCAACACCTCCCATAGGAATGGAAAGCATTGGAATATTCAATACATATTCCCCCATGGTTAGCTTGATATTATGGAATTTTACAGAGCAATTTATAGTTCCTACATTTGCAACCATCACTTGACATTATGGTGCTGGGTATAGGAAACAATTCAATTTCTTGGCTACTTACAATGAATAAAATTATGGGTACTACCTGAATCAATCAACACTATTACCTTTTTCTTCTTGATATGTCCTTCTATCTAGAGAGTTTGCAGAGTGGTAATTCCTGCCAATGCATTACATGATATGGTTGGACTCATTTCTTCCTCTTCTAGGGTTATTTCGTAGTGTATATCCTCTTCTTTTGAAGATTCTTGTTCATTTTATTCTTCCTCTTCACAATCTATGTAAAATAATTTCTTCTCAGTACACTTATGACCTTTAGTGTATTTGCTATCACAACTGTAGCAAAGCCATTTTTCTCTTCTTTCTTCCAATTTTTGTGGTGTCAACCTTGTAGGTTGTGGAATTATAGGAGTAACAACACTTCCATATTTATATATGTGAATGGTATGCTTCTTTGTTGCCATAATTTTACATTCTATTTTCCTTGCCAACCTGAATGCCTTTTCCAATGAATCAGGTTCCCAAACTCGAACTTCATGTTGGATGTTATCCTTTAAAGTCCCTATGAAGACATCAATCCTGTGTTCCTCTGGAATATTAGTTACCCTTATATTCAATTTTTGGAAGTCCTCAATGTGCTCTGCCACTAAACCCTTTTGTTTGAGATTGATCAATTGGCTAAAGAATGTATTGCTTTTTGTATCCTCATAATGTGCTATCATTTCCTCCGTAAAAATTGACCAAGTGACAATTTTTTTACGGGAGAAAAGCCATCGATACCATACAAATGTATTTTGTTCTAAATTTAAAGTTGCAATGCATACATTTTGTGTGTTTTGCACATTATTGAGATCAAAATATTGCTCCATCTGTAGTATCCATGTTACGAGATCCTTGCCATCAAACTTCCTCATATCCATCTTTGAAATATGATAGTTCTTCCATCCAAAATTATATTTTATGAAATCAAGATTAACATTTATTTTTTTCTCATCATGAGTTTCCTCTACTATCTTTTCGCCATTAGGAAACATTTCTTGTATCAACTTTTCCAAACCTTCGATGTATACTTTTATATCATTCTTCATGTTTTCCATTTTTTCATTGATCTTAGCTTCCATGTGACCTATCTTAGCTTCCATTTCAACTTCCATGCCTTTCCTCAAACCATCCATCTTGTTTTCCACGTCTTTCTTCAAAACTTCCATTTCATTTTTTGTTGCTCTTTGCGATAGGTGCACTTGATCTTGTAATTTTGACATCTCATGTTGCATTTCTTCATCTTCATGAGTCATAGTAGAGCCTTCTGAAGGCTTAATGGGTGTTGAATTCTTTTTAGGGGGAATTTTAGAACCCAATACTAATATCTATTCTTCAATATTCCCTTGGAATAAATTCAAACTAATTTTTTTCAATTGAGAATTATGTAATTCGAAAAAAAATACACACCTTTTTCTTGATTTTGAGGAGCTCGGTATTGAAACTAAATTATCTCTGTGATTTCAGATCTTCAATATCTGAAATTTGGCCCTGAGTTAGCCCTCTAAATCCTCTTTCGAATTCCACAGGTCTGACTTGATTTGGACTCTTCAAGGAAAATTTATTTCCAATCTCCCACAATGACCTAATTATAGACTAGTTCAGTAGAGCGAACTTGTACGACTTGCCACGTGTCACTGTTTCCTCATTCAACTCTAAAATTTATAGAAAGGAAACTACAGTGCATGTACTTGCATCCAATTTTTACAAAATATCAATCGGATGCTCAGAGAGAGAGTTATGAAGTTTTTCCCATGGTCACCTCTTTGAGATGAAATTCAGGAGCCTGAAAAAACTTAAATTCCACAGATCATATCTCCAAAAATATTGTGAACCAAGATCTAAAATTTTTACAAGTGGTTCTTCCAGATTTTGGCTTTTCTTTGTGAATATTTAAGCTTCTAAACCTCGTAGAAAAATATTTATAGAGAAAATTCCGCGATGACCTGTTTAGGTTAAATTCAGGAGCCTGAAAAATTCCCTAACGTCCATAGCTCATATCTCTGAAAATATTGCAAACCAAGATCTGAAATTTTGCAGAAATTTTCCTCAAGATTTCATCTTCATACTCTAAAAATTTCAGCTTCTAAACCTTCGTAGAAAAAAAATTATACTGAAAATTCTATGATGACCTGTTTGGAGTAGCAAAACCCTAGAATCCAAAGCTCTGATACCAAATGTTATGAAACCAGCTCCAAAAATAGGAGAAAAGAGAGATCAATGCCTTATAAATCAGCCACTTTGAGGGGGAAACCTCCAATACATTACATAAATGAACAATTCTTGGATGCTACAAATGACCAAAACCTCCTTCTATATATAGGAGTCCATGGGCCCACAATATAATCCTAGCCGACCTAACAATAACAATGTAAGGGCACAATAATAACAATATTGGGGTTATAGGGGTACAACAGTATCAATAAGGGGCTACACTAATAAAAATAAGGGACTAAACTAGTAATATAGGGACCTAACATAAACCATGTGAATTATAGCCTCAAAAATAAGTTTGAAATGGCAGACTTAGGACACTTACATTATTTCCTTGGTCTTCAACTCTTGCAATCCAAAGAACGTATTACCCTTTCTCAGTCCAAGTATGCATGTGATCTTCTACACCACTTTCACATGAAATACTGTAAGCCATCCCCTTCTCCCTTTTAGTCTAGAGTCAATATTTCAATCACTTGTACTACCCCTGAATTTGATGCTACCTTATATCGTCAACATGTTGGTAAACTTCTGTATCTAACCCATACTCGTCCTGACCTTTCCTTTTCCTTTGGTCTTGTTGCTCGGTTTATGCACCAACTTCATGAAAGTCACTAGAAAGAATCTAAAAGAATACTTCGATATATTTGAGGTACAGTTTAGTTCGGGATTCATTACAGAGCAAGAGCATCTCCATTGTTGATTGGTTTCACTGATTCTGATTGGGCTGGTGACCCTGATGATCGAAATTCTACTGCAGGATAGTTATTCACTCTTGGTTCATGACCTATTACTTGGTATTGTAAGAAACAAAGTGCCATCTCTCTTTCTTCGGCAGAAGTAGAG
This sequence comes from Pinus albicaulis, assembly GCA_034641835.2. Taxonomy (NCBI): domain Eukaryota; kingdom Viridiplantae; phylum Streptophyta; class Pinopsida; order Pinales; family Pinaceae; genus Pinus; species Pinus albicaulis. Next base: position 39,901,662 of record CM076570.1, on the reverse strand, counting down.
TATCACGGTGCAGTTGAAGCCAGCAAGGAAGCCTTGTGGCTTTGTTAGATCCTAGCCAAATTTGGTCTTCATCAGTAGCATCCAACTACCCTTTGGTGTGATAATCAAAGTGTCATTTAGCTATGCAAAGATCCAGTTCAGCATCAATGTATGAAACGTATTGAGCTTCACATACACTTCATCAGAAAGCTCATTCATGATCGTGTTCTTGAAGTACAGTATTGTTCAACCAATTATCAAGTTCTCGATATCTTTACAAAGGCTCTCATAGAAGCGAAGTTTACCAAAATTCGATCTATGCTTGGATTTCAGGAAATTTATCATGAAGGGGGGATAGGCTCTAATTCCTCCTTCCTTCTCCTATTGTGTCACCTTTGTAAATCCTTCAATCCTATCCCAAGTTTTTCTTAAGGGGGCATGTTAGGATATTTTGACACATAGAAAATAGTCTCCTTTTGTGTCACCTTTGTAAATCCTTCAATCCTATCCCAAGTTTTTCTTAATGGAATATGTTAGGATATTTCGACACATAGGAAATAGTTAAGTATAACTTGTTCTGGTGTATAGTTAGGTAAAATGTGTTTCTTTACTATGTACATTTGTAACTTATAATCCAACAGTCACGATATGTAGTGTTCCAACGGTTCACTCTCTCCTCGGTATTACCGACACTCAATCCGTGGCTTAACACCTGATTGGTCCATGATCTCTATTTAAAGAGCATGGAGGTAATTTTTTTGGTAATCGTTTATGAGAGAAATATATGTAAATTTTCCTTTTTATATTAATAAATTTCCTGAAGTGGCCGCGTTGGCTCAGGCCCTAATCTCTTTCCCTATTTGAGGGTTTTAACCATGTGATATACTGGTGTACTGATTTTTGATCTGTTTGTGAGTGGTGACCATTGGTGTTTGATCTTAGGAACTTACCTCGTAAATTCATGCCTAGAATCCCCCTAGTAGAAGATTCATCTCCACCAAAAGTGTGAGAAGATTTAGCTTCCCGCACACTTGCTTCTCCATCTTGTGGAATAAATGCGATAATATATGCATCTAGACAAGAAACACAATCTTTTTTATTTTCATCATTTCTAACTGCAATTGTACCTGTATCAGTCGTAGATAATTTTCTCTCAAAACCTAGGGAGGCATTAGACTATGAAGTTGGAGATTCTTTTCCATCCAAATGGATTGAACCTCCATCAAGTGTACAACTTTTCCCTGTAGAGGTTACAAATATTTTGCTTTGAAAAAAAAAACACCCAGAATTTTCTTTTTGCACAAAATTCATATCTTCAAAATCAACATTTACATTGGTATTTTCAAACTTCGCACAAGGATATGCCATTGCAATAGAAACATGTTGTCCCCTTGCATGTGTACAGTTATCTTGTGTTAAACTTGCAGAAGTAGCTACAAGTATATCTGTTTGGCCTTTAAAACAGAGAGTGCTTGCCATATGCCTTTCCTCAACTGATGGCGACCTTAAACCATTCTCAGTAGACATGCATTCATTGTTCTCATTTCCTTATGATAAAGGAAACATATCTGCAGTTGATTCATTACTTGGTAGAATCTTATTAAGAAGGGATTTGTTAATCCCAGTGTATTTATCTTGTGCAGAAGGGGGGGGGGGGGGGATGAGATAAACCACCTTTTCAATAGTTGTTTTTATGCTAAGGCCATTTGGCAAGGGATGATGTAACTCCTTAAAATTCATCAAAAGGTGGTTGTGTGACTTCACTATACAACTGCATAATTTAAAGTAGGGATAAAAGATAAATCATTTATGACTCTTCTTAATTTATATATATATTATGGATCATGTGGAGGATTTTGAATGCCATTATATTTGATAATCGTGATATATAGGTTAAGGAGGACATCATTAAATGTGTGGGACATTTCAACGAAACTAGACCTCTTCCACCACAAAAAGGGTACAGATTCTTCAAATAGGTAGAGGTATGTAAGTATTTCCCAATTGGTTTTTTAAATGGGGCTAGAGCTAGAACTACATGCATATGTGGAGCAGGGATTTACACAAATCCATCAAAATTTCATTATTTCCAGTGGGAAGCAGGCAGGGGGACTAATAGTAGAGTCGAAATCATCACTTTGTGGGGAGTCTTGATTGCGGAAAAAATGGTTGGGCATTGAAAATATACAATTTTTTGGAGATGCTAAAGGAATCATCGAATGGGTAAAGGGAAACTATTTGTTCAATCCCCCCATTTTAAAAAAATCAATTGCTAGAAATAAAATATTAGTAAGAGAATTTTAGAGTGTTAACTTTGACCATTTATTCAGAGACCAGAATTGGAGCGTTGATTTTCTTTCTAAGAGAGGTATCAGCAAACAGACAGGTAATTTTATTTTCTCATATTTTTACAACAGGGCCTTGATAAATGCAGTTTCTATCAACTATTCTTGATGATTTGGAACAATAACACAGTCAATGTTCTGAGGATCACATAATATAGAGGATTTTTTTTATGGTTCAAAACAAATTATGTTTGCGTAAAATTGATGGAAGTTCCTTTTTGTTTGCCAATATTTATATGGCATACATTTTATAAGCTACAAGAAATAACAGAGACATATGTACATGAACTTAGTTTTTAATTTGTGAATCATTGAATTTTTTTTTTGTGCAAAGACATATTTTGTACAAGAATGAGGCTGCTTTAAGTTCTAGCCTATAGAATTTCAATTTGATGTTGCTTTGAGAAGATTTTCTAACTTTTAATATGAAGCATAAAAATCTAAGATGTATGTACTACTTTTATTAAATATGATTAGTTTTTTTTCTACTGGAACAAAAAATACTTTTGGGTTAAAGAGGGCTGGAAGCAAGGGTGTCTCTCAAGTTTGTGTTTGATGACTAGGGCATAGAGAAAGGCTTGGTCAAGGATGTTACTCCACATTGGTTTCTTTGTGAAGCACATGATGACAAGGGGGAATACTAAAAGACCCATATATCGGATCAGATGCAATGCAATTATGCAACTAGGAATCACTTCATTAGCCTGTACCTTGTTCAGAGTATCCGCCCGCCAGAATGAACCGGTTCCAAATAAGTATTGTGGTTTGTAGATAAATAGAAACGACGTTAGGTAGGTTCTTTGGGGGGGTAATCTGTGTCATGTGTTAGGTTTTTGCCACACGAATATGAGTCAAAATATAAGCCTATAGTAAATTTGATAGATTTGGCTCTCTTGATATATAAGAAGGAAATGAATGGTAAGAGAGATTAAAAATATAAAACTTCATAAAATTAATGGTTTTAATTTTAAAAACCCACATAATATTTTAAATGATCGCTTATGTCCATAAAAATGAAAAATATCAACAGTTCAATTACGACCTATTTTTCAACTTCAATTTAGCTTCACAATGAAAATAATAAACATAGTAGAACCAAAAATTCCAATGAGCTTCTATAGGACTAGATCATTCACCCAAGGTAATATTTGGGTTCCCATGTGTTTTAAATTCTAAATTTCTCATTCATCATGGCATCAAAGCAACACATCCAACAAAAGTATCTACACGATAGAAGGAGTATGTTCTATACCTAGAAAGGTCTGAATTGGTCTGCAATCTACATTATTGAAGGAAATAACTGGAAAAAAAATGTTATTTGTGCATTTCGCCACTTTATCTTTGAAAATGAGGACTCCTTGTAGAGGTTCTTCCCATTCATCTTTGATATCTTGGATCCACCGTTTGAAGAGAGTCCATAAACTCCAATCTGGTTTATCTCTACGGAACATACAATTTTCAAGCTTAAATACATTATTTGTCAACTCTTTCGTCTTTTCCAAGATAATGGTCTCCGTAAAATTTCCCCATTGGGAATTTGGTTAAAATCATGATTCAATCTGAATGAATTCTATTGTCAAGCTGCACCAGACACCATTTCAACATCAATAAACATTTAAGGTTGAGAGAATAGAGAGAAATTTTTGATCAGCTGAAAATTAAAAGCTCTTCTGAAACACGATGGAACCAATGCAATATGAGCCCTCAGTTTCTTTCAGCCACAGATAATGGATAAACAACCTGTCGAATAAACAACCCGTCGGAGTATAATGGATGACGTCGATGGATTATTTTTTCCAAACACAGTGCTTCATCTATGAACATTTTCTCATTTATAATCAGATGAATAGCGTTCACCATCATGATATTAAAGGTTCTTCATTTGTGAATTCACGAAGAAATTAAAAGTGAAAAATACATATAACTTCTTAAAAAGATTCTACTTTCAGCTGTCAGGACTGATTCCTCATAGAAATGTTCAGAATCCTTTACTAAGCAGTTGAAGCCGAAGCAATAGGCATCATCATGATCAAAAATTCATTGAAGATCATGTACCCATCATCGTTGGAATCAATGCCCGCTATCACAATCTTCCAGAGAATAATGATTTCCCAATTTGTGGAAAACCCTGAGAAGTTCATCAGGGGAGATGAGTCCATTTCCATCGAAGTAAAAGATACCGAAGGCACTTTTCATGTCTTGGAGGCGGCATGGGTCATTGATACCGAAATTATATAGCTCCGTGAATTCTGAGAAATCGATGAAACTGTTACTGTCAGAATTGGCCATGCTTACCGTAAGTCAGAGTTTGTCGTTGGAGGCAGGGCAGCCAAGGAATCCCATAATGATGTCAAGCTCCGACCATGAGATCTTATCATCGCCATTGGTGTCAAATTTTTGGAACACTGCGTGCAGATCATCTATGATGCTTGGTAGGAAATTGGGAGAGCGAGAGGGAGAGGACATGTCCTTGTAGCTGTCGCTTTCCTTGAATTTCAGAGATGTCGAAGTCTTCCGTTTCCTCAAAGAACACATTGATTCATTTTTCGACCGCCTACTGCTGTCGGTGGTGTATTTTTTTGAATGACGCTGAAAACTTCACCATGAACTAGAAAATTTGGGTGTTGTGAGCTCAGAAAATTATTGAAAATAATGGTGTGGTCATAGATAAATGGTCATTTTGAAGAAAAAAAAATGAGAGTGAAAATAATGGTGTGGTCATAGATACACAGTCATTTTGAAACAAAATGAGGGGGCTTACTAATAGCATAGAGGATTCGTGATAGCCAAAATAAAAATTATAGGGATTTGCAATTTTAGTGTTGTCTTGCAGAAAAATACCTTTTGTGAACTAGTTTTTACCGTGATTGGACGTCGTGCATGAAGATAACTGGGGGCTCTAGGGGCTTGGTGATTAGTATTTAAACATTACACTTCTACTTCTTTCTGGTCCCAGAAAAATAACTTCCCCTTCTTCTGGCAAGTCTCAGTTTTCTAAATGGGTAGGAATCTCACCAAGGCTTGGAAGAAACAAGGAACAATGATGAGTATCATTCCAAGGGGTTTCATCAAGCGACATGACTTCAACGATGCTCTTGTCAGTCAAAAACGTATCGTTCAAAGGATCATCATAATCCAAAGAAACAAGCCAAGGGGATTGTGAATATGAGCCCAGGATCGTATTAAAATGATCATAGGTTTCAGACGTAGCCACAGAAGCCAAAAAAATAATTGATATGCTTGTTCAACAGGGTTAAGCAACATGATGTCGCCAAAATGGTCAATTTAATCAAGGTTGGGTATGGTCCAAGGATCATTCCTAGATGATATCATGTTAACTGAGGAAACAATAGAAGGAGGAAGGGAAAAAGTTCCCATTAGAGAGGAGTCTTTAAAAGGAACTGCTCCAACACTTTCATAATGGATACTATATTTCCCAGCATACGAAATAGTACCAATTGAATAATTAGATGAAAAGAAGGCAAGCATGTATAGTATGACAATATTTCCTTGATGAGGAAAGTGGGGCACATCAAATAGAGTAGAAAACACACAAACCATTACAAGGGTCCAACTACGACCAAGTATAATATTATAATTGGTATTTGTGTTAACAACCTCTACCTCCATATTGATGGTTTTACCGTCCAACTGGATAGGTAAGGCGTTGAGAATACCATATGGATGGAAACCTTTGCCATCGAAATCTTATAAGGTATTCGAGGACTAGTTGAGAGGAGGAGAACCAGGGGATTTACAACATGAAATGGACATGATACATGTGGAGGCCCCTTCATCGACAACAGTCCTATGAATTTTCTTTCCCATTACGACAACTTGAATGAGAAAATAAAGTTGAGGCAGTAGACGAGGAAAATGTTTTTCAAGATCAAAAGTGATTAAGTTGGAATACATGGGATCAATTCCTCCTATGGTGGATATAAAATTCTTCATTTGTTATCGGAACATTTGAAAGACTTCCAAAGCCGTCATCGCCAAAGGTGCTTGAGCCAAATCCTTACAATATTGAATTTTTGAGCATCTCGGGAATTTGGATTATAATATGCTTTCCTAAGAACACCTTTAAATGGTGGTCAGATTATGGAATCATTGCTATGTATCTCGATATGGAGAGGATCAAAATTTGGTGGATTGGAGGAAGAAGGTATATCAGTGGCATCTTTCTCCACCACGATTTTCTGAGGAGTTAGATAATCCTTTGACCTATTGGCCATGAAAATGGGTTCCGAGTCACTCATGAATACTTGGGAACTTCCAAAGGTTTGACCTTGAGTTTGGTATACCATTTTCTTCTACTTAGATGGGAAAGGTTCTTTAAGCATAGTCGGCATCCCTGAGGGGCTTTTCAGAAGGTGACTTACTTCAGCATGGTAGGGGAAATCCTTGATGTAATTATGTTCATCACATATAAGGCAAGGGTATTTATTCTTGTGCTTTGAAGAATCATTAGCTGACAGGGCTTCATGGAATCCTGTTTAGGGGTATATTTCTCATATTTTCCTTTACTCTTCTTTTTACCTTTCTAGGATTTTTCTGCTGTGGTAAACTGAACAACATTCACTTCTGAGGTTTTACCATGATTCGTAGAATTGTTTTCATTTGTAGGGGTTGCAATAACCAGAGTAGATTTAGGTTTTGTGGAAGTAGTTGGAGCACTACTAGACTACTGAGAAACAAATCCAATAACACCATCAATAGGTGTTGAATCAGAAATCCTAGAAGACTTGGGACCAGTAGAATATTGCAGGGTGCCGAGTAGCAATTCATATAACGTGCCATATTGTGAATAGACAAGATCCAAATACTGAGCACGAATTATGGCTTGTTATTCTGTCACATAGCCACCCATGGGTATGCCTTTATTGATAGGAGGGATGAATGATTTGGTAAACCATTCAGTCAACAATTGATCTAGAATGTCAAATTTGATGAGATGACGTCGATGTCTCCATTTTGCATATGATCAGAGATGTGGGTGGAGGTCATCTGTTGAAAACATGTTAAGTGATGGGTTCCAATATCATATCAGACAGGAAGTTGAAAACGAGTAAGGAAATCCATGGCCAAGGAATTAAAAACTTGGAAAGTACCTCGAGGTAACTCGATGTACCATTTAGCAGCAGTTCTTGTCAACATGCGCTAGAAAAGACACAATGGAACTTAATCGTCGATCCAAGAGTTACAAGAACACGAAAGGTGGTAAGTCCTAACATGCACTTGGGGGTATTCTCCAGAAATTTCTCAAACTTGGGAGAGTCGCTAGGTATTTTTTGGTATTGGGGGACAATACAGTGAATTTAATATTGGGTCATTTGTGAGCCTTGACATATTCGACAATTCCAACGTTGCTAAAAATGGAAATCGATGATTAAACAGGGTATAAGGTATTTGGTATGAACCAAATTGGGTATTCCAACCTTTTTTAAATTGGTTCTTCTCCCACTAGCATTTATTTTGACCAAATTTTCCATATTGTTGTTGGAAGGGTGTTTGCTGATAAGGTATTTTCTACGGCCATTGTTGTTGGTAAGGTCCTTGTTGCAGTCCTTGTTGTGAGTAAGGTCATGCTGCAACTATTGAAAAGGTCCTTGTTGCAATTGGGAGTAAGGTCCTTGCTACAGCTTATAGTAGGGTCCTTGCTAGGGTCGCTGGTAAGGGGTGCCAATTCTAAGAGGATAGGTTCCAGTTTCACCCAACGAAGGATTAGGACCATATGAATTTGAGGAACAGCCCGAGGATTGGTAGAATCACCTGAAAATGGGATTTGAGGTTGTTGAAAATATATTTGTTGATAAGAAAGGTGGGTCGAGGACACTTAAGGACCTTGGAAAGGTGGCCCCATAGCAAAACTCGACACAAATGAAACTAATGTTCTAGCCGGATTAGGGTTAGCAATAGTGGGATGAGTTTCCCCTAATGTGGGTCCATAGTTCATGTAACTCCCACCAGAAACATGAGGTACATAGGGTATATGTGATTCCCCCCCCCCCCTGACGATGGCATAAATTAACTTCTGTATTTCCCACTTAAAGGAGGAATCGGGCTACCATGGATATGGTCAAAGGAGTAGAAGGCCCAAGAATGACATTTCTATGACCTACAGTTATGGTAGGTTGGAAAGAAGGTTGTGTAGGTGTACCTACATTTGAAAAAAATGAGCTAGACGTGGGAGTGACACCAGATGACCAAATAGGATTGTGACAAAGTGAAGTCCCACCAGAAGTGCCTAAGACAATATCACCAATATAAGTGTAACCCGGTAGAACCGAAGTTGCACTATGACCAGACAGTGCAGTTGAACCTCTTCCCAAATCGTGGGAAACATAAGGAAATTTTTCCAAAGGGAAGAGTATTTCAAGATCAACTTCTGGAGTATCAATTGCAGACGTATCCAGAGGATTACTCTTGGGTGTGTTTTCAAATGGATTTTCATCACCATTTATTTCCATGTATGGCAGAAACAATGCTCAAACAGGAATTCGAGATGCACCAATAGGAGAAGAGACCAATATAACATTGGGAGTATCAAAAATATTGTACCAGTGCGGGGGTGAAAAATAGACAAGATCAAGTTCTGGATCAAAGAGAGGATTTTCAAGAAAAAGTAAGAAACCCAAAGTAGGCTCAGAAGTATCTAGAGGAGAGACCTGGGACGAAGTAAAAGAATCTAGAGGAGGTGGTTGGGACACAAGGGTTTGTATACTTATTAAAATACCAAGTTAAACACCTTGGTTTTGAAGAGGTTCAAATACAATATCTGGAATCTTGCTTTGGACTCTTTGAGGTGACCCGTCAACTTTAGAAAGTGAAGGGGAGGTGGAAGGTGAACTTTGCGTGTGGCATGACTGAGGACTCGGTGGTTCTACCATGATGTATTTTTCACAAAATCAAATGAGTGTTGGTGTTTGGGCTTAAATCAAATTTGCAATTAACCAATCATTATGAGGCAAAAGGAGTTATGCATGGGTGAGATGTTATTTTGTGGGAAATAAATTTTATATTTTAACAACAAGGAAATCAAAAAAAGGGTAAGCTAGGAAAAAAGGATTACCAAGTATCCATGAAATGCAGAATATCTTCTAGAAAACCAAGAAGTACGACATCTAATCTCCCCGAATGTTGTGTTCAGTGTATCACGTTTCCAAGGCAGCCGACTTGGTTACCTATGGCAGGATATAAACCTAGTGGGGACTCCCAAAGTATACATGATGATACGTGGGAGTGAAGTTTGTAGTAGTGTTGTCTAATACGTAACCATTCAATGATAATGTTCCCATAAACTTACGATATGTGGAGCGCCTCCAATATACTCGAAAGTACTGGAGAATGGTCCTATACACTTTCGTACTTGGAACAAGATATCACCCCCAAGATGCAACGCAGGAAGCTGACGACAAATCCTATGTTGTTAGATGACGGAACATGTCTCTAGGCTATACCTCTAATGTTTGTATTAATTCCAAATTATCCTTAGGTTAATTGAGGTAAATTTAAGTTGATTTTGATTTAAGTTTAAATTTCAAGGCTCAAAATGATGTCACCCGAACACCTATGATGCAAGTAATATGAGAAAAGAAACTTTTAGTTTTGATGAAACCTATCTAGTAAAGGGAAGATATTCAAACAATGATGCAACACTTGATAATGTAGCAAACAAAGATTTCCTAACTAGATCTTTTCACTTTCACTTTCCAAATGCAACTTGTAAAAGTAAAATGATTTTCACTTCACTAAGATGCACCTACATGAATGTTTTACTTTATTTTTCCTTTCGATGAATGAGAATGAACTCAATGCACTTTTTGGTTTTCATTCACTAAAAAATGTAATCTATGTTCAATGATTAAACTAAAAATGAATTTTCAATGCAATGTGATCTAATGCACTTTACGAAAAGTAAACTTTTGAGATGAAACTAAATGAATGCAAGATCGATTTCTTTTCTGGTTTCCAAAAAAAAGCTAATATTCTCAATCCACATAAAACCAATATTCTTTCCAAACATACAAGCAACAAACAATTGTTTTAATTTAATCAAAGAATCAAATACCTAACCAAAATTTCACTTTTACCACTTCAAGTAAAGGATGGATTTTCACACACCACAAAGAAACTGACACAAAACATAAAAAAAATAATGCACACAGAGCAGGCGGATGAACTAAGAGATCAAGACACTATAATTTTTAGCAAAAACCTTAAAATTTCTCAAATTTAAATACCATCACGAGAAAAAAGTTAGAACCAGGGTTACAAGCGCAACTGTTTTTGGGAAAAGCAACACTAAAAGCGCGACTATTTCTGATAAAAAACACGTTGAGTGAGAAATTCTTCAGAAAAACAAGAAAATATTGAGAAAAAATCTATACGTGATAACCTAAGACACATACTACTCTTAGTACAACTTCAAAATCAATCGAAATCAAGGATCGTCAAGAGTTTTACCAAACTAATCGAAAATACCAAATGCAAAAGGAGGGTTGAAAGGTCTATAGGCTCCCTGCAAAGTTTCCATTTTGTTGTATATACAACCCCTGTTGTGGACAAAAATGATATCTCTAGTCCTAAAGATGGATCTAGAAACAAACCAGACACCTATATGCAAAATTCCCTAGCTTATATCATAAATCACAAAGTAATATAGATGGCCTGCCTCACTCTGATGCTAACGCCCGTTGGTGTCATTTTCCAAATCTTCTCATCTCCAAGTCCAACCCTCTTTACTCCATTGTAGATGAATACCTGCAAGGAAGATAAAATAGAGACAAAAAAATAATACATAGCATAATTCATTCTAACATAAACAGTATGACATATCAGAGAGTATCATACTAAATGAGAAAATGATTTACACATTTATGGGAAGAAAACACATAGTGTATTATTTATAAAAAACATGGGAAGCATACAACCATTTAAGCTCTAATGTTGGAAGCCTCCTTTGGATGAGTTTCCAAGTCCTAAAAAAAACCTTCAAGAACTCATTTCTCCTTCACAGTTTGGAATAATTTAGGCATAACTGAGCATAAGGATGGAAACCAGAATTGATCAACCATTTGAGGAAAGTAGAGAATTCATTTATAGCGATGGAGAGGGAGTTAGGTATCCACAAAAGGGGGAATAAGGTTCACATGTTAAGGGGAAGATCCCTATGTTTAGTAACAAATGCCTAAAATTGGAGCCCTCGGCCCAATCCACATTCAACTATTACCAGCTCTCTGTTCTCGAGGCTTCTAGTAGGAGAAGCTTCTCCTCCATTTTTAGAGAAATTTCCATAAGAGGAGCAGCGTGCTTTTTCATTTAAATTCTTGTGCAGGTAGCGCTAGGCACATATAATGGTGAAGGTGACAAGCGCGAGGTATAATGCATGAGGACCATGTTGAACCTGAAAATAGGGTATTTTTTCAAGCTCTTCCCGAATTTCTTCAAGGAATTTCTCTTTTGATCTTTAGGGATGATTTGATCATGTTTTCATGGTGAAGACATTAACAAATTTTGTCATTTTTAAAACATTTGGGGAAATATATAGGGAGTGCAAAAAAATATTTTATAACACTGGGATCATCCCAAACCATCCCAAATCACATTTCACTCCTCCCAAACCCAGTACTCCTAAACTATTCCATGCACCGAAAAAACTCCCGACCTAACCCACCTGGGTTCAGCTCGAACTCCCAAACCTTTCCAATTCGGCCTGAAAAAATGTTCACATGCATGCAATTCCTTTTAACTTAGAATATTTTATAAGTCCTTCATTTCCCTCTCAGGGATGATATCAGGTAACGAAAATCATATTCACCATAAAATAACACCATCTACTAGTTTTCAAAGAGATAATATTGCCCTCTTCTTATGCATTTTCCTAGATAGTCCATGGATTCAAATAAGCCATTGTAGAATTAACCACATTCATGCTAAATACTACAGATCTTCTCAATATGAAATGTTAATTATTCTTCTACTCCATAGGTAAGGAATACATCAGCCTACAAGTCTTGTAAGCTTCATGACCACTTAACATGCATGCTCAACACATCATACAAGAACTCCATAACTACATGAGTTTCCTTGCTAAAATAAATTATAAGAAAACCATGAGATTCATGAACCATAGCAACATATTTACTATTATAATTACTTAAACATCCAATTTAACCATGCAACTACTATGAACATACTAGTAACATAGGGATTACCAAATCCCTCATATCATGAGAACAAGCATGTGATCATCTCATCACAAGCATACATGAACATATTACCTTATCAATAGTGTTTTTGCACCTCAACCTACCACATACATCCATGCACACATACTTGTAGTAGTTAAAGGAATCACATGCAATTACTATCATAGCAATAAGTTTCTCAAACCTTCAAGATACAAGATAGAAAACACATCAGGTATTCCAGACTTAAAAGCATTCCCATAATGCCCTGCATCAAGAAATTTAGTTTCCCCTTGTGATATTATTAACATTAGATAACCAATGAGTATGAGGTGTTAAAATAAGTCTTGGTTGTTATAGACCACCAGGCATACAAACCTCATCGCTCTTACGAGGATTCATCAAGGCTAAGTGCACCCTATCAATTTGTCCTTATTTTCCATAAACACATTAAAAAATTAGTCATCCATGGCCATATGATAAATAAAATTTTCTTACTTGAATGTATAGTATATATTCATTAACCATTCATGTTACAAGCATGTACAAGGAAATATCACTTATCTAATTTATATCAATATGTTGTCAACTAGAGGAGGGAATTCGACTCTCCTACCAACCACAGGTTAATTTACACTACAATATTTCTTGAAAATAACCACCCCTGAGCCAAATCCAGATCTTGGTAAGGAAAATATCAAGGGAATGTGGTATATCCCATCAATAACCACCAAGGATTCCAAGTACCTCGCAGTGATTCCTCCTAGAACTCCAACAAGACTTTTCCAACCATTGACATGATCCTTCTCCTCAAAAATAATCCATTGTTCCTTCTCTAAAAATCATTCCATATATTTTTTTCTTGCATGTTCATTCCTTTCTCATTTTTTTCATCTCCTCTTTTTTTCTCTATTTGTGCCGCTAAAAAGGCCTTATTTTTCTTTAGCACTAACATATCCTCTCCTTGTGCGTTGTTCCTATGCATTCCACTTGTGTGTTAACAATGCCAACACATTTCACAAGAACAATACAGTCATGTCATATTGTGCAAGTTCTTGTACCACATTCCTAAATTCCTATGCAAACTTGCCTTCAAATCCTATAGGCCGATAGGTGAATTCTTGAATGCACCTCTGAGTTTAGTCATCTCCCCAAGCAATTCCCCCAACAAATTCTCCACTCAAGATCTGAATACATGACCTCCTATTTGATAGTATTTGTATTATATTTAAAATTTATTTACATGTATTTACATTCCATAATAATATTTACAATAGGGGTGACCAAAGGGGTTCTCAAAAACATAGTCGAAGAAGCAATCTATTGAGAAAATTCATAATTTTTTCCTTGTAGAGAAACGTTAGTAGTATGTAAAATATAAAAAATATTATGAATATTATTTGAAATCTATTTTTCCAAACAATTTTCATTTGTATCATGAAATTTAGGATGGAAATCCATTTATGATCGCATAATATTTGTAGATGGATAGGCTAGATGGAAAAATTCAAATGATGTACTAATGAGCAACAAAACTTGTGGAAGATTCATATTTCCATTTTCAAATGATAGAATATTCTGATAAGACATAAACATCAATTGAAATTGAAATACTTGATGTTCATAATCCAATATTTGAAAACCATTTTCATGTTCTTTCACTAATGCACTTGGTGAATGTTCAATAAAAGACTTGCATACAATATCCAAAAATTAAAATATAAAATTGTTTATATATATATATATATATAATAAAATCCATAAGCTATGAAGAATTTTCAATAAATTTACATCATTTTTTACATTAATTTTACAAGACATTACAGATTTATTCTATTTAAATGGCAACAAGAAATGTCACCCATGGGGCTTTTTATTTAATTTTCCCTTAATCAAATTAGAAGAGAAATTGTAATTTCATCACATGACAACTTGTATTAGTTAACTAAGTCAAAATGACTGAGTTGGCTTAGAAATTCGAGTTGAGGGCATGATAGGAGGCATGCAGAGTTATCCCATGATTTTAGGGGGTCCAATTACAGTTTATCGTGAGCTGTAATTAGTTAACTCAATTAATTGAGTTAAAATCAGTTTAACTAGTTCTAACTAAGAGATGAGCTAGTGATAGGTCCAATGAATTAAATATTATTTAACACATAATGAGGGATCAATAATTTAATTTATAATTCTCAATAAATAGTTGTTGCATGTCAGTTCTAAAGAAGGACCATTTGGGATTGGGGTTAAAGGGAAGATAACTATCAGTTGCACCATTAGAAAATTGTACAGGTCATGCATGAGGTAACCAACAAGCCTGGGAAGGATTACACAATCATGAATTGGGAATTTCATAATCAATAGGAGCTGAATTATCCCAATAATTTGTAAGCAAGGCTGGGCAGATAGGGGATAATAATTGGTTAAGTATTGGACTGATTTTTCCTAGATCAGAGTGAGACAGTCAACAGAGTGCAAGAGTTTCTCAGTGGAGGAATAACATTGTATTGTTTCATGATATTGACCATATTCAATATACATATAGTGGGGTTTTGATTAGTTTATTTCCCTAGATACATCTTGTGTTTTGTGATTGATTAATTTCTTTCTCTTACTTGTTATGTGATTGTGCGATCGAATTTTATTTCTAGAAATTGAAAAAGGATTCAGTATTTTGTTTTAGTACATTACAAGATCAGATTGAATCTTATTGTTATATTTTATACATGTTATTAGAGCACAGGGAATCACAATAGAATAGAATGAATTGAGTTCATTTGAACAGGTATATCGAATTTGATATTCTTCGAAACCAGCAGCAGATCAATATGTCTTTCAATTTATTGAGACTCAAATATGCACTCGAGGGAAATAAAAATCACATAGCATGGAAGGATGGGTTGGAGGAATTTTTTGAGGACAACAAACTAAAGCCATTCATTGATAGTTATATTCCTCATCCTGCAGCAACAGATGCTCAAAAAATTGATGCATGGAAGAAGAATGTAGCAAATGCAAGAAGGCTCTTGTTAGAGGGAGTTTGAGATCTTATTGTCTCGAGTCTCCATGGAAAGGAAAATCCATATGTGATATGGAAGGCCTTGACATATATTTTTTAGAATAGTAATGACCACAGGAAGTTGGCACTGAAAGAAAAGCTTAGAAAGATCAATATGGAGAAGGGCGACACGATCCAAAAATACTTGACGAAGTTCACTCAATGTCTAGATGAGCTTGGAAGTGTTTGGGTGATTGTTGTCAATGATGATTTCGTGAGCCTAACTCTTCTAGCCCTTCCCAAGAGCTAGCATAGATACTAGGACTATGTGAATGGGAGAGAGAAGCTACCATACTGGGAACGCTTTTGGTCTGACTTGGTACAATAAGAAATTCTGCGAAGCACCAGAGAAGGATCCTCATAAAAGACTAATGATAAGGAAAATTGTGCCTTGGTTGTAAAGGAAGATAAATGAAAATGGAATGCATCCCATTCCAAATAGAAGTCTGGAAAGGTAGGAAAGAAGTGATACTTTTCACAGGTAAAATGTTTCAACTGTCATGAGCATGGACACTATGCCACAAATTTTCCACAAAATAATACCAACAAGAAGGCCTCGGGAGGAGAAGCGGGTGAATCAATTTCTTCATAGTTTCAGTTGGACTTCACTCTCACCGTGTGCATGGTGTCATCAGTGATGGGTTCTATGTGGTACTTGGATAGTGGAGCTTCATTCCATATGACTGGAAAAAAAGAATTCTTGAGTAGCTTGGGGGAGAAGGATCTCCAAATGCACATCGATATGGGTGATTACGGGAGGTATAGAGCTATCGAGATTGGTATAGTTACTTTCCAAAGAGATTCAGGTAAACCCCTCATACTAAAATATGTCATGCATATACCTGGTTTAAAGAATAATTTTGTTTCTGTTGCTATGTTGGAATATCGTGGAAATGATGTGATTTTCAATGAAGGAAAGGTGTTCCTTTGTCACAAAGCCATGGGATATGTTGTAACTCCTAGAGACAGCCTAGAGTTGTTATAGACCAGTGCCTAGGACATCTTATGAGGTGTAGAGAGCAGGATATTTAAGACAACGTTTCATCCCTTAACAAGACAGAGCTCTTACACTACCTTCTTTGAAACAGAAAACAGACTAAAATGGAACCAGAACTTCGGACAGTTTGAGGCATTTTAAATAACGCTGAACGAATGAAATGCTAATATTCGGATACTGCTGCTTCAGACAATTGTAAGACAGATCAACATAATGAGGGCCAGATTCACGACATATGGCAGAGAAAGTAAGTATAAACAATAGCGAAGCTGTATAGCGAGAAGGGGATATCGGCTGTCACATAGATGATACTAAGGAGAACTTCATGGCATACAAATGGGCTTAAATATCTAAGAATCCACATATACCAAGAGATTTCGTCAATAACATTTCAATACAACCAACATAGTAGAAATACGAGTGAAATGCATGTGGCAAAATACATTACTCCTGAGCCATTTAAAGTGTCAAACTGCTACTGACATAAGTATCAACACGATAAGTTCATATCAAAAGACAAAAGACACTCGCATTCCAGGACGTAATATAAGAGAGATGAGCATAGATGAAACTAACAATAGAGAGGCACACACACTACCATACAACCGTGTCCGGAATCCTTATTACATTAAAGCTTCTTATTATTGAAACCCGATGGGCTCTTCCGGGCAGTATCCAAATTGTTCACAAAGCAGACACACAGGAAATTCTAATACAATCAATTTTCTGAAGAAATGGAACCTGGTATCATTCTTTTTCCTGTATTATATAGCCTTCTATCTGCCTTTCAGCGAGAAGATATTTTCTGAAAATATCTTTCTCGCATGCTCAAAATTGTTAACAATCATTGTCAAAACCACAAAATGGCATGATGGGGAAAACAACTCTTCCATCATGCGTAACAGGCCCCGGGCCAAACTCAAAACCAAAATGTAGATCATTGTTCAAGGTAAAAGTAAAAATGCAAGAGTGGGAGGAAAAACCGCCCACTCGGAAATTTAAATCAAACATAACTGAAATGAAAGTAAAGGCCGTTAAGGCCATGTCATGAATGAAACATAATGTGTCATGAAAGCTGTTGGGTCGAGGCTGTAGTAGACGCCGGAGGAGGTACATCGGTGGAAGGACTGGCATGCTGAGTCAGGAACTGCGTTAACCTCCGCTGGCTTTCTGGATTTGGCTCTGACATCTCTGAGAGTCTCTCCACCCTGGTAAATGCCTCGCCGAAGGTGTGGATGTCTGCGTGGGTGGGGAGACGGTACCGGATCATGTGGAGGAGACTAAACTCCTTCTGTAGGGCCGTGATGATGGTAGTAGCTTTAAGCTGGGTTCCTTTGCCTATCTGAAGATCTGACCGATCCCGTTCTGCCTCTAGAAGTGCTGTGTATTTGTCGGGGTGTATTAGTACGGCAGGAGCGTTTGGTTCCCAACATGAAGGGAGGCCAGCAGTGGTGATTTCGTTCCATACCTTGTTGAACTGTTCCACAATGTCAGCGACCCGTTGGAGAGCCTTTGAAGCTGCCGATCGAGCCTCCTCTTTCTCTATAATTTTCCGACATTCAT
The DNA here is from genome assembly GCA_034641835.2 of Pinus albicaulis. Lineage (NCBI taxonomy): Eukaryota > Viridiplantae > Streptophyta > Pinopsida > Pinales > Pinaceae > Pinus > Pinus albicaulis. The sequence continues at coordinate 39,883,533 of CM076570.1, read as the reverse complement.
TGATTTCCATAAATCTGCTGGGAATGTCATGTTTTACCACGTCATTCGCTCTCAGTGTATAGAGAAAAGATATATAAATTCCAGCGTGTCGGGCTCTAGTTGGCAGATTATCCCCGGCCTCCTGCAATCTCCTATTAAGGTATGGAAGGGTAGATTATAGCTCTCCTATCATTGTTAGGAACTCCCACTGTTCAGTCACGGCCATGATTATATCTGACCAGATCAGGCTTCTGGCCTCGACCAGGGTGATATTTCCCTTCACCTTACTCTTCAGCTCAGCGATGATCTGTTGTTGCTCAGTCGCAGTCTTCTTTCCTTCCTCCACTTCTCTTCGCAACCCTTCAATAGTTCTGACCTTCTCAGCCAGGGCGCCCTCCAGTTCTTCCACCTTTTGCTTTGCTGTCGTTGTTTGCTTCCCCAGCACTTCTATCTCAGCCATAGCTGTGGATAGTTGTGCTGTTGCTGATCCTGTCCCACTTGATGTCTCGGCTGCATGACAACTGTGCGTGTCCCAGCGGGTCTGCAGCTCGGTAGCTCTGCTCTCCAGATCTTCCATTCTTCTGACCATTTTTTCTTTCTCCTCTCTCTCTCTGGAAAGCTTGGCCATCAGCTCGTTTTTCTCCTCCTCCACGTGCACCATTTCATCGGTCTGTATCGGATGTGAAGCCGGTATGCCAGACCGTTTCCTAGCCGCTGAAATGTCCTTCTCCAACTTGGCTATTAATGCCGCTTGCATTCCCTTCCCTCCGTCGTCTGAATTCTTAATCTGCTCTCTAAGGACGCGTACCTGATGTGCGTTAGCACGACAAGCGCTCTGTTCTGCGGAAAAAGAGCTGTTCAGGTCGTCGAATTTCTGCTCTGTCTTCTTTAGGGCAAGGGTAATCTGCGAAATCTTATCCTTCATCATGTCGCAGATTGTCTGGAAAAGGTCATTCAGGTTCTGTACCGGAACCTTCTTCATGTCGACAACCAATTCAATCACCTTGTAGCTAGGGACGTCCGAATTCGGGTCCAGGATAGCCTCGGCCATAGAAAGCACCAGGTCTTCAGTGTCTGCATTAACCGAGGCAGAGATTCTGGTGTGATATTTCTCAACAAAACCTCCTAGTTCGGCCCTATATTTGTCCCTGACGGTTTTATTGGTCAGCTCCCTTTCTTTTGTCTTCGAAGCTGGAGGCTCGATGATGGCCTGAGTGACTTCAGTGTAGTCAGAAGAGGCGGTGCTATCTCTTAGAACTACTATCCCTGCCTTTCTCTTATCATACTCTCCAAATTTCGCGAGGGGCTCCAGAATTATCCCTTCCCCGATGACCTCGGCTTCACTAGTGGCCACCCTTTGCCTCTTGGGTGGTGGCGCTCCGGAAGTACCAGCTTCCTGTTCATTTCCCCCTTTGTTCACTTCCTCTTCTTCTCCTGTGGCAGATGAGTTCGTCTCCATCTGCGAAAACATAGGCCAGACTTCATAATTAGCCTTCCACTCCAGAAATGGCCTGGATTCATGAACGTAGGGCGCAGACCTGTTTCTCTTTCTTTTATTTGAGATAATTTCCCGTGGGTCATAAGCCCAACTCTCCCCTAATTTCAGATCCAAGTTCTGCAATATTTTCTCAACAATCGGGAGGGCATATCTAGAATTTACAACAAAGGGGCCAATATTGTCGGGGAGCTTTAGGATGTAGCCTTTCTTAGCGGGGACGAAATGAAGCTGGTCAGCTTTGAGGGCTTGCCGGATGTATTCAAGGGCATAGACTCGTCGGACAGGAAAAGCTGGGAGCTGGTAGGGGGCTACTTCGGCTCCATAGACACGGATTTCAGTATACTCCTCTGATAGAAACCAATCGCCGGTACACTGGTACTTCCCAGCCTGTAACCAGCGCTTCATCTTTGGGAAAACCCTAGGGGAAGGTGCATCGTGAATGATGGTGTAAGCAATGGACATGAAGGTATTCACGAAACTGATGTAACCCTCCCCCTTAGGTAATTGACGAACGGAGAAATTCCAGTCGAAGACTGGCCTGGGCTGAGAATTTTCAGAATACATCCGGTCCAGCCCCAAATGATTAAACTTGTCTGCATGCTGGAACAGGAAGAGGTAGAAAACCAACGAACAAAAACGAAACTTTCGGGCCTTGGCCAGTTCCCGAAATTGGTTCCGGATGGTAAAAGATAGGAAACCTGGAATATCCAGTGTAACCCCATTCTGAGTCATAAGCCACAAGAATCGAATGCATACCCAGGAAATGTCTTCAGGGGTCCCTTCTCCCAGGAGGCCGGCAATGAGGGACAGGACTGGTCGGACCTCTTCATTAAACAGACTCCATGGGAAAGGCTCAACCGGAGGTAGGGCCGTCGCCTGATCGACTGTTATGGCAGCTATGAAGGCACGGCGGGCTTCCCTCGACAGTTTATTAAACTGTGCGAGCAAGGTTTCGTCTTTAAAACTGAAGTAGGCATCACTGGGAGGGAAACGAAGAGCCTGCCTTATAATATCGGGAGAAAGGGAGAATATTATGCTACCCTGAGGGGAAATGAAGGCATCACGATGTGAATCGTAAGAGTCTCTAAGCCAGACAATAAAATCGACACAGGAATGGACTTGGGGGGTAATGTAGTGATACAAGCCGGACGCGACAACTCGGAAACGATCAGCACTTTTACAGTGGCGGCTGAACAGTAGGGGCTTGATGCTCCGTATATCGAAAGGGTATTTTGGGTCACAGATACCCGCTTGCAAGTCACGAAGGGGCTCGAAACCAGGAGGATTTCTAGACTCATGGAGTTGGGGAGTTTCAGGTTCGTTCTTCTTGGGCGTCCCTCTCCCCATGGAAGTTATTCAACAATTCGGAAAAGAGAGAAAGGGAAAAATAATGAAACAAAATCGGGAAAATGGATTACCTGAGCAGAGGGTGACAATGCTTGGGAAAACGACGAGGGAAACTGTGACAGTGACTTGGGCAAACCCGGCGTTCTTCCCTACTTGGTAATCGCCGTGGAAAACTACCTGAAAATAATTTACCAGAGAGGAATACGAGAGTTTTTACCATTCGGGAGGACTGTTTAGGTTAAAAGGGGAAAGTGTAAGAGAACAGAGGGCAAGTGTCGTAAGGACACTGACACTGAGACACGTGGCGCGTGGGGATTGGGTAATTCTAGATATAGGTGAGCACCTCGTGTCGGGTTAAAAGCTGGTACGGGCCTTAGTACCAGCTGTCCTAATGGACTTACCTTACCGTTGTTCCATATGCGCTATCCACTTTTTAACACGTAGGACTTCCCCTTTGCCGGACTAACGCTTATCTTCCTCACCTGAGCGGGCCCACCTTAACTCCACCACGATACATAATCTCTTGGCCCAACCCTGTTACTATTTCTCCGCCGTGAAGCCCTGCCACGTGTCGCAATTCCGCGGGGGTAAGGGCCTTGTCCTTACCCCACGGCTTGACCCCCCCGGAATTTCTACGTACTGCCGTCATGTATAATCAAAGGCCTTCTCTCGTATATGAGTTGATCTGCAAAGGCATGTCTCCCGTACCTTTGTGCCAGTCGTTAACTATTGTTCCGCCTCTCCTTACTTAGCGCCATTTATCCATTAGTGTCAATATATGTGCGTTTTACCACCCTTTTTCCCCTTTCGGCCTGATTTGATTTGGCACTTGCTACTTGGCATATAACTTTAGTGTGACCGGTTCATCTTTTAGGGACTTTCGTGGCTATTGCTGAGAATTGAACAACATTGGCTCCACCTGGGGACGGCACGTTTGTCCTCGAACGTGTCGAGAACTACGCAGACCGCCTGTAGACCTTCTTTGAACAACACTTTTCAGTTTCTAGAGCTGTGCCGTGTACAGATCTTCATGACATGCCTGTAATTGATGATAAACAAACAAAACGAAATAGCAACTATTATACAATATAATACAGTCAGGCTTTCCAGCCTTCTTTAGAATTGGAAGTATGGTTTGAGGAATTGCCCATTCACAGGGGCTTCCAACAGATCCCCCTGTAAATTTTCCAGCTTGAATGTATTATTTCCTCCCTGCTCTGCGATCTTGAAAGGACCGAACCAAAGGGGGTCAAACTTACCATGTTTGCCTTTGTCAGCTCTGCGTACATCCCATCGGAGCACTAAATCCCCCACCTGCAGCCTCCTGTCTTTGGTGTGCTGGTCAAACAAATCTTTCATCTTCTCTTGATAGTCCACCAGCCTCTGATTCACCTGAACACGCGTTTCCTCCAGTTCAATCAATTGATTGATTCTTCTAGTCGTGCCATCAGCTTCTTCCTGAGTCTCCTGCATGAAACGAGCCACAGGTAGAGCCAACTGTATGGGGAATACAGCTGCTCGCCCGTATACTAGTTCGTAAGGCAACTTCCCTGTTGCCCTTTTACTGGTTATCTTGTTTTCCCATAGAGCAAACTTCAGCTGAGAATCCCAATTTCTCTGGTTCTCATTTATTGTCTTCTTCAGTGCTCTGACCAGTGTTTTGTTTGATGACTCGGCAAGACCATTGCCCTGGGGGTAGTAAGCTGTGGAGTGGCCCAGAGTGATGTTGTACTGTTGGCAGAAATTCACCATCTTCACAGATTTAAAAGCCTGAGCATTGTCCGTGACTATTCTGGCAGGACATCCAAACCTTGAGATGATATTCTCTTCTAAGAATTTTATGACCACTGTATCTGTAGCATTTCGTGCGGGGATGGCCTCCACCCACTTGGTGAAGTAATCTGTAGCAGTCAAAATCCATTTGTGCTGCCCACTGGAGGGAGGGTGGATCTCACCTATGAAGTCAATACCCCATTGCTTAAAAAGCTCATCAACGTGCACAGGAATCAGGGGTAAAGCGGCTAGCTTCTGTTTCTCAGCAAACTTTTGGCATTTGTCACAGGCTCTAACCCAAGTGAAGACATCTCCAAATAGTTTAGGCCAGTAGAACCCGGCCTTCAAAATTTTCTGAGCTGTGCTCCTCCAGCTATAATGCCCTCCGCAGATCCCCTCATGGAACTCGTTTATGATGTTCCCTACCTCCCCTTCGATGAGACATAACAGCAGTATGCCTGACGGATCTCTCCAATATAACTGTCCATTAGCCACGGCGTACTTTTGAGATTTAAGCCTCAAGGCTCTGTATTTTGACTTGTCACAGCTGGGTGGGCAGCTGAGTGTCAGGAGGTATTCAACAATTTCTTTGTACCAGGGGCTAGTGAGGTACTTCATCTGTATTTTTTGAGTTGCCATTTCCACTTCTGGCCTCCCTGTCTGTTCCTGAGGTGCTTCCTCTGCGATCATAGATAAGTGGATGCCCAGGGCTTGGTGGTTCGATTCTGATAAAATCTTCGCTAACCCCTGTCCTTTAATTAACTTGGTGGGCCTTATATCCAAGTCATATTCTTGTATCTTCGCAATCCACCGCCCCCTTCTGCCTTCACTGTCTCCCTGCACTAGGATGTCCTTAACTGCTGCTGCGGGTACAAAAGCAGTCACATGAGATTGTAAAATGTACATGCGAAAGGCCTTCAAGGACTTTACTAGGGCATAAGCTTGCTTCTCAAGTATGTTGTATTTCAGCTCTGCGTCATGAAGAACTTGACTAAAGAAAGCAATGGGTTGCTCATACCCATCCCCATTCTTCTGTAGTAGGACCCCCGCCACCGTGTGAGGTGATGCAAAAGAGAAAATCATGAAGGGTTCAGTGAAGTCAGGCTTTGCCAATACTGGGGCTTCAGCAAATGCAGTCTTGATCCTGGCAAACGCCTGCCTTGGTTCTGGTGCCCATTTTACTTCATTGTCTTTCTTTAACATATCTGTGATGTGTCTAACTATTTCGGCATAATTGGGAATGAATCTTCTGAGAAAATTGATCCGTCCTAGGAATACCTGTACTTCTTTCTTGTTTCTGGGGAGAGAGATACCATTTATAGCTTCTACCCTCTTAGGATCGATTTTGACCCCATCTTTAGTCACTATATGTCCTAGGAGTTTACCCTCTTCTAATGCAAAGAAAGATTTCTGAGGGTTGAGAGAGAGTCCATACCTCCTGCATTTCTCAAAAGTCTTCTGCAAATGCCGAACATGCTCGACATCATCCTTTGAAAAGACCGTTATATCATCTAGGTACACCACCAGGAACTTATCCTGTTCTCCCACAAAAGTTATGTCCATCGCTCTCTGAAACGTAGCCCCTGCATTGATCAGTCCGAATGGCATACTGGTACTTCCCAGCCTGTAACCAGCGCTTCATCTCTGGGAAAACCCTAGGGGAAGGTGCATCGTGAATGATGGTGTAAGCAATGGACATGAAGGTATTCACGAAAATGATGTAACCCTCCCCCTTAGGCAATTGACGAACGGAGAAATTCCAGTCGAAGACTGGCCTGGGCTGAGAATTTTCAGAATACATCCGGTCCAGCCCTAAATGATTAAACTTGTCTGCATGCTGGAACAGGAAGAGGTAGAAAACCAACGAACAAAAACGAAACTTTCGGGCCTTGGCCAGTTCCCGAAATTGGTTCCGGATGGTAAAAGACAGGAAACCTGGAATATCCAGTGTAACCCCATTCTGAGTCATAAGCCACAAGAATCGAATGCATACCCAGGAAATGTCTTCAGGGGTCCCTTCTCCCAGGAGGCCGGCAATGAGGGACAGGACTGGTCGGACCTCTTCATTAAACAGACTCAATGGGAAAGGCTCAACCGGAGGTAGGGCCGTCGCCTGATCAACGGTTATGGCAGCTATGAAGGCACGGCGGGCTTCCCTCGACAGTTTATTAAACTGTGCGAGCAAAGTTTCATCCTTGAAACTGAAGTAGGCATCACTGGGAGGGAAACGAAGAGCCTGCCTTATAATATCGGGAGAAAGGGAGAAGATTATGCTACCCTGAGGGGAAATGAAGGCATCACGATGTGAATCGTAAGAGTCTCTAAGCCAGACAATAAAATCAACACAGGAATGGACTTGGGGGGTAATGTAGTGATACAAGCCGGACGCGACAACTCGGAAACGATCAGCACTTTTATAGTGGCGGCCGAACAGTAGGGGCTTGATGTTTCGTATATCGAAAGGGTATTTTGGGTCACAGATACCCGCTTGCAAGTCACGAAGGGGCTCGAAACCAGGAGGATTTCTAGACTCATGGAGTTGGGGAGTTTCAGGTTCGTTCTTCTTGGGCGTCCCTCTCCCCATGGCAGGTATTCAAAAATTCAGAAAAGAGAGAAAGGGAAAAACAATGAAACGAAACAGAAAATGGATTACCTGAGCAGAGGGTGACAATGCTTGGGAAAGCGACGAGGGGAACTGTGACAGTGACTTGGACAAACCCGGCGTTCTTCCCTACTTGGTAATCGCCGTGGAAAACTACCTGAAAATGATTTACCAGAGAGGAATACAAGAGTTTTTACCATTCGGGAGGACTGTTTAGGTTAAAAGGTGAAAATGTAAGAGAACAGAGGGCAAGTGTCGTAAGGACACTGACACTGAGACACGTGGCGCGTGGGGATTGGGTAATTCTAGATATAGGTGAGCGCCTCGTGTCGGGTTAAAAGCTAGTACGGGCCTTAGTACCAGCTGTCCTAATGGACTTACCTTACCGTTGTTCCATATGCGCTATCCACTTTTTAACACGTAGGACTTCCCCTTTGCCGGACTAACGCTTATCTTCTTCACCTGAGCGGGCCCACCTTAACTCCACCACGATACAGAATCTCTTGGCCCAACCCTGTTACTATTTCTCCGCCGTGAAGCCCTGCCACGTGTCGCAATTCCGCGGGGGTAAGGGCCTTGTCCTTTCCCCACGGCTTGACCCCCCCGGAATTTCTACGTACTGCCGTCATGTATAATCAAAGGCCTTCTCTCGTATATGAGTTGATCTGTAAAGGCATGTCTCCCTTACCCTTGTGCCAGTCATTAACTATTGTTCCGCCTCTCCTTACTTAGTGCCATTTATCCATTGGTGTCAATATATGTGCGTTTTACCACCCTTTTTCCCTTTCGGCCTGATTTGATTTGACACTTGCTACTTGGCATATAACTTTAATGTGACCGGTTCATCTTTTAGGGACTTTCGTGGCTATTGCTGAGAATTGAACAACAGGATAGGTGAAATATATTGGCATTTGAGTAAATAACCTCTACAAAATAGATGTATAAAATATTGTTTCATTGACCACGCAACCAGAGAAGGTGGAGAGTTGAGACATCAGTGAGTTATGCATCAGAAGATTGGGCCATCTACACGATGGTGCCTTGAAGATCATACAACAAATTTCTACAGGACTTCCAAAGGGTGCACTTGCACAGAGAGATACATGCAAAGGGTGTACATTGGGGAAGTATACAAAGGCCAAATTTCACAATAAGGAAATCTGAGCCAAGACGATCCTTGAGAGAGATCACTCATACGTGTGTGGACAATTATCAGCAACTTCCACAACAAAGCACATGTATTATGTGAATTGTTTTGATGATTTTTCAAGGAAGTGTTGGATTTTCTTCATGCAGAAGAAATATTAGACATTCTCCAAGTTTTGTGAATTCAAGGCACTTGTCGAGAAAGATACAGGGAATAAGTTGAAGGCTCTGAGGAGTGAAAAAGGTGGATAATATATATCTAACAAATTCAATAACTTTTGTGCCTCAGAAGGAATTCGAAGATAATTGATAGCACCTCACAACCCACAACAGAATGGGGTTGAAAAAATAAATAACATAACTATTGTGGGAGAAACACAAGCTTTGTTGCATGATCAGGGGCTAATTTTGCATCTATGGGAAGAAGCATGCAATACAAAAGTATTTTTAAAAAATATAAGTCCTCATGGGATACTTGGGATGAGTACACTAGAGGAGGATTTTTCAGGTAAGAGACTGGATGTGTCGTATCTAAAAAATTTTGGTTAATTTTTTTTATTTCCCAAAGATTCCAGGAAGAAGCTATATCCAACAATAGGGTTGGAAATATTTGTGGGGTACAATGACCACCCAATAACTATTGTGCGTACTTTCCAGCATACAAGATGACAGTGGTCAGAAAATATGTGAAATTTGATGAAGAGAAAGCCATGTGATTTTCCCTTGAGATGAAGGTTGAGTTGTATGCATTTGAGGAGATCTTGGCTCCAAAGGATGAACCTGAGGATGTGGAGCATCCACTTGCAAATCAAAAGAGAGTGGTAGAAACCACTAATGTAGAGTCATCCACTAGAGATGGAAGGAAGTGCACCAGAGAGGCTGACATATTATGGATAGATGGGAGAGATAATGTGGGAGCACCCACATCACATCGTAGGAAGAGAATTTCCCCAAAGTGGTACACTGGATACATGACTCTTATGAGAGAATTTATTGAGATATAACCATCTTCTTTTGAGGAATCAGTGCAATAGCCAGTGTGGGTTGATGCCATGGTTGAGGAGTATGAATCCATTATCAGAAACAGTGCATGGGAAGTTTTCCCAACACCAGTGGGGAATTCATTCATAGGATCGAGGTGGATCTACAAGGTGAAGTAGAGAGCATATGGGAGTGTGGAGAAGCATAATGCCAGATTTTTGGCCAGAGGGTTCTCTCAGGTGGAGGGGATTGACTATGATGAGACTTTTGCACCACTCGTAAGTTACACATCTATCATATCCATCCTTTCACTCTCAAAGTATATGGGATGGAAGATACATAAAATGGATGTAAATACAACCTTTCTCAATGGATTTATTGAGGAAGATGTGCACAATGAGCAGCCGAAAATTTTTGAGACCTTAGATAGGGAGTCACATGTGTGTAGACTCAAGAGAGAATTGTATGGGTTGAAGCAAGCACCTTGTGCTTAGTAAACCAGGATTGACAGTTACTTCACTAGGTTGGGCTTCACCAAGAGTGAATCAAATGCAAACCGATATCATATTGTGGTTGATGGTAAGATTTTGATTATTTTACTTTATTTTTATGATTCGATACTAGAAAGTGATGAGAAGCTCATCAATTCTTGCAAACAGAACCTTGCAATAAAATTTGAGATCAAGGACATGGGGCTCTTGCACTATTTCCTGGGATTGGAAATATGGAAAAGATATTGGGAGCTATTTATATCTCAGGGCAAGTATGCCAATGATATTCTGAGAAAGTTCCACATGGAGGACAAAAAACCCATGGAGACTCCTCGCAGGAAACTAGAGGAAGGAGGATGCTACTTTAGGTGAAGTAGTGGATGCTACTACTTATAGGAATATTGTAGGTTCACTCATGTATTTGGTGAACACACGACTAGAAATATTCTACGCATTTAGCTAGCTTAGTCAAGCTATAGTTAAACTTACCGATCTCTTTTGGAAGGTAGGAAAGCATGTTTTGAGATACCTTAGAGGCACTATGGAGTATGAACTATGGTACAGAAAAAAAAGGGGTGTGAAGCTTCAATGCTTCACTGATGCAGATTGGGCAAGGGGTCCATCTGATAGGAAGATCACATCATGTGTAATCTTCAGCATAGGATCACAAAAAGCTTCCTAGGACAACAAGAAATAGAGATCAGTTGCACTCAGTTCAGCAGCAGTAGAGTACATGGTGTTCATTCAAGTAGCATGTGAGGCCATATGGATGAGGAAGATACTTGTTTATTTTTTTGTTCAACATATGGATCTAAAGGTTATACATTGTGATAACCATAAGTTAATAAAACTCTCAATTAATCCAGTTTTTCATGACAAGTCCAAGAATATTGATATCTGGTATCACCATCTCAAAGACTATGTGCAGAGGCGCATTATGTCATTAGAGTACATTCCCATAGAGGATAAAGATCCATACATCTTGATGAAGGCACTGGCAAGAAGAAAATTTAAATTCCACAGAGGCAGGATCGGGGTAGCAGATAATCCCTTTATTGTTGAGAGGAAGTATTGAAATGGAAACAAGAAATTCCACCCATGGGGCTTCTAATTTAATTTTCCCTTAATTAAATTGGAAGAGAAATTTTAATTCCATCACATGACAACTTGTATTAGTTAACTAAGTCATAATGACTTAGTTAGCTTGGGAAATTTGAGTTGAAGGTCTGATAGGAGACATGTAGAGTTCACCCATGATTTTAGGGGGTCCAATTATAGTTATTTGTGAGTTCTAATTAGTTAACTCAATTGATTGAGTTAAAATCAGATAACTAGTTCTAACTGAGAGATGAGCTAGTGGTAGGTCCAGTGAATTAAATATGATTTAATTCACAATGAATGATCAATCAGTTAAGTGATAATTCACTATAAATAGTTTTTTCATGTCATTTCTAATTAAGGTCGAGTTGGTATTGCGGTTAAAGGGAAGATATCTATTAGTTGTACTATTATAAAATTTTACAGGTCATGCATGAGGTCACCAAAAAGCCTTGGAAGGATTGACAATAATTAATTGGGAATTTACTAATTAATAGGGGCTCAATTACCCGAAGAATGTGTAAAGGCAAGGGGAAGAGGGGCTGAGAAATGGTTAAGTATTGGACCGATTTTTCCTATATCAAAGTGAGACACTCAGTAGAGTGCAAGAGTTTCTCTGTGGAGGAATAGCATTGTATTGTTTCATGATCTTGACCATATGAAATATACAGATAATAGAGTTTTGAGAAGTTTCTTTCCCCAGATACATCTTGTGTTATGCGATTGATTAATTTCTTTCTCTTACTTGTTATGTGATTGTGCGATCGAATTTTTTTTCTGCAAATTGTAGAAGGATTCAATATTTTGTTTTAGTAAATTACAAGAGCATATTTAATCTTGTTGTTATATTTTCTACATATTCTTAGAAAATTATTTTTCACAAGTACCGATTGAGATAATGCAATCAAGATCAGTACTAGCATCTACTTGTGAAAAGAGTTCAAGATCATGAAAAAAAATAGGAACTTGATTGATAACCTCATAATTGTATATGGGAATGGATTCTTCTTCTTGAAAATTGAAATCATTATGTTGTTTAGAAGATTCAAGGTGAAGATCTATGATAGTATTATCAGTATAAGGATATATTTCATCTTGTAATATAAATTTAATTTGAGGAATGGAAATATGAGGATCTAATATATGTTTCTTTTTGGTAGCATCAAATGTGATCTAAGTCTCAAACTTTTTGGAGAGGCTTATACACATGCATTAAAAATAACCCAGAAATTTTTTTATAAGAAACATTAATTAGCTTTAATGAGGACATTAAGTCTAACTTAGGAAATTAAAATAATTAATTAGTATTAATGTAAATTGTGGGCGAATTTTCTAGATAAAGAATATCAAGTCTAATATAATCTTACTCATTTATTGGATATCTAACGTCGACCATTGATTTGTCAATGAGAAGGCTATAAAGGAATACTTGAGGGTCATTTGTAAATTACACCAAGATGATCTAGAGATCGAATTTTTCTAACAGAGCAGTGCTCGGATGAAAATCAGATCTAAGTGATTCTTGATTGTAGTTGAGGGGCAGAGTAATTTTGGTTGGATATTTTCTTAAGTCGGGAATATATAACAAAGAAGTAAGAGATTAGATCAGCAGAGGCAGCATAGCAGCTATGCAGAGGTAGCATAGTCCCACGTAGAGGCAGTGTTGCAGCCTTGAGGAGATCCAAAGGTCAGCTGAGGATCAGTCAGATCTAGTGCTAGAAATTCAGGGTGTGAGACCGGAAGAGGCCAAAAGAGAAAATCCAACTAGAAGAAGACCATTAGCGCATAAGCCATGCATTACCCACACAGAGTGATGCAGATATTGTTCAGTGACTTCGTGGAGACTACACAACGCAGTAGAGGGATTTTCATTTGGGGTTTGTTGGTCAGTCAACTTCTAGTATCAGTGTGATATTTCTCTCACTAAATATTTGTCAGTCATATTCTCTACAGGGATATCCAGAAAGGCATCCCAGATTTGTATTCATAAAATTACTGCATAATATATAAACCCTCAAATATGTTGCACCAGTTTTCTCACATTGGGTTTTTCTAGGGATGTTTGTCCAAAAATAATGGTTTCCTGTGTTTTCATTATTATTTCTTGATCATTTTATGTTTTCACAAATGTATTTTAATTGGTGAAGGTTGCTTCAACATCTGCTTCAATATTTTAAGAATTAATGTTATAATAACTTGTTAAATCATATTTTCAAGTACGAGAATTAGTTCATCTTGTTGCAGTAGGGATTCCAGAGCTAGATCTTGGAATTTTCACATGGTATCAATGTGTATTGTGAACAAGAATAGAGGATCCAACGCTGAGTTGGAGGCCGAAGAGATGCATAAATCAGCCATTTGAATCTGAAAAGGGATTGCACAGTCCAAGCCTGGAGGGATGAAATTTCCAGGAAGGTCTCTCTCTGAGTGAGTCGATAGAGAGGTAAGATTTCCATATCATAATTATATCAAGCCACAGGGAGTAGTGCAGAGCATGTGGGACATAGTTTCTGCAGGGAAATCTTGATTGTGCCAGGCAAAAAGTCGTCAGAAGAAGAAGAAGCATAACAGTGAGGGAATTTTATCTCTTAGGAAGTTCCTTGTCGGGAAATTTCAATTTTCCAATATCTGAGTAGTAGATCTGGGCAGCGGATCTATGAGCTCCACAAGGAGTGCATAAGCATGTCCAGTGTTGTGCAGTGGGGGTAAGGGAAGAAGAGGAGCATATTCAATAGATTTGAAAACCATGGTAGCTCATGGTCTTATAGATCATATCGATGAAGATGAGTACGCCATGAGTGCCCACACATCTCCAGGAGGGAGATGGGGCGACATTGAGTTGTAGTTCAGCAGAACTGTAATTGGGAAGGATCCTTGAGGAGTCCAGCTCTTATATCATACCTTTCTATGGGTGCCCACAATAAGAAGTAGCATGCTGGAGTAGTTTTTAGTGGTGCAGATGAGTGCAGAAATGGAAGATGCAGTAGTTAGCAACACTAACATCTGAGAAACGCAGAGCAAAGTTGCAGAAATGCAGAGGGACGTAATGCAGAGTGACAGCAATGTAGTGCTTCAGAGGGACGATGTAGGTCTAGTAGTAGTCAAAGTTTCAACATCGAGTTGCATATTAAACACTTGTTCAAATTCATGGATGTATTTTAATTGCTTCTCTCGGCAGCTGATTTGTAGTGCAATGTTAGCAGTGGTAGTGCTAGCAGTAGATGCAGCATTTGAGAGGGATTTGTAGTACAAATTTAGTGTTGATTGTGGCAGGTTCAGCAAAATTACAATGTAGCAGCAACACAGTGATTGATGGGCAGCATGCCATACATCATCAGCGCATAGTGATATGCTTCAAAGTCAAAGCAGTGTGCACCAAGGCATATATGTTAGAGCACATTCATCGCTAAGAGGGAGTGTTTATTTTTGGTAGCATTGGATGTTATCTAAGTCTAAAACTTTGTGGAGAGGCTTAGACACATGCATTAAAAATAACCCATAAATTGTTTTCGGAAATTCCACCTAGAAACAATATTACAAGAAAAAATAATTATTTTTAATGAGGAACCTAAGTCTAGCTAAGGAAATTAATATAATTAATTAGTATTAATGTAAACTGTGGGTGAGTCTTTTAGATAAAGAAGATAAAATATAATATAATCTTATTCGTTGATTTGAGATATAATATCGGTCGTTGAATTTTCAACAAGAAGGCTATAAAGGAAGACTTGAGGGTCATTTGTAAATTACACCGAGAGGATCTATAGATCAAATTTTTGTGACAGAGCAGTGCTCAGATGAAAATCAAATCTAAGTGATTCTTGATTGCAGTTTAGGGGAAAATTAATTCCAGTTGCATATTTTCCTGAGCCGGGAATACACAGCATAGAAGGTAGAGAGCAGATCAGCAGAGACAGTGTAACAGCTACATAGAGGCAGCAAAGTCCCACGTAGAGGCAAAACCGCAGCCTTGAGGAGATCTGAAGTTCAGCTGAGGACTAGTAAGATCCAGTGTTGAAAAGCCAAGGTGTGAGACCAGAAGAGGCCAGAAGGGTAGATCAGCCAGCATAATACCAATAATACAAAAGCCATGTAGTCCCCATGCAAAGTGATGCATATATCATGCAGTGACTACGCATAGACTACACAGGCCAGTGGAGGGCTTGTCGTTTGGGGTTTGTTGGTCAGTCGGGATTCCAATATCAGTTTGAGATTTCTCTCACTAAATATTTTTCAATCATATTCTATGCATTGATAGCCAAAAAGGAATCCCATATTTGTATTCATAAAATTATCTCATAATAAATAAACCCTCAAATTTGTTGCACCGGTTTTCCCGCATTGGGTTTTTTTGGGGACATTTGTCCAAAAATAACGGTGTCCTATGTTTGAATTTTTCTTTCTTCCTCAGTTTATGTTTTCAACAAATTTATTTTAATTGGTGAAGGTTACTGCACTAACTTCTTCGATATTTTAAGAAGCAATCGTATAATAACTTGTTAAATCATATTTGCAAGTAGGAGAAGTATTCCAACTTGTTGCAGTAGGGATTCCAAATCTAGATCTTGGAATTTTCACAATATATTCATTAAATAGTGAAGTGTCTCAATATCCTAAGTATTCTAAATATTCAAATCATCATCATCATATATGTATTCATTATCTTCCCTCTTAAAAGATAAAATAGAACAAGAAAAATTACAAGATGAACATGCATAAGAATTCTCAAAACTATTGGAAGAATGATCATTTAACGATTTATTATCTTGATCATAGCTGATACAAAATTAATAATTCATTTGATTTATGGTGGTTCCTCTATCTTATAAGAATGGATTTTTGTCATGAGGAACTACTAAATAATTATCAAAAAAATTATTGTCAACAAAAATATTAGGGTATAATGATAAGTGGTTTTTGGAACAGATAAAACTAATTGTATCTTTGTTCCTAGGATGATCATTATCATTAGATAATTGTACTTGAGTTTCTAATACTATTTATTTTTTATTTTGTTCAACAAGGATAGAAATATCAGTATAATTAGAAATTATTTTAGGAGTGTAATATATTTGGTTAGATACATATTCCTGAGAATGAATATCTAGGTGTTTTGAATTGAGTGGTTGAATGTCATTGATAATAATATAAAAAAACTCAATAGAATCTATTGTAGGAAGCATGTTATAAAAATATATATATAATCATAATTGCTAATGTTTTCACTTTGAGTTACTAATATGTCATTATCCTTTTCATTACAAATAATAAGTTTATTGCGATCTTAATTAGATTCAAGAGCGGTATTAATTTTATTGGGTATATCTAAACTTTCCTAAAATTGTTCATTAATGAGTTTCAGACTTCTTATTTCAACTGGATCTTGAAAGTCACTGGTAGATTCAAAAAAATCATCGATTGTAGCATGTATATTTAGAAGAGAAATATCTTCAAGTTCATCATAATTGTTTGGAATACAAGGAAGGAAACGTTATGATGAAACAAATAATAAACCAACATTATGTTTCCTTCCTTCTATTCCAAACAATTATATGCAAGTTAAAGAAGACTTGTAACAAGATACCATATAAAACAATTTAAATATTACAAGATAGAAGATGATGGTATCCTCTTGTATAATAAAAAATTCTATGTTGTGAACCAAATTCATTGAAAATGATAAAAATTCAATGAATAACTGTCCACTTCGAGAGGAAAACCTCCTTTTACAATGAACCAATGCACAAGGAAAGATGATATGTTTCTAAAACTAGCTCTCTCTCTCTCTCTCCCTCTCTCTCTCTCTCTCTATGTGTGTGTGTGTGTGTGTGTGTGTCTATTTGGATAAAAATATAACCCATTACGTAGGGCTTTGCATGGGGTTTTATGTTGAACATGGAGCTTTATCTATGGAATAACATGCCACTTCCCTTTAAATCATTTTTTCCCTCATTAGTTGACTAATTGTGGGTGTTTATGCATGAATAATTCATCTTCCCATATTACCTACTCCACTAGTAGGTTATTCCATTTCATGGGGAACTCAATAATTTATCAATTTAACTACTTCAAAATACTTGTTTTAAGGGTTCTTTCTATTTCTAGTATGATTTTCCCTTCTTCATTAATATCTAGTAAAATAGTTTAGATTGGGATCTTATCATCAACAGCCTTCATTAAGTAACAAACATGGTGTTATTTTATTATGTCCATAGTTGTCAAAAAATTTCAATCTTTCAGTCTAGTCATCAGAGTAAAAAGTCAAATTTTGGTCTATACTAGCAAAATCTCCCTAGTCACATGGAAAAAAAGGTTCCAAGTCATTGTCTAGGTGTCATTGCTACTCCCTCCACTTGTTCAAGGTCACCATAATACATCATGGTCATGTCATTTTTCCCCTGTCCTATCTCATCAAACGACTCAGTGGGTCATCATCTAGGTCATGCTCTAGGATTCACATGTGATGGTCATCATCATATCAATCATCAAAAGAAAACAAGGGAGTCATGTCATCCATTTTGGTCACCATCATGGGAGTTAGAAATTAGGGTAAAAATTAAATCATAGTAAAATTTAATTTTGAAGAAATAAAGCATTTTGAAACTTCATTCTATCCTTTCAAAGCTCCAAGAGCTCCTCTTTGCCATTGAGAGACTTTCCAAAACCATCAGAACTTCGAAATTCATCACAAATTTCTAGTTTCGTCAGTCTTTTGCACTTCTGGAGGGTTGTTCCTCTTTTTTTTTGGAGTCATACGGAGGAAAGAATAGGTTCCAAAATTTATCTGAGTGCTTCAAACATCTCTAATCAAGTAAGTGGAGCCTTCACAAACCCTTTATTCAGTCAATTTCCTTAGAGAATTGATAAAAATCATTTTCTTAGGGCTTCTACTGCGTTTTTGAAATTTCCTTATCTTTGAATTCTTTTCAAGAGAAATTTCCTAGTTTCTAATCCTACACATCCCAAATATCCCTCATCATACATTTCCCACACCCACACCCACACTTAAATTCAGCCATTTTATCATTTTCTCTCACTACCCTAGCTAGTTGTTGCGTTTCTAGACTAGGACTGTGTTTTTCCTTTTTCACTCCCTTTCCCTCACTCAAATTGAGGAAATTCACTTTTATTGTATTCCTAAAACACTTACCCACTCCCTGTTACCCAGGTATGTCAGTGATCAAATGAATCTTTCAGTTTTTTTCAATTAATTCATAGGTCAAAATTTTAATTTTTTCGAACCAATTCTAAAAAATAATTTTAGTCACTGAAGAGGTCTAAACCATGTATGTTGCTCCTTCATCTCATTTATCATCACCATTGTCAATTTCATTTTCTTCATCAGTTTCAATGTAACCATATCCATCATCATCATTCAAGAGTTCTAGGGTTGTGCCATTTCATTTCATTTAGGTCAAATCTAGGTTCAACCTTGCCTTTGGAAAAATCTTCAAATTTTCACTAAACATAAGGCAACAACCCTCCATTCAATTCATTAAACCCTAACGAATGAGAAAGAAATTTTATGAAGTTCAAAGAAAGACATATTTATTGTTTTATATGGCTCAAGTTTAAAAAAAGTTTCAAACATATCATCTTTGTCTTTGATGTCTCTTTTAAATTATCAAAAAGTCATCATTCACTGTCAAAGCTCCAAGGGAGGTCATTTTGACCTACTGTCCTAGTCAAATGAAAAAGAGTGACATTTCAATTTTCAAAGAAATCTATCTGGTTTTGAAGAGTCACTATCCAATGTGAAATTCCAAAGGGGAAAGATTTCAAAGTTTTTAAAAAACAGTCTTGTTGTCTCATGAAAAGGAGAAAGTTTGTCTCAATGTCTCATTTAAAATGCAAATAAGGTCACCTCAAGTGTCAAAGAATGAAAAAGAGGTTATTTATGTTCTCTCATCTCACTTAAAGGAGAAAAAATTCACTTTTCAAGTACAAAAGGAGCAAAAATTCATTATAAATGTTATGGAAAATGGTAAGGGTCATCAAAGTTTATAAAAGGGTGATCAAATTTCATTTTTCTTTTTTACCCTTCCATGTGAGTATGAGAGCAATGTTTCTCTACTTCACTTACCCTTCCACACTTGCAAATCCCTCTTACAACCCTCAAAGAACACCTTTTGTTACGTTTCTGTGGTGTAGAAAATCCTTTTATTGTGTTTCTCGGTGGTGTAGAAAAAGGTAGTGTTACACTTCCGTTTTGGTCACTATCGACCACAAGTGTTGTGCTTCTGTGTGTGAGGAAATCCAAGTTTTACGCTTCTATTTTGGTCACTGTCAGGCACAAATTTTACAATTATGTGTGTGAGGAAAGCCAAGTGTTATGCTTCCTTGTATGAGGAAAACATCATTGTTACATTTCTGGGTGGTGTATCATAACACAGTTGTTACGCTCCTATATGAAGAAAAACTCAATTGTTACTCTCATGTGGTAACACTTTCCAGTTGTTTTCCTGTGCTTATGCTTTCCGGTGTTTTTAAGCGTAAAACCCTCCAAAATCTCAAGCTCGAGCTCATTCCTTGGTGTGGATTCTCCACAAGGTAAGCAATCACCTTATGCTTTTCCTGGTCACAATTTGAATATTTTTTTAGTCATTTCATGTATTTTAATTTCTTCTCCATGTCTCCACTATCTTCATATAAAAAAATTGTTTTGATTAAAACCTAGCCTACCCTATTCAACTCATATCCTAACCTATTCAAAATAAAACCCTAATCCATCACCCATCACATTCATACACCCCCATACTCCATTATCACAAGCCTATCACCTACATCTCCATCCATAACATGAAATAAACTATCAAAATCCCAGTTCTAATCTATTTTACATATTAAAAATAATGAAAACATAATTGACTATTTTTTATGGTTTTTAATGAACTAAACTTATCCATTTGACCTCATTCCACTTGCACTATGGATCTAAGGTGTCAGCCTACCCTCTACATTTTTATCAAAAAATTTAAAAAGCTCCATGGTCCTCAAATATTAAAAACACTTCTTCACTAGTTTTTTTTCCCACAGTCAAAATTTGGAAATAACTGTGTTTTTAGGTTTTAAATGACCTAAACCCTTCCATTTTCCTTCATTCCACCTTAATTATGGAGACAAAACACCATCCTATTCACTGAATTCTTTTCATAATTTTTTCTGAACCCTATCACCCCTATTTCACCTCATAAACTTACCCTACTATTACATAGGTCATTCTCACAGTCAAAATTGGGAATTTCTTGTGTTTTAGACATTTTAACACATTCCACTCGTCCATTTTCTCTTCTTACACCTACAAATTGAAGCTAACATAAAAAACTACCAACTAAAAATTTTATAGAAATTTTCTCAACTTCAAGGCCCTCCATTTCATCCACCAAACTCACACCTTCTTGCAACCATGTTTTCCAAATTTCCATTCATTCACTCATTTCATTGACATCCTAGGGTTTTCATCATTATAGTGACAAACACCATGGAAAATTATAGGAAGAGCTTGAAATTAGGGTGCCATCTAAGGCTTGAGCCGTTCACCATGCACGAGATTAATGATTTTCCATTGGCGAGAAGGTGCTTTCAAAGAAATCAATGTTTAACATTTTTTGAAAGGATTATGGAAGGAGGGTATCATATTCAGTTGCCCAGCCTTTTTTCAACCAACTACAATATGGGAAAGGTCACTCTTGAACGTCTGGAGATCAGCTTGTCATCTGACCTAATTTATTCAGCTACATGTATCCCCTCTCATGGAGAGCAGTGGTTCAAGGGTATGGACCTTGAAATTGAAAACTAAAAGCAGTTCCTAAAGCCTCATGCTAGATATGATCCAGAATTTCTTTTTCCTTTCATAAATCTTAGAAACAAGTATGCTCCTCTGATGATGTTTATAATGAAGTACTTTACATGCGAAGGAAGATTCTCTGGGCTATATAGGTATCACATTAGACTTTTGATGCATTTTACCAGAGTCAAAACACTTGATTTTCCTCATTATTTATACAGGATCTTGATTAAGATGGCTAAGAAGGTTCAAATCAGAAAGGAAGATGGTCATACTAGTCTCTTTCATCATGGCCTAATCAAGCTCATTGTGTTGCATCACTTGTCCTTCATAAACATGACATGGGAAGACTTCTTGGAGAGATTGTCAACAATGCTTTATGTCTTGCCTATTACATCATCACCACAGCCAATGAAGATTTGATCTTCTAGCATTCCTTTTCAGCTTTCATATGTTCCTAGGGTTGTTGGATTTTCTCACACATGTTTATACATGCTCTGTTTTAAACAACATTCACCATATTATATTTATTTTCTTCTTAAATTGAATGAATTCACCTCATTTCTCATTCAAACTATAATCCATCTTCATCCTATACTCAATGATTGATTAATATTTTTCCAAACTACCTATCTTTCCTCACACACTCTTTACACTTTCACCTTGAATTTCAGATCTAAAAATCTCATTTGCATTCCATTCACTAACTTTCCTATCCAACATTCAAAATATCAAACAAATTTTACTCATTTAAGCTTACATATCTAGCCTAAACTATTATGATACTCATCCATTCATTTGACTGTTTAAGTGACAAAGATAGAGCCCTCTCTGGTTCGGGTAGGGCTAGCTACCTGACCTAAAGTTTGGTATGTGGTTACCTTTCTCCAATCCTATTGTCAGCCTTAGGAAGTTGGGGATAGTGACAACATTATTGTCATCATTTCCACGGAGCAATTACTAAACATTCCCTTGGAGTATTTCTTTAATCCTATGAAATTTATAATTGTAGGCAATAAGTTCTAGCCTTCAAATAGGTTGAATTCTAAAATCTGAGTCAAAAGTCCAAAATTCATATTTTAAGATGGCTCCTAAAAGACACACCAGGTCAAATCCAAACCCAAATACCTCACCAATTGTGTATGATCCTGAGAGCCTTTTTAAAAAACATAAAATCAAGTCTCGAAAGGTCGGAAGAATGGTTCCTCCACTTGTCAAATAAAATTCTCTTCCTACGAGATTTGTTCCAGAATAGTTGGTCTATAGTCTAGAATCTGCAAAATATTTGTTGATAACTAAGTTAGAAAATTTTATTTCAGAAGCCACCTTTGATCCTTTCAATTTCGAGTCCTTTGCACCATTTTCTGAATATTTTGAGTCTGAAATTTATAGTGAAGTCTGGTCAAATTTTCATAAACTCAAGGGCTTGGTAGAAAAATTTCAAGAAACTTTAGAGAAGGCCTATTATAAGTATCAATAGTATATTTTTTCTCCACCTGTCATCTCACCTTCTAATACAACTACATCATCAATCCCTCCTTTCATTCCAACATTACCTCTTAAATTTTTCACTCCATCAGCACCTCCTCCATTATTCATGGTCATATTTGTTCCACTGATCCTACCGCTTCAACTCACTCCACTACCTCGGAATCATCGTTATAGGCTTCCTCTTTTCGATGGAACATCATAGGTTACAATTTATCAAAAAATTTCCAAAGTAATTGACTTTATATATCTTGAAGATATCGACAATGATGATGCCAAGATGTGCACCATTGCACAGAGTTTATCCAAAGAGATAAAGAAATGGTTTCTCTCACTCACAGTTGGTTCAACAGGTACCTCATAATAGCTGATTGATTTGTTTATGGAAAAATGGGAAGAGAATAAAAATCCATTGCATATCCTAGTTGAGTATAATGCCTTGAAAATGAGTCCCAATGAGTCTGTCCAAGACTTTACAGCTATATTCAACAAAGTATATGATTTAATTCCATAGAATATTAAGCATCCTCTATGCCTTGCTTTACTTCATTATTCTGATGGTTTCGATCCCTACATGGCATATCAGTTGAGGGAAAGAAACCCATCAACTCTTGAACAAATGCAGAGAAATGCAGTGAGCGTGGAAGCCAATTTGATCATCAAGAAGTATAAATTCAAGACGTAAAAAAGAGTCACTATCAAGGAAGAAACATCCACTTCATCTGAAGGAAAATTAGATACATTGACCAAGACCATGGAGAAGATGATGGATAAAATTTTCATCATTGATCAACAAGTTGAACCCTCCATTAGAAATCCCAATTTCAAGGGTCAAAATCAGCAACCCCAATGCAGGATCAAGTGAAGGGAACATAGGGGTCAAGATCCACAAAGCCAGCAGAAAATTCGCACTCCATTTCAACAAAATTATACTGAAGGCCCTGATGAATATGATGAAGAAGAAATTTCTAGCGAGAACCATTTATTTGAGGAAAATCAACAGACTATTTTCCTCACTGAAGAAGATCAATTTTCTGTAGAAATTCATACACCTAATGATCAAAAATTTGTATTGTGAAATGACGACATATTATCAGTGTGCACGGAAGATTATCATAGGGGATATCAAAAATCTCTTTCTCAAGTGAAAATAAAGTATGGCTTGAGGAATAGGAATGTTCCTATAACCTCTAATAAAAAAAAACAGAACGCTCAAGTAGATGCTCATCCCAAAGAAGCTGCTACCCCGAATCAAAGTAAATACAAGGGACATAATGTTCCTAATCATGTTAAAGGAAACAAAGCTTCTTCCAATGGTCAAAGGAAATATAAATAAGTCCAAGAAGGAGGCCAGAAGAAAGAGTCTTCACACAAATATGATCCTAAGAAGAAAGATGCATCATTGAAAGAGGTAGAAAAAAATTCTGCTCTTTTTTCTCTTGAAAATGAAATTGCCAAGTTGAAAGTCTTCGTTCCTCTAACTAAAATAGTTAAGAATGATCAGTACAAAATTCAAGTTTCTAAGTTGTTTCGATTTGATCAATTTTTTGACATGGTTAATGTGAGTGATGATCATCCTGAGCTTATTTTTGGTCCTGCTGTTGATGGCGATTTAGAATATAGTGAAGTCCCTCCATTTTATCTAAGCCTCAAAATCCATGAATTTATCCTCCATAATTCCATGCTTGATTCTGGAGCCTCTCACAACCTCATGCCCAAGGCCATTATGGACATATTAGGTCTTTCAAAATGATAAAAAAAACAACAACTTCCTACAGACATAAGAAGAGTTTGTAAATTCTCAAATGGACAACCAGTTCTATGAAGATGACCAAGAAATCCATGGAGCAGAGATGCAAGTGCTTCAGCTGAAAGATAACTCCATTCCAAGAGGTTTGGTACCTTTGGAAGATATTTTTGATCAAGATGATGTTGCACGTAAACCTACCATGCTACCGACAGAAGTGGGAGTGAAAGATCTCAATCTTGGCACTCCAAAAAAGCCAAAAATGGTAAAAATTTCAAAATATTTGACTGCAGAAATGAAAGGTAAATATGCAGCACTTATGTCTCAATTTTCTGATGTATTCTGATTTTAAATTCTATGATAAGAGCATAATTCATCATACCATTCCCTTGAAGCCAGATCAAAAACCTTTCCTCTAGAAGCTAAGAAGAATGAATCCCAATTTTCTACCCTCTATCCAGAAAGAGGTAAATAGATTATTCAATGATGGTATCATTTTTCCTCTTCACTTTCCAATTTGGATATCTAATCTAGTGCCAGTAAGGAAGAATACAAGAGAGATTCGCTTGTGCATTGATTTCATAAATCTGAACAAAGTGTCATTGAAGGACAATTACCCACTACCGAAGATGGATCATATTCTGCAAAGGGTAGTTGGATCTTATATACTTTCATTTTTAGAAGGATACTCCGACTATAATCATATTATTTTTAATCTAGATGATCAAGAAAATACAACCTTCACAACACCTTGGGGTACCTTCATGTAAGCCAAAATGCCTTTCGGATTGAAGAATGCAAGGGTTTCTTTTCAGTGAGAAATGGACATTGATTTTTCCAATTAAAAGGATGTATTTTTGGTAATTTATCTTACGATATTACTATTTTTTCCAAGACAGATGAGCACCACTTGCAACACTTGAAAACAATCTTCTAGAGATGTAGAAAGTTTGGCATATCATTGAACCCAAAGAATATTCTTTTCACTATGGAGGAAGGTATATTGATGGGCCATATCATATCAAAATATGGAATTAGGATATATCCTTTAAGTATTGAAGCAATTCAAACTTTAGACTATCCTAGGAGAAAAAAGGAAATTCAGTCATTCATTGGAAAAATCAATTTTTTGAGAAGGTTTGTTCACAATATTGTTGAACACTTATGGTAGATTACTAACATGCTGAAGAAACATAGTGAAGTAAAATGGTTTGAAGAGGCAAATAAATCATTCAATCGAGTTAATTTGAATTTATCACGTGCTCCTATCCTCATTAGTCTATATTATACACTTGATTTTATCATTTTCTTCATTTTCCTTGGAGCGTACTCTTGTTGTTGTTCTCATGCAAAAGAAAAATCAGAACATAGAGCATCCCATCGCCTTCTTCAGTAGAACCATAAGAGATGCAACCTTGAATATAACATCATTGAGAAACAATCTATTGTGTTAGTTAAAGAATTGAAGGACTTCCGGGTCTACATTCTACATTCTCATGTCATTGTGTATGTTCCAAACACTGCTGTCAAAGATGTGCTTACACAGAATGATCCTGAAGGGTGGTGAGGTAAATGAATTGCTAACATGTTAGAGTATGATTTGGAGATCAAGCCCACAAATCTTATCAAAGGACAGGGCCTGGCGAAGCTCATGGTGGATTCAAATCTTCATGTCTTGGACATTAATTTTATTGTTGCATTATCTAAAGAACAAGATGATGAAACATTACCTGAAGTAGCTAAAATTTTCTCTCTATTGCCTTGGTATGCTGATATAGTACATTTTTTACAACATTTGAATCATCCTCCCATATTTCTAAGTAGTAAGTATAGATATTTAAAGTTAAAAGCTATTAAGTATTGCATTCTTAATGGTGTCTTATATTGGAAAGATCCGGGTGGAGTATTATTGAATTGTTTGGTTGAAGGAGAAGTTGAAAAAATCATGAAATATTTTTATAAAGGTGACTGTGGTTGTCATATTTATTGGAAGACTACTTCTAATAAGATCTTGAGGGTAGGCTTCTACTGGCCAAGTTTATTTTATGATGTTTATAAAACATTCATGAGCTATCATGAATGTCAAATATTTCAAGGAAAAAGGAAGCACTACAAGGAAAAGACCCTCTAGCGGAGGTTATAAAGGAGGTTTTTAGTGTTTTAAAATTGGCCAAAATTGTCAAAAACACATTTGCTACAACATCCATTTACGGTTATGGAGGTTTTGGCGGAGCGTTTAATGTAATTTAAACACAACTAAAAAAACTGGGCGACCGGAGGTTATTACGAATGTTTTTTTCATCAGTGCACTACCAAGGTGTCAACGCACCGGTGCGTGTAATCTAGACAGTGGCCTAGGGTGGTCGAAGGTCCATGCATCGGGCCGTCAAGGTCTAAAACCGCACCGGGCACACTATTGGTGATACAACGCACGGGGCCGTTCTAATTGGTCTTGGGATTTGTGAGGTGCCATAGGTCGCATCAACGCACCGGTACGTAGTCTTATAGAAACACACTAGTGCATAGTATTAGACAAATGCACTGATTGTTCTAATTCGTATCAGTATTTTTGCGGTGCCCATAGGTCGTACAAATGCACCGGTGCGTAGTCTCACACAAAGGTACCAGTGTGCAGTATCGCACAAACATGCCGAGATTTATAATTGGTATTGGTATTTATGTTGTGCCCATAGGTCGTAGAAATGCATCGATGCACATTATCATACAAACGCATCAGTGTACAGTAGCTAACACACACCGGTGTTCATTTTGTATTTTTTCGAAACATTGACCTGTGACAGTGCAATTATTGTGATTTTTTAAAATTCATTATTCATCAAAAGTCGACACATATTATAACAGTATTCATATTAATTAAATTTTTATTAATGCATTTGAATGTGATGTTTGGATTAATTTGTTATATCATATCATATTATTGTGATTTTTTAAAATTCATTATTCATCAAAAGACGACACATATCTTATAAAAGTATTCATACCAATTAAATTTTTATTAGTGCATTTGAATGTGATGTTTGGATTAATTTGTTATATCATATCATCAAATTTCACATCTCTTCATTATAATATTTAATCATCCATAAATTCAATCAGTGGTGTTACATTTCATAACGACAATGGAAAACTCAATAGATTAAGTTAAAACATATATATATATATATAAGATAGTAATTGTCATACAAAATGAGACAGTTATTGGTATCCCTTTGTCTTTCAATTGGGACACTATGTCCATTACATTAAACAAAATGACTGATTTCACAAACAAATATTTCAAAAAATACAACGCCTTTATTTGATATCCAAACATCATGATCATCATTCTTCACTTGAACTGTTGTCACTGCTCGAGCTACTTCCATGGCTTGGGTTATTTTCAGGATTGTTTTGTTCACAGTGTTGATTATTTTATTCTTCTTCACCTTCCATCTACAAACATAAAAATAAATTGTAATGAGTGTATATACATTGGTGAGAATAATGAAAATTTCAAAATTAAATAATATAAATCAATGTAAATTGAAAAGAAAAGGTGTAACATAGCAACAATTGACTCATAAACTATACACATTCTTTCAAAACCATGTACTATGCCATCTTTCAAGATTTCATCTGTTAGCATAGTTCCATACTTTGTTTCTTGCAAGTTTTATATTCCATAAAGAATAATATATTTAATATAAAATATTTATTTGTTCTATTAATTATAGACGGAGCTAAGTAAAACAAGATTGATAGATGCTTACAAATTCCACAGTTAATTTATGATATGCCAACATATACTCACAACCCATATTTAACCCAATGTCAATCAATTCCTCTGATGGTTCTTCTTTGTATGTTAGCACCTATTTGAAGACAATCAAGGATTATTTTTGTAAAACAACTTAAAATATACAAAAATGAAATCTAGTTAAGTTGTTATAAGTGTTGAACCCTTATTTAAACTAAGAGGGGGGGGGGGGGGTTGAATCAGTTTAACACATTCATGGACTTTTAAAACTTTTTCATTAACACTTGTTTACACCTTCATTTCATGTTCAACTTAACATGTGAGTAATCTTAGAATGTGAGCAACAAGCATTAATATAATGTAACAATAGACTTAATATGAGAGCAACAAGTATTAAGCAGATGATATAAACCAGATCAACACATAAACATCATGCACAGAGACACCAGATATAAGTGGAAACCCATAAAGGGAGAAAACCACATCTTATTATTGTTGTGATGCAAAGGCAAGCTCCAACTCCCTCTCACCACTGATTTTCTGTAGGCACCAACCTACATGAGGCTCCAACCTCAATTCTGCAAGCTACAACTTGCAAGGAAGCTCCAACTCCCATCAATTTTCTGCAGGCACCAACCTACAGGAGGCTCCAACCTTAGTCAGCTACAATTGACATTTTATCAAGCTACAAATTGATGTGGAAGCACCAACTCCCATCTATTTTCTGCAGGCACCAACCTACAGGAGGCTCCTACCTCAGTCAGCTACAACCGACATCTATCAAGCTACAACTTGATAGGGAAGCTCCAACTTCCTTACTCTTTCAAAAGAGAAACACTTGCTGATTTACCTTGGATATCAGCTTTGTTCTGTTCCATCTGCTCTGTTGTTCATCTATTCTCATATCTGCCCTGTATCATCTCTGCATCTTCTCAGATTCTCTATCAGCTTCTCCTTCTTCTCTGCTCAGCTCCTCCTTCTTCTCTGCTCAACTCCTCTTTCTTCTCTGCCTCACTGCTTCATTTTTGCATTCTCTTCACTCACTCTCTGACCTCCTTGTGCATATCAATGTGATATTATATATAGAGTTCATCACATGACTCTTTACATTCCTCAGGGAATTTGAAGTGAATAATCCTGACTTTTTGCCTTCTGCCTTCTCATTTCTTTTACCCGCTCATTCAGAAAAATATAACAATATGCATTAATTTCAATATTACAATGGGAGTTTTATTTTCCTACTGGAGACTTTCCAATGCATCAAAAACAATAAAAAATTGATTACAACATTTACATTCACATTTTCAGTTACACACTTCAATTTCACTCAGCTCCTTTTCTAGATTTTGGCTTTACTGGATTTGTCTTTTCTGCTATTGTTGAGTGACTGTTCTGTATACTTTGGTTCACCTCTATGTCTATTCATATTTTTCCCTGTACCATTTTTATGCTGTTGTCTCTCTCTCTTTCGTTCTTGCGGGCTTTATTCTTCATTGCAGTTGTATAATTGTTGTACATATAACTGTCTTTTAATATAACTCCTGTGCAATTTATCATTCTACTGCTGAACTGGAAATTTCAATAAACATATCTGGATACTCTAGAACTATGCGGAAGCTTTGATAGTTTCTCAATCATCTATGGTTATGCAACCATATTATAAACCTCCCTCCTTAATATTTCATTCAATAATGCGCAAGCTTCCTTTTAAGAGGTTATAAACCAACTGTCCATTAGAACTCCTTATGGTTATCATATGTGTTATTACCCATTTCAAATGAATATCCAACCCTCGACCTTTGCACTTATATTCTTGGTTTAGAACAGATGTAATATTGGCTCACGACATTTCTATAAACGTAATATAACAATATATTATACATTTTTCTACCAGTGTTTCGAAATGCTGCATAGTATCCTTGACTTTGGCTTAAACCTCGATGCATCAACATTATATATATGTGAACATAGATATACTCTTACATGCTCATGATTTCCTCGTAAAATATATTCCCCACTTCAATTGCTACAAACATTAATGCGCCGCTGACTTATATTAAAACCCAGTAGTAATATATATCCATATAACCTTTCAGGCCCTTCAACAATATTTAATCTTCAACTTGGGGATTAAGATCTCGGCATAACACAACAACGTATATTGAACCAATAATGCGAAGGGAAATCGGGTCCCACACCCTTAATACATACCTCGTAAACCATCACTTCCATCCAATGGCTATGATGATGTCGCTTCGTTTTCGGTGATCCAACGAGCATAACGAATTATCGCACAACCAAACAGCACGAGAGTTAACTCTCCGAGTGCACATGATGGAGTGGGTCCCAACACTTAACTTCCCTTCTCATCCGATGGCGGAGAACACGTCACTTTTCTCCACACGATCTGATGGATATCGCTTGGCATATATGCACGAACGATAATGTGTGATGGCGCGCAATGAAGCGGTTTTGGGGTCCCGCCTTATGCCACGTGTCATCTGCTCTATGGAATCACTCCGATTTCTTGAATACAGCTTGCCCGACGAAAGCGGTGCGATGAAAACTGGAAAACCTCCTTTACTGTTCACTCCGCTCGTTGTTCCTCTCCTTCGCTCAAGGTTCCACTCCCCCTGCTCGATCATAGTAAATCGACTTATTTGTATCACAATTCTTCATGACGACTTCCATAAGTTAGTGTGGTGAACCAATCTCTTGGTATTGATTCAACACTGCAGGGGCTTCATTCAGATATTATATCCGATGCTTAATTAAATATACCTAATTCCTCATTTACTGTGACATTTCTTGCGCTCTTCATCAACAAATTAACCCAGCATTTTATTTATTGAGGCTTGACACCAGTTCGATGTCGATTCAAGTGGGTCGAATTATTACTTTTCCATGTGCAGTCTCCGTAACAGGGATCACATACTAAATCAAGCTTCATCATTGGAACACAGAAAGAATTAATCTAATTCCTCCATAATATATAACACAAGAAATTCACACCAGATTCCCTTTGCGCCCTTAAATTTGTTCTGCCTTCGAACCTTCAGACTCTTGATACCCATATTCAATTTTTCCGTAATAACGAATGTTCCTTCTATAATATGTTCCCTTACTCAGACCCAGTTTCTCAAATCAAATACCTCTGCTCCTTGACTAATGCTGCTTCTTGCTCCTGAAGCTCCTTTGCTGCCTCTCCAGATCTCCAATCATCTGACCCTTATAAAACTGCCTCTGCTTCATGTCTCATGCTCTCTTTGCCTTGTTTTTGTTCCAAGTGCTCCTCCTTTGCCATCTCCTTTTCCATTTAAGCAATTCTCCAACTCATCCCCAAGCATATTAAGTCTTTACCACAGGGTTTTAGTCTTCAATCAAAGTCTATGCCATACAAACTCAATTAATGAATAATTTCTCAATAATTCATCTGCAAACTGTATTAAACCCCTAATTCATAAATAAACCTTTGTATTACACTCCTTTAGGCCCTTTCAACTCCACTGCTCTGTCTCTAATTCCTTTGTTGTTTTTGCTTCAATTCTTCTATTTCTTCTGCTGCCTATGCTACCTCTCTATCTCTTTTTCCTTATGGATAGTTTAGGTACTGCTCCTGTCTTTACCTTTTCCATAATTGCCAACATTTCCAATAGTCTCCCCCTTTGGCATTGATGGCAACACATTAATACTTTTCTTTTAGAAGACCCTTTCGCTTTTCCTCCCCCTTTGACATCAATGGCAAAGGGTTGCTCATTTCCTAGTTTGCTTTCTATATTTCCTCTCTCTGAGTTATGTTTAGGCCCTCTTCTGTTGACTTTGTACCATGCTGCTCCAGACTGATGTACAAGACTTGTTGAGAGAACACTTTGAGGATTATCGAACTTGAATATACACTATAAATTGATACAATTCAAATGCATAGACTTATTTCACTTGTATAGAGCTAAAAGTGAAGATAATGACACTTCATAGAACACTTTATACCAGCTTTATCTAATCAGAGATGTATGATTGGATCAAAAACTAAAATGCTGAGAAGGCTTCAAATATACTTATGTATCTGTCTAATGTAGTGAGCTAATATATTTCTATTGAGGAATATTGTAGATGGAATATGTCTTCTCCTGCAATGCTCATCTTCAGTACCAAACCTGTTCAATTATGATAATGATGCCAATATATCTTTTATTGCTGTGGTACACCTTTCCTGCCTATTGGTGATGATATGAACTAGGATGCTGACAAGGATATTACTTTTAAATATTGAGAGGTTCTTGTTGTTGATGTGAACAAATGAATCATACCAGAGCTTACAACTTATTATGAGAATAGGCAATATCTTTCAATATAAGAGACCAAATGACTTTCACTGCTTGCACATTGTACTTTCAAAACAAATCCTTCAATGTATTGGTCAGTCTCACTTATCAATCATGCAGTTTTATTTATGACATGAGGAGTTATGTATGTCAATGATAAATCTCTCTTTAAAGGTGAATTACCAGCAAATCCCTTGTGCTGAAGAAGGATTTAGATGAATTAATAAAAGACTTTTGAGCTTCAATAGATAATCACTACTAGTCCTTTATGTTTTAGATACTTAATATAATGTTTCAGAACACAATATTGATCCTTTTGCTTTGTAATTGACCTTTTCATGCTTGAATAATGCAGATAACTCTGGGATACTAACTTGGTGTTCTTTTGCCTTAATCCTTTGATCTTGAGGACTTGTATCATACTTTTTCTCCATGAAAAAACTTGATATTCTATTGATAGACATGCTGCTTGGTAAATTACCAAGTACTAGTTGATACTCCCTTGGTAAGTTATGCAGAGATTTCACTTTAGCTTGCACATTAACCTATATATAAGACATCCTTCATAAATTCTACTATTGAGCTTACCGTTGTTCACATCCACAGTCATCAATATACTGAATTTGATCTTGTCATCATTAACCTTTTGCTTAGTCTTTCATTATGATTTAAAATAATGTCACCGCATTTCCTTTCTAGGACTGCTCCAGAATCATTACTGCTTTAAGTACAATTCAACTGTCTAACATAATGATCTTCAGGAAGACATATTCAATTTATTTTCTATGAATCTTCATGGGATGATTACTCAGATATTTGTCACTTATTTGACTTCATTCCTCTAAGGGGACTTTTCATAGATCAATGATGTATTGACATCAAGATAGTAGACTCTTTTCTTACTCAATCTTCTTAATGTGATTCATTGTTAATTCCAGCACTGTGATGCACAGTGTGATCACCACTTAATGTGTTGATGTCTTCTTAGCTGTTCATGGCTGATGTTCTCTCTACTCCCAAGGCTTTTTTCTACTTTCTCTCCTTCCATCAACCTGTTGGCTATTGTGTGCTTCTTCCTCTATAGTTCTCTATTGGAGAAAATTGTCTTGTGCATTCCTGATCTTATAACTGTTCTCATTCTAAGGTGTTCTTATTAGACTAATTTCATGGGGTCTATATTTGAACTGCTCTCCCCCTGGGATGTTGCTTCATATTTGTCACTGGATGGATTTTTTCTTTGCTTTCTGGAGAAGCTCCCCCTGAGAATATGGAAGATTCGTTATGTTATTAAGATAATAGGCTGCCCCTTTTTCTTTTCCTTCCATACTTTATTGGGGTTCTTCATAATGTTTTCCCTTTTGATGCATAGCTTTGTTTGATTTGATTGGATTTCATCATCTGTCTGGAGTTCTTTAATATATATGGCAGTTTACAGTCTTTTTCTTTGTGACCACGATTGAGGCATACATAACATCTTATTTGACCAAGGTGCATTTGAGCTGATGTATAATATTTTGTTCCTCTTCTTGAATACATTTTACAATCAACAATTTTATGTCCAAAATTATTGCATGCATAACAATAGCCATGGAAATTATTTGTGTACTTGGTGGAAGATTGTCTTTTCCCTTTGCTTGCTTGAGGTTTTCTTCTTGTTTGCTGCATCTTTTGCAGGTTGGACTGGGTTTTATTTGTCTTACAACATGTTGCAGTATGTCCTTGTTTGTGGCGGGTAAAACATGTGATATTTTTCATAGGAGGAAAGAACCTCCTTTGACATCTTCCAAATTTATTCAATTCATCTTCAAGAGCATATGAGCCTTTAGCAGCTGATTGTTTCATCTTCTCAATCTCTGTCCTACCATGTTGCTGCTTGATTCTATTTGTTTCTTCACAAATCCTATTCTTGCTGGCTTCTATTTTTGTAGTAATCTGTTGAGCTACCTCACTGTCCTTTACAGCTTTTACAAAGATGATTTTCTTGTTATCTTCTGCCTTGGACTTACTGGTTTCTCCTTCATATCCTATCCCAGTATTTATGAGAGGTGACCTTTGTGCATTTAGAATCTGGTCCAACTGTCCAAAGCCTTTCATTAGAGGTGTATTCATTAATAGTTCTCTTTGGGATTTTTCTAAGTTCTTTCTTAGGCTCACTACTTTTTCTTCCAATTTTTCACATTCAAGACTTTTCTCTCTCATTTGTTGCAACAGAGTGTCTTCTACTTTCTTTTCTTCTTCAAGCTGTGTCTTCAGGCCAATAATTTCTTTCTTATCATCATATTCTCTCTCATCACATATTTGCACCAATGTCTTCAGGTATTTGTTTTCATTCTTCGATCTTTCTATTTCAGTCAAGGCTATGTCAAGTTTGGCTTTTTCCTCAGCTGCAATTTCTTCATGGTTCTTACTGCCATTCACACTGGAAGGTACCTCATTTGATTGAATATTTTCCTGTTGACATGAATTTTTCTTCTTCTTAATTTTCTTCTCCTTCTTGACAATGCAATCCTTAGTGTCTACTCCATGCATGAAATGCAATCTGTCCCAAATTTCTTTTGCAGAGTCTAGATCCATTATCAACTCAAAGTCCTTGTTATGAAGACTGTTATATATCACACATTTTTCCTTGGAATTCCTCTATTTTTCTTTCACCGTGGGGGAGTCTGTGCAGTAACCATCACAAACAAGCTTCCATACCTCAGGTTCATCAACCATTAAACCTGTTTTAACCTTATCTCTCCATTCAGGAAAGTTTGTTGTATTTAGCACAGGTACATTTTGATAGTCCATGACTCAACCAGATCTCCTTCAAGCTATTAAGCTTACACCAAAGGAACCCGCTCTAATACCAATTGTTGAACCCTTAGTTAAACTGAGAGGGGGGGGGGGTGAATCAGTTTAACACATTCATGGACTTTTAAAAAAATTTCATTAACACTTGTTTACACCTTCATTTCATGTTCAACTTAACATGTGAGTAATCTTAGAATGTGAGCAGAAAGCATTAATATAATGTAACAGTAGACTTAATATCAGAGCAGCAAGTATTAAGCAGATGATATAAACTAGATCAACACATAAACATCATGCACAGAGACACCAAATATAAGTGGAAACCCATAAAGGGAGAAAACCACATCTTATTATTGTTGTGATGCAAATGCAAGCTCCAACTCCCTCTCACCACTGATTTTCTGTGGGCACCAACCTACAGGAGGCTCCAACCTCAATTCTGCAAGCTACAACTTGCAAGGAAGCTCCAACTCCCATCAATTTTCTGCAGGCACCAACCTACAGGAGGCTCCAACCTCAGTCAGCTACAACTGACATTTTATCAAGCTACAACTTAATGTCTAAGCACAAACTCCCATCTATTTTCTGCATGCACCAACCTATAGGAGGCTCCAACCTCAGTCAGCTACAACTGACATCTATCAATCTAAAACTTGATAGGGAAGCTCCAAATTCCTTACTCTTTCAAAAGAGAAACACTTGTTGATTTACCTTGGATATCAGCTCTGTTATGTTCCATCTGCTCTGATGTTCATCTATTCTCATATATGCCCTGCATCATCTCTGCATCTTATCAAATTCTCTATCAACTTCTCCTTCTTCTCTGCTCAGCTCCTCTTTCTTCTTTGCCTCACTGCTTCATTTCTGCATTCTCTTCACTCACTCTCTAACCTTCTTGTGCATATCAATGTGATATTATATATAGAGTTCATCACATGACTCTTACATTCCTCAGGGAATTTGAAGTGAATAATCTTGACTTTTTGCCTTCTGCCTTCCCATTTCTTTTACCCGGTCATTCAGAAAAATATAACAATATGCAATAATTTCAACATTACAGTGGGAGTTTTGTTTTCCTACTGGAGACTTGCCAATGCATCGCAAACAGTAAAAATTTAATTACAACATTTACATTCACATTTTCAGTTACACACTTCAATTTCACTCAGCTTCTTTTCTGGATTTTGGCTTTACTGGATTTTTCTTTTCTGCTATTGTTGAGTGACTGTTCTGTATACTTTGGTTCACCTCTGTGTCTATTCATATTTTTCCCTGTACCATTTTTCTGCCATTGTCTCTCTCTCTTTCGTTCTTGTAGGCTTTCTTCTTCATTGAAGTTGTATAACTGTTGTACATATAACTGTCTTTTAATATAACTCCTATGAAATTTATCATTCTACTACTAAACTGGCAATTTCAATAAATATATCTAGATACTCTAGAACTATGTGGAAGCTTTGATAGTTTCTCATTCATCTATGGTTATGCAACCATATTATAAACCTCCCTCCTTAATATTTCATTCAAGAATGCGCAAGCTTCCTTTTAAGAGGTTATAAACCAAATGTCCATTAGAACTCCTTATGGTTATCATATGTGTTATTACCCATTTCACATGAATATCCAACCCTCGACCTTTGCACTTATATTCTTTCTTTAGAACATATGTAATATTGGCTCACGCCATTTCTATAAATGTAATATACCAATATATTATACATTTTTCTACCAGTGTTTCGAAATGCTGCATAGTATCCTTCACTTTGGCTGAAACCTCAACGCATCAACATTATATATATATGAACATAGATATACTCTTACATGCTCATGATTTCCTCGTAAAATATATTCCCCACTTCAATTGTTACAAAAATTAACACGTTTCTGACTTATATTAAAACCCAGCAGTAATATATATCCATATAACCTTTCGGGCCCTTCAACAATATTTAATCTTCGACTTGGGGGTTAAGATCTCGGCATAACACAACAACGTATATTGAACCAATAATGTGAAGGTAAATCAGGTCCCACACCCTTAATACATACCTCATAAACCATCACGTCCATCCAATGGCTGTGATGATGTCGCTTCGTTTTCGGTGATCCAACGAGCATAACGAATTATCTCGCAACCAAACAGCATGAGAGTTAATTCTCCGAGTTCACGTGATGGAATGGGTCCCAATGCTTAACTTCCCTTCTCATCCGACGGCGGAGAACACGTCACTTTGCTCCACACGATCCGACGGATATCGCTTGGCATATATGCACGAACGATAATGTGCGATGGCGTGCAATGAAAGCGGTTTTTGGGTCCCGCCTTATGCCACGTGTCATCCGCTCTATGGAATCGCTCCGATTTCTTGAATACCGCTTGCCCGATGAAAGCGGTGTGATGAAAACAGGAAAACCGCCTTTACTGTTCACTCCGCTCGTTGTTCCTCTCCTTCGCTCAAGGTTCCACTCCCCCTGCTCAATCACTATAAATCGACTTATTTTTATCACAATTCTTCATGACGACTTCCGTAAGTTAGTGCGGTGAACCGATCTCTTGGTATTACTTCAACACTGCAAGGGATTCATTCAGACAGTATATCCGATGGATAATTAAATATACCTAATTCCTCATTTACTGTGACATTTCTTGTGCTCTTCATCAACAGATCAACCCAAAATTTTATTTATTGAGGCTTGACACCAGTTCGATGTCGATTCAAGCAGGTCGAATTCTTACTTTTCCATGTGTAGTCTCCATAACAGGGATCACATACTAAATCAAGCTTCATCATTGGAACGCAGAAAGAATTAATCTAATTCCTCCATAATATATAACACAAGAAATTCACACCAGATTCCCTTTGCACCCTTAAATTCATTCTGCCTTCGAACCTTCAGACTCTTGAAACCCATATTCAATTTTTCCATAATAACGAATGTTCCTTCTATAATATGTTCCCATACTCAGAACCAGTTTCTCAAATCAAATACCTCTGCTCCTTGACTAATGCTACTTCTTGCTCCTGAAGCTCCTCTACTGCCTCTCCAGATCTCCAATCAACTGACCCTTCTAAAGCTGCCTCTGCTTCATGTCTCATGCTCTCTTTTCCTTGTTGTTTTTCCAAGTGCTCCTCCTTTTCCATCTCCTTTGCCATTTAAGCAATGCTCCAAATCATCCCCAAGCATATTAAGTCTTTACCACAGGGTTTTAGTCTTCAATCAAATTCTATGCCATACAAACTCAATTAATGAATAATTGCTCAATAATTCATCTGAAAATTGTATTAAACCCCTAATTCATAAATAAACCTCTATATTACACTCCTTCAGGCCCTTTCAACTCCACTACTCTGTCTCTAATTCCTCTATTGCTTCTGCTTTAATTCCTCTGTTTCTTCTGCTGCCTCTGCTACCTCTCTATCTCTTTTGCCTTATGGATAGTTCTGGTGCTGCTCCTGTCTTTACCTTTGCCATAAATGCCAACATTTCCAACAATAAGGAAGCAACAATTACTCACAAAATTAGATATCAACCATTTTCTTCCTTGTCGTCCTGTTTTATGTGCTAAATGGGTTCCATTTTCTTTTATTTTTTGCAAGAAAATACTTGAAAATTAATATTTAATGCTAAATTGTTTATTTATTGTACCTAATGATCGAAAAATTCAATGATTACATATTACATTTAAAACACTTTGTTGTTGATATGGCTCCTCCTGCGATGCAATCTTTTCTATTTCTTTGACCATCTCCTTGTATGGCTTTTTGGACATTCATATTAGCATATTTCTGATATCAACTCGTTCATCTTTTGAGCTTTTCATAATCTTCCTAAAAATGTAACATGAAAATAAACTATTTAATTTTTATATTGGTATATGAAAAGTAAATATAAAAAAAGTGATATTTATAAATCATATTTAAAAATAATTCTAGAAAAACATTTAAAGGAATATTACTTTTTCATTCCTTATTTTTTTTTTGTTGTGCATTTTTGCTATTAAAAGTCTAACATGTCTCATTGACCAATTCTCTGGAAACTCTTCCTGTAGTTTAGATAAAATTTGGTTCTTGGAATCATTGGATTGATTTTTGTATTGTAAGTGGAAAGAACGTTTATACATTCGTTCCACTAGATCCCTCAAACTTTTGTAAATTATTTCCTCCCTTTTTTAAACCTCTAGCACCACTCTAGATGAGCTAAGGAGCAATTCATTTTCATTTGCATGTTCTAATTTTTTTCTTTTCTTAGAACAACATTCATTTTCTGAGTTGTTGGTCCCTGTAGAACATTAAACAGATATGAATTAATAGATTGTTTGAAACATGTTATCTAATAATTTTAAGTATATTATTAGTGAAAATTAAAAAAATAAACTCATATTGGATAGATAGTATTTTTTCATTCACCTGATTCATCCTTTTGCAATTTTTTCGTCAAGCTTTTATGCTCTTCTAGTCCTAGATCAGAAATAATCTTATCGAGCTTCATCATTTTGTGGCTCTGCATGACACATAGTAAACAATACATATTACTTAAACTTACATATAGTTCAAAAACAATATTTCTTGTAAAGAATTTAGAAATAACTTGCCTTTTTTGCTTCTCTTGATGTGTTATCAGTATTTTTGTTACTTGATCTCTTGTTAGCCATTTCTTTATCAATATACAACCTGTATCATATCATTCATTAATATATTGTATAAGTAAATTGTCAAATTTTCAGGTTAAAAAATAAAATATCAAGAAACTAGTGTGATTTTCATGGTGTGCCCACCGACGTCACTACATGGTGGTATTATAAACGCACTGCCCAAATAGTATAAAACATTGTACGGTGCTCTATTGCAACAAGGAGCACTGATGTGTTACATGTCAACCACCGCACCAATTAAAACAGAAAAAATAATAAAAATTATCTAGTGTTAGTTTTTGTAGCATATGGTGTCGTGGAGGGGGCAGTGCGGCCTATTCTTATAAATGCCCTACATAAACAAGGGACCACCGTACGGTGCTCTTTGTTAACTAGGAGACTCAATGCAATGAGTTATATGTTACATGGTACACTAATTAACACAATATTTTTTTTTTTTGCGAAACAGTATGTTCGCGATGCGCCATAATGAAATAGCGCACCAGTTGCCTATTTTATATATGGCACACAGATTAAAAAATATATATTTTTAAATTTTTTATCAAACAGCACGTGCGCGGTGCACTGGGATAATCCAGCGCACCGGTGCGCTAGGTTACGTCGGGTGCACCGATTAAAAAACATTTGTCTTTTAAAAATTCACGCAAGGGCTGACATGGATTGGGATCTGACTATGCAAGTCATCCTGTGGGTTGGATTTCATAGTCCTATATATAGAAATACAAACCCTATAAATCTAAAATAAAAATCCTTAATTCTGAAATCACAGCAACAGGGAGAAGAAAGAACATAAACAAAAAGAATGAAGGGTTTAGGGTAAAAATGGATTTTTTTTTCTTTTTTTTTTTGAAAATGAACAAAAAATTGAATTTTTTTATTTACTGCATAAAAAAAATTGCAGAACAAAAGTAAAAAAAATAAAATAAAATTTAATCACGAGATCATTTGAAATTCTATGCTATAGGGTTTAAATCACTAGAGGTTTGGAATTTTGATTGTCTGAATACTTCTGTTCGAATGTATTTTTCTTCTCCACAATGCTCTCGTGCTCTCTTGCTCCAAGTATGTCTCCTGCAAATCTCTTGCTGATTTTTTTTTGCAAAAATAGTGAAATAATGAAAAGTGTCTAGTATTTAAAGAATTGTTATATGAAATTAGATTTCGAAAATATTTTGCTGCCCATTTTTCAATTTACTGTTTTTTTTTCACTTAAAAAAAATAGAGTTGCGCTTTTTTTATTTGCGGTTATTCGTCACTGGTGCATTCGTTGATAACATGACACCGGTGCACAGTAACTAAAACACATCGGTGCAGTTATCTGTACATTAGCACTGATAACAAAAGTCCATTTTTAAGGCACCGAAACTACTTTTAGGTTTGTACACCAAAATTTATTGTTGATTTTGCTCAAATGCAGGGAGAAAATATCATAATTATATCAAATGGAAAATTCTTCAAAATATAGCTCGTTCCATAATATTACTCAAAGTCAATCACGAAGTTCTCCCTATCCATCTTGAGACGTAATATTTACTTTAGATTTTATTATATTTTCATTATCTAATTGAATTTATGTCTTTTATCCACGTCAATCATGCATAGCTTAATTAAATTTATAATGTATACAAATTTGCAGGTTCATGTAGATTGAGAATCAAGTTCAGGTGCACAAAATATTAAAAAATCTCCAAAACGTCAGAAGCTCTTATCAGGAGCAGCATACCGCAAGGCGCATTTGGTAGATGAAAATGGACAGCCGCTTCACCCTGCCAATTGTAACAATATTGCATCTTCTAGCCACAATCCTGGGACAGTGACGGTAATAATTATATTGTTTGTTATATTGATTAATGTAATCATTTCAACATCAAACCAATTAATCATGCAATATTGTCAACGCGCTTACTAATTGATACCATATATTTTGTACTAATCATGTTCAATTTTTTTTTAATTATTAGGATTCTAGTGATGATGAGAGACCTACCTACCATCTTCTGTTGCACCCCACAACAATTTCAAATCGAGAGAAGAGTTAATTAAGAGAAAAAATTGAAGAGGAAAAATAACAAGAATGGTTGAATCAACCACCGATTCAATTCCCGCTACGTCTAGATTCACCAATTAGGAATGACTACAACAATAGTAGTTTTTCAAAAGCTGGCAATGGAGTTAATCAAATAGAGGTTGGTATGGATGATTATTTAAGGGATACGACTGCCATGGAGGCAATTTTGTTAGATGCATTCCAAAACGATGATCAACTAGGGGATGATGCTCATATTGTTGACACCTTTTTCGAAAGCCTTAAATTTGCTTCCACCACCCCTCTCTTTGGACTTGGTGGTCAGTAAAATTCTACCTAGTTGGGGAAAATGATGTTACTATACAACTTGAAAGAAAATTTTGGCTTGTCGAATGCATGTTTCTCGGAAATTTTGAGGTAAGTTACCATAAATTCCTCCCTTATATAAATTTGAGAAATATAATCAATACACAATGAACATTACAAATGTTCAATTTTATGAATTTTAATAATTATATCGGCATTAATGTACATTTACTAATATTTTCCATGATCGCCAACTACAGGTTATTCGAAGATAAGGTTCTTCCGAGTGATAATGTCTTGCCCGGTAGCTGCGAAGAGGCAAAGAAATTGTTGAAAATGTTGGGTGTTGAGTACATATCATATCATGCACGTCCAAATTATTGTAGTCTATATAGAGGAGAATATGTAGACAAAGAGATATGTCCGAAATGTGGGCATGATAGATATGATAAATCAAAAAATAAGGGTAAATCACATGGTCCTCCTTTTAAGATATTGCAGCACATGCCTATAATCCCAAGGATTCAAAGTCTCTTTCATTGAAAAGAATTAGATATGTTGCAGGATGGCATGACTCACACAAAAGTGGGTTGGGAGTTATGTGAATCCCAACTAATTCAATAGCCATGAAGCATATAGAGGATACAAGGCTCAAAAAATTCTAGGATAAAGTACGAAGTCTACGACTCAGCATAGCCATGGATGGCGTCAACCCATATTGCCTCCAAAACACCAACTATTTTGTTTGGCCTATAGTAGTGATCAATAAAAATATCCCCCCATGGTTGTCCATGAAGAATGAACATCTTATGTTGGCTCTCATAGTCCTTGGTAGAAGACAAGTGAAGAATATGAATGTCTACTTACAAACACTGGTAGATGAATTGAAGGAATTATGGGATGGGATAAATGTATATGATGTATCAAGACCCATCACATCAGAGAGGAGTTTTACGTTGTATGGCATATGTGCTTACATGACACATGATTATCTAGGATTAGGAGTTTGCTCTGGTAAATTACATGTTTATTGATTGTTTATATACGTAAAAATATTATTTCACATATTAGTTATTCAATTCATTGTAATTGTTTTCATCTTCATGATATTCTTTAACGTGCCATGCATATTCATTGTATACAATAATGTCACAGGTCTTGTAACAAAAGGCTATTTTGGATGTAAATTTTGTGGACCTTATTTGAAAGCTAGATGGTCCAAGGACCTATGAAAGCTAGTGTATGATTGCTCCAAGGTATTCCTCCCAGAAGAACACCCTTACAGAAGAGAAATCCTCTTTTAATGGTAAACGAGAGAGAACCCAAAGGCCACCAATAACGACACTAGGTGAATGGCTTGGATGATGGCAGTGTGGGTGCAGGCATTAAGGAGAGTTGCTCAGACTTGGTTAAAATGATTTCAAGCTCAAGAGGAATTAGTTCCTGGTATTTCTTTCCATTCTCATTCATCAAACTTTATCAGATTGTTTGATAAAACTAATAAAAAGACATTCGGAGGCTAAAAGTCCCTTTACCCTTCGGAAATGTATTATAATGCACTTTTATAACATTCGGAAGAAAAATCCCCTTTTTCTCTTTAAACAATGTTAAACCTTTGGAAACATTATAAAGCACTTAAACCAAGGTTTTAAACCCTTTTGGAATGAATATTTTATACCTTCGGCAATGTAATAATTTATGTTTTAAACAATGTTTAAAACCCCCCCGGAAATGTATTTCTGAACCTCCAACTATTAATAAAACTCTATTGAAATAATATTCAAACCTTCGGAAATATATAAAACCCCTTCAGAATAAATGTTTCAGATTTCAAACCTTTTGATTAAGCTCTGTTGCATACATTATCGGGTCAAAACGTTTTTATTAAACCTTTGCGCATTCTCGACGCGAACACCGTCAGATATCCCATAGATCTAATCAGACGACAATTGTGTGAAATTTACCTCCAGACTTTATCACCCAAAATCAACGCGAAATGGGTGGTATTGCGCCTGTGACATGTCATGTTATGATTGGATCGTGTTCAATTAGAATAAAACCACCCGCACGCCAAAAGTTGTGCGACAACAATAAGTGGTTTCTCGAAAACTGCTTGTCCTTCAAATTTTGTTTTAAATCACGTTCAACCATGATTTTTCGCCTTTCCTTTGTTTAACTTTAATTCTCTCGGAAACCCTCCTTTTCCACTCTGTGGCTCAACAACCATATATCGATTATCACTGCGCTCTCAACCAAAGAAACCAAAATTCCTTGATCTCCTCTGAACCCTTTTACACAGAATTTAATACATTTGGATTCTACACAGAATATATATAAACCAAATGGATTTTCTAAGGGTGAAACCCTCCGAGAAATTGCCAAGTATACAACAGATGATTTAATTATGCAATTTTATTAAAATAGAGGAAAAACCTCTCAATCAATTCTTCTACGACCAAATTTCGATTTCCTCCTTTGCAGAGGTTACAATTTATAGGTTTTACATAACAATCGACCTCTGCTTAAGGATCAGATTCTCTTATTGTAGACAAAATCCTAATTACATAATATCTTCCCTAAATCTATCAACTGAAGCTAAATATGTTGAAACAAATATAAAACTATTCAATCCTCCTAAATACTGGTTCAACCCTATCTATTACAACTGTAAATTGATAGCTAAAGGTACCAATGCCTTTGCTTGTAACTTTTTTTGGATTTATGGAATAATTAATTAAGCCTTTTGTCTTTAAGCCTCATGCCCCTGCATCAGACTCCTGAGGACAAAAATCTTCATGGGCTCCTGTCCATGAGCTCCTCCACAGAACTGCCCAATTTCTGCAGCATGGTTTCTGTCATCCAAGTAGTATCCTCAATTGGTTGATCCCTCCACTTGATCAAGTATTGAAAATACTCCTACCCTCTGGTCTTCTTAAACACTTTCCTATCTAAGATCCTCTCTAGCTGTAATGTATTTGCTGTAGGTAACTTTTTTACCCAGTCAATCTATTCTCTGTCTTCTGGTCTGTCATCTGTGCCACCATCTTCATATCTGTACAAATCAGCAACATTGAAAATTGGAGATATTCCAATATTAGAAGGTAATTCAATTTCATAAGAATTTGTAGAAAACTTTCTCAATATCCTGCATGGTCCTATCTTTTTG
Organism: Pinus albicaulis; assembly: GCA_034641835.2. Taxonomy (NCBI): domain Eukaryota; kingdom Viridiplantae; phylum Streptophyta; class Pinopsida; order Pinales; family Pinaceae; genus Pinus; species Pinus albicaulis. Next base: position 39,838,572 of record CM076570.1, on the reverse strand, counting down.
AATTTTAACTTGTTATACTGCTTCTTCAGAAAACTTTCTTTTCTTAAGTGTACTAAAATAAAATCACCAAATTCAAAATTAACTTCTCTTTTGCTCAAATCTGCTCTATTCTTGTACTTGATTTTGTTGTCTTGTAGCTGTTGTTTTACCTGTTCATGTATTGCTTGAATTTATGAAGCAAACTACTCTCCTTCAGAACTTCTCATTTCTGCTTTTCCCAAGTTCCTCAATTTAGATACTCCTCTTGGGTGCATCCCATAAACTACATGGAATGGACTCTTCCCTGTACTTCTGTTAGGTGAATCATTATATGCATATTCTTCCTATGGTAAAATATGATCCCACTATTTAGGATGTTCTCCTGCAAGACTTCTCAAAATATTACCCAAACTTCTGTTCACTACTTCAGTCTACCCATCAGTCTGAGGGTGATAAGATGAGCTGAAACTCAGTTTAGTACCAATATTCTTCCACAATGTCCTCCAAAAATGACCAACAAATCTAGTATCTCTATCAGAAACAATACTTTTAGGTAACCCATGTAATCTGACAATATCCTTGAAAAACAAATGGGCAACATGAGTAGCATCACTGGTTTTATAACATGGAATAAAATGTGCGATTTTTTAAAATCCGTCAACTACAACATAAATTGCATCATTTCTTCTCTGTGTCTTAGGCAATCCTAAAACAAAATCCATACTTACCATATCCCAAGGTCTGTCTGGAATAGGTAATGGAATGTACAAACCTGCATTTTGAATTTTCCCTTTTGCATATTGACAAATTTTACAATTCTTCACATACTTTTTCACTTCAGATCTCATCTTTGGCCAAAAATAAAAATGACTTAATTTCTCATAAGTCTTATCAACACCAAAATGTCCAGCAAGTCCACCACTATGTTTCTCCCTGATTAAATTTTCTCTCATAGAACAATTTGGTATGCACAACTGATTTCTTTTGAACAGTAAACCCTCTTGCAAAAAATAATCTAACCACTGACTTTTGTCTATCAAAATAGGATTACAACATGCTTCAAATGCTTCTTTGAAATCCAAATCTATTTTATAGAGTTATTTAATAAAATCAAAACCTAACACTTCAATTTGACTTTCTTGAACAAGAATGGTTTTTCTGCTCAAGGCATCAGCTACCTTGTTTGCTTGACCACTTATATGCTTCAATACAAAGTTAAAACTTTGAATATATTCAATCCATTTTGCATTTTTTTGATTCAATTTAGGTTTTTGCATAATATACTGTAAACCATGATTATTTTAATATAGCACAAATTCTTTAGACATTAAATAATGTCTCCACTTCTTCAATGAATATACAATTGCATAAAATTCCTTATCATAAGAAGAATACTTCCTCCTTATCCCATTCAGCTTCTCACTAAAATATGCTACAGGCCTATCTTCTTGACTTAATACAGCTCCAATAGCTTCCCCACTGGCATCACATTTTACTTGAAATGGCTTACTAAAATCAGGCAAAACTAAGACAGGTTTCTCAGTTATCTTTTGCTTCAAGAACTGAAAATTCCTTTCAGCTTCAGCAGTCCATTTGAATGGTTGTTTTTCCTTCTTTATGGTTTCAATTATAGGTGCATTTATCTTACTAAAATTCCTTATGAATTTTCTATAAAAACTAGCAAGACCGTGAAAACTTCTTACTCAAAAACACTTTTTGGTGAAGGCCACTCCACAATTTCCTTTATCTTCTCTAGATCCATTTTTAATCCTTCAGCAGAAACAACAAAACCTAGATATACCAATTCTTCCTTCATGAATGAACATTTCTTTAAATTTATCAGTAACTTCTCTTGATGTAACTTCCTTAAGACATAATTAAGATGTCTCAGGTGTTCTTCCTTTGTTTTGCTGTAAATTAATATATCATCCAAATATAATATTGAAAATTTACCAATAAATTCCTTTAATACTTCATTCATAAGCCTCATAAAGGTACTAGGTTCATTTGATAAACCAAAAGGCATTACCATCCATTCATACAATCCCTCATTTGTTTTAAAGGTTGTTTTCCATTCATCACCTTCCCTTATCCTAATTTGATGATACCCACTTTTCAAATCTAGTTTTGAAAAATATCTTGCTCCACTCAAACAATCCATCAAATCTTCAATTCTAGATAAAGGAAATCTATACCTGATTGTTATCTTGTTGATTGCTCTTGAATCATTGCACATTCTCCAACCTCCATCTTTCTTTGGACTTAACACTGTGGGTACTGCACAAGGACTCAAACTTTCTCTGATCAAACCTTTGTCAACCAATTCCTGTACTTGCTTTCTGATTTCTTCATTTTTTGTAGGAGTCATTCTGTAAGCTGCTTTGTTTGGAAAATTTGATCCTGGAATCAAATATATTTGATGGCTGATTCTTCTTACAAGTGTCAATTCATCAGGAAAATCATCCACAATAATATCACAATAACTCTCCAACATTTCTTGAATTTCAATTGGAAAATTAGAAATTTTAGTAGAAGTAAATACTACCTTAGGTTTGCAAACTAAAGAAAAATTTACCTCATCATCTTCAATCTGTTGCAAGTATTCTTTTCCACTCAACAATAAAGACTTTGGATCATACTTTTTACTTGATTCATCTTATTCTTCCATAGGTAACAAATTTTGATTCATACCATCTTTGAAAAACTTGTAGGTGTTTCTCTTCCCATCATGTACTGCTGCTCTATCATACTACCAAGGTCTACCTAGCAATATGTGACACACATCCATAGGCATCACATCACACATGATTTTATCTTTGTAACTGCCCATTTTCAATTCTATTTCACATTGTTCCTTTACTATCAGTTGATGTCCCTTCTGAAGCCATGACACCTTGTAGGGTGTTGGATGTTCCCTTTTCTTCAATTTCAACTTCTCTATCACCTCTGTAGAGACAAAATTATCTGTACTACCACTATCAATTACCAATTGACAACATTTCCCTTGAACTTTACACACACTTCTGAAAAAAGTATTTCTGTGTGTTGGTTTAGCAACTTCCTTTCTTTTTTTTAAGAAAACTTTGTTAACCACCAAATATTCTCCTTTCTCTGGCACAATTTCTTTCTCTGTTACAGGAAACTTTTCTGCTTCTTCTCCAGTATGAGCAACAATTGAATTTCTCTGATTTGTCCCAACATTCTCTTTTTCTGGACATTCATAGGCTCTATGTCCTAATTTGTTACATCTGTAACATCTGACTTCTCTTCCTCTGTTTTTGCCTCCCCTTCCTCTGTAAGAACTCCTTCTGCCACTTGTATCACCTTTTTTGGGTGCATACTGAGGTAAGCTGCTGTTAGCTCCATCTCTTGATGTTGTAGATCTTCCTCTACCACCTTGACTTCCTCTTCCTCAAAAAGTACCTCTTCCTTTGGAAGATTTCTTTCGTAGGAGTTTTTCTTCAGCTTTTAAAGCCATCTGGTAAGCCTCTTCTACTGTTTTAGGAGAAAATATACTTATCTCATTTTGAATCTCCATTCTGAGACCATTTATGTACTTGGAAATATTCTCTACTGTATCTTGAATTTGTCCTACTCTTATTCTCACTTTGTAAAATTCTTCTGTGTATTATTTTACTGTCATTAATCTCTGTCTAAGATTTTTCATTTGTCTGAATAATGAAAGTTGATAATCACTAGGAAAAAAATTACCTCTCAGATTTTCCACCATTCTGTTCCAATTCTTGATTGGCTGCTTACCAACTCTCCTTATTTCTGCTTGCACTCCATCCCACCAAAGTATTGCATGTCCTTTCAACCTTGTGACAGCAAACTTAACTCTCTTTTCTTCACCCATCTCCTCATAATCAAAGCATTTATTCATTTCATTGATCCAGTCTATAAATTCTTTTGGATACAATCCTCCTGCAAAAGATGATACTTCAAGTCTATTCTTGGATGTAGATCCTAAAACTGATTTAAATAATCTCATATCTGGAGTAAGCTCAACATTTTCTTCTTCTTCTTCAGCTTCAGGTTCACTGACATCTTCAGGATCTCTCTATTGACCTACTTCAATTGCTTCCAATATGGCTTGAATTTTCTGCATAGTCTTTAGTACTTCAGCATTTGCAACTGGTCTACCTCTTCTTCTACCAGCACCACCTCTGCCAATTCTGACAGCCATATTAGATTTATTTCTCTGAATTTTGGAAGCTTTCTCAGTGTCTAAAAAATACTCTGAAGATGGCTCTAATACCACAAATGATGGCAATGTGGGTGCAGGCATTAAGGAGAGTTGCTCAAACTTGGTTAAAATGCTTTCGAGCTGAGGAGGAATTAGTTCCTGGTCTTTCTTTCCATTCTCATTCATCAAACTTTATCAGATTTTTTGATAAAACTAATAAAAATACATTCGGAAGCTAAAAGTCCCTTTACCCTTCGGAAATGTATTATAATGCATTTTTATAACATTCGGAAGCAAAATCCCCTTTTTCTCTTTAAACAATGTTAAACCTTTGGAAACATTATAAAGCACTTAAAACAAGGTTTTAAACCCTTTCGAAATGAATATTTTATACCTTTGGCAATGTAATAATTTATGTTTTAAACAATGTTTAAAACCCCCTCGACAATGTATTTCCAAACCTCCAACTATTAATAAAACTCTATTGAAATAATATTCAAACCTTCGGAAATATATAAAAACCATTCGGAATCAATGTTTTGGATTTCAAACCTTTTGATTAAGCTCTATTTCATACATTATCAGGTCCAAACCTTTTGATTAAACCTTTGCGCATTCCCAATGTGAACATCGTCAGATCTCCCACAGATCTAATCGGATGGCAATCGCGTGAAATTGACCTCCGGACTTTATCACCCAAAAGCAACGTGAAATGGGTGGCATTGCGCCCATGATGTGTCGCGTTATTATTGGATCACGTTCAATTAGAATAAAACCACCCACACGCCAAAATTTGTGAGACAACAGTAAGTGGTTTCTCAAAAATCCCTTGTCCTTCAAATTTTGTTTTAAATCGTTCAAACACAATTTTTCGCCTTTCCTTTGTTTAACTTTAATTCTCTCGGAAACCCTCCTTTTTCGCTTTGTGGCTCAACAACCATAGATTTATTATCATTGCGCTCTCAACCAAAGAAACCAAAATTCCTCAATCTCCTCCGAACCCTTTTACACAAAATTTAATACATTTGGATTCTACACAGAATATATATAAACCAAATGGATTTTCAAAGGGTGAAACCCTCTGAGAAATTTCCAAATATAAAACAGATGATTTAATTCTGAAATTTTATTAAAACAGAGGCAAAACCTCTCAATCAATTCTTCTACGGCTAAATTATGATTTCCTCCTTTGCAGAGGTTACAATTTATAGGTTTTACATAAAAATCGACCTCTTCTTGAGAATCAAAAACTCTTATTTTAGACAAAATCCTAATTACATAATATCTTCCCTAAATCTATCAATTGAAGCTAAATATGTTGAAACAAATCTAAAACTGTTCAATCCTCCTAAATACTAGTTCAACCTTATCTATTACAATTGTAAATTGATAGCTAAAGGTACCAACACCTTTGCTTGTAACTTTTTTTGGATTTTTAGAATAATTAATGAAGCCTTTTGTCTTTAAGCCTCATGCCCCTGCATCATTAGAGCATATGAGAGTGAGAAGGAGAAGGAGTTAATATAAATGTTTGATTCAAATGGGGAGCCTATGTTCGATGATCCAGAATTCTTTGACACCTATGTTGAGAAATTGCCCATTGGGATGAAAAGGAATCTATCTTTTATAACCTCCCATAGTGGGAGCATCTTAAGATTACCCACTTATTAGATCCCATGCATATATTTAAAAATGTTTCATCTTCTTTATGGAGTAACATATCATCAAAACAAAGTGACACATTGGTTATTAGGAAAGATCTTATTACTTCAAAAACTAAAAATAAACATTGGGAAAGATGATTAGAAAGTACAGGATCAGAGGCAGGTGTTGGTCCCTCTAATTCATACTATTTCAAAGAAGGTGATGTCCCATGGATTTTAAAAAAAGATGATCTTTCTTTGGAAAATGAATTTATAATGGGTATGAGGGTGCCATCTTCATACGGGTCTTCACTATGACATTGCTTCACCGTGGATGACCATTTGTCAGGGGCTCAATAACATGACCATTTTAATCTTCTAAGAGTACGTATAACGTCAAAAGCATGATTTTATTATTTTTTATATTAATAAATTTTATCCCATCTAGGGATCATAAAACATAAATATTTTTGTATATTATTACACGTGTTTATAACTTTGTAGTTTCATTATCCTTTGTTCATGCATATATGTGTGAAACATGAATTCCCTCAAGAGGTAGGACGTGCCATATCTAAATTATCTGCATTTGTACGTTGGAACACGTCAAAGGAGATTCATGTGGCTAGCATTCCACGGTGGCGTCAAGAGATAGTTGAGATTGTTTGTATGTTTGAGAAGGAACTTCCAACGAGTTTCATGGACTTGCAGGTTCATCTTCTAATCCACCTAGTAGATTAGGTTGAATTAGTTGGGTTGGTTTCTTGTCGTTGAATGTTCTTCTTAGAGAGGTACATGAAGAAATTGAAAGTTTTTGTTTGATAAAGGGCGAAACCTAAGGGGTCTATGGCAGAGGGGTACATATCATATGAGTCTTTCTATTATGCTCGTGAGTACATCAAGCAGATCAAAAATAGACCAAGTGCGGTGATTTGGGATGATGAAAGGGGTGAAGACAAAAGAGAACTGGAGTTGCTCCAAATGAGTGGAAAAAAGCGCTTTATAAAGAGTAAGCGACTTATAATTTTTTAAAATTTACACAAAGTAAATATTCATGTTGAACTTCGATATAATTTATATTTTGATCTCTATGTATAATATAATGTCAATTTGATTTCATCAACAAATGCAGAAATTGAAGCAATCAATAAATTCATTCTTTACAATTCTGATGCGACACAACCGTGGGTCGCATTGTACGAACAAAAGAGGATGAAATGGGATAGTGGCAGGAAAGAATTTAGACATTTGAATAGTAGAAGTGTGCCTTATCCCGATCATTTAAAAGAAAATATGCTAGAAATATGCCCCAACAGTTGGGTTACTGACCAAGTTAGAGGGAAATACAGTGCAACCGGTCGTTACCCGTGTGCTGAAGAGGATGCGCTAGATGTAAGGATTGGGTGCAGCAACTCAGTAATAATCTATTTAATTTATATGTACATTTGAAACTTAATAATGCACCTTTCAAATGTAATTACATCTATATTTCATATTTTAACTGTTGGGTTATTATAAGACACATGACACTATGATTTTTTAAATTTTTTATAGCTGCATCTGTTCCCATCTATGTGGGTGTATGGACACCATTTTCACACAGAAAATGTCAACAATGGACACATCACACAAGACTGTGTAGTGGAAGTCGATTTCAATCAATCTAGTCGATCTAAACACCATGATCAAAACCTAGTATAAGGGACACTAGGTTACGTCGGAAATATACAAGAGATCATTGAAGTGGATTTCTCTTCTTTCCAATGTGTTATTTTTAGGTACAAGTGGTGGGACACCTTTGATCGGAATAATGTAAAGGAATATCGTGATAATAGGTTAATATGTATCAACTCTAGAAAGATGTGGAATGAGGCTAAGGAGCCCTATGTTTTCCCCAAACACTGCAACCAGGTGTCTTTTTACCCAGATGTGTTGGATAGGGATTGGTGTTTCATATTGAGACATGACCCTAGATAAAAACATATTTTTGAGAATAATATTGTTATCATGCCATGCGAGCTGGAAGATAATGAGGATGATCATGAGAACCGAGAGTGATATGGTACATGTTATTTCATCAATATTTATACTTTTTAAGGTGGGTTTTTCGAAACATTATAATATGTATTTTGAATTAATTGGTAATTTGTATTGTGTTAATGTTAAAATTAATATTTCACTTGATAATTTGCAATTATATTGATCTAAAAAAAATATAAAGTTTTTTTTTTTGTCTGTAAGATCATAATAAAATAATGATAATTCTAAAGCACATGAATTTATTTGCATTATTTTCTAAACTTTATTATGTTACAAAAAATCGTATTATTCTAGATTTATTATTTTACAATTTTTTAAAATTTTACAAATTTACAAATTTAAAAACTTTAATAAAATCATTTCACATTAATACAATTAAAATTTTACAAATATTTTACATACAATTACAATTACAATTACAATTTTACAATTTCACATACAATTACAATTACAATTTTACAATTCTACATACAATTACAATTACAATTAAAATCATTTCACAGTAATACAATTAAAATTTTACAAATATTTTACATACAATTAGAAGTAGAATTACAATTACAATTACAATTTTACAATTTCTGGTACAGTTACAATTACAATTTTAGACTTTTACATACAATTACAATTAAAATTTTAGAATTTTACATAAAATTTACAATTACAATTACAATTTTACAAATTTACATATATACCATTACAATTACAATTTTAGAATTTGACATACAATTACAATTTTAGAATTTCACATACAATTAAAATTACAATTACAATTGTACAATTTTACATATATACAATTACAATTTTACATATATACAATTACAATTAAAATAAAAATTACAATCATTTCACAATAAATTATATTTTACATACAATTACAATTTTACAATTTGCCATACATACAATTACAATTACAATCGTTTCACCATAAATTAAATATTACAATTACAATTAAAATTACAATTACAAATACAAATACAATTTTACAATTTTACATACAATTAAAATTAAAATTTCAATTACAATCACGACATAATATTTAATAATTATCATGATCATTTAATATTAAATTATTTAATAAGCATCACGATCATGATAACCATCGTACAAACATCATATTCGACTAAAAAACACATTCAAATTCACTAACATCATCATGGTCATGATCATCTAACAAAACACAATTAGCATTGTATAACATCATCACACCACAAATATCAAATATACATCTCATGTCAAATAACTGCTATCACATACACATCTATCTACAAGCTACACATTAAATTAACATATCTAACATGACCTTACAATATACACACCATGATGATCACCAACATGTAAATTAAGTACAACTGCAACATGAACATAAAATACATGGACCATGTATATATATATATATATATATATATATATATATATATATATATATATATAAAGTCAAAAATATACAACTTTAATATAAATGTCATATATCAACTGGTGGTACATCATGAATAACAAAACTATTCGAAGCCTACTCAGTCAATGGTGCAACCTTGACAAGCTCAGATACATGTTGATCATCACATGCATGTTGATCTAGTACTGGTGCCTCATGCTGATCAGGATCAACTATCGACTGCTCATCTTGATGACTCGACATGGTCGATGGTCCAGCCTGCTCATGATCATGAGTACTGCTGCATGTTGCAGGCTGCTGACTCGACGTGGCCCATGTCCCAGACTTCTCTCCATGATGATTGTTGGTCGATGCTGCAGGCTGCTCATTTGGCGCGGCGCAAGGTGAACGATGATCACTCCCCTGATCGTGATCATTAGATGATGCATCATTGCTCGTATATTTTCAATCACGTGTTGTGTCTTCACCATGCCTATAATGTGCAAGGGCCCTGCTAAACCACGTAAATAAGGTCGAAGCTCCTACGACATGCCGCATCAGGTTGTACATGTCAAGTGACATGCCTCTCCACATATGTACCAGCCTACCGTCGGCCTGTATGTCTCTCATAGTAGCGGGCCTGACTCTCGCCTCAACAAAAAATGCATAGAGTTGGTCACCCAACTCCATCCTCAATCTACTATCAAGCCTACCATGCCTAGCAAAAGGTGGTATCAGCGCACCAGCAGGACCAGGTTTGTCTGCACTGGCTTCATGATCCTTGACATATGCCATATCCTGATCATCATTAGGATCCACACTTGGATCATTTGGTGACGTTGGCATGTCATCTCCATCAAAAGACCTAATGTCTACAAAATATATACAAGTACACAACAATAATTATAAAATTTCATTAAACAATTTAATAAAAACAAGTTAAAGAACATGTTAGAATAAATTTAAATAAAATAGTAATATTACCTCTATCATCTGTCGACTCATCATCTGTAAAGAGTATGTTGGCACACCCTCGCTAATCCAAACCAGCATAAGGACAAGGGACCATAATGAAGGGATGCTTGTCAACACTGGCTATCAACTCCAATCCATCATGTGGTATCCTCACGGAAAACTCAGCCTCGCCCCTCTTGGGTATCATCTGTCCCCACATGTGCATCCGTGCATCCAACATCGGCGTACGAGGCTTCCGAACAAAATTAGGCCTCGTCTCTAGAAACCTCTCAAAAAATAAACAAAATAGCTCTAAATAAAAAGGGAATTTGACCATCCCTTGTGCATGAGCATGAAATCTATCTAAGGCTGTACAGAACTACCGTAAAAAAATGGCAGACCACCTAACAAGTCGTGGCTCCTGTACTAAAGAATCAACATAATATAGAGTGGGAAAATAATGTGTTTCCCGTCACTGGTGTTGTGTGAAATGGTCGAAATCAAAATTGAGAGGCACCTCACCTCCTCACTACCAAATGTAGCAATACGTAACTGACCTCAGAAGACCTGAAAATCTGAAGGAGACAGTATATCCGCGCTAATGTATCTCTAGGAGTACACCAACTGGCTCCCTTTTGCATAGAAAACTAGAACCTATGGGAATGAGGGAAAATCCACCCTTCTCCTCGATAGCCCTGTAATGAAATAGATGTCCTCCTTAGTGGGCGCGTACCACTAGTTAGGACCAACACGAAAAAGCCTGTACGTTGGCATTCCACCTGCGAATAAGATATCACAAAAACAAACAATGGCCCTTTAGGGAAGTAGCCTCCTCATAGAACTTGAGGAGGCCTACCTGCCTTAGGAGCCCCTGGGTATCTATTATAATATGGCGAGGGTACGCATCTCTCTCCCTCTCTCGTGCCTCCCACAGGCAAACCATGTTATACTAGTCCGCCTGTTGTTGTTGTTGTTCCCTCTCTTCTCTCCTTTCACGTCTCTGAATGATTGACATATTAAATACAATTTTTTTATTAAATGAGACATGTATTTAGGAATTGTTGACGGGAAAATTTGTCCGGCCAACAGTAAGGGATCTCCCCGGTAGAAAGTCCCAATTAGACCTTAAACCGTTTGGAGTAGGGATCCCGTCCGGGGTGTGGGTCCGGCTACCACTTAAGATGACTTCCCTTCGGTCTCAAAAGAACTCCGTTCGAACCTCGGCGACATACACTCATTCATGATACAGAATACAAGATTAATGTGTTAAGCACGAATCAAACACTATGCGTAGCAAGATAATAGATAAAGCACACACACCTCAAGAGATGTCATTAGCAACACATCTTTTGTGGGGTAATGCTTGTTCGGTAGTCTAATCACAAAAGAAATAGTTCTTTATGATAAGATACCTCACCACTTACTGAAAGATGAAACGAAATGCTAACAAATAGTTCATTAACATTCATTAATAGAACAGATAATGAAATGAAGATCATTGATACAACACGGATAGCCATGACGCATAAACGATGACATGAATAATGCAGCTTCATTAATCATAGGATATTCTGAAACTGTACAATGAATACGCAAAGTGTTCATACAGAAAAACACATCATAACCATAGGATATTTTAACAAGACTCTATATTCATATGCTCAAATGTAGGATCTTTCAATACAATTGCATGTAGCTCTTGAGTTTTCCCAAAGAAGAAAAGCACTTTTACAATGTCCCGTAGGAGTATTTATAATGCCAAAATTGTCCGTTGGGTTTCCTTGACTGTTCGCCTTCTTGACCTTTGGGTTACCTTGCGACCCACTCCTTCTGCGACCTAGGTAGGTGATGCGACCTGCGACCTAGGTAGGAGATGCGAACTGCGACCTAGGTAGGAGATGCGACCTGCGACCTGTCCTGTTGGTGCGATTTGCGACCTGGTTCTTCTTGCTGCTCAGGACTTGCTGCTGCCGGGACACGAAATGTTAATGTCAGGGATGTCAACCTGTTGTTATCTGAGGAAATCCTGCCATGCCTGGTATTCTGCCGCTATGGGGGACACCAGAGGTAACTCCTCCTTCAGCCTATGCACACATTCCAAAGCGTTTGGTACTAAGGTCTCCCTTTTCTGTCCGATCTGATTTGAGAGCGACGCAAGCTTGGTATAAATCCGCGCTGGAGCAGCGATGAATTGACTGAGATGCTCTTGAGATGCGGAGGGCTCTGGATCAGCTGCGGCCTGCTTGATAGGTTGCAAGAATGTTTGAATATCCTGGTTTACTTGTTCCCAAGTTTTCTCCTCTTCTAATGCTCCAAGCGATGGGATGTGATGCAGCGTATGCATTGAATCAATACCACTAATCAGGTGGTCGTACGAGGACATCACTTTGTCCAGGTCTTTAGACAATTTGTCTCCAGATTGCATCGCTATGCGGAGTTGAACTTTTGCATCCTGCGTGTGGATCCAGTCCCTCTTAGGCAAATTTTCAGGTGCCTGAGGGTACTGTATGGTCCAACCCATCATCCTATCCAAAGCCTGTGAAGCCTCTTTGAGCTGATCTTGTCTTTGCCTGGTTTCCATTCGTGCTCTTGCCAGAGGAGCGACTGTTTGCTTGATGGTGAACATTTCACCATATACCTGTCTCATAGTCATTTCCAACACCTCACACTCCTTGAAAATGGCAAGCGAGACTTCATTTGCTGGTAGAGCTTGGTTTCGAAGTTGCTGGACTTCTGCTTGCAATGCTGCTCTCTCCTGTTCTGCTATCTTTTCGCGTTGCTCAGCTGCGTGTAGTCTGTTTTGTAGGGATACTATTTCTCTACTCATCCGGGTTACATTCTCTTCCGTAGCCGCAATGAAGGCAGTACCTGCTGACGCTATCATTACCGGATTAGTCCTGGTATCCAAAACTATATCCTTGCCTGTGGATACTGCGGATGATGCAGAGGGACTTTGTGCCAACGACCTTCTCTTCTCTTGACGGATTTTGAATGAAAACTGATCAAATGTGAGTCTGGTCAGGTCGAACACATCTTCTTCCTGTCTCTGGGGTGATCTAACATCAGAGAGTTTTGTACGGCCCTGAGGTATGTCGAGAGGAGTTACCTCAAGATCGTCCAGCATGTCATCCTCTCTTTCCTCTGTGTTCTTCTTCTCTTCTTCCTTCCTCCGCCGTTCAGCTTCTGCTGCTGCTTCAATTTCGGCTCTCTTCTTCTGTTCAGCTGCAGCAGCCTGCTCGGCTTTCTTTTAGCGTTCAGCCTCTGCCCTGTCCAGCTCTGCCTTAAGCGCCTGTTCCGCTGCAGCTTGTGCCTCTTTGTCTTCTTTTTCTTTCCTGGCCTCTTTGGCCAGCTTCTTCTTTTGTGTTGCTGTTGCACTCTTTTGGCGCGCCTCCTCATCTTCTTTTAGCTTTTTCTCCCTTTCTTGTTGGGCTTTTGCCTCTGCTTCCTTTTGTCTGATGGATGGGGTTGGCCCTGTGTTGAGTCGAGATTTCTTGAGTATGGATGAAGAGGCACCTCCTAACTGACATCTTCTGTCTTCTAAGTTCTGATCATCTGAGTCTTCCTGGACCACGTCAATTCCCGGAGCAAGTTGTCTTTCAGCATTATACCAGTTTCTTCTCTCATCTTCCGCTGGGCGCTCAAGATGCTGATAAGTCCACTTGAGGTTGGCTCTCCGGCAGTGTTCAGGGACTAATCTCTCTGGGTCATAGTTTCAGTGTTCAAGTGCCCCCAGTTGATAACTTCTCATTGCTTCTGCCTCTGCTAGTACTTCCTTGAAGTCTTTAACTGTGAATGCACCAATAGTGAGGGGCAGAGTGGGCCATGGCTTCTTTTTGCCCTTAGACAGGATGTTGGAGAATCCATGTGACATCTGAAAGCACACCTCCTGCATCAGCATTTTGTCCGTCACGAAGCGAGGCATAGCATGTGGCGCTTTGTAAGTTCCAAAGACTCGGATGAAGGTGTACCCAGGGAAAGGGAACCAGTGCGCCACTTTAACCAGAGTCTCCTTGGCCCGCCATGACATGCAAGGGGCGTCTTGTCCAAATAAATTTCTGTACAGAGAGGGAACAAATATTTGGGAGATCTGATCTATATCCTGTTTGTATTTGGACTCCCAAAATACCTTGAGTTGTAGATGAATTGCGCGCGTGTTCTCGAAGTCCCAGTTGTGCTCCCATCCATCAAACTCTACTCGGGCGCAAACCGCATCTAGTAGGTATGAAGCCATGTAAAATTCAGCAGGCATTCCTTCGTCCGGGGCCAATGCCGAGTTCAAGTTGGTCTGCATCGACGTCATCAGTATGCCGGCCCAGTTAAAACGGGTGCCTTGTGTTGTCACATACTCCATAATAGTGGCCCAACTGCCGTTGAAAGTGGAGCAATCTGGGCGCCCGTAAAGCCTGCAGAGCATGGCAGCAACCAATTTGTAAACTTTTCTTAGGCTCGCCACTGGGTATTCCTGGTTCTTTTTTAACTTGAACTTCTCGAGCTCCTCCCACCATTGTTTAATAGTATCAACTATCGGGACGGCGTGAGTAGCAGCCCATTCTCGAGTGAAATGTTGGTTTGGGCGAGGCAGTGAATAATAAACGTGTGCATCCGAGCCTACCAGCGTAGTGAAAGCTCTGCCTTGGGAATCCCTGATCACAAAATTTTCGGGGTCTGTCTTTTGTATGATCCAGTCTATGATCTCCAGACATGGGAATATGGCTGGATGCGCTCCTGCCAGATGTAGTTTGGACCTCTTTACCGCCAAGTATACTTCTCGGTCTGGGAGATCTTCTGGAAATTCTTCTGGCAGTTTGGCGAACTCCTAATAAATCTGGTACCATCTCATGCTGTCGTCTTTCGAAAAAGTACATAATGTATCTCGGAATATTGGGGGTGGGGACACCACCACCAACTCATCAATCTCTTCCACTATTCTCTTTTCCTTTCTCCGAGATAGCGGGGGCGCCATGTCACTAGAATCTGAGAGCACAGGTATGCACTCTATGTCTTCACCTGTCAAATTCAGAAAGGAGTCCCACGATAAGAACGACATGGCGATAAAAACTAGTTACAATTTAGTGATGAAACCTAACTGCGTTAATGCAAAACTGGACTGGTGAGTCGCTGGGTCGCGGATCACACAAACAGGGCCCGGGCGCGACCTTGCGACCTTGCGACCTGGCGACCTGAGGTCGCTGGGTCGCTAGGTCGCAGATCTACGAAAAAAATGGAAAGTGCGACCTAGCGACCTGGCGACTAGGTCGCTGGGTCGCAGGGTCGCAAATCCCTAAAACTGGAGAAAATTGCGACTCTGCGACCTCGCGACTAGGTCGCTGGGTCGCAGGTCGCAGACTGGCTTGCCGGGGGTTTGGTGCGCGTGGCCTTGAACTTTTTTGCCCCCTTTCTCTTGGGAATTTGCAAGGTTTCTGGGCCCAGGGAGAGCTGTGGCATGATTTTAAAGGTAAAGGGATGATGCCATGGGGTGAAACAGCAAACAGTGAGGTTTTGGGCAATTTATGCAATATGTAATTTGCAAAACCTCATAAAACATTAAAGCATGGCCAAAAGACAATTTAAAGGCTACAGGGGAGATGGGTTTAGAAAGAAAATCATTAAAACGGAAACAGCAGGAAGAAATGGCAACTTACCCGGGAAAAACTCGTCAGTTGAGCTGTCAGAGGCGTTTTCCTTACAAATCGCTGAATGTAAAAATTGCGACCTGCGACCTCCCTTTTATAGAAAGTCGCACGTGCGGGCAATTAATGCAGGTCGCTAGGTCGCAGATTTGTCAAACTTTGAGTTTTGCGACCTGGCGACCTTGCGACCTGGCGACCTGGGGTCGCTGGGTCGCAAGGTCGCTAAGTCGTGATTTTCTGAAAATTACCAAATTGCCACCTGGCGACCTGGCGACCTGGCGACCCGAGGTCGCTAGGTCGCAAGGTCGCATTTTTCATAAGTTTAGGGGATATGCGACCTGGCGACCTGGCGACCTGAGGTCGCGGAGTCGCTAGGTCGCTAGGTCGCGGTTTTCATGAATTGTTTACTTTTGCGACTTAGTGACTTAGTAATTTCTCTTTGTTTCTAAGGGGCTCCGAAAATTTGAAATGGTAGTCAAAATTTTGGAGGGTGTTGTAGAGACTGCAACAAATGGCGATTCACTGGACGTACTCAGAGTCTCTGCTAATGGTTAGTCTTTTCAGGGGGAGGGAGGGGCTTATGCTGACTGTCCTTTTTACCTTGTGGTTACCATTTCCTAGCCTTCGGCATCTAGCTGGGTTGCTCAACCTATTGGCCTGGTTGGGTGCCATTCAAACAAATTCTTTCTTCAGGTCTCCGGACTGGAAGGGTTGGAGAACTCCAGGCGGCCACAGGTTCTGGTACGATTATTTTTTCCTCATCGTGTTGCTCCGCTGCCAGCGAAACTCCCGGTCCCGGCGGAGTCACTGCCTAGGAATCGTGAACGTTGCTCCGCTGCCAGCGAGCCTGGTCAGTACCCCGGCGGAGTCGTTACATCATCTCTCTGCGCAGGAAGCCTTTCTCAATCCTTTACCCTTATTTGTGTGCTATTGCACTTATTTTGAATGTGCCTGAGGCACTTATTTAGATGTGCTTATGGCACTTATTTGAAATGGCCATTTGGCCTGGGCGGATGAGGGATCCCGACTTATTTTGCTTGCAGAGAGGTTGTTCCTGGTCCGGTATGAGGACTTTGGTTTTTCCCAGACGCCCTATCGTAGCTTAGAGTATCTCTCTTCCCTTCTGGTCCGGTTACCATTTACACTGCATTTTCTTTTGTGGACACCCTCTCAGACTGGCGAGGTAAGTTCCCCTGCTTGACGACTTGTGCTTGGTAATGTGCTACCTCTAGGTGTAGAGGGCAAACAACTTTCGCCGCCTTTGAGTTTATCGGGAAAGGCTTTCCATCAGCGGAGAACCTGCTGCAGTATGTCAATCTGCGTAGCTCTAACAAATCCTTCCTTAGGTTTTTATTCTATTTTATTTATATATATATATATATTTATTTATTTTTATTTATTTATTTTATTATATATATATATATATATATATATATTTATTTTTTTTTTATTTTTTTTTAAACAAACAAAAGACAAGGAACTATGGTACAAAACCAGACAGCCCTCGAAGGGATGTTAAGTGAAATAGTGTTTGAGGTCATGCCCGTTTACCGGGAGGACCTCGACTCGTCCATCAAGGGTTTGTAATCTGAATGTGTGTGATCCTATCTTTTCATTAATTTGGAAAGGGCCTGTCCAAAGTGCTTGGAACTTAGCATGCTTCCCCTTTTCCTCATGGGCTTTATCCCACTTAAAGACCAGGTCTCCTACTTCAAAAATTTTATTTCCCGCGGACTTTTTATCAAACCATCTTTTGATTCGGCTCTGATGGATGGCAAACTTTTCCCGGGTCTTTTGCCTTTCTTCCTCCAATTTCAGCAAGGTGTCGATTCGGTTCTGCAAGGTGGGACACGGGGTGCCATGACATTCTTGGGACAGCTGGAGGGCCGGGAGAGATAGATGAGAAGGTAGAATAGCTTCTTTTCCATACACGAGGAATAATGGGGAGGTGCCTAAAGAGGACTTTGGAGTAATACGGTCAGCCCACAGTGCATTGTGAAGGGCATTGTGCCAGTTACGCTGGTGGGATAGAAGGGTCTTCTTAATAATCCGGATGAGGTTCTCGTTAGTGGACTCAGCTAATCCATTTCCCTGGGGATAGTAGTTTGTAGAATGTTTCAAAATAATTCCATTTTCCAGCGCAAAATCATATAACTTAAAAGATGAGAAATAAGTCGCATTATCAAAAACTAAAGAAGTCGGAACGCCAAACCTGGTCATGATGGAATGCGTGAGGAATTCTATTACCTCTTGATCGTTGATTTGGCGTAACGGTGTTGCTTCGACCCACCTGGTGAAGTAATCAGTGGCCGTAAGGATATACCGATGTTGTTTAGAAGAGTGAGGTAGGATTTCCCCAATTACGTCCAAACCCCATTGTTGGAAAGGTTCCTCTACTGCTACTGAGAGTAGTGGTGCGGCTGGCCGTGCTTCTCGGTTGGCGAACTTCTGGCACTGAATGCATTTCCGAACATATGCATGCGCGTATCTGAAAAGAGTAGGCCAATAATATCCTGCACGCATTATCTTATGGGCAGTGGTATCTCCGGAAAAATGACCTCCAGCGGGTCCGTCATGTAACTCAGTTAAGATTTTTTGTGCTTCGTCAGTTTCCAAGCAGCGTAACAGGACCCCATCGTGGTGTTTCTTGAATAACTTACCTTGGACCAGTTGGTGAGATGCGGCTTTTAATCTTATTGCGCGCTTCTGTCGGGCAGTAAGAGAAGGGTCCATCGTGCCTTGGGCCAGATATCTTGAAATATCAGAATACCAAGAAGGGCTATTTTGCTGAGGTACATGGTCGCTCTGATACATGTCGATCTCTTGTTCCCAACATTCTTCTTCCATCTCACGAGTACTTGCAGCCTCTGCGGCCATTTGACATAAGCCCTGTCCTTTAACGGTATGTGCTGGTTTGAACTCTAAATCGTATTCTTGTAAACATGCCATCCAGTTGCCCCGCCTTTCGCCTAGTTCTTGATGTACGAAGAGTGAGCGGACTGCTGGGTGCGGTACAAAAACCGTGACGTGACTTTTCAAGATGTAGGGCCTAAAATGTTTTACAGCCTTGTAAACCGCATAGGCTTGCTTGTCAATTTCCGGATAGTTTAATTCAGCTTCCTGTAGACCGGTGCTCATAAAAGAAATGGGCCGTTCATCGTTGTTATTATCTTTCTGCGTGAGGACAGCCGCAAGCGAGGAATCTGAAGCGAAAGTGTATAGGATGAAACCTTTATCAAAATCTGGACTTTGGAGGGAAGGAGTTTCAGCTATAGCCCTTTTGATTTTGTCGAAGGCCTCTTTCTCTGAGGGATTCCATTTGAATGCAACATTCTTTTTAATCATTCCCTGCAGTGGCCTGACAATTTGCGCGAAATCTGAAATGAATTTACGGACAAAATTAATCTTCCCCAGGAAGGATTGCATTGCTTTCTTGTTGTTTGGGGGCGGAATCTGAGCGATGGCTTTAGCCCGTTCCGGATCAACCACAATGCCCTGTTTAGTGATAATGTGGCCTAGCAAATTTCCCTCTGCCACAGCAAAAATGCTCTTTTTAGGATTGAGCAATATTCCATACCTCCTGCATCTCTCGAAGATTTGCTTAAGGTGGCGCAAATGATCGCCCCTGCGTTTTGAAAATACAGTAACATCGTCCAAATAAACCACCACACTCTGCCCTATTAGACCGCGGAAGGCTATGTCCATAGCTCGTTGGAAGGTGGCTCCTGCATTGATCAATCCAAAGGGCGTGCGTCTGAAAGCAAAGGTTCCCCATTTTGTCCGGAATGTGGTTTTCAATCTGTCCGGTTCAGCTACCAGCACTTGGTTATAGCCGGAGAAGCCGTCCAATAGGGAGAACATCTCAGATCCAGACACAGCTTGTAATATCTGTTCCATGGGAGGCACCGGGTAGTTGTCTTTGTTTGAGGACCGATTCAGATTGTGGAAATATACACACAAGCGAATCTCACCAGACTTCTTTCGCACAGGTACCAGATTCGACACCCACGTGGAGTGACGAACTTTGAAAATGATGCGAGCATCTAAAAGCTTCTTAAGTTCTTTTAGAATCATTGGCTCCAAAGCTGGATGTATTTTTCTGAGTTTCTGTAGGAAGGGTTTAACGCCTTCCCTCATGGGTATTACATGTTGAATGATACGAGTATCGTATGTACGTAGATCTTCATATGTCCAGGCAAATACATCACGATACTTCCGGAATAACTGGGTGAAAGCCAGTGCCTCTTCATCACTGCAGTCTTTTCCAAGGTTAACGAACTTAGGGTTCTCATCTGACCCCAAGTTGACTTGCCGATGTGCCAATATGGAACTTTGCACTTTGGTGTTCGGAGGCCTGCGGAATCGGTTTTGCAGATCAAACATATTTTCTAGTGATACCACCCCCTTGGGCATAATGTTCTCTTTGTGTTCATCATTCTTTTTCTGTAACGCATGCTCATGTTCTTCCTCATCGATTGCCGCGTCCTTGAATACTTCAGTATTGCACATAAAGTCCAAAATCTGTTGATCATCGTTAAAAACGCGTAAATTAGAAATATTGTCTGGCACAGAGGGCCTATATACAATTTCAATAGAAAAGCCGTCCCTCAAAGGGGTGAATCTAGCAGCAGCATTGGCCAGAGTATCTGCTGCTGCGTTGTGCATCCTAAGGACATATTTAATTCCAAATGCATCAAAACCAGAAATCAAACGCCATACCTCTTGTTGATACGCCTTTAAATGTGGAGATAAACAGTGAATAGTGTTGCGTACCTGGCGGGTGATAATCTCGGAATCTCCAATGACCTGCAAACATTTTACCTTCAAGTCCAGTGCCCTTTTAAGTCCGAGGATTAATGCCTCGTACTCAGCAGAGTTGTTGGTGCACTGGAACTCTAGCCGGCATGAGATCAAGTATTTATTCTTGTGCGGGTCAAGCAATATGCAACCAGCACCAGCTCTGTCATTAGTCTTGGATCCATCATAATACAAGGTCCATAGGTCACTTTCTGGCTCCTTCAGGGCACTAGGTTGTGAAGGGGTCTCTGCTGGTGATAAGTCAGGAATTACTTGCTCTTCAGTGACAAAGGCTACTTCAGATTGAACCTCGGGGCCTATAGGAGACTGGGGGGGTTGGTAGCATCCAAATATTTCTTCCAGAAAACATATGCTGAGCTCTTCTTGTGCAAAGCTGATGGGTTCATTAACGACATCCAGATCAGTGACGGTGTGTTTCATATAGGGTTCACTCTCTACTCTGATCTGATTATTTCGCCCTTTGTAAGGAAGCCACAAGTGGGACCAATCAGTGGCAAAGTAGCCTTGTAATTTGCTGGACCAATCTCTACTGAGCAATAGACCGTATGCTTCCGGGATATCGACAACCACAATGTCAATGCATTGATGAACCCTAGAGTCTGATGACAAGCGGATGATGACATTGTTCAATTCTCCTATGGCGGGTACTTGTGATCTATCGAGTTGTATGATTTTTGCATCAGTCTTCTCCGGGCGAATGTTAAGTTTCTTACAGACAGATAAAGGCATGACGTTTGTAGAGGCGCCGGAGTCGACCAAACATTTGTGGACATTGAAGTTGAAAATCTCGAAGGACAAAAGGAAAGGGGGTGTAGATCCTCTAGAGTTTGTATTAATGGCGTTTACTATGGATTGCACATCTGGTCCGGCTTGCGCAGACGTGTTGCTCACAGTCTTCGTAGCTGAAGTATTTGCGAAAGCCTTAAGAATGAGCTCCCTTTGATTAGTAATGCGGGCCATCTCATAGAGAGAAATGTTTGCTCTTGTTTTCTTCATATCTTCAACAATGTTATAGCTGGGCTCTGGTTGAGGGCTAGGCTCGGCGGAAGTCTTAGAGGATTCTGTCGGAAGTTTTCTCTTTTGACTCGCTCGGGTAGTGTTGTTGGGAAGTTTTTCCGGGACAGATTGTTTTCCGTTCCCTGGGGGCAGGATTTTCCTTAGGAAAGCCCTTTTCTTGTCTTCATAAGACTGTTCGGGAACAGGTCCTTTGCTTCTGAGGCTATAATTCCGCACGGGCTGATCCTTGGGAGCATCCGCCATGTAAATATCGATAGGGGTAAGGTTTTCTCCACCTCGAATTATGTCAAAAGCAAGGATAGAGGATCCTGGTTCTTCATTTGAGGGCGGATCTTCATCGTGATCTGAAAACTCATCCTCCGTCACATCCCCTGGAGTTTGATCATCTAAAAGCTGATTAACTACTGATGTCATGCTGCCAATCCATTGAGGGCATGTTTTCTCGGAATGGGCAGCTTGGTGGAAAGAACAGAAATTATCTTTCCCTATCTCTTCCACATTGAGAGCAGTATTTGTGTTGGACGGAGGTCTGTTAGTATTGAGATTACTTTTTCTGAAAAAAGGTTTTGGTGGTCTACTACTAGTCGTGGCTTCTGCGCCCTTTCTCCTGAGGTCAGTGACTTCATTTGTTAAATGCTTGAGCGTTTTGGCCATGCTTTCAAAGTCAAAAGCATCTCTATCCCTATCAGCAGTCTTAGGAGTGGAGGACTGACCTCTTTTTGTGTTAGGCTTGTGATCATCTCTCCCTTCATGATCGATGGCTCCTATCGAAAGCATGTCTTTTTCCACAGCGAGAGCAGCCTCATAATTAGCCGTAAGGTTAGCGCGGGCTTCACGTTTCATGAAAACTGCAATATCTCTAGGTAGGGCTTTGGTGTAGTAGTCAATAGTGATTGAGTCATCCAACGCTAAGTTTGGAGGAAATTTCTGCAGTATGGTAGCAAAGCGTTGGTTGAAGTCCTTAACCTTTTCCTTTTTTTGACACTTGATGGTGCTCAGTTCAGTTAGAAGCATGGAAGGAGTTTTATCTTCTGAAAACTTATGCAGGAAAATGCGACGGAATTGTTCCCATGAAGTGATGGAGGCACTGGGGAGAGAGCGGTACCAAGTGGCTGCCTTGTTTACGAGGGTATGGGGAAACAGTCGACATGCGACATCATCGGACTGGACTCTCATGATTTGCAGAGACAAATAGAAGCTGCTGATATGATCTTCAGCTAAGGTGCCCTTCTCAGGGTCGAACTTAGGGAGATGTTTCTCTGGATGTCTAAGCAGATCTTGGAGCGGGCCTAAAAGGCTTAACGGGGATTGAGCCATCCAGGCCAGGGGTTGCACTCTTCTCGCCCGCTAGTGTTGCCTAAACTGATGTTCAGATTCACCTTCCGAACCTGAGACCGATGCTTCTGACTCGTGACGGGAGTGTTCGTCTTGGTGTCTCCCACGGTGCAGAAAATCTCTAAGATATCCCAAGTTGTTTACAAGAGGCCTTACTGGGTTTGGGTGGCGGTTGCGAGCTTGGTTTCCTTGGCCTCGGCCTCTATCTCCTATACCTCCGGCCCCTCGGCCTCTATTCCTATCTCCTTCATTTCTACGAGCTCTATTTCCCCCATCTATGTTTCCTCGGCCTCTGCCTCCCTCACCATCCCCGGGTGGGGGGTGTGCCTGGTTGTTGTTTTGTCGAGTCTGGTTAGGCTGGGCGTCGGGGAAAGGCTCGGTGTCAGCAAACTCTTCGCCCTCTTGGAGGATAGGATCATTTTCTTCAACGGCATTTGCGAGGTCTTCCAACATGAGATTTACGAGCTCGGGTATGGTACTAGCGATGGCACCGTTACGGGTGATGTTCTCGGGCGGAGTTCTAGTATGGGAAAGGTATTCCATGATTGGAGTGAACCGTAAATGGTTGACAAGATCTCGGGCAGCTGGGCGTAAGGCTCTCAGCTGCTCCCTAGTGATTTCATAATATCGAAGCTCCCTCCCTGGAATATCTTCAAGAAGAGGAGGGTTAGTTTCATTGTTTATGACCTCCCCTTGGGGAGTTTGTGATGGGATGTTTGTTGTGTGCTGGGAGGCTGCCATTCAGGCCCTCCTTCTAGTGCCAATTCTGTTGACGGGAAAATTTGTCCGGCCAACAGTAGGGGATCTCCCCGGTAGAAAGTCCCAATTAGACCTTAAACCGTTTGGAGTGGGGATCCCGTCCGGGGTGTGGGTCCGGCTACCACTTAAGATGACTTCCTTTCGGTCTCAAAAGAACCTGTTTGAACCTGCGGACATACACTTATTCACATGATATAGAATACAAGATTAATGTGTTAAACATGAATCAAACACTATGCGTAGCAAGATTATAGATAAAGCACGTACACCTCAAGAGATGTCATTAGCAACACATCTTTTGTGGGGTAATGCTTGTAAGGTAGTCTGATCACAAAAGAAATAGTTCTTTATGATAAGATACCTCTTTACTTCCTGAAAGATAAAACGAAATGCTAACAAAATAGTTCATTAACATTCATTAAGAGAACAGATAATAAAATGAACATCATTGATACAACACAGATAGCCATGACGCATAAATGATGACATGAAGAGTGCAGCTTCATTAATCATAGGATGTTCTGAAACTGTACAAGGAATACACACAGTGTTCACATAGAAAAACACATCATAACCATAGGGTGTTTTAACAAGAATCTATATTCATATGCTCAAGTGTATAATCTTTCAATACAATGCCATGTAGCTCTTGAGTTTCCAAAAAAGAAAAGCCTTTTTACAATGTCCCGTAGGAGTATTTATAATGCCAAAATTTGTCCGTTGGGTTTCCTTGACTGTTCGCCTTCTTGACCTTTGGGTTACCTTGCGACCCACTCCTTCTGCGACCTGGGTAGGTGATGCGACCTGCGACCTAGGTAGGAGATGCGACCTGCGACCTAGGTAGGAGATGCGACCTGCGACCTTTCCTGTTGGTGCGATTTGCGACCTGGTTCTTCTTGCTGCTCAGGACTTGCTGCTGCCGGGACGCGAAATGTTAATGTTAGGGATGTCAACCTGTTGTCCCCTGAGGAAATCCTGCCATGCCTGGTATTCTGCCGCTATGGGGGACACCAGAGGTACTTCTTCTTTCAGCCTATGCACGCATTCCAAAGCGTTTGGTACTAAGGTCTCCCTTTTCTGTCCGATCTGATTTGAGAGTGACGCAAGCTTGGTATAAATCCGCGCTGGAGCGGTGATGAATTGACTGAGATGCTCTTGAGATGCGGAAGGCTCTGGATCAGCTGCGGCCTGCTTGATAGGTTGCAAGAATGTTTGAATATCCTGGTTTACTTGTTCCCAGGTTTTCTCCTCTTCTAATGCTCCAAGCGATGGGATGTGATGCAGCGTATGCATTGAGTCAATACCACTAATCAGGTGGTCGTACGAGGACATCACTTTGTCCAGGTCTTTAGACAATTTGTCTCCAGATTGCATCGCTATGCGGAGTTGAACTTTTGCATCCTGCGTGTGGATCCAGTCCCTCTTAGGCAAATTTTCAGGTGCCTGAGGGTACTGTATGGTCCAACCCATCATCCTGTCTAAAGCCTGTGAAGCCTCTTTGAGCTGATCTTGTCTTTGCCTGGTTTCCATTCGTGCTCTTGCCAGAGGAGCGACTGTTTGTTTGATGGTGAACATTTCACCATATACCTGTCTCATAGTCATTTCCAACACCTCACACTCCTTGAAAATGGCAAGTGAGACTTCATTTGCTGGTAGAGCTTGGTTTCGAAGTTGCTGGACTTCTGCTTGCAATGCTGCTTTCTCCTGCTCTGCTATCTTTTCGCGTTGCTCAGCTGCGTGCAGTCTGTTTTGTAGAGATACTATTTCTCTACTCATCCGGGTTACATTCTCCTCCGTAGCCGCAGCGAAGGCAGTACCTGCTGACGCTATCATTACCGGATTAGTCCTGGTATCCAAAACTATATCCTTGCCTGTGGATACTGCAGATGATGCAGAGGGACTATGTGCTAACGACCTCCTCTTCTCTTGACGGATTTTGAACGAAAACTGATCAAATGTGAGTCTGGTCAGGTCGAACACATCTTCTTCCTGTCTCTGGGGCGATCTAACATCAGAGAGTTGTGTACGGCCCAAAGGTATGTCGAGAGGAGTTACCTCAAGATCATCTAGCGTGTCATCCTCTCTTTCCTCTGTGTTCTTCTCTTCTTCTTCCTTCCTCTGACGTTCAGCTTCTGCTGCTGCTTCTATCTCGGCCCTCTTCTTCTGTTCAGCTGCAGCAGCCTGCTCGGCTTTCTTTTGGCGTTCAGCCTCTGCTGCTGCTTCTATTTCGGCCCTCTTCTTCTGTTCAGCTGCAGCAGCCTGCTCGGCTTTCTTTTGGCGTTCAGCCTCTGCCTTGTCTAGCTCTGCCTTAAGCGCCTGTTCCGCTGCAGCTTGCGCCTCTTTGTCTTCTTTTTCTTTCCTGGCCTCTTTGGCCAGCTTCTTCTTTTGTGTTGCTGTTGCACTCTTTTGGCGCGCCTCCTCATCTTCTTTTAGCTTTTTCTCCCTTTCTTGCTGGGCTTTTGCCTCTGCCTCCTTTTGTTTGATGGACGGAATTGGCCCTGTGTTGATTCGGGATTTCCGGAGTATGGATGAAGAGGAACCTCCTAATTGACGTCTTCTATCTTCTAAGTTCTGATCATTTGAGTCTTCCTGGACCACGTCAATTCCCGGAGCAAGTTGTCTTTTAGCATTATACCAGTTTCTTCTCTCATCTTCCGCTGGGCGCTCAAGATGCTGATAAGTCCACTTGAGGTTGGCTCTCCGGCAGTGTTCAGGGACTAATCTCTCTGGGTCATAGTTTCGGTGTTCAAGTGCCCCCAGTTGATAACTTCTCATTTCTTCTGCCTCTGCTAGTACTTCCTTGAAGTCCTTAACTGTGAATGCACCAATAGTGAGGGGCAGAGTGGGCCATGGCTTCTTTTTGCCTTTAGACAGGATGTTGGAGAATCCATGTGACATCTGAAAGCACACCTCCTGCATCAGCATTTTGTCCGTCACAAAGCAAGGCATAGCATGTGGCGCTTTGTAAGTTCCAAAGACTCGGATGAAGGTGTACCCAGGGAAAGGGAACCAGTGCGCCACTTTAACCAGAGTCTCCTTGGCCCGCCATGACATGCAAGGGGCGTCTTGGCCAAATAAATGTCTGTACAGAGCGGGAACAAATATTTGGGAGATCCGATCTATGTCCTGTTTGTATTTAGACTCCCAGAATACTTTGAGTTGTAGATGGATTGCGCGCGTGTTCTCGGGGTCCCAGTTGTGCTCCCAGCCGTCAAACTCCACTCGGGCGCACACCGCATCTAATAGGTATGAAGCCATGTAAAATTCAACAGGCATTCCTTCGTCCGGAGCCAATGCCGAGTTCAAGTTGGTCTGCATCGACGTCATCAGTATGCCGTCCCAGTTAAAACGGGTGCCCTGTGTTGTCACATACTCCATAATAGTGGCCCAACTGCCGTTGAAAGTGGAGCAATCTGGGCGCCCGTAAAGCCTGCAGAGCATGGCAGCAACCAATTTGTAAACTTTTCTTAGGCTCGCTACTGGGTATTCCTGGTTCTTTTTTAACTTGAACTTCTCGGGCTCCTCCCACCATTGTTTAATAGTATCAACTATCGAGACGGCGTGAGTAGCAGCCCATTCTCGAGTGAAATGCTGGTTTGGGCGAGGCAGTGAATAATAAATGTGTGCATCCGAGCCTACCAGCGTAGTGAAAGCTCTGCCTTGGGAATCCCTGATCACAAACTTTTCGGGGTCTGTCTTTTGTATGATCCAGTCTATGATCTCCGGACATGGGAATATGGCTGGATGCGCTCCTGCCAGATGTAGTTTGGACCTCTTTACCGCCAAGTATACTTCTCGGTCTGGGAGATCTTCTGGAAATTCTTCTGGCAGTTTGGCGAACTCCTGATAAATCTGGTACCATCTCATGCTGTCGTCTTTCAAAAAAGTACATAATGTATCTCGGAATATTGGGGGTGGGGACACCACCACCAACTCATCAATCTCTTCCACTATTCTCTTGTCCTTTCTCCGAGATAGCGGGGGCGCCATGTCACTAGAATCTGAGAGCACAGGTATGCACTCTATGTCTTCACCTGTCAAATTCAGAAAGGATTCCCACGATAAGAACGACATGGCGATAAAAACCAGTTACAATTTAGTGATGAAACCTAACTGCGTTAATGCAAAACTGGACTGGTGAGTCGCTGGGTCGCGGATCACACAAACAGGGCCCGGGCGCGACCTTGCGACCTTGCGACCTGGCGACCTGGGGTCGCTGCGTCGCTAGGTCGCAGATCT
This sequence comes from Pinus albicaulis, assembly GCA_034641835.2. Lineage (NCBI taxonomy): Eukaryota > Viridiplantae > Streptophyta > Pinopsida > Pinales > Pinaceae > Pinus > Pinus albicaulis. The sequence continues at coordinate 39,810,594 of CM076570.1, read as the reverse complement.
ACGAAAACAATGGAAAGTGCGACCTAGCGACCTGGCGACTAGGTCGCTGGGTCGCAGGGTCGCAAATCCCGAAAGCTGGAGAGAATGCGACTCTGCGACCTTGCGACTAGGTCGCTGGGTCGCAGGTCGCAGACTGGCTTGCCGGGGGTTTGGTGCGCGCGGCCTTGAACTTTTTTGCCCCCTTTCTCTTGGGAATTTGCAAGGTTTCTGGGCCTAGGGAGAGCTGTGGCATGATTTTAAAGGTAAAGGGATGATGCCATGGGGTGAAACAGCAAACAGTGAGGTTTTGGGCAATTTATGCAATATGTAATTTGCAAAACCTCATAAAACATTAAAGCATGGCCAAAAGACAATTTAAAGGCTACAGAGGAGATGGGTTTTAGTAAGAAAATCATTAAAACGGAAACAGCAGGAAGAAATGGCAACTTACCCGGGAAAAACTCGTCAGTTGAGCTGTCAGAGGCGTTTTCCTTACAAATCGCTGAATGTAAAAATGCGACCTGCGACCTCCCTTTTATAGAAATTCGCACGTGCAAGCCATAGAAGGGTGTGGAGCCAAAGTCGCAGCATTTTTAGCAGTAGAGTTTTGCGGAGCCTCGTACCTTGCGACTGGCGACCCGGGGTCGCCGGGTCGCAAGGTCGCGAAGTCGCGATTTTGATTTCCGAAAATTACCAAATCATGGATCAGACTCCGCGACCCGGCGACCCGAGGTCGCTAGGTCGCAAGGTCACATTTTCTCATAAGTTTAGGATATGAAGACCATGATTCGGGCGACCTGAGGTCGCGGAGTCGCTAGGTCGCTAGGTCGCGGTTTTCATGAATTGTTTACTTTTGCGACTTAGTGACTTAGTAATTTCTCTTTGTTTCTAAGGGGCTCCGAAAATTTGAAATGGTAGTCAAAATTTTGGAGGGTGTTGTAGAGACTGCAACAGGAATATACATTTATAATTATTTTTTAAAATAAAAATAAAAAAATAGTCAGTGCGCCAGAAAAAACAGGCATGCACCGGTCACTGTGCATCTTTTATTGTCGTGCACCGGCAGCGGTGCACCCAAAAATTTTCAGCGCATCGGAGGCAGTGCATCTGCAAATTTTAAGCACACCGCCCTCCTGGAATTGTTCCAAAGTCAACGGTGCAATGGTATAATAGCCTGCACCGTTGACTATGGACCAGTGTCGGGAGGGAGGTGTGCTGACCAAACTATACGCCCCGAGGCGTATAGTTTAGTCAGCACACAACCCTCCTGACATCAGTACATAGTCAATGGTGTGATATTTTACCAAGCCGCACCGTTGACTAAGTTGAAATGCCATAATGTGGTGCGCTGAAAAAATTAACTTCCCCGGGGCAGATATTTCTGTTAATGCACTGTATTCCCGCTATTCGACAAGGTCAACGGTGCAGCCGAGTAACCGAACACACCTCACTTTTTTTAAATTTTAAAAAATCCCAGAGCACCTTTTGGTACTGCCCCGGAACCGGTTCAGATACCGTTAACATTGGTGGTGGTGTGGCCTGTAAATTTACAAGCAGCACCGCGAACCGGTGGGAGTCGAACGGCTCGAGCGCACCGCGCGGGATTTTTTTTTTTTTTTTTAAGTTAATTTTAAGCTAATTTACCATTCTAATCCACTAATGAGCTTACTTATGGAAAAGAAAGAAAAATACTTGTACATTCGGCCGTCAAGGAGGTGTATTCACTCTATTTTGAAAAATTCAAAATGGAGATGGTGGGAAATGCACAGCAGCAGTGCGTGCAATAGGAGCACCAATGTCAGGGCGCCTCAGACAAGGAAAAGTTTCACCGGTGCTTGAGAGCTCTGGAGCACTGAAAAGTGAAAATGTGGTTTTTTGGTTGTAATTTATTTTTATATAACTCTATTTCGGTGTGCAGGTTTTTATAGGCACACTGGTGCAATTTCTTAAGATTGCACCGGGTTGTTTCAGTTTTGGCGTGGGTTTTTAGGATGCACCGGTGCGCTACAGTAATAAGACGCACCGGGAGGGTTTTTACGGAGCGCTTACTGTCTCTGTGTGCCAATTTTTTTTGTGCACCAGTGCTTTCTCTAGTTGAACGCACCAGTGTGGTTTAGGACGATAAGCACACCAGACGAAAAACATCTGCAAAATCCTCCACCCTCCAACCTCCTCTAGTAATCTCCACTACAAACAAATGTCTGGGGTATTTTTATAAGGGGTTCCTCAAAAACATCCTCTAGAGGGTCTTTTCCTTGTAGTGAAGCTCTTTCCTTTACCTCTTAAACCAATTGAAGTGAAAGTTCCATTCCAGTAGTGGGGACTTGAATTCATTGGCGTGATTCATCCTCCATCGTCGCCTCAACAAAAATGGATACTCACTACCACAAATTATTTCACAAAATTGATTGAATCCATCCCCACGAGGCAATTTATCAATACTGTTATCATTCAGTTTCTTGAGACTAGTATCCTGTCTCGTTTTGGCCTAAGATCATTACTGACAATGCAGCTTCTTTCAAGTCAAAGAATATGATTGAATTTTGTGACAAGTATCACATTAGGCTTGTTCATTCAATAGCATACTATCCTTAGGGAAATGGGCTTTTTGAATCGTCAAATAAATATTTGGTGAACATAATAAAAAATATGATGCAAGAAAACAAGAGCAATTGGCACAATAAACTCACTAATTCTCTATGGGCGGATAGAGTTAGCACGAAGAGATCAATCAGCATGTCACCTTTCCAGCTCGTCTATGGTGTTGACATGGTGTTCCCCTCTTCTCTAGTTGTACTGGTGATGAAAATTTTGCAAGAGATCGACAGTGAGCCTAATGACATTCAAAAAAGAATCAGCCAAATTATCCATCTACAGCAGTCAAGAGATGAAGTCTTCAGTAATACTTCAAATATTCATGAGAAAATAAAAAATATGTACGATAGGAAGACCAAATCAGATGATTTCAAGCTTTGGGATGTTTTTATTCATTGGGATGCCCGAAATGAAGACAAGAGTAAGCATGGAAAGTTCGATAATCTATGGAAGGGACCTTACAAGATCATTTCATTTAGAGGAAACAAAGAATTTTTACTAGAGGATATTGAAGGGAAAGAAGTGTTGGGGGGACCAATAAATGGTATGCTCCTCAAACACTATCTAACTTAATCATTCAAGAAGAATTTCATTGTCATTGTACATATCATTTTAAATTTGATGCCCCAACAAATAAGGAAGTTGTTGCAGAATTTTGAAGCCCGAGGAGAAGGCCATGAGAATTCTACATACAACTCATGTTTTCTTTCAAAAATTTAAAAGTTTTAGATAGTTTTCAATTCATAGTCAAGCCAGTTGTTTTTAGTCAAATTCATTTCAAGATTTAGATCATCATTCCAGTTTTTCAAAGTCCAATTTGACTCCATCGCCCAATGGTAAGGCTACCTGATCTACGGTGTTCTTGACACCTCCAGAAGGAGAAGCAATCCCCATCTAGAGCCAATGTTAGCCTCGGTATTTTAGTGATAAAATAACTCTTTCAGTTGTTTTCCATTAAGTCATAGGTCAAAAATTTTACTTTTTTGAACCAATTCTCAGAAATAATTTTGGTCACTGAAGAGGTATTAACCATGTATGTTGCTCCTTCATCTCATTTATCATCACCATTTTCAAGGTCATTGCCATCATCAATTTCAAGGTCACCATCCCCATAATCATCATTCAAGAGGTTTATGGTTATGTCATTACATTTCATTTAGGTCAAGTCTAGGTTAAACCTTGCCTTTAGAAAAATCTTCAAATTTTCACTGAACATAAGGCAGCAACCCTCCATTCCATTCATAAAACCCTAATGAAGGAGAAATCAAGTTTATTAAGTTCAAATAAATCCATATTTCTTGTTTCATATGGCTCAAGTTTCAAAAAAGTTTCAAACATATCATCTATGTCTCATTGTTTCATGAAAATTGAAGAACTTTGTCTCACTGTCTCGTTTAAAAGATCAAAAAGTCATCATTCACTATCAGAGCTCTAAGGGAGTTCATTCTAACTGACTGTCCTAGTCAAATGCAAAAGGGTGTCATTTCAAGTTTCAAAGACATATATCTAGTTTTTAAGAGTCACTATCCAACGTGAAAGTCCAAAGGGGAAATATTTCATTTTTTTTTTTAAATAGTCTTGTCGTATCATGAAAAGGAGAAATTATATCTCAATGTCTCATCTAAAATGACAAATAAGGTCACTCAAGTGTCAAGTAATTCAAATATGTTAACTTTATCCTCTCATCTCACTTAAAGGAGCAAAAATTCATTATAAATGTTATAGCAAAAGGTAAGGGTCATCAATGTTTATAAAAGGGTGAGAAAACTTCATTTTTCATTTTACCCTTTCATGTGAGTGTGAGAGCAATGTTTTTCTACTTCACTTAGCCTTCCACACTCGCAAAACCCTCTTAAAAAGCTCAAATAACACCTTTTGTTACGTTTCTGTGGTGTATAAAATCCTTTTGTTACGTTTTTGGGTGGTGTAAAAAAAGGCAGTGTTACGCTTCTATTTTGGTCTCTTTCGGGCACAAGTGTTATGCTTCTATGTGTGAGGAAATCCAAGTGTTACACTTTTTTTTTTATCACTATCGGGAAAAAGTGTTACTCTTATGTGTGTGAGGAAATCCAAGTGCTATGCTTCTGTGTATGAGGAAAACAACATTGTTACGTTTCTGGGTGGTGTATCGTAACGCAATTGTTATGCTCCTGTGTGAAGAAAAACTCAATTGTTACACTCCTTTGGTAACACTTTCTAGCTGTTACGCTCTTGTGGTTATGCTTTTCGGTGTTGTTTAAACCTAAGACCCTGCAATTCTCAAGCTCAACATGATTCATTGGTTTGGCTTCTCCACAAGGTAAGTAGTCACCTTATTCTTGTCTTGGTCACAATTTGAATATTTTTTTTAGTCATTTCATGTCTTTTAATGTCTTCTCCATGTCTCCATTGTCTTCATATAAAAAATTATGTTTTGGTTAAAACCTATCCTACCCTATTCAACCCAAACCATAACCTATTCAAACTAAAACCCTAATCCATAACCTATCATATTCATACACCCCCATACTCCACTATCACAATCCTATCACCTACATCGCCAACCATAACATGAAAGAAATTGTCAAAATCCTAATTCTAAACTGTTTTACACAGTAAAAACATTGAAAACAAAAATGACAGTTTTCTATGGTTTTGAATGACCTAAACCAATCCATTTGACCTCATTCCACTTGCACTGTGGAGCTAAGGTGTCATCCTACCCTCTGAATTTTTATCAAAAAATTTATCAAGCTCCATGGCCCTTAAATATTAAAAACACTTATTCACTATTTTTTTCCCACAATCAAAATTGGGAAATGACTATTTTTTGAGGATTTGAATGACCTAAACTCCTCCATTTTCCTTCATTCCACCTTCATTAAGGAGACAAGACACTATACTATTCATTGAGGGTTTGTTAGAAATTTTTCTCAACCCTATCACCCCTATTTCACCTCATCAACGTACCCTACTATTGCATAGGCTATTCTCACATTCAAAATTGGGAATTTCATGTGTTTTAGACATTTTGACACCTTCCACTCATCCATTTTCTCTCATTACACCTACAACTTGAAGCTAACATGAATCAATACCTACTCAATTTTTTCTAGAATTTTTCTCAGCTTGAAGACCCTTACAATCCACCAAACTCACACCTTCCTACACCATGTTTTCCATATTCCCATTCATTCACTCATTTCATTGACATCCTATGGCTTTCATCATTCTACTGACAAAAACCATGGAAGTGACAAGAAGAGCTTCAAAGGAGGGCCCCCTCTAATGCTTGAACCATTCACCATGCACGAGATTAATGCTTCACCATTGGCCAGAAGGTGCTTTTAAAGAACTCAGTGTTTAACATTTTGTGAAAGGCTTATGGAAGGAGGGTATAATCTTCAGTTGTCCAGCCTTTTTGCAACCAGATACAATCTGGGAAAGGTCACTCTTGCAGGTATGGAGATCATATTATCATCTAACCTAATTTCTTAAGCTACAGGTATCCCCTCACATGGAGAGTAGTGGTTCAAGGATATGAACCTTGACATTGAAAAATACAAGCAATTCTTAGAGCCTCATGCTAGATATGATCCAAAATTTATTTTTCCTTTCAGAAAGCTCAGAAACAAGTATGCTCCTCTAATGATTTTTATAATGAAGTACTTTACATGCGATGGAAGATTCTCCAGGCTATATAGGTATCACATCAGGCTTTTAATGTATTTTACCTGAGTCAAAACACTTGATTTGCCTCATTATTTAAATAGGAGCTTGATTAAGATGGCTGAGAAGGTTCAAAGCAAAAGGGAATATCATCATACGAGTATCTTTCATCATGGCCTAATCAAGATCATTGTGTTGCATCACCTATCCTCCATAAACATGACATGGGAAGACTTCTTGGAGAGATTGTCAGTAGTGCTTTTTGTCTTCCCTATTACATCATCACCACAACCAATGGATATTGGCTCCTATATAATGTCTTTTTTCAGCTTTCAGATGTCCCTAGGGTTGTGGGATTTTCTTACACATATGAGAGAGGGAGGATACAAGTTTTTGTGCCTAAGTCTACTAGGATTTTTCTTACACTTGGCACCCATGATGAGCAATGCCAGATAGAGGAGCAAGCTCTTTTACATCAACATGATGAGTTAGTGCCATTGGATCCTGAGGTATTAGAGCATGAGGAGCTTAGATTAGTTTAAGACATCATAAAAGAGAAATATAAAGATACTGCAGAGTTGAAAGAGACCTTCTCCATTGCCCAATCCCAAATTACTTTCCTTGAGTGGGAAAATTTTCAATTGCTAGTGAATTAGCTCTACAAAGTAAGTACAAATCAGACATGGAGGAAAATAGAGCTAAAGGCAAGAATATTTTTTTTTTTGACCAAATGCAGGAGATGGAGGCTAAAACACATACAAAAATACCAAGAACAGGAGGCCTAAAAAGGGCACTGGAGAGAGAGAAACAACGAATTCATCAATCTGAAGAGTTGACATTTGATGAGCTCATTGCCATAGAGATAAATGAGGATAGATAGCTTTGGATGTCAAGAGTTAATTAGCATCTGGAGAAGCTATTGAAGAAAGCTAAAAAGTATAACAAGCTATAAAGGCACATGAAAAGTCATTATCGTACCATGGATACCATTTCTCAAATAAGACTGAAACGAGTGAAAAAGAGGCTTAAAGAGGCACAAATGAAGCTCAAGGAGAAGGAAAACTTGGATTTATTGGCTGAAGCTTCATTAGCTATGTATAATATCTCTTTCAAGTGTCAAAGAACCAATATTTAAATCTTTGGAGCAATTTTGGCATTTTACAGGATTTTTGGCAGAATTCTGGAAATTTCTCATTGCAGAAGGGTAACGGACACTTATCACTTTTTATTTTGGAGGCATCCAAATGGTGATTTCCTTACATGGATGGATTTATTTTGATTATTACATCATAGATTAGTAGCCCTCCTGGCATGAAAAGCTGCAATTTGGGAGAAAACGCTCAAAAACCACCTATTTTCCATGTTTCTGCCTCCTTTTTGGACCCTCTGTTACGCTTTTGAGTGACTCTGGGAGAATGGATTTTTAAAGGCCTTCCCGTGATACATTTTTCAAAATTAAAGATTTTATGGAAACTATACACACAGTGCTAGTTGACCATTTTTTCATAAGGGAATTTTAACATCTCAAAGTTCCTCCAAACTTTTGTTATGCTTCTGTAAATTATTTTTTAAAATCTTCAGTCAGAATTGTCACAGATTAACATTGGATTCCATCAGGAAACTTGTCAAGCTAAAAAATGGTCACAAATTTGAGGCTATGAGTTTTCATTAGAGTTATTGGGTTGGTTTTTTCTTCCCATTATGATGTAATTTGTAATTAATGTAAGGGGCAAACACTCCTAGTTTGTAGCTAAAATTCAGGGAATGGTTTCTAACCTTCCTAGAAAATAGGAAATGACTCATATTATGAATTTATGATCCATTTTGGATGGTATTTTGACCTCATGAGGTTTCATGGTCTATATTTTCTATAATTAGACTCTTTTTTGTCTTTGGTGGGGTTGGATAGTCTCATATTTTGCAGTGGAGCTCTTATAACCAGCTTGTGGAATGAAATTAGAGACAGATTTGCAGGAATTTTGTTGAGATACTTCTGGTATGCTTTGGAACATCTATTTTTCTCATTTTTTCTTATTATTGTATGCTTAATACCATGACTACTCTTCATATATGTCTATCTTGTAAATTTGAGAGAATAATTCATGTTTATGCGTGCTCTATTTTAAACAAGATTCACCATATTATGTTTATTTTCTTCTTAAATTGAATGAATTCAACTCAGTGCTCTTTCAAACTCTACTCCATCTTCATCCTATACTCTATTATTGGTTAATATGTTTCCAAACTACCTATGTTTCCTCACACACTCTCTGCATGTTCACCTCGAAGTTCAGACCTAAAAATATCATTTACATTCCATTCGCTGACTTTCCTATCCAGCATTCAAAATATCAAACAAATTTTACTCATTTAAGATTATATATCTAGCCTAAAATATTATGATGCTCAGCCATTCATTTGACTGTTTAAAGTGACAAATATAGAGCCCTCTCTGGTCCGGGTAGGCTAGCTACTCACCTAAATTTTGATTTGCGGTTACCTTTTCTCCAATCCTACTGTCAGCCTTAGGAAGTTAGGGAGAGTGATAACACTCCCCATAATTTTTTCATAATTTTTCTTTCCCTCAATCCCCTCCATTCCATACTCTCAAATTTATGTGTTTTCTCCCTTGTTTTTTTGCTCAAGTCCCCTTACCCATTCTTGTGTGAGACTAGGGTTTCCTATCAAAGACAAGAGCAAACATGGTAGAGACCAAAGGAGGAGATATCTCAAGATATGAGCCTATTCATATGAAGGAGGTCAATGCATAATATTTTATAAGGAATTAATTTGAAGAGGTAGGTTTCCTTGTGTTTTGTAAGAAAGTGTAGGAGGTGTGTTATAACCATGACTAACAAGTTTATTTACAATAAATTTTAGAAGATATCATGTCACAGTTGCAAGAGTAAACGTCATGGTGTCAGCACATATTATATCTTCAACTACTACAATCCCTAATGAAGGAGATATTTGGTTCAAGGGGATGACTTTATACATTGAGCACTATAAGTCTTTCTTGAAACCACAATACAAATACTCCCCTTATCATATCTTTCCTAGGAGACAATTGTTAGAAAAGTACACCCTATTAAAGAGAACTATCATGAAATAATTCACTTTTGAGTGTAGGTTCAGGAGGTTGTATCAATACCACATTAGGTTGTTGATGAATTTTACTTCTCAAAGGTCCCTCAAATTACCTTAATACTCGTTCATAATTTTGGTTAAAATTACAAAGAAGGTGAAGTCAAAGGGAAATGATCATTCAACTAGTTTATTTCATCACGCTTTGATCAAAAAATAAGTCCTCCACCAGTTGGCACAAATCAACATGCCACGCGAGACCTTATTGGAGGTACTTTTAATTCTACCTACCTCAAATTAGCCAAAGATTTAGAGCACTCCCTTAGCATAATCTAGGCCACAGGAATTTGGCTCATCAAATAAGCCATCAATGACAAAGACACAACCTAAAGAAAAATTTTCAAAGACCTATAACATAGGTAAGAGGTTGGTGTTTTCCCCTGAAATAGTAGAGATTTCTAGAACTAGAACTAGGGCTCAAGAAAATATGTTACCTAGGAAGAATATCAGTGAAGAAGGAACTCAACTTGGCACTATGAGACAAGAATCATTAAGAGGCAAAAATGATACACCAATGCACAGTGAAGAACAAGCACCTCTTGATTTAGACATGGATGACCTAGAAAAATAATACGAAGATAAGGCAGTTGAAGACACAATTAAAGAGAAATAGGCATAGATCAGGGAGCTCAAAGATGATCTTGCCTAGGAAAATTTCATGGTGTCTTTTTTGCAAGAATAAAATAGGAAACTAAAACTAAAACCTATTGTTGCAAAGCAAAAAACAAGGGGACCATCCATCATCTAGCAAGGCAAATGTTGTGGTATAAAAGGATAATGGTAAGGCCATCATTGATGTGGAGCAGTTGGAGGACAAACACATTTATGTACAGCCAAGAAGGCCTAAAATTAGAGCATCGACAAGAAAAGAAAAACATGAAAAAGAGCCATCTCCTCCTCAGGCCCACAAAGACATAAATGACATCATAGCTGCTGAGATTGAAAAAGACAGAGAGTATTCACTTGGGGTAGTAAATGAACATTTGGAAAAGATATTGAAAAAGGCCAACATGAATACCACTATGCAAAGGAATATGGCAAGGCATTACTATGCAAGAAACATGATCTGCAAGGTTAGGGTTAAGAATATGAAGAAGAAGCTCAAGAAGACCCCAAGAAAACTCAAAAATAAGGATAACCTGAACCTTTTGGAAGATGCTTCATTGGTGGCTTGAAATCATAATAGAAAATAGAGAATAAAAAGACCAAAATTTTAAGTTTTTGATGTTTTTTATGCACATAGTAAAAAACACTCTACAGAAACGCAGCGAGTACTCGCTGCACTTTTTATGATGAGTTATAAATTCACAATTTCAAGCATGTGCAGATGGATAATATCATAATAATGTTAAAAAATTTCATGGGGATTCTTAAAAGTTCACAAATGTTCAGAAATTGACCAAATAATGCCTACTTTTGACCTTTCTGCCACCTTTTCAGACCACTTGCTATGCTTTTGGATAGTTTTATTTCAAGTCAATTTTTCTAGGGTTTGGAGTTAGTGTTAGTAGTGCTTGATGAATCTATTGTGTAGTAGACATATTTATCTTTACAAACATACTTTTTGCAGCCAAAAACACATCCGAGAAGACGTCCAAATCATCCTCCAAAGTTTTGTTGCACCTCTTCTAATGTTGTTGTGTTTCTCAGAAATTTTGTTGCGTTTCTGGGTTTGAATATTTTTCTTGATACGTGGACATCAAAGTTAAAAATGGTCGATGTAACATCTGGCTCATGATTTTTTTGATGGTTAATAGGCCTATTAATGGTCATATTTGTAAAATAACATTATGATTAATGACTTGAGAGAAAAGCTCAACTGGTTAGCTAAAAAAGGGGAAAGTTGTATTTAACTTCCCTAGGATTATGCTATGAGTCATTAGTTTCATTAATTAGTTGCTATGGATTAGGATTCGACCCCTAGAGGTTGAATCTTGTTTTATTTTCTATATCTACTCAAAATTAAGTCATTGAGAGGGTTGGATTTTTTAATTTCACACTCTTTTGGCACTATTGTATTTGACTACTTGTAGAAGTAATTTATAGGAAGTTGTAGCTATTTTTATGGGATTCTTGTGATATGGTTAGTGACAGTGCTTTTCTTTATTTTTCTTATGCATATGATGATCAAGTTGTTCAAGCAGCCATCTGCTTTCTTCCTATGCTTTATCTTTTAAGTTTTGAAACATAAATCATTCTTTTATGCTATGTTTTTGTTTAGGATAAGCATCTAAGTGTTTCATCCCTAAATAAGTGAATTCATTATGCGCACTTAACTTCTAATATGCTTTTCTCCTCACCACACTACAATGAAAAACCAATTGTGTCACTGATCACACCTATCTTGCCTCATACTATGTCTGCAGCTGATATTTTGTGATATCTTGCCTAGTTTCTAAACTTGGTGCTTCTTTGTCTAGAAAACCCTAATCAAACCCTACTGAGCATATAACTAGCCTAAAATCATTATTCTCTAGTAATTTCCATCAAATTTGAGCTTGATATTGAGATAGCCCTCTCTGATTTGGTAGGGCTAGATACCAAATCTAAATATTGGTCTGTCGTTACCTCTTTGGTTTCCTTTCTCAGCCTTGGGAAACCGAGGATCCCTGACATTTTTGGTGTCGTTGCCAAGGAACGAAAGGTTTCACCTTATCTGGGTAAGATTCAAAGATTTAGTTTCGACTATTGATGGTGAACAACAATCAGACATATGAAGGCTAAATCTTTCACTTGGCAACTTCTACTTGATTCAAAGACTCCACTGGCAACAAGATCCACAAATCGACATGAGTTCTCAATCCATAATATATTCTCCTATGCATCAGGATCATATTCCAGGATTTCCAAACCACATGCCTTATGTATATTGGTATACCTATCTGCCAAGGTTCAAATATGTTAAAGGAGATGATGCTACTCTTCACCTAGTTAAATTTCACATGCATACACTCAAGCTTAGAACACTTGGAGAGTTTAATCCAAAATATGGAAAATACATATGGTGAGGAAGAATTCATGGATGAGGAAATTCTTGAAGCTTTGAATGAGTATAATTTTCATCACCAAGAAGTAATGGTGGCTGATATATTGGATGAAAAGAAAACTAATCACGATTTAAATGATAACAATCAAGTTCTATTGTCTGAAATTGATGAAATTTTACAAAATGCTTGTAATTATTCGTATGATCAAAGGTATAAAGATAGTCATTCACTTGTTTTTTCAGAATATTATTTCTCTGGGTTTTTATTTCAAAATCAGATTTTTGAAGACCAATATGAGGTTTCTAATGAAATGCAAGAACAAGGATCTCTATACATTCACCACTCATATGTCTCTCCAGCTCATCCATTTTCTGAAACACTATTTCAAGGGAATATTCGTGCAAACCATAATTTTTAATTGGCATGTATGGAAGTTCTAGACAATGGAATTATGGAAGAAAATAATCATCAAACATTGAAACCAGATTAAGAAGGGGAAAGAAGTGAAAAAGAAGAGGTTGTTTTAGAGCATTTTGCACATGAAGTTCTGCCTCCAGGTTCTGAAAAGGAAAATTCTAATGAAGAAGAGGGTTCATAAAATGAAAAGTCTGTTGAAGAAGAGAAATTTATCCTAGATGAAGAGATAATAAATGTGGATCAGGTGGTTTACTCAATTGAAGAGGGTTTTTTTGAGTTATATATGCATCAAGATGAGAGATCAGAAGTCAATTGTGAGAATTTCCAGCTAGTAGATGTTTATCCTTTGACTGTAAATGAAATAAATCAACAGCTTGTTGAATATGTTTATGCTTCTTCTATTAAGTTAAATAAGGATATACAAATACCTTCTCATACTTCATAGAATCAAGAAATTCAGTCAACTAACGTATCTTGTCAACTAGCCTCATTTCCCTCTATGGATGAAAATGAATCTGATCATGATTTTCATATGAATGTTCATATTTCTTATTCTGTCTTGAGTGAATATATTTGGAAACCTTGTCAGTGTTCAAATGAATATAAGGATAATAATGATCTACAGTTGCAAGTTGATTGGAAAGAGGAGCAATTTTTTGTTGATGCCCTTGAAGGTGAATAAGACATTCAGAACTCTCTATCACCACGACAAGAATTGTTTCTTTATATTTTTTAAGACTCTTTCATTAATTTGCTGGAAAAACCAACAAAACAAGGTTATGTTATTATCACCAAAAGAGAGCTTGGTTTTAGGTTCCTTTTCAGGTTGCCATTAAATTTTCAATTCTTTGTTTGGTTCAAATACAGTAAAAAAGCTCGAGTATTAGATCAGACTTTTGACTAGTTATACTGGAGATATTATATTACTTGAATCAAGCACGTAGATTACAGATGTTAGAGTAGGTTTATCCATACATAAACAATATTATTGGGCAATCATTTCATTTAGTTTAGTTATTTAGTGATTTTTGTTTCAAGTCTTTTTTATGTGACTACATTTCCCAATAAATAAGGTTATCTGGTCTACGATGTTATTGACACCTCCTAAAGGAGCTGCCATCCCCATTGGAGCCAATGTTAGATCACTATGTCCATAGTTATCAAAAAGTTTCAATCTATCAGTCTAGTCATCAGAGTCAAAAGTCATTTTTTTGTCTATACTAGCAAAATTTGCCAAGTCGCATGGAAAAAATGGTTCCAATTCATTGTCTAGGTGTCATTGCTACTCCCTCTACTTGTTCAAGGTCACCATCATCTATCATGGTCATTTCATTTTTCCCCTGTCATAGTTCATCAAAAGAATCAGTGGTTCATCATCTAGGTCGTGGTATAAGACTCACATTTGATGGTCATCATCATATCAGTCATCAAAATAAAACGAGTCATGTCATCCATTTTGGTCACCATCATGGGAGTTATAAATTAGGGAACAAAATAAATCAAAGTAACATTTCCTTTTGAATAAATAAATCAAGTTCAAACTTCATTCAATCCATCCAAAGCTTCGAGAGCTCCTCTCTTCCATTGAGAGACTTGCCACAACGATCAAAACTTCAAAATTCATCACCAATTTCTGGTTTCATCAGTTTGTTGCGCTTTTGGAGGGTTGTTACGCTTTTGTTTTGGAGTCATAAGGAGGAAATAATAGGTTCCAAACTTCATATCAGTGCTTCAAACATCTTTAATCAAGTAAGTGGAGACTTCACAAACCCTTTATTCAGTCAATTTCCTCAAAGAATTTATTAAAATCATTTTTCTAGGGTTTTTGATACATTTTTGAAATTTCCTTATCTTTAGCTTCTTTTCAAGAGAAATTTCCTAGTTTCTAAGCCTACACATACGAAATATACCTCATCATACATTTCCCACCATTCCCACACTTAAATTCAATCATTTTATCATTTTCTTTCACTACCCTAGCTAGTTGTTGTGTTTTTATACTAGGACTGTGTTTTTCCTTTTTCACTCCCTTTCCCTCACTCAAATTGAGGAAATTCACTTTCATTGTCTTCCTAAAACACTTCCCTACTCCCCATAATTTTTTCAAAATTTTTCTTTCCCTTCATCCCTTCATTCCATACTCTATACTTTCTGCATTTTCTCCCTTATTTTGCAGCTCAAGTCCCCTTACCCATTCTTGTGTGAGACTAGGGTTTCCTGTCAAAAACAAGATCAAACATGGGAGAGACCAGTGAAAATAAGAAATTAAAATGAGGAGAGATCTCAATATATGATCCTATTCATATGAAGGAGTTCAATGCATCAGATTTTATAAAGAATTCATTTGAAGAGGTAGGCTTCCTCGGGTTTTGTAAGAAAGTGCAAGAGGTGGGTTATAACCATGACTTAACAAGTTTATTTGCCATAAATTTTAGAAGAGATCATGTCACAATTTCAGGGGTAAACTTCATGGTGTCAGCAGATATTATATCTTTAGCTACTACAATACCTAATGAAGGAGAGATTTGGTTCAAGGGGATGGATTTAGACATTGAGCACTATAATTCTTTCTTGAAACCACAGTACAAAGACTCCCCTTCCCATATCTTTCCTAGCAGGAAATTGTTGGACAGGTACACCCCCTTGATGAGAATTATCATGAAATACTTCACTTGTAAGGGCAGGTTTAGCAGGTTTTATCAGTACCACATTAGATTTTTGAAGCATTTTACTTCCCAAAGGTCCCTCAACTTACCTTACTGCCTGTTCATAAGTTTGGTTAAAATTACATAGAAGGTGCAGTCAAAGGGAAAAGATCATTCATATAGTCTATTTCATCGTGCCTTGATAAAAAAAATAGTCCTCCACCAGCTGGCACAGATCAACATGCCATGGGAAACATTCTTGGAGGTATCTCCTCTTCAACATGCCTCAAATCAGACAAAGATTCAGAGCACTCCTTTATCATCATCCAGGGCACAGGAAGTTGGCTCATCAAATAAGGCATCAGTGACAAAGACACAACCTAGAGCAGAAATTTCAAATACCTATAACAAAGGTAAGAGGTTGGTATTTTCCCTTGAAATAGCAGAGATGCCTACACCTAGAACTAAGGCTCAATAAAATATGTGCCTAGGAAGACCAAAATTTCGAGTTTTTGATGCTTTTTGTGCACACAGTAAAAAACACTCTACAAAGACCTAGTGAGTACTCGTTGCACTTTTTCTCAGGAGGTCCAAATTCAAAATTTCAAGCATGTGAAAATGCCTAATATCATAAGGATGTTATAAAAGTTCATGGGGATGCTTAAAATTCACAAATTTTCATAAATTAACCAAATAATGCCTATTTTTGACCTTTCTGCCACCTTTTCATACCACTCGTTGCGCTTTTGGAAAGTTTGGTTTCAAGTCATTTTTTCAAGGGTTTCAAGTTAGTTTTTTTAGTGTTTAATGACTCTATTATATAGTAAACATCTGTAGCTTTCCTATGATACCTTTTTCAGCCAAAAACGCATCCGGGAATGTCTCAAAATCATCCTCCAAAGTTTTGTTGCGCTTCTGCTAATGTTGCTACATTTCTAAGAAATTTTGCTGCATTTCTGGGTTTGAATATTTTTCTTGACATGTGGAGGTAAAAGGTAAAAAATTTTGATGTAATATCTAGCTCATGAGTTTTTTGATGGATAATAGGCCTATTAATGGTCATCCTTGGAAAATAATCTTATGATTAATGACTTGAGAGAAAAGCTCAACTGGTTAGCTAAAAAAGGGGAAAGTTGTTTTTAATTTCACTAGGATTAGGCTATGAGTCATTGGGTTCATTAATTAGTTGCTATGGATAAGGATTTGACCCCTATAGGTGGAATATTGTTTTATTTTCGATATGTACTCAGAATTAAGTCATTTATATGGTTGGATTTTTGAATTTCACACTCTTTTGGCACTAGTGTATTTGCCTATTTGTAGAAGTAATTTATAGGCAATTTCAGCTATTTTTATGGGATTTTTGTGATGTGGTTAGCGACAATGTTTTTCTCTAGTTTTTATTATGAATTTTATGATAAATTTGTTCAAGCATACATCTACTCTCTTCGTATGCTTTATCTTTTAATGTTTGAATCATTCTTTTATGCTCTGTTTTTGTTTAAGATAAGCATCTAAGTGTTTCATCCTCTGAATAAGTGAATTCATTATGCTCACTTAGCTTCTTATATGATTTACTCCTCACCACACTACAATGAAAAACCAATTGTGTCACTAATGACACGTATCTTGCCTCATATTATGTCTGCAACTAATATTTTGGGATATCTTGCCTAGTTTCTAAACATGGTGCTTCTTTGTCCAGTAAAGCCTAATAAAACCCTACTGAGCTTATAACTAGCCTAAAATCATTATTATCCAGTCATTTCCATCGACTATGAGCTTTATATTGAGAGAAACCTCTCTAATTTGGTAGGGTTAGATACCAAATCTAAAGTTTAGTCTGTGGTTACCTCTTTGGTTTCCTTTCTCAGCCTTGGGAAACTAGGGAGCCCTAACACATGTAAGACCATATCTATATGTGAATATGGAGGAAATTATATTTTTTTATCCATAGTTCCAATCCTTTACAACACCTTAAAAGGGACATAATACTTGGATACTCAACTATCATCCTTCTTTTGTTGCTTGAGGGACATATGTTTATACGGTAATAACCTAAAAAAATACGCATTCACCCATTTCAAATTCCCTTGCATTGTGATTTTGATATCCTTGTTGTTTTCTCATGTTGTATGCTATAACAAATTTTTCCTTCAAAAGTTTGGGAACCTCTTATTGGTGCCCTATTTTCTCCCCCATTGCCTAAACCTTTTTAGCCCCTTTCAAGGGTGATGTTATGGATGAAGGATGATATCCATAAAGTACTATAAATAAGGATATACTTTATGAAGTAAGGAAGGATGTGTTGTACCACTATTCTACCAAGGGAAACAACTTGACTCATTATGTCTATTTATCAGATGTGAAACCATGAAGATATACTTCTAAATATTTATTCACAATCTTAGTTTTCTCATTGAATTGAGGATGGTAATATGAGTTATGAGCCATAGAGTACTCAAACAAAAACAAAAACTCAATCCAAAATTTTCTAGTGAAAATAAAATCTCTAATACTTACAATGTATCTTTTGAATTGTTTCCATGAATTTTGTTGCTTTTGCACTTGATTTAAATGGATGATAAAGAGGGAAAACATGGGCAGACTTTTCTACTTAATTCACTACTACCATGATGAAATTATTTCCTTAAAATATAGGTAAAATTGTAATAAAATACATTTAAACTTACTCCCAACAATGACTTAGTATAGATAATGGTTGTACAGGAGGGAATGCAATGTAGAAAATGGGGTACACTTCCTTGGGTTGTGCAATTTGATGGAGACATAGATTTCTAGTTGGAATTGTTGTGTGGGTTATTAAATTATTAAATTATCAAGTATTGTGAGTAAAATTTTGTATATTTATATATGTACATCTATAAGGTGATGTGCACTTAGGAAAACATAAAATATAGTGAGATGGGAATGAAGCACCCTAGTTTTTATCCCCAAAATAACAATACTTATTTGCATATACAATGAATGGTTGAGGGTTGAGTAATGTAATATGTAAACATTATATATTTAAACTAATAAAATTATATGCATCAAAAATTTCATATGGACATAGGTAGATTCATAGGGGGTAATAAGTCAAGAAGAGAGGAGGGGATAAAGGTGGTTCCGAGGGGAAATCCTATATGCCTTGAATCTCATGTCATTTTCCTAAATTAATTTTTCATTACCCATATAATCCTTCTTTGACTTATCAAATCAAATTGTTGAATAAATGTGAGGTTGGTAGAAGACTCATCTAAACTAGTTAGTACAAAACGCACACTACTATAGTGGGGGTGTCCAATCTCGAGGAAGGGCCTTATTGGTCCCACCTCATACCACATCCCTAATGGTCCAGCTAGTCAACAATATTTATTATAAGAGTTTACAACACTTATGTGAACATTTACATCAAAAGCACTCAAACATACTCATATATCTTTTAAGACTCCCCATAGTAGTTTCTCAAAATTATAGTGTGATTTTGTTTTCAACTTCTTTCATCCCAACTATCTCCTAGTGTATTAGGCCACTAGTCTTGGCCATACTTATTCATCACCACAAACCCTCAATTTTTATGACATCCCGTGTGGTCCTCTTAATGTTAGTGCATATACTGGCCTCACTAATATAATTTTTACATTAGTATAACTATATAATTACTACCATATATCTCATAAGTATAGCATAAACATATAGACATGTCAATTTATGCTAATAGAAATATTAAATTTCTATATATATATATATATATATATATATATATATATATATATATATATATATATATATATATATATATATATATATATATATATATATTAATCCTTATCCCTTCCTTATGGACCTTTGTAGATCAATGTCTACCAGGAAATCCATACACACATATGAATGCTCCTCCAAAACAACATTTTGTGGCTCTCAATTGTTATGAAACCAACTCCAAAAATAGAAGAAAAGAGAGATCAAAACCTTATAAATCAGCCACTTTGAGGGGGAAACCTCCAATACATTACATAAATGAATAATTATTGGATGATACAAATGAATGAACCTCCTTATATATATAGGAGTCCATGGGGTCACAATATAATCCTACACAACATAACAATAATAATGTAAGGGAACAATAATAATAATATGGGGGTTACAGGGGTACAACAATAACAATAAGGGGGCTACACTAATAGCCATAAGGGACTACACTAGTAATATGGGGACCTAACATGCCCCTCTCCTTCAAAAAAGTGTTGTCCTCAATGCTTGAGTAGCTCTGGATGCTTCTGTATAAAATTATCATACTCCCTTGTGGAATCTTCAATGGGTAAGTTCTTCCACTTGATGAGATACTCTGAAATTGATCGATTTCGTAGTTGTCAAGTTCTTGTTTTTGTGATTTTTTCAGGTTCCAATAATATTTTTCCTTCCTCATCAAGTTCTGGCAATATCGTTTGAATTGGAATTTTGTCACATATAACCTTCTTTAAGAATGAACCATGGAAATTTGGATGCACTCGCGAAGAAGCAGGAAGCTCCAATTTGTATGCCATAGTACCAATCTTTTGCAACACCTTGTAAGGACCATAGTATTTTGGCGATAATTTATTATCCTTATTAGCTTGCTTGAGGTACATTAAATTACATTTGTTTTTATGGTTGTAGCCATAACAATACCCAGTCTCCTATATCAAAAATTCTCTTGTTGGGATGTTGATCTGCCTATTGTTTCATTCGATTTTGGCAAAAATTTAGGTTATCCTTTAAGAGTTGGAGAACTTGTTTTTGATGCTCGATGTGATCTTCCCCTGCTTGCACCTTAGAATTTTCTATTAAAGATGATGTGATGGATGGTGAATGATATCCATAAAGTGCCATAAATGGGGTCATTTTTTCTACAATATGTAAGGAAGTGTTATACCACCATTCAGCTAGAGGTAACCAATTGACCCATTTTGTTTGTTTATCAGATACAAAACAATGAAGATAACCTTCCAAACATTTGTTCACTATCTTAGTTTTACCATCAGATTGAGGATGATAAGATGAGCTATGAGCTAGTTGAGTACCCAAATAAGAAAATAATTCCATCCAAAAATATCCAGTAAAAATGGGATCTCTGTCACTTACCATAATCTTTGGGTTTCCATGTAGCTTTTGAATTGTTTCCATAAATGCAGTAGAACTTGTACTTGCTTTAAATGGATGAGATAATGCACAAAAGTGTGCATACTTGGTAAATCTATCAACTACCACCATGATGACACTCTTTCCTTTGGACTTAGGTAAACCTCTGATAAAATCCATTGAAATCTCCTCCCAACTTTGACTTGGAATGGATAAAGGCTGCAGAAGACCCGAGGTCTTAATTGTCTCAACTTTATTTTGCTGGAAAGCCAAACATTTTACCACAAACTTTTAAATATCATATTTAAGGCCATCCCAAAAAAGTTATTTCTTCACCCTGTGGTAAGTTTTTAAAAATCCCGGGTGTCATCTTAAAGGAGAAGTGTGCAATTCCAAAAGAATATTTTATTTTAGTTGGGAATTCTTACAAAGATATAAGCGATATTTGCACCATAAGGAATAATTTTTCCAACTAAATTTATCAGATGTACTAGGATCTTGCTGCAAATTTTGAATGAGTGTCCACACTTCTTCGTCCTTCTTCCATTCATCCCTTGCTTTGGTTATCCAATCTAGTTGGATAATACAAATTTCACAAAGCAATGCTTCCACCTCTTCATCCTTTCTTGAGAGTACATCTGCAACAACACTTAGCTCCCTTTTTTGTAGATGATTTCAAATTCATAATCCAACATCTTTGTGACCCATTTTTGCTGCCCTTCTAAAGATAGTATTTGTTCCAAAAAGTGTTTAAGACTATCATGATACCCTGCTAACCCGAGAAATACTCACAACTACTTTATGGTTGTGGGGATTTTCCATTCCTTAATGGCTTTAATTTTGTTAGGGTCTACCTTAACACCCTCGTGAGATAAAATATGACCCGGATATTCCACCTCTTGTAATCCAAAAAAACATTTGGATGTTTTTGCATATAATTTTTTCTCCTCCAATAGTTTGAGCACCCTGTCAACATGTTGAACATGATCCTTCCAAGACCTGTTGTAGATTAGTATGTCATCAAAAAATACTAGCACAAATTTCTGAGGAAGGGTTTGAAAATGGAATTCATCAACCCTTGAAATGTATAAGGTGCATTGGTAAGGCCAAAAGGCATGACCAAAAATTCATAATGACCCTCATGAGTTTGAAATGTTGTTTTCAAAATATCTTCAGTCTTCATTCTAAATTGATGATATCCTGAACAAAGATCCAACTTGGTAAAATAAATTGTGCCATGTAATTCATCCAATAATTCATCAATCATAGGAATGGGAAATTTATCTTTAATAGTGAGCTTATTGAGCTCCCTATAATCAATACACATGCACCATGATCCATCCTTCTTGTGCACCAATACTACTGGAGCAGAGAAAGAACTTTGACTAGGTTGAATTATACCAGCCTCTAACATTTATGCAATCATATGTTCAATTTCTCTCTTTTGGACATAAGGATATCCGTAAGCCCTGATGTTTGGAGGAACACTTCCTAGAACCAAATGAATAGCATGATCATGATCATGAATAGGTGCGAGTCATTTGGGAGTTTCAAACACCTTGGAATGATTTTCCAATACTTTTTGTAGATCTGGAGAAATAGATGATTTTGATGTTGGAACTTCTAGTGATCATAATTGTGCAATTACGCCTTGTTTTTCTTTGTTTAGAATCTTTGTCATGAAATTAGAGCTTATTATCTTTCCCGACTTCCCTGTGATACCACGTAATTCAATTTCCTTTCCTTCTGAAAAAAAATTCAAGAAAATTTCTTGAAAATTAAAATCTACCATCCCAAGATATTGTAACCATTGTACTCCTAGTACAACATCAACACCTCCCATTGGAATGGAAAGCATTGGAATATTCAATACATATTCCCCCATGGTTAGCTTGATATTATGGCATTTTTTAGAGAAATTTATATTTCCTCCATTTGCAACCATCACTTGACATTCTGGTGTTGGGTATAGGAAACAATTCAATTCCTTGGCTACCTTACAATTAATAAAATTATGGGTATTACCCGAATCAATCAACATTGTTACCTTTT
This sequence comes from Pinus albicaulis, assembly GCA_034641835.2. Classification (NCBI taxonomy): domain Eukaryota; kingdom Viridiplantae; phylum Streptophyta; class Pinopsida; order Pinales; family Pinaceae; genus Pinus; species Pinus albicaulis. Next base: position 39,788,000 of record CM076570.1, on the reverse strand, counting down.
CCTTCTCAGATATGTCCTTCTATCTTGAGAGTTTGAGGAGTGGTAATTCCTGCATTACATGATATGGTCGGACTCATTTCTTCTTCTAATATAGTTGGTTCCTGGTGTATATCCTCTTCTTTTTAAGTTTCTTGTTCGTTTTCTTCCTCCTCTTCACAATCTATGTAAAATAATTTCTTCTCAGCACACTTATGACCTTTAGTGTATTTGATATCACAACTATAACAAAGCCCTTTTTCCTTTCTTTCTTCCAATTTTTGTGGTGTAAACCTTGTAGTTTGTGGAAGTCTAGGAGTAGCAGCATTTCCATCTTTATAGATGTCAGTGGTAGGCTTCCTTGTCACCAAAATTTTACATTCAATTTTTCTTGCCAACTTGAATGCCTTCTCCAATTAATCAGGTTCTGAAACATGAAGTTCATGTTGGATGTTATCCTTTAAATTCCCTATGAAGACATCAATCATGTGTTCCTCTGGAATATTAGTTACCTTTATATTCAATTTTTGGAAGTCCACAATGTGCTCCACCACTGAAACCTTTTCTTGAGATTTATAAATTGGATAAAGAAGGTGTTTCTTTTTGTATCCTCATAATCTACTATCATTTCCTCTGTAAAAAATTGACCAGGTGACAATTTTTTTACGGGAGCAAAGCCATCGATACCATACAAATGTATTTTGTTCTAAATGTAAACTTGAAATGCGTACCTTTTGTGTGTTTTTCACATTATTGAGATCAAAATATTGCTCCATCTGTAGTATCCATGTTACGGTATCCTTTCCATCAAACTTCCTCATATCCATATTTGGAATATGGTGGTTCTTCCATCCAACATTAGATTTTATGAAATAAATATTAACATTTATTTTTTTCTCATCATAAGTTTCCTCTACTATCTTTTCGCCATTAGGAAACATTTCTTGTATCAACTTTGTCAAACCTTCCATGTCTGCTTTTAGATCATTCTTCATGTTTTCCATGTTGTATTTCATTTTTTTCTTCCATGTCATCCATCTTAGCTTCCACGTATTTCTTCAAATCATCCATATTATTCTTCAAACCATCCATATTCGCTTCCATGCCTTTCTTCAAAACTTCCATTTCATTTTTTGCTTCTCTTTGCGAGAGTGAAATTTGGTGCACTTTCTCTTGTAATTTTGACAGATCATGTTGCAATTATTCATATTCATGAGTCATAGTAGAGTATTATGAGGGATTAATGGGTTTTGAATTCTTTTTAGGGGGGATTTTAGAACCCAATACTGATATCTATGCTCAATATGCCCTTAGAATCACTTAAAACTGATTTTTCAAACAAAATTTATGCAATTTGAAAAACAATACACACCTTTTTCTTATTTTTTAGGAGCTTGATATTGAAATTGAATTATATCTGTAATTGAAAATCTTCAATATATGAAATTTTCTCCTATAGTATCCCTATGAATATTCTTTCAAATGCCACAGGTCTAACCTAATTTGGATACTTCAAGGAAAATTTATGTCGAATCTCCCACAATGGCCTAATTATGGACTGGTTCAGTAGAGCGCACTTGTACGGCATGCCACATCTCACTGTTTCCTCCTTCGGCTTTGAAATTGATACATGGGAAACTAAAGTCCATGTACTTTTAGTGACATTTTAAATAATTCCAATCCGATGCTCAGAGAGAGAGTTATGAATATTTTCCAAAGGTCACCTATTTGAGATGAAATTCGGGAGCCTGGAAAAACCCTAAATTCCACAGATCATATCTCCGAAAATATTGTGAACCAAGATCTAAAATTTTTACATGAAGTTCCTAATGATTTCAGCTTCGCCCTGTAAACATTTCATATTTTGAACCTTCGTAGAGAAAAAAATTATAGCGAAAATTTCATGATGACCTATTTAGGTGAAATTTGGGGGCCTAAAAAAACCCTAACTTCCACAGATGATATCTTCGAAAAATATTGTGAACCAAGATCTGACATTTGTAAAGACGTTCCTCAGGGTTTTGACTTCACTTTGTAAAACTTTCAGCTTTTTAACCTTCGTAGAAAAAACTTTATAGCGAAAATTCCACGATTACCTGTTTGGAGTAGTGAAACCCTAGAATCCAGAGCTCTGATACCAAATGTTATGAAAACAACTCCAAAAATAGAAGAAAAGAGAGATTAACAACTTATAAATCAACCACTTCTAGAGGGACACCTCCAATACATTACATAAATTAACAATTCTTGGATGATACAAATGACTGAACCTCCTTCTATATATAGGAGGTCATGGTTTCACAATATAATCCTAGTTGACCTAGCAATAATAATTTAAGGGAACAACAACAATATCGGGGTTACAGGGGTACAAAAATAACAATAAGGGGGCTACACTAATAACAATAAGGGACTACACTAGTAATATGGGGACCTAACATCAACAAATAGATAAATTTGCATGGCATAAAATCCCCATGATAATTGAATCTAGGGCTTCCTCATATTCCTTTCCTTGACTATGTATTATGATACAATAAACAAAACATTTTTAAATATGAATCTACATGTTAATGTGTCAAAGTTGAAATCTCATCACCTTTGTTGATGGCAGTGACTCAATTGACTCCTTAGCACTCACAACTTCATAAATACCCCCACCACACTCTTCATTAGATGCATTTGACCACTTGAGATATTATTTAGAAATCCCTTCCCCATTTAAATATCAAAGGGAATTGAATATACTTCAATAGCTAATTTTATCCTACTAACTACCTTTCTATTTGGGGCTTATTCATCACTTAGGCCCTCAACCCCCTGGTCTCTCAATTTAGCTAGTAGATAAACTTAGGAAAAACAAAACATATATCATCATCATGATGTGTATTTTTCTTCCTATATCACATTATTTTATGTCGGTTTTCCCCTTAGTTATAAAACATTTATAAATTCATCAACTAGCTAGGGGACTCCCCAATCCTCCAATAATATGGGATATATTAGTTATACAATGATGTGTTTGTTAAGGAAAATATGCATTATCCATGTGTATGTTCTTTCATAACCAATGTGTCTCAAAGGAAACCCTAATACGGTTTCACGTGGGCTAATTTTCACCTAAATTTATAAAAAAGAATGAATAGATAAAAACATGTAAGAGGAAGAGATGATCAATCTAGTAGTGACATAATCTAGAGTTGGTTGCTCAATCTCTTGCAATGTATATAGGAAAATTTATTTTAATTTCATCTACTTTAACACCACACCAACCAAATGAATCTTGTTTTTCATATAGGAATTTATTTATAGACATTCACTTAAATTTTATTTTCACATATATAGGACCTCACAAACTCCATTTTTTTTATTTTTTTTCATTAATGGATTTGTTTTCTAAAATACTTTCACACTGTGGTATTTTTTTCTTGCGTGGGTAATTTTCTTTTGGAAACTATTTTTCACACCATTTCTTCTAGTTATGTTGCCATCCATTTTATTTATACTTCTTCAAACTCACATTTAGACATATCACATTGTGTTTTGTATAAACCTATAAATTTTATCTTATGTCCCACCTACACCTAGGAAAATTGCCTCACCTATACAAGTTACACTCTATGCTTATCTAGTGGTAGTACTCCACCTTCATGGGCCAAACCAGTTTATTACCACTTTTCATGTTAGCGCCCATTATAATTCTTCCTCCCTTGGAATTGGGACTCTATGTTGTGTTGATCCAATTTCGTAATTTTTTTGCAAACCATTGCACTTCATCATGACGACTCCTCTAAAAAGGAATAAAAATAATACATATAAAAAATAAAAATAAAAAATTAAGCCTCAGTAGGTGGGGTCCCCTAAAAAACAAGAAGTTCTTACATGACATCATCTCATAATTTTCATATTTTCATGTCAAAATATGGTGTTCCAAGGAGTTATATATTGTCATGTATTTGCATTTCAAATGTGGTTTAAAGGCTTTAAATATAATAAAAATATTGATATATTCACGAAGTTGGAAGCTATGACATCATTATGGGCATACTTTTGTCACATTTCCATTATTAGTTTTGGTATAATAAAAACTATAAATACTACCATCATCGAGGAATTGTGCTTTGAAACATGGTTATATTTCTAAGAATAAAACATTGTATAAATAAGGATTCAAATATGCACATATGACAATTCATGAATGGCATAAAAGCATAGTTATAAAGTTTATTATTTAAATGTGCATGGCATAGACTACCCCCATAGCTGCATATAGGTCTTCCTCATGTTCCTTTCCTTGACCATGTATTATGTTCCAATTAACAACACATGTTCAAAAATGAATCTACATATCAATATGTTGAAGTTGAACTCTCATCCCCTTTATTCATGGTAGTGATTCAATTGAATCCTTAACACTCACAGTTGCATAATGCTCCCACCACAATCTTCATTAGTTGCATGTGACCACTTGAGATCATATTTAGCAATCCCTTCCCCACTTATATCAAAGGGAACCGAATATACTTCTATAACCAGTATTATCCTATCAACTACCTTTCTAGTTGAGGCTTAGCCATCACCTAGGCCCTCGACCCCTGGCTCTCACTTTATCTAGTGGATAAAATCAAGGGTACTTGTAGGAAAAAATAAAACAAATATCTTCATCATGAGTGAATTTTTCTCCCTCTATCACATTATTCTATGTGGGTTTTCCCTTTAGTTGTGCAAAAATCATATCTTCATCAACTAAATTGGGGACTCTCCAAGCCTCCAATAATATGGGATATCTTAGTTATATAATTATGTGTTTGTTAAGAAAAATATGCATTGTCCGTGTGTATGTTCCATCATAACCAATGTTCCTCAAAGGAAACCCTAATAAGGTTTCACATGGGCTAATTTTCACCTAAAATTAAAAAAAAAGAAAAAAAATTGAATAGAAAACAATATGCAAGAGGAAGAGATGATCAATCTAGTAGTGACATAATCTAGAGTTGGTTTTTTAAACTCTTGCAATGTATACTGGAAAATTTATGCCAACCTCATCTACTCTAACACCACGCCAACCAAATGAATATTCATATTCATATAGGAAATTATTTATAGACATTCACTTAAATTTTATTTTCACATTTATAGGACCTCACAAACTCCAATTTTTTCATCGTAATTTTCACTAATGGATTTGTTTTCTAAAATACTTTCACACTGTAGTATTTTTTTCATGTGTGGGTAATTTTCTTCTCGAAACTATTTTTCATGCCATTTCTTCTAGTTTTGTTTCCATCCCTTTTAGTAATACTTCTTCAAACTCACATCTAGACATATCACCTTGTGCTTTGTCTATGTTTCGTTAGCTTTATTTGACACCCATGAATTTTCTCTTACGTCCCCCCTACACCCAGGAAAATTGCCTCACGTATACAAGTTACACTCTATGCTTATCTAGTGGTAGTACTCCGCCTTAATGGGTCAAACCAATTTATTACCTCTTTTCACTTTAGTGCTCATTCTAATACTTCCTCATTTGGGATTGGGACTCTATGTTGTGTTGAGCCAATTTTGTAATTTTTTTGCAAACCATTGCACTTCATCATGACCCCTCTAAAAAGGAATAAAAACAATACATATAAAATAACAAAAATTTAGGCCTTAGTAGGTGGGGTCCCCTGGAAGAATAAGAAGTGATTACATGACATCATTTCATAATTTTCATATGTTCATGTCAACATATGGTGTTCCAAGGAGTTAAATATTGTTATATATGCTTGTATATACATTTAAAACGTACTAAAAATATTGATATATTTAGGAAGTTGGAAGCTACAACATCATTATGGGCATACTTTTGTCGCATTTCCATGATCATTTTTGGTATAATAGAAATTATAAATACTACCCTAACCAAGAAATTGTGCTTCGTAACATGGTTATATTTCCAAGAATAAAACATTATATAAATAAATGCTCAAATATGGACCTATGAAAACTCTTTGATAAATTGATGAATGGCATAGAAGCGTTATAAATTTTATTATTTAAATTTGCATGGAATCAATTCCCCCCATAGTTGTATCTATGGCTTCATCATATTCCTTTCCTTGACCATGTAGTATGGTACAATCAACAACACATATTCAAAACAAATCTACATATCAATGTGTCAAAGTTGAACTCTCATCTCCTTTGTTCATGGTAGTGATTCAAATGACTTCTTAACACTCACAACTACATAATGCCCCCCACCCCCCACCACACTCTTCATTAGATGCATGTGACCACTTGAGATCCCATTTAGAAATACCTTCCCCTTTTATATCAAAGGGAACTAAATATATTTCAATAAATAGTTGTATCTTGCTAACGTCCTTTCTACTTTAGACTCATCCATCACCTAGGCCCTCAACCCCCTGGCCTCTCACTTTAGCTAGTGGATAAATGCAAGGGTAATTGTAGGAAAAACTAAAACATATATCATCATCATGATGTGAATTTTTCTTCCTCTATCACATTATTCTATGTGGGTTTTCCCTTAAGTTGTGCAACAATTATGGCTCCATCAACTAAATAGTGGACTCCCCAAGAATCCAATAATATAGGATATCTTAGTTACACAATGGTGTGCTTGTTAAGGAAAATATGCATTACCCATGTGTATGTTCCTTCATAATAAATGTGCCTCAAAGGAAAGCCTAATAAGGTTTCACATGAGCTAATTTTCACCTAAAATTTAAAAAAAAAAATTATAGACAAAACATGCAAGAGGAAGAGATGATCAATCAAGTAGTGACAAAATCTAGATTTGGTTGTTTAATATCTTACAATGTATATTTGAAACTTTATGTCAACTTCAGATACTATAACACCACACCAGTCAAATGAATCTTGATATTCATATAGGAACTTATTTATATATATTCACTTAAATTCTATTTTCAAATATATAGGAACGACCTCACAAATTCCAATTTTTTTCATTGTTTGCAATAACATATTTGTTTTCTAAAATACTTTCACATTGTAGTATTTTTTCATGTGTGGGTAATTTTCTTCTATAAAATATTATTCACACCATTTCTTCTAGTTTTGTAGCCATCCCTTTTAGTTATAATTCTTTAAACTCACATTTAGACATGTCACTGTGTGCTTTGTCTTTATTTTGTTAGCTTTATTTGACACCTCTGAATTTTCTCTTACTCCCCCCCTACAACTAGGAAAATTGCCTCACCTATACAAGCTACACTCTATGCTTATCTAGTGAGAGTACTCCACCTTCATGGGTCAAACCAGTTTATTACCTCTTTTCATGTTATTGCTTATTCTACTACTTCCTCGTTTGGGATTTGGACTCTATGTTGTGTTGAGCCAATTTTGTAAATTTGTTGCAAACCATTGCACTTCATCACGACTCCTCCTCTAAAAATGAATAAAAATTATACATATAAAATACAAAAAAATTTAATCCTTAATAGGTGGGGTCCCCTAGAGAAATAATAAGTGCTTACACGACATCATTTCATAATTTTCATATTTTCATGTTAGCTTATGGGGTTCAGAGTTATGTATTGTTATATATGCTTGTATATACATTTAAAATGTGGTTTAAAGGCTTCAACTATACCAAAAATAATATTGATATATTCATGAAGTTGGAAGATACAACATCATTATGGGCATATTTTTGTTGCATTTGCATTATCAGTTTCGGTATACTAGAAACTATAAATACTTCCCTCATTGAGAAATTGTGCTTCACAACATTGTTATATTTATAAGCATAAAAAACTGTATAAATAAAGTCTCAAATATGCACATATGATAACCCTTTGATAAATTCATGAATGGAATAGAAGCTTATTTATAAAGTTTATTATTTAAAATATTAAACACGATTATATTTTGACACTCCATAAATGACATTGAAGTATGGTCATAAAGTTTATTGTAAAATTTATTAGACATGACATGGCCCAACCAATTATTTTAACATATATACAATGTTGTGGATGTTGTAAATTATACCATTATGAGGGCATCTGTAACATGCATGTGGAACTAACTGTTTGTAAAGTCTCAAGGTAAGAGTATGTGGCACATAGGTGATATGCCAGCACTATAGGGACCTTATGAAATCCATATAACATGAAATGTGAGAGTTGGTGAATTTTATGAGATTTGGTGTGAATTAAACCTGTAGCATCCCTAGGTTAATGTTGGGACTCACAATTGAGTAAAGGTTGTTGGTAGAGAGTCTTCCAACCTACCTTTGTGTGCATTTTCCAAAAATACAAGCTCGTGTTGAAAATTTGAGCTCAAATACTCACTAAAACCATAGCATGGCACTCACAACTATAGAAGGGAATTTTTAGCAACCAACTCTTGGGAATATAAAATCATGTTGGTCATAGGTATGAAGAAAATTCGGCATCAAAATTTGCTAGTTAATCATTCCTCACTACAAATTTTAGTTTTTGTAATCTGTTAAGCATGGTTCTAGAGGTTAATATTATTTCATTGCTTCATTTTCCATTTCTTCCTATGTTTTCTTATTGTCATGCAAACAACAAATTAAGTGTTTCTGCTTCATTATGACTCATTTGGTTAGAAAAATATTTGCTTTCCCTCACGCACTGGTCTACAATCCCAGTTCTTGGTTATGGTTTCTAAACACCGCCCTAGCTCCAAAATTCCCCATTTGACCTGGGTTTTCTCATTATTGTTTGAAATAAATAATACCTCTCATCAGCGGTATGGTGAAATAGATTCCCAAAATAAGAGCCCCAGGCCATGCTTTAACATAGGGAAAATTTCATGGGCACAACAAACACCCAACTCACATTTTAGTCTCACTAATTGTGCATGTTATTGTTTCACTATATTTTCAATGTCAGGTTGTATGCCATCATGACCCACACCCTCAATTTGAGCCATGTCATCTTGATTTATATAGCTAGGTTGTGCCCTGCTGCTTTAATTTACATATTAAAACCACATCATGTTATTTTCATAGCTCATCAAGAAAATTTTAAAATGGTTTTGTCACCTTACGAATCTTTAACTTATGCATAGTATATTAAGCCTTAATCATGGTTAAAAAATAGGCATAAGTATATAGGAGGTACTCAGCCCCTAGCTTGTGTTCTAGTCTCACTAATACAAGTTGTTAGGTCCCTATATTACTAGTGTAGTCCCTTATTGTTGTTAGTGTAGCCCCCTTATTGCTATCGTTGTACTCCTATAACCTCAATATTGTATTATTATGCCTTTAAATTATTATTGTTAGGTCGGCTAGGATTATATTGTAACCTCATGGACTCCTATATATAGAAGGAGGTTTTTTCATTTGTATAATCCATGAATTGTTCATTTATGTAATGTAAAGGAGGTTTCCCCCTTGAAGTGGCTTATTTCTAAGACGTTGATCTCTCTTTTCTTCCATTTTTGGAGCTGGTTTCATAACATTTGGTATCAAAGCTTTGGATTATAGGGTTTCGCTACTCTGGACACGTCATCGTAGAATTTTCGTTATAAATTTTTTTCTACGAAGGTTCAAAAGCTAAAATATTTAGCACGCAAAGCCGAAATCCCAAGGAACGTTGTGTAAAAATTTCAAATATTAGTTTGCAATATTTTCAGAGATATGATCTATGGAAATTAGGGTTTTTGCAGGCTCCTAAATTTCATCTAAAAGAGTTGACCATTGGAAAATCGTCATAACTCTCTCTATGGGCCTCAAATTTGAATTGTGTAAAAATTGGACACAATTACACAGACTTTAGTTTTTTGTGTATCAATTTCATATCCTAAGGAAAAAACAATCACATGTGGTACATTGTACAAGTTTTCTCTTTTGAACCAATCGATAATTAGATCATTGTGGGAGATTGGGCATAACTTTGTCTCAAAGAATCCAAATCAGGTCCGACCTATGGCATTGGAAAGAAGATTCATAAGGATACTGTAGAAACGAATTTCAGATATTTAAAATCCAAAATCACAGAGATAATTCATTTTCAATATCAAGATCCTCAAAAGCAAGAAAAATGTGTGTATTTTTTTTCAAATTGCATAAGTCTTGTTTGAAAAATCAATTTGAAGTGATTCCAAGAGCATATTGAAGCATAGATATCAGTATTGGGTTCTAAAATTCTCCCCTAAAAATAATTCAACACCCATTAAGCCCTCAGAATACTCTACTATGACTCATGAAGATGAAGAAGTGCAACATGATATATCAAAAATACAAGAGCAAGTTCACCAAATTTCACTCTCGCAAAGAGCAACGAAAAATGAAATGGATGTTTTGAAGAAAGGCATGGAAGCTAAGATGGATGGTTTGAAGAATGGCATGGAAGCTAATATGGATGGTTTGAATAATGGCATGGAATACATAGAAGAAAAAATGGAAAACATGAAGAATGATATAAAAGCAGACATGGAAGGCTTGAAAACATTGATACAAGAAATTATTCCTAATCGCGAAAAGATAGTAGAGGAAACTCATGATGAGAACAAAATAAATGTTAATCATGATTTCATAAACTCTAATGTTGGGTGGAAGACCCATAATTTTCCAAATATCAATATGAGGAAGTTTGATAGCAAGGATCTCGTAACATGGATACTACAGATGGAGCAATATTTTGATCTCAATAATGTGGAAAACACACAAAAGGTGTGCATTGAAAATTTATATTTAGAAAAAAATACATTTTTATGGTATCGATGGCTTTGATCCCATAAAAAAATTGTCACTTGGTAAATTTTTATGGAGGAAATGATAGCACATTATGGAGATACAAAGAGCAACAAAATTTTTAGCCAATTGATAAATCTTAAACAAAAGGGTTCAGTGGTGGATCACATTGAGGACTTCCAAAAATTGAATATAAGGGTAACTGATATTCTATAGGACCATAGGATTTATGTCTTCATAGGTACTTTAAAGGATAACATCCAACATGAGGTTCACATTTGGGAACCTAATTCATTGGAGAAGGCATTCATTTTGGCAAGAAAAATTGAATGTAAAATTATGGCGACAAGGAAGCCTACCACTCACATCTATAAATATGGAAGTGTTGCTACTCCTAGACTTCCACAACCTACAAGGTTGACACCACAAAAATTGGAAGAAAAAATAACAAAAGGGCTTTGCTACAGTTGCGATAGAAAATACACTAAAGGTCAAAAGTGTGCTGAGAAGAAATTATTTTACATAGATTGTGAAGAGGAGGAAGAAAATGAATAAGAAACTTCAAAATAAGAGGATATACACTAGGAACCAACCCTAGAAGATGAAGAAATGAGGCTGACCATATCATGTGATGCATTGGTAGGAATTACCACTCCTCAAACTCTCAAGATAGAAGGACATATCAAGAAGAAAAAGTCAATAGTGTTGATTTATTCAGGTAGTACCCATAACTTTATCCATTGTAAGGTAGCCAAGGAATTGAATTGTTTCCTATACCCAGCACCAAAATGTCAAGTGATGGTTTCAAATGGAGGAACTATAAATTGCTATGGAAAATTCCATAATATCAAGCTAACCATGGGGGAATATGTATTTAATAGTCCAATTATTTCCATTCTGTTGTGAAACCAGCTCCAAAAATATAAGAAAAGAGATATCAATGCCTTATAAATCAGCCACTTCGAGGGGGAAACCTCCAATACATTACATGAATGAACAATTCTTGGATGATACAAATTACAAAACCTCCTTTCTATATATGGGAGTCCATGGGGCCACAATGTAATCCTATCCGGCCTAGAAATAATAATTTAAGGACAAAATAATAACAATATGGGGGTTATGGGGGTAATATAATAACAATAAGGGGGTTACACTAAAAACAATAAGGGACTATACTAGTAATATAGGGACCTAACATGCCCCTCTCCTTCAAAAAAGTGTTGTCCTCAATGCTTGAGTAGCTTTGGGTGCTTCTGTATAAAATTCTCATCCTCCCATGTAGAATCTTCAGTGTGTAAGTTCTTCCACTTGATGATTAACTCTGAAATTGATCGATTCCGTAGCTATCGCGTTCTTATTTCCGTGACCGCTTCAGGTTCCAATATGATTTTTCCTTCCTCATCAAGTTCTAGAAATATTGTTTAAACTAGAAAATTTTCACCTATAACCTTCTTTAAGCATGAAACATGGAAAACTAGATGCACTCATGAAGAAGCAGGAAGCACCAATTTGTATGTCATAGTACTAATATTTTGCAACACCTTGTAAGGACCATAGTAATTTGGTGATAATTTATTATCCTTCTTAGCTTGCTTGAGGGACATTTATTTGTATGGTTGTAGCCGTAAAAATACCCAGTCTCCTACATCAAAACTTCTCTCGCTGTGATGTTGATCTGTCTGTTGTTTCATTCGATTTTGTGCCAAATTAAGGTTATCCTTTAAGAGTTGGAGAACTTCTTGTTGATGCTCGATGTGATCTTCCACTGCTTGAACCTTCAAATTTTCTCTTAAAGATGATGTGATGGATGGTGGATGATATCCATAAAGTGCCATAAATGGGGTCATTTTTGCTGCGGTATGGAAGGAAGTGTTATACCACCATTCAGCGAGAGGTAACCACTTGACCCATTGTGTTTGTTTATCGGATACAAAACAACGAAGATATCCTTCCAAACATTTATTTACTATCTCAGTTTGACCATCAGATTGAGGATGATAAGATGAGCTATGAGCTAATTGAGCACCCAAACAAGAAAATAACTCCGTCCAAAAATTTCCAGTAAAAATGGGATCTCTGTCGCTCACAATAACCCTTGGGTTTCCATGTAGCTTTTGAATTGTGTCCATAAATGTAGTAGCAACTGTACTTGCTTTAAATGAATGAGATAATGCACAAAAGTGTGCATACTTGGTAAGTCTATCAACTACCACCATGATGACACTCTTTCCTTCGAACTTAGGTAAACCTGTGATAAAATTCATTGAAATCTCCTCCCAACGTTGACTTGGAATGGATAAAGGTTGTAGAAGTCCCGGGGTCTTAATTGTTTCCACTTTATTCTGCTGGCAAACCAAACATTCCGCCACAAAATTTTGAATATCAGATTTAAGGCCATCCCAAAAAAATTCTTTCTTCACCCTGTGGTAAGTTTTTAAAAATCCCGAGTGTCCTCCTAAATGAGAAGTGTGCAATTCCAAAAGAATCTTTTGTTTTAGTTGGGAATTCTTACAAAGATATAAGCGATCTTTGTACCATAAGGAATCATTTTTCCAACTAAATGTATCAGATGTACTAGGATCTTGCTGCAACTTTTGAATGAGTGTCCATACATCTTTTTCCTTCTTCCATTCATCTCTTGCTTCGGTTATCCAATCTGGTTGGATAATAGAAATGGCACAAAGCAATGCTTCCACCACTTCATTATTTCTTGAGAGTGCATCTGCAACAACATTAAGCTTTCCTTTTTTGTAGATTATTTCAAAGTCATAACCCAACATCTTTGTGACCCATTTTTGCTACTCTTCTGAAGATAGTCTTTGTTCCAAAAAGTGTTTAAGGCTATCATGATCAATTTTTACCTTGAAGTGTCTTCCCATTAGGTAAGTTCGCCATTTCTTTAGTGCATGTAGTATTGCTAACATTTCCTTCTCACAAATAGGTTTATGTAAATACTTTCCTTTGATTGGATGACTTTCTAAAGCAATGGGTCTTCCTTCCTGCATTAAAATAACACCAATTCCATTTCCTGGGGCATCACATTCCACAATAAAGGTTTTTGTGAAGTCTGGCATAGCTAAGACCAGTGCTAGGAACATTGCCTCTTTAAGATGTTCAAAGGCCTTAGTTGCTTCAGGAGTCCATGAAAATGCATCTTTCTTCAATAATTTTGTTGGAGGTGCTGCTATTCTCCCATAATTCTTAACAAACTTGCGATAATACCCTGTTAACCCGAGAAATCCTCGCAACTGCTTTATGGTTGTGGGGACTTTCCATTCCTTAATGGCTTTAATTTTTTTAGGGTCTGCCTTAACACCCTCGTGAGATACAATATGACCCGGATATTCCACCTCTTGTACTCCAAAGAAACATTTGGATGTTTTTGCATATAATTGTTTCTCCTGCAATAGTTTGAGCACCCTGTCAACATGTTCAACATGATCCTTCCAAGACCTGCTGTAGATTAGTATATCATCAAAAAATACTAGCACAAATTTTCTAAGGAAGGGTTTGAAAATGGAATTCATCATCCCTTGAAATGTAGAAGGTGCATTGGTAAGGCCAAAAGGCATGACCAAAAATTCATAATGACCCTCATGAGTTCGAAATGTTATTTTTGGAATATCTTCAGTCTTCATTCTAATTTGATGATATCCTGAACGAAGATCCAACTTGGTAAAATAAATTGCTCCATGTAATTCATCCAATAATTCATAAATCACAGGAATGGGAAATTTATCTTTAATGGTGAGCTTATTGAGCTCCCTATAATCGAGACACATGCACCATGATCCATCCTTCTTGTGTACCAATACTACAGGAGAAGAGAAAGAACTTTGACTAGGTTGAATTATACCCGCCTCTAACATTTCTGCAATCATACGTTCAATTTCGCTCTTTTGGACATAAGGATATCTATAAGGCCTGATGTTTGGAAGAACACTTCCTGGAATCAAATGAATAGCATGATCATGATCACGAATAGGTGGGAGTCCTTTGGGAGTTTCAAACACCTTGGAATGATTGTCCAAGACTTGTTGGAGATTTACAGAAATAGATGATTTTGATGTTGGAACTTCTAGTGAGCATAATTGTGCAATTACGCCTCGTTGTTCTTTCTTTAGAAGCTTTGTCATGACATTAGAGCTTGTTATCTTTCCTAGCTTCCCTGCAATACCCCATAATTCGACTTCCTTTCCTTCTGAAAAAAAAAATTCAAGAAAAGTTCTTGAAAATTAAAAGCTATCGTCCCCAAAGATTGTAACCATTGTACTCCTAGTACAACATCAACACCTCCCATAGGAATGGAAAGCATTGGACTATTAAATAAATATTCCCCCATGGTTATCTTGATATTATGGCATTTTCTAGAGAAATTTATAGTTCCTCCATTTGCAACTATCACTTGAAATTCTGATGTTAGGTATAGGAAACAATTAAATTCCTTGGCTACCTTACAATGAATAAAATTATGGGTGCTACCTGAATCAATCAACACTATTACCTTTTTCTTCTTGATATGTCCTTCTACCTTGAGAGTTTGAGGAGTGGTAATTCCTGCCAATGCATTACACGATATGGTCAGACTCATTTCTTCCTCTTCTAGGGTTGGTTCCTGGTGTATATCCTCTTCTTGTTCATTTCCTTCTTCCTCTTCACAATCTATGTAAAATAATTTCTTCTCAGCACACTTATGACCTTTAGTGTATTTGCTATCACAACTGTAGCAAAGCCCTTTTGCTCTTTTTTCTTCCAATTGTTGTGGTGTCAACCTTGTAGTTTGTGGAAATCTAGGCGTAGCAACACTTCCTTCTTTATAGAATTGAGTGGTAGGCTTCCTTGTCGCCATAATTTTACATTCAACTTTTCTTGCCAACCTGAATGCCTTCTCCAATGAATCGGGTTCCAAAACGCGAACTTCATGTTGGATGTTATCCTTTAAAGTGCCTAGGAAGAGATCAATCCTGTGTTCCTCTGTAAGATCAGTTACCCTTATATTCAATTTTTGGAAGTCCTCGATGTGCTGCCCCACTAAACCCTTTTGTTTGAGATTTATCAATTGGGTAAAGAAGGTGTTGCTCTTTGTATCCTCATAATGTGCTATCATTTCCTCCATAAAAATTGACCAAGTGACAATTTTTTTATGGGAACAAAGCCATCGATACCATACAAATGTATTTTGTTCTAAATGTAAAGTTGCAATGCGTACCTTTTGTGTGTTTTTCACATTATGGAGATCAAAATATTTCTCCATCTGTAGTATCCATGTTACAAGATCCTTTCCATCAAACTTCCTCATATCCATTTTTGGAATATGGTGGTTCTTCCCGCCAAAATTAGAGTTTATGAAGTCACGATTAACATTTATTTTGTTCTCATCATGAGTTTCCTCTACTATCTTTTCACCATTAGGAAAAATTTCTTGTATCAACTTTGTCAAACCTTCCATGTCTGCTTTTAGATCATTCTTCATGTTTTCCATGTTATCCATCTTAGCTTCCATGCCAGCTTCCATGCCATCCATCTTATCTTCCACACCTTTATTCAAACCATCCATCTTCGCTTCCACGCCTTTCTTCAAAACTTCCATTTCATTTTTTGTTGCTCTTTGCGAGAGTGAAATTTGGTGCACTTTCTCTTGTAATTTTGATAGATCATGTTGCAATTCTTCATCTTCATGAGTCATAGTAGAGCCTTCTGAAGGCTTAATGGGTGTTGAATTTTTTTTACAAGGCATTTTTTAGAACCCAATACTGATATCTATTCTAAAATATTCGTTTGGAATCAATTCAAATTGATTCTTAAAACAAGACTTATGCAATTCGGAAAAAATTACACACCTTTTTCTTGCTTTTGAAGAGCTCGATATTTAAATTAGATTATCTCTATGGTTACAACTCTTCAATATCTAAAATTTGGCAATAAGGTACCTTCTGAATCCTCTTTTGAATGCCACAGGTCTAAGCTGATTTGGATTCTTCAAGGTAAAGTTGTGTCTAATCTCCCACAATGACCTAATTATGGACTGTTTCAGTATATCAAACTTGTACGAGTTGCCACATGTCACGGTTTCATATTTTAGCTCTGAAATTGATAGAAGAGAAACTAAAGTCTGTGTACTTGTGGCCACCTTTTATGGCACTCCAATCCGATGCTCAGAGAGAGAGTTATGAAGATTTTCCCACGATCACCTCTTTGAGATGAAATTCAGGAGCTTGACAAAGCACTACTTTCCACAGATCATATTTCCGAAAATATTGCGAACCAAGCTCTGAAATTTTGCGAAGAGTTTCCTTAGGATTTCAGCTTCGCGCCCTAAAATTTTTAGATTCTGAACCTTAGTAGAAAAAAAATTATAGCAAAAATTCCACGATGACCTGTTTAGATTAAATTGAGGAGCCTGCAAAAAGACATAACTTCCATAGATCATATCTCTGAAAATATTGTGAACCAAGCTTTGAAATTTTGTGAAGTTGTTCCTCAAGATTTCAGCTTCGCACCCTAACAATTTTAGCTTCTGAAATTTCGTAGAAAAATTTTTATAGCAAAAAGTCCACGATGACCTGTTTGGAGCAGCAAAACCCTACAATCCAAAGCTTTGATACCAAATGTTGTGAAACCAGCTCTAAAAATAGAAGAAAAGAGATATCAACGCCTTACAAATAAGCCACTTCGAGGGGGAAACCTCCAATACATTATATGAATGAACAATTCTTGGATGATACAAATTACAAAACCTCCTTTCTATATATAGGAGTCCATGGGGCCACAATGTAATCCTAGCCGACCTAACAATAATGATTTAAGGGCACAATAGTAATAATATGGTGGTTACAGGGGTACAATAATAACAATAAGGGGGTTACAATAACAACAATAAGGGACTACACTAGTAATATAGGGACCTAACACATTCCAATGGGAGGTGTTGATGTTGTACTAGGAGTATAATGGTTACAATCTTTGGGGACAGTAGCTTTTAATTTTCAAGAACTTTTATTGAAATTTATTTCGAAAGGAAAGTAAGTCGAATTACGGTGTATCATAGGGAAGCCAAGAAATATAATAAGCTCTAATGTCATGAAGAATCTTCTGAAGAAAGAACAACAAGGCGTAACTGCACAATTATGCTCACTAGAAGTTCCAACATCAAAATCTTCTATTTCTCCAGATCTCCAAAAATTCATGGACAATCATTTCAAGGTGTTTGAAACTCCCAAAGGACTCCCACTTATTTGTTATCATGATCATGCTATTCATTTGATTCCAGGAAGTATTCTTCCAAACATCAGGCCTTATAGATATCCTTATGTCCAAAAGAGCAAAATTGAACGTATGATTGTAGAAATGTTAGAGGTTGGTATAATTCAACCTAGTCAAAGTTCTTTCTCTACTCCATTAGTATTGGTGCACAAGAAGGATGGATCATGGCGCATGTGTCCACATTATAGGGAGCTCAATAATATCACTATTAAAGATAAATTTCCCATTCTTGTGATTGATGAATTATTGGGTGAATTACATGGAGAAATTTATTTTACCAAGTTGGATCTTCATTCAGAATATCATAAAATTACAATGAACACTGAAAATATTCCAAAAACAACATTTTGAACTCATGAGGGTCATTATGAATTTTTGGTCATGCCTTTTGGCCTTACCAATGCACCTTCTACATTTCAAGGGTTAATGAATTCCATTTTCAAACCCTTCCTTAGAAAATTTGTGCTAGTATTTTTTGATGATATACTAATCTACAACAAGTCCTGGAAGGATCATGTTCAACATTTTGATAGGGTGCTCAAACTATTGGAGGAGAAACAATTATATGAAAAAACATCCAAATATTTCTTTGGAGTACAAGAGGTGGAATATTTGGGTCATATTGTATCTCATGAGGGTGTTAAGATAGAACCTAACAAAATTAAAGCCATTAAGGAATGGAAAGCCCCCACAACCATAAATAATTTGCGAGGATTTCTCGGGTTAATAGGGTATTATCGCAAGTTTTTTAAGAATTATGGGAGAATAGCAACACCTCTAACAACATTATTGAAGAAATATGCATTTTCATGGACTCCTGAAGCAACCAAGGCCTCTGAACATCTTAAAGAGGAAATGTGCATAGCACTAGTCTTATCTATGTCAGACTTCACAAAATCCTTTATTGTGGAATGTGATTCCTTAGGAAATGGAATTTGTGTTGTTTTAATGCAAGAAGGAAGACCCATTTCTTTTGAAAGTACCCCAATCAAAGGAAAGTATTTACATAATGTTATTTATGAGAAGGAAATGTTAGCAATACTACATGCACTAAATAAATAATGACCTTACCTAATGGGAAGACACTTCAAGGTAAAAACTAATCATGATGTCTTAAAAAGTTTTTGGAACAAAGACTGTCTTCAGAAGAGTAGAAAAAATGGTTCACAAAGATGTTGGGTTATGACTTTGAAATCATCTACAAAAAAGGGAAGCTAAATGTTGTTGCAAATGCACTCTCAAGAAAGAATGAAGAGGTGGAAGCATTGCTTTGTGCAATTTCTATTATCCAACTAGATTGGATAACTAAAGCAAGGTATGAATGGAAGAAGGATGAAGAAGTGTGGACACTCATTCAAAAGTTGCAGCAAGATCCTAGTACATACAATACATTTAGTTGGAAAATTTATTTCTTATGGTACAAATATCGCTTATATCTTTGTAATAATTCCCAACTAAAAAAAAATATTCTTTTGGAATTACACACTTTTCCTTTAGGATGACACTCAATATTTTTTTTTAAATTATCATAGGGTGAAAAAATAATTTTTTTGGGATGGCCTTAATTCTGATATTCAAAATTTTGTGGCAGAATGTTTGGTTTTCCAGAAAAATTAAGTTCAGACAATTAAGACCCCGGGTCTTTGACAACCTTTATCCATTCCAAGTCAACATTGGCAAGAGATTTCAATGGATTTTATCATAGTTTTACCTAAATCCAACGAAAAGAGTGTCATCATGGTGATAGTTGATAGAATTACCAATTATGCACACTTTTATGCATTATCTCATACATTTAAAGCAATTACAATTGCTATTGCATTTATGGAAACAATTCAAAAGCTACATGGAAACCCAAATATTTTTGTAAGCGACAGAGATCCCATTTTTACTAGAAATTTTTGGACGGAATTATTTTCTTTTTTTGGCACTCAACTAGCTCATAGCTCATCTTATCATCCTTAATCTAATGGTCAAACTAAGATAGCGAATAAATGTTTGGAAGGATATCTTCATTGTTTTGTATTTGATAAACAAAAATAATGGGTTAATTGGTTACCTCTCGTTGAATGGTGGTATAACACTTCCTTCCATAATGCAGCAAAAATGACCCCATTTATGGCACTTTATGGATGTCATCCATCGTCCATCACATCATATTTAAGAGAAAATTCTAAGGTTCAAGCTGTGGAAGATCACATTGAGCATCAACAAGAAGTTCTCCAACGCTTAAAGGATAACCTAAATTTGGCACACAATTGAATGAAACAACAGGCATATCAACATCGTAGCAAGAGAATTTTTTATGTAGGAGACTGGGTATTTTTATGGCTACAACCATACAGACAAATGTCCCTCAAGCAATATAAGAAGGATAATAAATTATCACCAAAGTACTATGGTCCTTACAAGGTGTTGCAAAATATTGGTACTATGGCATACAAATTGGAGCTTCCTGCTTCTTCACAAGTGCATCTAGTTTTCCATGTTTCATGCTTAAAGAAGGTTATAGGTGAAAAAAATATAGTTCAAACAATATTGCTATAACTTAATGAGGAAGGAAAAATAATATTTTAACCTGAAGCAGTCATGGAAACAAGAACTCTACAGCTACGAAATTGATCAATTTCAGAGTATCTCATCAAGTGGAAGAACTTACCCACTGAAGATTCTACAAGGGAGGATGATAATTTTATATAGAATCACCCAGAGCTACTCCAGCGTTGATGACAACACTTTTTTTTAAGGATAGGGGCATGTTAGGTCCCTATATTACTAGTGTAGTCCCTTATTGTTGTTATTTTAACCCCATTATTGTTATTTTTGTACCCTTGTAACCCCAATATTGTTATTATTGTGCCTTTACATTATTATTGTTAGGTCAGCTAGGATTATATTGTGACCCCATGGAATCCTATATATATAAGGAGTTTTTTTCATTTGTATAATCCAAGGATTGTTCATTTATGTAATGTAAAGGAGGTTGCCCCCTCGAAGTGGCTAATTTCTAAGGTGTTGATCTCTCTTTTCTTCAATTTTTGGAGTTGGTTTCATAACACAAGCACATGATCATTTATTTTACATGTAATGTATTGTTGTATTCATACTATATCATGCTAATTTGGAAATATTAAATGCAATTTAAAAATGGTTTTTCAGCATCTTGTGATTGCAAGGAAACTCGACTTAGGCATGGTATTAAGATGACCGATCGCCACGAACTTGTCTAATATTTCATATGCCAAATTAACTTAAAATTATTGCCCAAAATATTCAAGAATAATTTTTTATTCACAATGGACACACTTACACGCCATACTTACCACCTTATTCTTCCCATGATGAGAAATTGTCCCCTACCATGAATCATTTTTGAAATATCAATTCAAAATGAAGTTTTCCTTATTGGGAAGTTTGTGAAGCCTATCCATGGCTTGCAGATCGCATTGGGAAAAAACAAAGAGACTCAATTTCAATTTCACCCACAAGTGACTAAATTTTCTTTCCTAAAGTTTCACTCTCAAACAAGGTATCCTTCCCTACCTTTTTTTTCCAACTTTTCTTCATTATATGTTTACAATGTTTGCTCAATATTGTATACATGTGCTCTTTCATGCAAATATCCATGGCCATTGTGAAGCAAAAAAGAAAATTATTTGGATATAGTTTTGTATTTAGTCATATACAAATATTCTATGTATTTACCATTTCAATTTGTGATATATATCTGCTACAAATTATGTTTCATATACACAATCCATGCGTTCACCTGTGACGTAAACAATGGGAAATATATCAGAGTTTGTTTTCTTATTTTATTTATAAGAACATCACATTGCCCTTCATATCTCTCTTTGAACATAGTTTCATAATGTTCTAATAAAAAAATTTATATGGGAACAAAAATATTGCATTTATTTTTCCACATTCATTGTGAAATCAACATGTTTTTCAAAACACATTTTTTTGTTGCATGCATGAAAAGTTCCCTCCCCTTGTGTGTGTTTTAAAAGCACTCCAAAAATTATGTGAAGCATGATTTTAAGCAGTCATTTGTTTTGTTAATTATTTATATATTCTCAATAATTAATGGCTTCATGATATATTTCCTTCGTCGTAGTATACCATGATTTTTTTTAGCAAAAGTACTCGGGGTAACTAAAGGAGGTAGGATAGAACAAATATATCATGGAGAGAGAACAAAAAAAAAAGAATTATATTTTCCATACACTTTGATGTAGAATCTAAGGATTTCAATTACTTTGATCATCCACTTGACTCCCCTTCTCATATTGCATTGGGAAAGTTTCATACATAAATTGAGCCTGCACATTCTCCCTCTGAGGCCACTTCTTCACACACACATATTGATATTCTGAGATAGAAAGGATGGGGGAGGAGAGAAATATCCTTTGAGTACACGAATCTAGAGGTACAAGGAGAAAAGGAGAAAGAATAAAAAAGGCCATTCTACATGGCTAGCCCTAGTATACCTCCTGAGTTGACATGAGTTACTTGCCTTGTCATAATGCTTTTTATTTTAATTTACTTGGACATATTTCAAACTATGACACATTATCATTTTTTTTAGACAACATATTATCTTTTAACTCTACTGCATATTTTTATGGAATTATTACTAATGGGAGACACAAGGGTTATTTCATATTCTTGTTTATATATGTGGAAAGATATTGGCATGCTTCATGTGCATGATTTCTATGGTGATGTTGTTTCTTGATGATTTCATATGTACATATTATTTTTTTCATAAGAGTTACAAAGTTTAATGAAAATTTTTCATAGACATAATAAGGGACACCACCTACTAATATAATTTTAATAAATTAAAAACTCCTTCTTAATTCCCTCTACTGAATTAAAAAAGGAAAACTTGAGTTTAACATAATAAGAATATTATTTATAAAATAGTTGTGCTCTCCAACTACCCAAGGAGAATATAAAACCAAGCAGAGCGCATAGAAGGGAGGATGCAAAATAATAGTGAGTAGAGGTATGCATGAGTTTTAAAGTTTTCATTTTCCTCTAACAAGTTTATTCTTGAGTATAAAGGCATACATGTCTTGGTGATAGTAGAAATCCTTCAACGAGTGACAAGGAGTTCATTAATTTATGATTATTTGATTAAGGTTGTTATCTATTTCTTACATTATTTTATGTTGTTAGAAGGCCTAAAATTTGTTATGTGAGTGCTAACTAGTGCACTTTTGTAGAATATATTTTTTATTCAATCATATAAAAAGAGTCCAAGTTTTTCCAACCATAATGTCTTAATTTTTGGCATTCAGGTGTATATGTATGAGTATTTTTACATCTTAGGTAGTTCATAATTGATTCGTGGCCTATATTCTTATAGGAATCAAACAAAATAGTATGTTGTTTTCCTATTATCATTAATAAAATCTTCATTTAACAACTTATATCTTTTGGCATATATCTCCAAAAAAAAAAAAATTATGTTGTTAAATTTTATGAACATATTTTTTGACATTAGTGGTTGAAATTTTCAGTATATTTATGCCATGTTTCAATACATACTTATGTGATCATATGGCTAAAAAGTAGGAGAAGTATTTCATCTTGTTTCAGTAGGGATTCCCGATCTAGATCTTGGAATTTTCACAATATATTCATTAAAGAGTGAAGTGTCTCAATATTCTAAGTAATCTCAATCTTCAAATCATCATCATCATAAATGGATTCATTCTCTTCCCTCTCAAAAGATAAAACAGAATGAGAAAAATTACAGGATGAAAATGCATAAGAATTCTAAGAACTATCGGAAGAATGGTCATTTAACAATTTATTATCCTTATCATAACTGATATGAAATTCATAATTCATTTGATTTATGGTGGTTCCTCTATCTTCTAAGAATGGATTTGTGTCATGAGGAACTGCTAAATAATTGTCAAACAAATTATTGTCAACAAAAATATTAGGGTATAATGATAAGTGGTTTTTGGAATAGATAAAACTAATTGTATCTTTGTTCCTAGAATGATCATTATCATTAGAGACTTGTACTCGAGTTTCTAATACTATTCATTTTTTATTTTGTTCAACAAGGACAGAAACATCAGTATAATTTGAAATGATTTCAGGAGTGTAATATGTTTGGTTAGATACATATTCCTGAGAATGAATAACTAGGTGCTTTTAATTGTGTGGTTGAATGTCATTGATAATAATATCAAAAAACTCAATAGAATCTATTGTAGAAAGCATGTTATAAAAAAATATATAATAATCATTGTTACTTTTTTTTCTTTGAGTTACTAATATTTCATTACAAATAGTAAGTTTATTACAATATTAAACATATTCAAGAGCAGTATTAATTTTACTGGGTATTTATAAACTTTCCTAAAATTGTTCATTAATGAGTTTCAGACTTCTTGTTTGAACTGGATCTTGAAATTCACTAGTAGATTCAAAAAAATCATCAATTGTAGCATGTATATTTAGAAGAGAAATATCTTCAAGTTCATCCTAATTGTTTGGAATACAAGGAAGGAAATGTTATACCGAAACAAATAATAAACCAATATTATGTTTCCTTCCTTTCATTCCAAACAATTTTATGCAAGTTAAAGAAGGCTTGCAACAATATAATGTATAACACTATTTAAATATTACAAGATGGAAGATGATGGAATCCTCTTGTCTAAGAAAAAATTCTATGTTATGAACCAAATTCATTGAAAGTGGTAAAAATTCAATGAATAAAAATCCACTTCGAGGGGGAACCTCCTTTTACAATGAAACAATGCACAAGACAAGATTATATGTTTCTAAAAATAGGTCTCTCTCTCTCTCTCTCTCTCTCTCTCTCTCTCTCTCTCTCTCTCTCAATGTGTGTGTGTGTGTGTGTGTGTGTGTGTCTATTTGGATAAGAAGTGGGGGAAACATCCTTTTACAATGAACCAATGCACAAGGAAAGATGATATGTTTCTAAAAATAGGTCTCTCTCTCTCTCTCTCTCTCTCTCTCTCTCTCTCTCTCTCTCTCTCTATGTGTGTGTGTGTGTGTGTGTGTGTGTGTCTATTTGGATAAGAAGTGGGGGAAACATCCTTTTACAATGAACCAATTCACAAGGCAAGATGATATGTTTCTAAAACTAGGTCTCTCTCTCTCTCTCTCTCTCTCTCTCTCTCTCTCTCTCTCTCTGCCTATTTGGATAAGAAGTGGGGAAAAAATCCTTTTACAATGAACCAATGCACAAGGAAAGATGATATGTTTCTAAAAATAGGTCTGTGTGTGTGTGTGTGTCTATTTGGATAAAAATATAACTCGTTATATAGGGCTTTTCATGGGGTTTTATGTTGAAAATGGGGTGTTATCTAGGGAATAATATGCCTAATCCCTTTAAATAATTGTTTCCCTCATTAGTTGACTAATTGTGGGTGTTTATGCATGAATAATTAATTCATCTTCCCATGTTACCTATTCACTTGTAGGTTCTTCCATTTCATGAGGAACTCAATCATTTATAAATTTAACTACTTCTTAATACATGTTTTAAGGGTTGTTTCTAGTTCTAGTATTATTTTCCCTTCTTCATTAATCTCTAGTAAAATACTTTATATTGGGATCTTATCATAAATAACCTTCATTAAGTAACCAACATGGAAGACCATATATATATGTGAAGATGGAGGAAATTCCAATTTTTTATCCATAGTTCCAATCCTGTCCAACAACTTAAAAGCGACATAATACTTGGATACTAAACTATCATCCTTATTTTGTTGCTTGAGGGAAATATATTTATATGGTTATAGCCTAAAAAATACACATTCACCCATTTCAAATTCCCTTTAATTGTGATTTCGATCTCCTTTTTGTATCATCATGTTGTGTGATATAACCAAATTTTCCTTCAATAGTTTGAGAACCTCTTATTGGTGCCCTATGTGCTCCCCCATTGCCTCAACCTTTTTAGCCCCTTTCAAGGGTGATGTGATGGATGGAGGATGATATCCATAAAGTACTATAAATAATTACATCCTTTAAGAAGTATGGAAGGATGTGTTGTACCACCATTCTACTAAGGGAAACCCCTTGACTCATTATGTCTATTTATCATATGTGAAACCATGAAGATATACTTCTAAATATTTATTCACAATCTTAGTTTTCCCATTGAATTGAGGATGGTAATATGAGTTATGAGCCAATAGAGTACTCAAACAAAAAAATAAATCAATCCAAAATTTTCTAGTGAAACTAAAATCTCTAGAACTTACAATGTAGCTTTTGAATTGTTTCCATGAATATTGTTTCTTTTGTAGTTGATTTAAAAGGATGAGAAAGAGGGAAAAAATGGGCATACTTTGCTAGTTAATTCAATACTTTCATGCTGACATTATTTCCTTCAAATTTAAGTAAAATTGTAATAAAATACATTTAATATTATTCCCAACATTGACTTGGTATAGATAATGGTTGTACATGAGGGAATGCAATGTAGAAAATGGGGTACACTTCCTTGGGTTGTGCAAGTTGAGTGAGACATAAATTTCTAGTTTGAATTGTTGTAAGGGTCATTAAACTATGAAATTATCAAATATCGTGAGAAAATATTTTATGTTTATATATGTACATCTATAAGGTGATGTTCACTTAGGAAAACATAAAAAACAGTGGGAGGGAAATGAAATGCCCTATATTTTATCCTCAAAACAACAATATGTGTTTGTATATACAATTAATGGTTGAGGTTTGAGTGATGTAAACATAAAAATTGTATATTGACATTAATAAAATTAAATCCATCTTTGATTTCATATGGACATAGGTAGATTCATCGGGGGTAATGATTCCATAAGAGAAGAGGGGATAAAGGTGGTTCTGAGGAGAAATCCTATAATCCTATAATCTCATGTAATTTATTAATTTTTCATTACCATATAATCCTCCTTTGATGTATCAAACCAAATAATTGATAAATATGTGAGGTTTGTAGAGGATTCATCTAAACTACTTAGTACAACACCCACACTACTACAACGAGGGTGTCCTATCTTGAGGAAGGGCCTTATTGGTCCCACCTCATACCATATCCCTAATGGTACAACTAGTCAACATTAATGATTGAAAGATTTGACAGCACTTATTTGAACATTGACATCAACATCATTCAAATATACTCATATATCCTTTAAGACTCCCCATAGTAGTTGCTCAAAATTCTAGTGTGAGTTTGTTTTCAACTTATTTCTTACCAACTATATCCTACTGTATTAGGCCACTAGTCTTGTCTCTACTTCTTCATCACCACAACCCCTCAATTGTTATGACATCACATATGGTCCTCTTAATTTCACTGCATCTATTGGCCTCACTAGTCTAATATTTACATTATTATAGCTATATAATTATTACCATATATCTCATAAGTAGAGCATAAACATATAGACATGTCACTTTATGCTAATAGAAATATTAAATTTAAAAAAAAAAAAGTATATATATATATATATATATATCACATATGGTCCTCTTAATTTCACTGCATCTATTGGCCTCACTAGTCTAATATTTACATTAGTATAGCTATATAATTATTACCATATATCTCATAAGTAGAGCATAAACATATAGACATGTCACTTTATGTTAATAGAAATATTAAATTTTTTTTAAAAAGTATATCTATATATATATATATATATATATCATTATACTTTCATATTAATCTGTATCCCTCCCTTATGGACCTTAGTAGATCAAGGTCTACTTGGAAATCCATACACACATATGAATGCTCCTCCAAAACATCATTTTTTTGTTCTCAACAAATAAATAAATTTGCATGGCATCAACTCCCCCCATAGTTGAATCTAGGGTGTCCTCATATTCCTTTCCTTAACCATTTACTATGATACAATAAACAAAACATGTTTAAATATGAATCTACATATTAATGTGTCAAAGTTGAACTCTCATCACCTTTGTTCATGGTAGTGATTCAATTGATTCCTTAACACTCACAACTGCATAATTATTCCCACCACACTCTTCATTAGATGCATGTAACCACTTGAGATATTATTTAACTATCCATTCCCCATTCAAATATCAAGGGGAACTAAATATACTTCAATAACTAATCTTATCCTACTAACTACCTTTCTATTTGAGAGTTAGCCATCACCTAGGCCCTCAACTCCCTGGTCTCTCACTTTAGCTAGTGGATAAACTCAAAGGTACTTGTAGGAAAAACTAAAACAGATGTCATCATCATGATGTGAATTTTTATTCCTCTATCACATTATTTTATGTGGGTTTTCCCTTTAGTTGTGAAACATTTATAGCTTCCTCAATTAACTAGGGAACTCCCCAAGCCTCCAATAATATGGGATATCTTAGTTATAAAATTATGTGTTGTTAAGGAAAATATGCATTATCCATGTGTATGTATTTCATAACCAATGTGTCTCAAAGGAAAAACTAATAAGGTTTCACATGGGCTAATTTTAACTTAAAATTTAAAAAAAAAATGAATAGATAAAAACTTGCAAGGAAGAGATGATCAATCTAGTAGTGATAGAATCTAGAGTTGGTTGTTCAATATCTTGCAATGTATATTGGAAAATTTATGCCAAATTTGACTACCTTAACACCATATCAACCAAATTAATCTTGTTATTCATATAGGAACTTATTTATAAGCATTCACTAAAATATTTTTTTCACATATATATAGGACCTCACAAACTCTACTTTTTTCATTGTTTGCATTAATGGATTTGTTTTGTAAAATGTATTCACACTGTAGTATTTTTTTCATGAGTGTGTAATTTTCTTTTGGAAACTATTTTTCACACCATTTATTCTAGTTCTATTGCCATCTCTTTTATTTATACTTATTCAAACTCAAATTTAGACATATCACATTGTGCTTTGTCTATGTTTCGTTAGCTTTATTTGACACCTCTAAATTTTATCTTATGTCCCACGTACACCTAGGAAAATTGCCTCACCTATACAACTTAGACTCTATGCTTATCTAGTGGTATTACTCCACCTTCATGGGTCAAACCATTTTATTACCACTTTTCATGTTAGCACCCATTCTAATACTTCCTCCTTTGGAATTGGGACTCTATGTTGTGTTGATCCAATTTCGTAATTTTTTTGCAAATCATTACACATCAACATGACAACTCCTCTAAAAAGGAATAAAAATAATACATATAAAAATAATACATATAAAAATTAAAAAATAAAAATTAAGCCTTAGTAGGTGGGACCCCATAAAAAATCGAAGTGCTTACATGACATCATTTCATAATTTTCATATTTTCATGTTAACATATGGTGCTCCAAGGAGTTATATATTATTATATATGCTTGTATATACATTTCGAATGCGGTTTTAGATATACTAAAAATATTGATATATTTATGAAGTTGGAAGCTACAACATCATTATGGGCATAATTTTTTCGCATTTCCATGATCATTTTTGGTATAATAGGAACTATAAATATTACCCTCACCAAGAAATTGTTCTTTGCAACATGGTTATATTTCTAAGC
Organism: Pinus albicaulis; assembly: GCA_034641835.2. NCBI lineage: Eukaryota > Viridiplantae > Streptophyta > Pinopsida > Pinales > Pinaceae > Pinus > Pinus albicaulis. Next base: position 39,758,495 of record CM076570.1, on the reverse strand, counting down.
ATAAATATTGTATAAATATAGGCTCAAATATGCACATATGGCAACCCTTTGATAAAGTCATGAATGGCATAAAAACATAGTTATAAATTTTATTATTTAAATTTTCCTGGCATCAACTCACCCCATAATTGCATATAGGGCTTCCTCATGTTCCTTTCCTTGACCATGTAGTATGGTCCAATTAAAAATACATGTTCAAAAATGAATCTAAATATCAATGTGTCAAATTTGAACTCTCATCCCCTTTGTTCATGGTAGTGATTCAATTGACTCCTTAACACACACAACTACATAATGCCCCCCACCACACTATTCAATAACCAGTCTTGTCCAACTAACTACCTTTCTAGTTGAAGCTCAGAAATCACCTAGGCCCTCAACCCCCTTGCTCTCAGTTTATCTAGTGGATAAACTAAAGGGAACTTGTAGGAAAAACAAAATCAAATATCATCATCATCAGTGAATTTTTCTTCCTCTATCACATTATTCTATGTGGGTTTTCCCTTTATTTGTGAAACAATAATAGCTTCATCAACTAAATTGGGGACTCCCTAAGCCTCTAATAATATGGGATATCTTGGTTATACAATTATGTGTTTGTTAAGGAAAATATGCATTATCCATTTGTATGTTCCTTCATAACCAATGTTCCTCAAAGGAAACCCTAATAAGGTTTCACATGGGCTAATTTTCGCCCAAAATTTTAAAAAAAATGAATAGACAAAAAAACATAAGAGGAAGAGATGATCAATCTAGTAGTGACATAATATAGAGTTGGTTGTTCAAACTCTTGCAATGTATATTGGCAACTTTATGTCAACTTCATCTACTCTAACGTGACACCAACCAAATGAATCTTGATATTCATATATGGAACTTATTTATATACATTCACTTAAATTTTATTTTCGCATTTATAGGACCTCACAAACTCCAAATTTTTCATTGTAATTTTCACTAATGGATTTGTTTTCTAAAATAATTTCTCACAGTAGTATTTTTTTCATTTGTGGGTAATTTTCTTCTGGAAACTGTTTTTCACGCCATTTGTTCTAGTTTTGTTTCCATCCCTTTTAGTTATACTTCTTCAAACTCACATTTAGACATATTAAATTGTTCTTTTTATATGTTTCGTTAGCTTTATTTGACACCCATGAATTTTCTCGTACGTCCCCCCTACACCCAGGAAAATTGCCTCACATACAAAAGTTACACTCTATGTTTATCTAGTCGTAGTACTCCACCTTCATGGGTCAAACCAATTTATTGCCTCTTTTCATGTTAGTGCTCATTCTAATACTTCCTCCTTTGGGATTGGGAGTCTATGTTGTGTTGAGCCAATTTCATAAAAAAATTTCAAACCATTGCACTTCATCATGACTCCTCCTCTAAAAATTAATAAAAAAATTACATTTAAAATAACAAAAATTTAAACCTTAGTAGGTGCGGTCCCCTGGAAAAATAGGAAGTGCTTACACGACATCATTTCATAATTTTCATATGTTCATGTCAACATATGATGTTCCAATGAGTTATATATTTTTATATATGCTTGTATATACATTTCAAACGTACTAAAAATATTGATATATTCAGGAAACCTACAACATCATTATGGGCATACTTGTGTCACATTTCCATGACCAGTTTTAGTATAATATAAATTATAAATACTACCCTCACCGAGAAATTGTGATTTGCAACATGGTTATATTTCTAATCATAAAAAATTATATAGATAAAGGCTCAAATATGCACGTACGAGAACTGTTTTATAAATTCATGAATATCATAGAAGCATGGTTATAATGTTTATTATTTAAATTTTCATGGCAACAAACCCCCCCCCCCCCCCCCCCCATAGTTGCATCTAGGCATTCCTCATATTCATTTCCTTGACCATGTAGTATGGTCCATGTTAGCCCCCTAATTTTCTCTCTTTTTTTCCACTTTCCCCTTTCTAAATCATGACCATTTACCTCTGTTTTACCTCTTTTATGCACCCTCATCTTGCACCAGTCCAGGCACGGTGACATGTTTCGTATAAACTTTAATTTTCATACATTTAATTCAATTTAGAATTTATTAATTATTTATTACATGATTTCTTACTTTTAATCACTCTTTGTAACTTATAGTTATCTCCAATGTTTATTTGGTGGTTAAAGTACTTACCGTGATCGTTGATCCTAGTGCAGGATCGGATCTTGCACCATTTCTAGCACAGCAAAACTTTACAGCAGACCCGAATCTCCTCGATCACCACCTCATTTTGAGAAGCTCCAGCCATGACAACAAAGATCGACCCAAATACAACAGAGACCAAATTTGCGAAGGACGAAATATGGAGATTGGCTATGGCCAGTTTGCTAACCATCTAATCAGTTTGAAAAGCTAAATTATGCATTTGGTTATTTAAATCGGTTAAATGACTTATTTTGGCCTTTGGCCAAAGATATACATAATGTAGAATATAAATAGGACTTAAAGAAAAGTTTTAATAGTAGAAGAGAACAGGAACACAACCAGAGAGGCGGTAGCAGGTCGTTGTATTTTGTTATCGCCCAAATCTGGGTTAGACGATGTATTAACATATGTACTTGCCTCAGTGAATTAATAAAAGGGAGCTTCGCCTCATGTTTGAAGAATTGCATTTCTGTGTTTTGAGCTAATGAATTGATTAAAATATTGACCAGCGTTTTTGTTTAAAAATGGAAATGCGCTAGTTGGCTAGGGCCCAACCAACCCAGCACGTTTACCCTATTTCATGTTTTCTTGTAGTTTGTGTTTATATTGTCAAGTGTGATTTAATTTCAAGCACATGCATTCTTGTCTGAGTGAAAGCGATCCGTTGTGTGAAGTAGATAAATTTCCTTTTCCTGCAATTTCCTTTCCTGCACTTTATTTCAGATTGGTTTTCCTCTGCCTGGTCCAAGTAGGAGAAATAATCCTACACCAATGCACGTTGGTGTGATATTTCCTTTCTACAATTCTATTTGAATGGTTTTCTCAGCATGATCGAAGCAGGAGAAATGAACCTGCACCAGTGCACATTGGTGTGATGCAACAAGTGTTCTTAGTCGACTTCCCACAATCTTCTTTCTTTCATTAAATGCTTATGACAGGATAAATGTATATTGATTGTTTCTTTATTCATGTACTCTGTTAAGATCACAAACATTCACTTTTTACGTGTGTAATTCGATCTAACAGCATAACAAGACTTGCAATAATTAAGCACTTATTCTAAGAATTAAATGCTAAGTGTAGGAAGCTCTGATCCAGTACAAGAACTAGTTTCTTGCCACGGGATATGAGTGCTTTGAACCTAGAAAAATTCAAGCCCTTGCATGAAGTAAAAAAACCTTTATTAAAGATACCATTTCTACCTTCTGCATAAATCTTTGTTCCTGCACTAGTGCAAGCAGACTGCGATAGTGCAGGATAGATTAGTGCAAGAAGGAAATCTCTAAAGGAGCAGGTTTAAGGGCCCATCTGATGAGACTTCTAAGTGTCTCTGGTAAAGAAAAACACACACTCAGTAGTTAAACAATAATTATCTAGAGTGATTGCCCTTTTTATTTTTAATTCCCTCTTGAAAATGCATTCTTTCTTGTTCTAGTCCTAGATTATTTTGATGGTTCAAGTTTCCTTTTTCTCTCTTTGATTTGATCTGCAATATTTCCTTCAAAGAAAATAGGGATTTAAATTAGGAAGATTCATACCATCTCTAGCATTGCATGCACTTCGTCTCTAAGTTTATGGATCCTCCAAGTTGACAAATTAAGTGTTGAGGAGTTTGCTTAAGTAGAATTCCTGCACCCAACATTTTGGTTCTGTTGTCAGGGAGGCGATTTGATTTGGTAAGAATTTTCTGATTGTACAATAGAGGTAACTTTTCGTTTCTTTTTGCAGTATTTTTTGGAAAAGCTTCTTTGAAGGAATTTTAATGGTGTTAATTGATTTCTGACATCATTTTTTAGAATTTGTTTGTTATTTTTTCTTTCTTTTTTCCTTTGAAATGAATGCCTAGAAAAGGTAAAGGTTCGAAGCCCACTAAGGGCCAAAAGAATTCTAAAAAAAAAATTCATATTGGGTCTCCTTCTGTAAGTAGGAAGCCCAATCCAATTCAAACCCATCACACAGGAACAATCCACTTGGATTATGGTAACAATAGCTCAGGTGTGGATTAGCCAATCGAGAACGGTACAAGTAAAAGGGAAACAATGGTGGACCAAGAAGATCATTTGGAAGGGACTGGTGACAACTAGGTAAGTGAAGAACAATCCACTTTTGTGTTTCCAATTTTGGATCCTGATGCTGTGGCGCAAATAAAGAATATTCCACCATCATCTCTCCCTCATTTCCATGATAAATTTCATGAAGATCCTAACTCTTTTCTATTCGAGTTTGACATTCTGTGTAGAAGTTATGATTATTCAACTGATGCTCAAAAGTTAAGATTATTTCCCGTTACTCTCAAGGACTCAGCTCTACGCTGGTTTATGGGGTTAGGAGGAAACACTATAACCTCTTGCGATCAGATGAAGAGAGTGTTTTTGTCTAAATATCAAGAATATTGCAAAATTTGGGACATGTAGGATGAAATTTTTACTATCATACAGGATGATGATGAAGCTCTTGAAGATTACCTAGAAAGATTTATGTATATTTTACAAAGGTCAAAACTTAAGTTTGATCCCAGTACTATTAGAATCTTGTTCTTAAGAGGACTTACTAATAATGCTAGAAATAATTTGAATCTGTTAGAACAAGGTGATATTTCTCAGCAAACTTTTGAACAAAATTGTGAATTATGCAGGAAATTTTCAAGAAATCAGTATAGATCCAGTAGAGGAACTTGAAATAGAAATAGAAAAACTGAATCTACTGATGTTATTATTATTGGACTAGAAAATAAAATGGAAAACATGAAAATTTATATAATGAATACTGTTACCAAACAGTTAGACTCTTTAAAATTCCAACAGAAACTCATGAAGGAACAAGAGTCATTATGTATTTTCTGTCCTAAATAGTGTCCTCTTAATTTGAAAGAAACTAATAAGTGTGTTATTTGTGCAGAAGACCATGTCACAGAAAAATGTCCCTCTATACTAGGACTCAAAGTTGTATTTATAGGGGGACAGCCGGAAGCTGAATACTTGTATGCTATGGGAGCAAGAAGAAATTGGCCTCAGGTAGGTACAGGTATGGCTCTTGAATTTTCTCCGCACTATCTTAGTTATAATTCACATGCATATTCTTATCCTAACACTAATCATTAGTGGCAGTATGGGAATCAATATCAGCATGGGCAACCTTCTCAACCATGGCAACAAGGTTGGAGAGGGCCAACTCATTCTCCATATTCCTACCAGCCACCTATGCAGTCATATCCATCTATGCATACACCTTATTCAATGCCTCAACTTCCAAGTCAGTCCACTCCACCATTACCTTTACCTCCACCCTTTCGACCTCCTCAGTTTCCTGCTCAACCTATGCCAAATCCTAAAAATAATAAAGCAGTGCAAATGATCTATGTAACAAACCCACCCTTACCATTCGAGTACCAATCTATTCTAGCTGGGGTTCATGATATTCAATTAAGATCGGGAAGGAATGTAACATCAGGAAATCAGAAGCAACCTATAGTGATTGTTGAAGATAAAGGAGAAGAGGAAACTCTTAACTATTCTCTGAAAGTTGTCACTAAACATCCCTTACCCTATGAATCCTTGCCATCTTCTTCCAACCAACCTCCCTTCCTAGAGAGGCTAGTAATGGAAAGAAGTGAGCCTATTTCTGATACTAGTTTGGCATATGAGCTTCAGAATATTTTCATTAAGATACCTTTGCTTCAAGCCATTAAAGAGATTCTCATTTGTACCAAGATTATTAAGGAAATTTGTCTCAAGAAACCCGGGAGGAAGAGAATGGAACCCCAAACCATTCAATTTGTTGGTAGGGTAGCAGATTTGATGACAGGATGTGTGTCTATGGAAAAATATAATGATCCTGGAAACCCTATTGTCTTAGTTTAGATTGGTAATGTCCTTGTCTCTAATGTTCTTATAGACCTAGGAGCAGCCATTAATGTCATGACTAAGCAAAATATGGCTCAACTTCGGTTATCTCATCTTCACCCTACTCCCACTGTGCTTGAATTAGCAAATAGATCTAAAATTAAGCCAAAAGGAGTATTGGACGATGTGATCATCTCATTATATTCTTGGGAATATCCTACTGATTCCATTGTGCTTCAGCCAAAGAACCCAGTAGGAGGACATCCCTTGATCTTGGTTCGACCATGGCTTGCTATGGTCGCTACATATATTGGATGTTGTTCTGGTGATATGTATATTTCTCATGGAGATTCTAGGAAGAAAGTTATCTTATACCCCCCTACCAGATCCATTGAGGACCTTCTAGATACTTTATGGTTGGATCAAAGCAGTGATAAGGAGACTCAACCCATTTCCCTTATCCATCATTATACTGGGTCTTCACAAGAAGATGAGATTCAATATTTCCTGAATAATCTAGACACTATGCCTAATTTTGAGCCATTGAGCCAGATTTTTAGCCTAGACTTTCAAGATAATCATGGTTCTCATTCTTCTGCACCACTACGTTTGACGACTCCCTTGAGTACTCCTGAGCCTGATACTACTCTTGTTGAGATTAGCCCTGGTAAATCCTTGCATATTAGTTCATATTTGGACTCATCTCAGCAGGAGCAACTTGTGAATTTGTTGCAAAACCATCTTAGTGCCTTTTCTTGGGGCTATTAAGATATGAAGGGTATCCCTCTCGAAACTTGTACACATCATATCTATATTCAGGAAGGAACCTGACCTGTCCGACAACCCCAAAGGCAAATGAATCCAACTCTAAGAGATATTGTGAAGGAAGAAGTACAAAAACTCTTGGATGCTGGTTTTATCTATCCTATTTCCGACAGTCAGTGGGTCTCCCCGTTAGTGCTAGTACCTAAGAAAGATGGAAGATGGCGTATTTGTATTTATTATCGAGAATTAAACAAAGCCACTATCAAAGATTACTTCCCTCTTCATTTCATTGACCAGGTTCTTGATACCCTTGCAGGAAAGAAATATTTTTCCGTTTTGGAGGCTTCAGTGACTATAACCAGATACATATTACACCTGAAGATCAGGATAAAACTAATTTTACATGTCCATGGGGTAAATTTTCTTATAAAGTGCTTCCCTTTGGTTTATGTAACGCTCCGGCTACCTTTCAAAGGGAATTCCTCGCCATTTTTGTTGATCTAGAATTTGTAGAAATTTATATGGATGACTTTTCTGTGTTTGGTGATTCTTTTCAAGAAGCTCTCAAAAATCTGGAGAAAGTACTTATTCATTGTCAAGAAGCCCATCTCACCTTGAGTAACAAGAAATGAAAATTAATGTGCAAATCGAGAGTGGTACTTGGCCATTTGATTTCTGGTAAAGGTATCCAGGTTGATCCGACAAAGATTGAAATTATTCTACATCTTCCTGCTCCCAAAACTCAGATGGAAGTAAGAGGTTTTTTAGGAAATGCTGGTTACTATATAAAATTCATTGAAAATTTTTCTAAGATAGTTGCCCCTCTTTTCCGACTTCTAGCTAAGGATAGTGAATTTTCTTAGTCCACAGCTTGCCAACAGTCTTTTGAAACATTGAAGGAAAAGTTGGTACAGGCACCAGTTTTGAGAGGTCCTAACTAATCCCTTCCTTTTCACATTTCCTCTGATGCTTCATATTTGGCTATTGGCACAACTTTAGGACAAGAGGAAAATAAGAAATCCTATGTTATATATTATATTTGTAAGAGTTTGTCTTCCACTGAATTAAATTATATAGTTACAGAGAAAGATTTTTTCACTGTAATTTTTGTAATTAATAAGTTCAGGAACTATATTACAGGATATGAAGTATTTGTACATACTGATCATTCTGCGATTAACTATTTGAGGAAAAAACCATTGACTAGCGGTGGAGAGACTAGGTGGTTGCTATTGTTGCAGTAATTTAATGTTACTATTGTTGATAGAACAGGAAAATCTAATGTTGTAGAAGATTTTCTTTCTAGATTAGATAATCCTAGTGAGGCAACTCCTGTTAATGATGATTTTCTGGATGAACATATTTTTTCTATGCAACAAATTATCTGTGGTTTGCTAAAATTGCTAATTACTCGGTTACTGGGAAAACATCACCCCACTTGTCCGCTCGTGAAAAGTGGAATATTATCCAGAAAAGTGCTGAATATTCCTAGATTCAAGGAGATCTCTTTTACACTAGACCAGACCTGATTATCCGTAGATGTGTAAGAGAGGAGGAAGTGTTTGACATATTGAAATATTCTCATGATGAACCTTGTGGAGGCCACTTCACTGATAAGTGGACTGCATATAAATTACTGTGTGCTGGTACTTTTGGCCTTCCTTGTTTAAGTATGCCAAACAATATGTCAGGCGATGTGATAACTATCAACGAATGGGCTAGCCTAATCAAACCAATGAAATGCCTTTATGCCCCCAAGTTATGATTGAGCCGTTTGAAAAATGGGGCTATTGATTTTATAGGGCCAATAAATCCAACGTCATTAAGTAAAAAACATATTTTGGTTTGTACGGATTTTGTTACAAAATGGGTAGAAGTTAAAGCTGTTTCCTTTGCTATAGAAAAAGTTTTTGTTGATTTTCTTTTTACTGAAATATTTACTAGATTTGGTGTGCCTAGAGAAATTGTTTTCGAGAATGATCTGTATTTTATTTCTAATCTGGTACAAGGTGTGATGGAGAAATACAAGATCCAGCACAAGAAATCCACGTCATATCACCCGCAAGCAAATGACCAGGGTGGAATCCACAAACAAAGTGATCGAGTCCATTCTTATAAAGACAATAAACATGCATCAGAAATACTGGGCTGAAATATTACTAGAAGCTTTGTGGGCATACAGAACCACTTGGAGAAATAGCATAGGACATACACCATATGAGCTGGTATGTGGCAAACAGGTTCTGTTACCAATTGGGTTCCAGATCAAAACTTTCAGAACTGCAGTTCAGTTAGGACTAGATCTCTCTGAGGCACAACAACAACATCTTCTCCAATTAAATGAGTTAGATGAATGTCATAGGGATGTTGTTCAGCAGAACATACTAATTCAGCAGCAACAAAAAAGGTGGCATGACAAGTCTATTCAGAAAAAGAAATTCCAACCAGGTGATTGGGTACTCCTTTATGATTCTAGATTTAAAATTTTTAAAGGGAAGTTCCATACACGTTGGATGGGACCTTATGAAGTGATCCGAGTATTCAAAAATGGAGCAGTAGAAGTTAAAACTATTGATGGAAAAATTTCAGTATTCTTGGTAAATGGACATAGATTAAAGAAGTATTTTCAGCCACTTTCCAGGAAATATCTTACACAGCAAGTCCAACAACAATTCGGGATGGTCGTGGTGAATGGTAATACCAACCTTTTGAAAACATGAATTCTTCTTCTTCTTTAATATATATATATATATATATTGTTTTAAAAAAAAATATATTTTCCTGTAATTATGAAAATCAGTTCGCTAACATGATTGCAGAAAGATCAACTTGAAAACCATCTTGCTAGCAGGAAGATCAAAAATTTCTAATAAAAAGAGAATGTTGCTTGATCTTTAGATATTCTAGCGACCACCAAGTAAAAGCAGGTTCAACATAACCAACCTTTATACAATTGGGGTAATTAGCATGGATATTTTTATTCAAGTAACACCTAATTCTCGCTGTAGTTATTTTTCTTGCACCAGTGCAGGAAGATCTTCTAGAAAAAAAATTTCCTTTCTTCATATTCCACTTTCTTAATATTCCCTCAGTTTTCTTCTTTAATCCCAGAATTATTAACCTTCCCATATTCTTCTGAATTTACCCTGTTTGTTTCGTAAAAATCCCACAATTTTTTTCCCTATCCCACTTCTGTTTATCCCCTCTTATGGTACTATTCCTAGAATCCCTATAACAAAATTCTTTCCCATTCTGAAATTTCCCTTTTCCCACTTCTTTGTTCCCTCACGAATTCATTGTAGAATCTCGTTCACAAAGAGCAAGAGGGTATGCTCTGAAGCATCAAGAAAGGGCGAAGTAAATTTCCAGTAAAAGTTGACGAAGCCATGTTTAAAGTCCAGCCTATATTTTACTTAAATTCCCTATTCTTTTTTAAAATATTATGCTTGCACTAGTGCAAGCATGTTTTCCTATATAATAATGCAAGCATAATGGTACCAGCAGAATAGCATAATTAAATCAGTGCAAGCATGCACCCTGTCAAAAACATTGTACAATTTGTTCTTTTCATAGCATACGAAAGTGGTCATCATGAATTTATAAGAATTCCTTTCACTTAGTCGATGAGTACTTGCGCTATCATATTAACTAGGAGAAAATTATTTAAATACAAGGTGTTTTTAAGTTAAGAATCATGATCATTTTTTATAAATGTTAAAATTCTTTTTTGAATTATGAAGAAGTGTGGAAGTTTTTAACTGTTGCTTGGATATAATTTCCCTTTCCGCCATAATCCTAGATTTCCTTCACTTGTAATGATTACCTCACCTATTCGTTAAAACGATGTCGCAAGCACCAGTCCGGCACGATCTCAAAGATGTTGCATGCCCATGGCTATTTCAGTGGAATAAATGGGTGACAATATGGAAGGGATGGTGGACAGTTGGATCCCTATCTATAAGAACCAATTTTCCCAGTGTTGCATGTAAATTCTTGACTGTTCATAACCGTTAAGTAGTGATGCTGCCCATTCGAAGCGAACCTTCATCTCTCAGTATGGTAGAACAGACTGTTGAGTATTGAAATAGTCTTGCACTATTGCGAGACTCGGGCTTTCTTCAATTCTTGCAAAAGTTTGATGAGCACAACAGTGAAGTGGCCCTACAGTTTTCCAGAAGTTTCAAAAATGGCCATGTAAAAATTGGGCCTCTAAAATTTAAGGTTACATAGGATTTTATAGCAGCAGTGACAGGTTTGGAAAATACTAGTGAGAAGTATTTTAAAAATCGGAAACTAGAAAGGAATCGATGGCAGCATTTCGTCTTCGACAAGAATATGAAGGTAGATTAGAAGAAAGGAATTCCACGTAGTGCCCTGTTGGGACAGTGGCAAGACCTCCTTTTCATCCTCCAGAAATTTGTGACCTGTGAGGGAAGGTACTCCCTCACTTTTTTGTACCATTTTAGGATGTTGCAGCATTTTGAAGGCGACCGGCATGTCCGGTGGAGGATTGATTTCCCTGATTTTTTACTTAAGAGCTTGGAAAAAATGGCCAAGGGTGTGCAGGACACATGGGAAGACCAGGCTGACAAGAAGTTATATCATCACGGCCTAATAAATATTTTGGTCCAGAAACAATTAGAAATTAAAGGCATGACCTGGGAGGCACTATTAAAATAGATACATAAAAATATAGCTGTTGAGAAGGAGACAAAAGACCCCACCAGTACAAGCAAGGTTCTGGGTAAGAAAGAAAAGGGGAGTCCTTCTTGCACCAGTGCAAAAAGGAAACGACCTGAAAAATCAACAGAAGAAAGGGCCCCATCTCCAAATAAGAAGACAGCTAGTGCACCTGTTGAAGAAACTCCTTCTACACCACCAGTACAGGAAGAGACCCCCAAAGAAGACAACATGTCAGTCCTTGCAGACGCAGAAAAACCTGTAGAGGTTGAATATGACACTCTGTTGGCCGATTTCATTAAAAATGTCCAGAAAAAGAATAAAGAATCTAGTGTAGGAAAGGAATCACAATCCCCACAGGACGTTGAATCCCCTCCTACTCCAGTGCAAGAAGAAGAAGAATAAGAGGAAGAAGAAACGTTTGACAAAACCCCAAGGGATACTGAGGTCCCTAAAGAAGATACTGCCCCTGTCGAGACAAAAGAAGAAGAATTTCTTGATAGTGAGATCCCTAAAGAAGATACTGCCCCTATCGAGACAAAAGAAAAATAAGATTTGGTAACTCCTGCTGCTCAAATAGTTGAGCTAGAGCTTAAAGTGCAGAACTTAGAACAACTCATAGCTAAAGTGCAGGAGGATAAAGAACAGAGTAAAGAAGAATTAACGGCGGTGTTACACAGTAATTTTTCACCGTCCCTGCAATCCCCATCTCGCCCATTGGAGGGTCATTTATGTGATCAATAAGCCGTGTCATGCCTTGAAAATACCATCATTGCATCCCTTTCCATGAGGACAACATTCCTTCTGTTGATCATTTCTTGAGCAGACCCCTAAAAACACCTATTTTTTCCTTGGCGCTGATAGCCCGTTATTTCCTTGCACCAATGAGGAAAATTAACACTGAGCCCCCGCCAGTTGGTGCTCTGTCCTAGTTAAGCACCCATGCCAATTTGCTTATGGAAAGTTTTTTAAAAAAGAGGGGAAGTTTCGATTACAACAACTTCATGGATGAGTCATGAGGAGTGGTTTCGACTGAATAACCACGGGCTTCCTCCTTTGGCCTCTTGTTTCCACCTTATGGGGAACCTCCCAAGGGATAAGGCCTCCCTTCCACTATTGTAGGGATCCCAACCTCCTCCTCTCCTCTATAAATATAGCCATCTTCCATTGATGAAGGGGCTGAATGGTTGAGCCTTAGTAGCCTGAATAGAGCTGAATCAATTGTAAGGAGATTATCGTTAGACAACCGAAGAGAGAGAGACTTGTCCTTGTCCCGATGAGCTTTAGCGAGACGTACTCCTCTGTTGACCCGCTGAAGAAAGATCCAGCGTCACAGCTTAGGTTGTATCTTTCTTTGTTCTGATTAATAATAAGCGACTTCAATTATGGTTCCACTCAGATGTTCATGTTCCATGTTATGAGTTGTATCTTCTCTGATTGATACATAATTGCATGCATTAGGTTTTACATTTGTTTGTTTCTTGTTCCTTCTTGTATGTGCAAGTGTTCGATCGCATCGAGCGGGAGAATTGTGATCTACCAAAGCAGGGGACGGAAGTGCCATCTTCTCCACAAATGACGGCAGCATAGGACTTAAGGTAGGCCTCTTGTCACATCTTGGTATTTTTAAATCAGGAACTTGCATCTTAGCATGAATCGGTTGTTGCTAGACCCGATCTGGGCCAGTAGGGATCGCCTCTATCCACAGAAGGGATTTACCTCTCCAACAGGCGGAGATCCAGAAAAAGAAAGGAGAAGTTAGAGTTTGGAAGTACCGAGCTGCGCAATGTTTCAAGCGACTTAAAAGAGTGACAAAGAAACTAAAGAAAATTAGAAAGAATAAGTCTGAAACATTGCAGACTGATGTCAGTATGTCAAAGTAGGATTGAGCTAGAATGCTCAAAGTTTTGAAGGTTTTTTGCAAAGGTAAAGAGTTGTGTGAGGACACACAATAGCTTAGGGATGGGAGGATGTTATCCCCCTAATTTTCTCTCTTTTTTTCCATTGTCCCCTTCCTAAATCATAACCATTTACCTCTGTTTTACCTCTTTTATGCACCCTCATCTTGTACCAGTCCAAGCACAGTGACATGTTTCGTATAAACTTTATTTTTCATACTTTTAATTCAATTTAGCATTTATTAATTATTTATTACATGATTTCTTACTTTTAATCACTCTTTGTAACTTATCGATATCTCCAATGTTTGTTTGGTGGTTAAAGTACTTACCGCGACCGTTGATCCTAGTGCAGGATCGGATCTTGCACCATTGCTAGCACAACAAAACTTTGCAGCAGATCTGAACCTCCTTGATCACTGCCTCATTTTGAGCAGCTCCAGCCATGACAACAAAGATTGAGCAGATTTTGGCCACGACAGCAAAGATCAACCCAAAGACAGCCGAGACCGAATCTGCAAAGGACGGAAGCTGGAGATTGGCTACAGTGAGTTTTCTAACCATCTAATCGTTTGAAAAGCTAAATTCTACGTTTGGTTATGTAAATTGGTTAAATGATCTATTTTGGCCTTTGGCCAAAGATCTATATAATGTAGAATTTAAATAGGACTTAAAGAAAATTTTTGATAGCAGAAGAGAACAAGAACACAGCTAGAGAGGCAGTAGCAAGTCGTTGTATTTTGTTATCGCCTAAATCCGGGCTGGACGATGTATTAACATATGTACTTGCCTCAGTGATTTAATAAAAGGGAGCTCTGCCTCATGTTTCAATAATTGCATTTCTATGTTTTGAGCTGATGATTGATTAAAATACTGAGCAGTGTTTTTATTTAAAAAGGGAAACGCGTTGGTTGGCTAGGGCCCAGCCAACCCAGCACATTTACCCTATTTCCTGTTTTCCTGTAGTTTGTGTTTATATTGTCAAGTGTGATTTAATTTCAAGCACATGCATTCATGTCTGAGTGAAAGAAGATCCGTTGTGTGAAGTAGATAAATTTCCTTTTCCTGCACTTTATTTCAGATTGGTTTTCCTCCACATGGTCCAAGCAGGAGAAATAATCCTACACCAGTGCATGTTGGTGTGATATTTCCTTTCTGCAATTCTGTTTGATTGGTTTTCCTAGCCTGGTCCAAGAAGGAGAAATGAACTTGCACCAGTGCACGTTGGTGTGATACAGCGAGCGTTCTTAGTCTACTTCCCACAATCTTCTTTCTTTCATTAACTTACGACAGGATAAATGTATATTGATTGTTTCTTTATTCTTGTACTCTTTTAAGATAAAAAACATTCACTTTTTACGTGTGCAATTCGATTTAACATCATAACAACACTTGCAATTATTAAGCACTTATTTTAAGAATTAAATGCTAAGTGCAGGAAGCTCTAATCTAGTACAAGAACTAGTTTCTTGCCACGGGATCTGAGTGCTTTGAACCTGGAAAAGTTCAAGCCCTTGCATGAAGTAAAAAAACCTTTAGTAAAGACACCATTTCTCCCTTCTGCATAAATCTCTCTTCCTGCACTAGTGCAAGAAGACTGCGATAGTGCAGGAAAAATTAGTGCAAGAAGGAAATATCTAAAGGAGCAGGTTTAAGGGCCCATCTAATGAGACTGTTAAGTGTCTCTGCTAAAGAAAAACACACACTCAATAGTTAAACAGTAATTATCTAGAGTGATTTCCCTTTTTGTTTTTAATTCCCTCTTGCAAATGCATTCTTTCTTGTTCCAGTCCTAGATTATTTTGATGGTTCAAGTTTCCTTTTTTCTCTCTTTGATTTGATTCTGCAATCTTTCCTTTAAATAAAGTAGGGATTTAAATTAGAAAGATTCAAACCATCTCTGGCATTGTTGGTGCTTCGTCTCTAAGTTTACAGATCCCCTGGGTTGACAAATTAAGTGTTGACGAGTTTGCTTAAGTGTAATTCCTGCACCCAACAGTCCAATCAACAACACATGTTCAAAAATGAATCTACATATCAATACTTCCCAACATCCTATCGAAGGTTCAGCCAATATAAATACTTATGAAATACTGCCACTGTTTTCTCGACCCCGAAATGCCTAGCGACTCGACTATAGTGTGCTTGGTTGGCTCGCTTGAAGGAACACAAAGGTGTCCCAAGTGACATAGTAGCGCATCCTAGAGGTGAAAATTTGGAACTTGCGCACCCTCCAAGAGTGTCTTATATGTTTGGCCGAATTCCAGATTGCTCTTGTAGAGAAGCGATCAATTAGAAGTATCGTGCCCAGAAGAGTTGAGAACGGTGGTTAGTGCCACAATCTGTGGTCGGCTGAGGTAGTATGCAACATTATTGGTGTTTCCCTTCTTATACTTGATGTTCAAATAAAATTGTTGCAGATATGTGGACCAATTCTGATGCCAATAGTTCTGCGACTTCGCTTGTTTTTGTATGAACTATAGGGGTCATTGGTTTGTGTGGATGATCGTTTCCTTCCCCAAAATGTAATGCTTCCATTGGCGTCACACCTGCACAATGGAATACATTTCTTTGTCATAAGTGGGATACTTGCGGACTGTGTCGGACAGTGTCTCAATGTGATATGCCACTCGATGCCCTGTTGAGTAAGGACTGTCCCAATAACATAGTCAGAGGTGTTTGTCTCGATCTCAAATGTTTGTTGCAAGTCTGGTAATGTGAGCACTAAGGCAAAGTAGATGTGATGTTTAAATTCTACGAACGCCTTCTGTTGAGATTCCGACCAAAATAATTTCTCTTTCGCTCCTCCCTTGGTGACTTGACTAAAGGGCCAAGTGATATGAGAGGATCCCAACACGAACCTGCGGTAGAAATTAACAAGACCCAAAAATTTGTGAAGCTATGTTAGAGTGTTTGGGGTCGGTCAATCGTGAATTACTTGGATCTTGGTTGGATCCACATGCACCACCCGTTCATCAATAATGTATCCCAGATACTGAACCTGGGTCATGCCAAAAGTGCACTTCTCCAAATTGGCACACAACTTTTGTTGTCGTAGTGTTTGGAGGAACTGTTGGATGTGGTGGAGGTGCTCTTCCCAAGTCTGGCTGAAGATCAAGATGTCATCCAACTACACTACTACAAATTATTTGGTGAATGGCTACAACATGTCATCCATCAGCCTCATGAAGGTTGTGGGAGCATTCGTCAACCCGAAAGTCATGACCAACCATTCAAAAAGGCCCTCCTTGGCTTTGAAGGCAGTCTTCCACACATTGGATGGTTTGATTGGTACCTAGTGATACCCAGAATTCAAGTCGATCTTGCTAAAATATTTTTCCCCTTTGAGTTGATCCAGAAGGTAATCAATCCATGGGATTAGGTACCTATTCCAGACAGTGATATTGTTCATCTCCTGATAGTCAATACAGAGTCTCCAAGTCCCATCTTTCTTCTGCACTAACACGATCGGGCTCCCACAGGGCGATGAACTCGGCCACATGTGAAATTTACATAGCAACTCCTGAATCTGCCTCTTGATTTCATCCTTCTCCAGAATAGAGTGCCAATAGATCAGTCCATTGGGTAGCGACGCACCTCGGGTCAAATTGATGGGGTGCTTGACCTGACAGTGCGGAGGCACCCCTGTGGGTGAGGTGAAGATGTCCCCGTACTCCTCCATGACCCTGTCCATTTTTTGTTTTTGTGTGAAGGATCCCCGTCTGGAGGTCGTGGCCACAGTCTTATTCTTGCCATGGGGGCGGATCATCAGGAAAACAAATTTCCCAGTTTTGGAAATGAGCTTATTTCATTTTTTGCAGTAACCAAAGAGATAGCCACAATCGGTGGTACCTCTGGTATCTTGTACAACTTACTGCACAAAGTAACAATAAAAACACGAGGTCAGGACTCATATACAACATGTTGCTTCCATAAATTTGCTTGGCCTAACAATACATTAGAAACATCAATAGGAGCAATGTCACATAATACCTCATCTGTGAAGGGCTTGATGCTGTAGGGAAGGCGACAATGTTGGCTGACGTAGAGATCCCGTCCTTGCTGAAGCCACCCGATGGTGTACGGTTGTGGGTGTGCTATGGTAAGAAAACCTAAACGATTCACAAAATCTGCTGAAATGGCTTCCTTTTGGCTCCCACTATTGACAATGAACTGTAGTGGGGAACCCTTTACCCACATCTGAGAGTGAAATAGATGCTCCTCCTCCTCTGGATCTTTCAGGTCCTCCTTCTGGATCTTTGTAGTGGAAACGGTGGTGTTGGGATCTACATCAATAATATTCTTCCCTTTTTCATTCCCATTTTCGAGTTCAGATTCATAGTCATAACATGAATCTGATTTAGAAGCCCTCATCTCGACCACTAGTGACTGCTTGGCTTGACACTCACTTGTGTTGTGAGTGAAGCTCGTATGGAACTCACACCAATTTCTCGTTTACTTCTTCGACTTCGTGGTGTCGTTCTTTTGTTGTGGCTTTGATAGGTTATCTTGGGCAACCATGCCTTGCATTTGTCCTTTGTTCTGCAGTTTTAGGGCACCTTTACCTTGCTTTTGATTGGCAGATCCAAAGTCTTGCTTCTTTTGTTTTAATTTATTCTCAATCTTGGCAGCATACTGGTATGTTTTACCAAGTGAGGAGATATCAAGGAATTTGATTTCCTCCTGAATGTATCTGTGCATACGATTGTGGTACTTCAACACCAAATATTTCTCTGAATATTTGATACCCAACTTTGTGCGGAGGGTATGGAATAGATTTGTCAGCTCATGTACATCTTGATCCCTTTGCTGGCGCAGCGTTGTCCATTGTATGTACTTGTCCTCATAACTCCCCACGGGATAATATTGTTCCTTGATGGAATCTCAAAAATAATTCCAAGTGGGTACGGCTGAGAATAAATAATGTTCCCCCTCATCCTTTTTCTCACTGTAGGTTTCCCACCAATCCTTGACATGGGGGGTAGCTTTGAGGAGTGAAAAAATAATCTTCTCCCGATCGGAAAAGTCATGAAATGAGAAATATCCTTATAATAGATTCAATCATCTATCTATGGCATCTGCATATATTTGGCCCTCAAATATGGGAATGTCATAGTTTACTTGTACCTTAAAAGGAGTTGCGCCTTTAGAGTGGCTGTTGGATGCAGATGTGCCGCCAATGGGCAGTTATTGAAGGATCTAGGAAAAGCTATCCATCATCATGTTCCTTTGTTTTTCGAGGGCCTCCTCGAGCAATATTTTGATAGGATCTCTTGCTCCCTCATATTTATTTTCATCCCCCATGGGTGGCCATCGGGGTTTGCAAGGTTGATCTTGCAAAGGTTCAATTAGATCGAGCCCTAATTCCTTATACCCCGACCTCGTTGGGGACATGTAAAGAAGGATCAGGAAATAATAGACTTCTTTAATACCACTGATCCATATTTATGTAGGAACACAAAAGAATACACATATAACCATAACTATAACAATGCAGTGGAAATACCGCTTCATTTCATTAATATCAAAGAACTCAAATATGTTTACAGATAGAATGGAAACAAACTAGCTAGGGCGTTGGTAGCTTATCTCTGAGAAGAGATGTGGTGGCTATAGGCCTCTGAAATCTGTGTTAAAATGAGGCTCAAAGGCCTATATATTATTGAGAAATAATGGAAAACCATAAACATCCAAAAACCTAACCCTAGGAGATGAAACACCATAATATGGGCCCTGTTGGGGTAAATTGGTAGATCAATTTCCCGGGGTCGTAACTTTG